>OY720634.1:18107981-18842981 GCA_963169105.1 Ceriagrion tenellum
AATAAGCTACCACAATAGAAACTGATCTCATCCTAACACACTCTCATAGGGTACATGTCACCATTTCACTTCCAAAACTATTACATCTTTACGCGGCTGGTGACCTACCAAACCATATCATACGACCAAGCGTTGGCTCGCGGGGTAGTATGTAGATGTAGAAACACTTTACGTGTTACGATTGAAATGAGAGGTGTTAATCTTTCCAATATTTTCCTGAAATCCACAATTCAAAAAAATAGAGTTGAAATGTTCATTGTTTAGTGTTTCATTTGAGTAATGTCATCCAATATCAGATTTTGAAATTGACGGAATCATTATTTTATGAACGCTAAGAAATAAAAAATTATGAAACATTGTTGATTAATTTATTGTTTTAAGTTTTCTTGAGTTAGATTTAGAAAAATTCAAGATTAAAATGAGTGAAATCGTTTTTACGAAATTATTTTCAATAAATCAACGAAATGAGTTGACACCGTTATCTATTCCCTTTTTTTAATGTTTTTCACTCAAAGAGAAAATTAACTGACCAAAATATTTTCTTGAAAATAAATTTAAGGCAGTGAAATTTTAAAAAACGATAAATATAAATAAGAGAGATCTTTATTTTGGAATAATTTTAAAGAAATAAAAACTTCTAGAAAGTTGCTAGGAAGAAAGAGAAAATATATTTTCATTTGTTATAATTTTTTTGGAAAATTCAATCAAGAAACATGTAAAATTGCAATCTTGGTTTATATTTTCAAGGATCCTTGAAGGACTAGAGTCAAACAATCAACTCACAGTATTTAAACTCTCACCTATTCGGCTATCTTTTTATAAAGTTCACTCAAACATAATTTACAGATTGAAATCATTATCTTGGAAAATTTTCAAGGATCAATAAAACATAAGAATATAGTTGAAATGTTCACCATTGCGCATTCATTTTTCTAAATCACCACAAAAACACAATGACGGAGAATAGATGTGGAAAGATATTCAAACAATCACCTAGTCAAAGAAATAAGAAAAATTTTCACTAATTCGGTTTATTTTTCAAACAAAAAAGATATGAAAATGACCAAAATCGTTATTTAAGAAATATTTGCAAGAGTTCTGTAAAGACTTAAGTAATTTAATTGATCAGTATTTTGCACTTATTTTATAGCAGATTAAAAACACAATGATTTAAATGAGCGAAATCACAATCTTGGAAATATTTTCAAGTTCAAAAATAATGGTTCAATGTTGAAATGTATGTTGTTTTGACTTCGTTTTTAGTCACATTTACTATATAAAATATTTAAATAAGCAGATTCCTAATTTGGGGAAAACAAATCAGCTGTCAAAATATAACAGAGTGAAAATAGTACTATTTCGCGTTTTGTAGGTAATTTCAAATGAACAAGATACTGAAATCAACTAATTGTAAGTCTTGATCATGGAAATATTTTTGAGAATAAAAATTTTAAAATAACAGAATATCTATGTTATCATATCAAAGAACGCTCTTGGTAGTTTCTCACAAACTAGTGAAAATGAGGGAAATCTTCACCCGGAGATATTTACAAGAAATCAAAATACTGCAAACAGTAGTGAATCACATCGTACGTAATATTTCACAGCATTAAATTTTGCATGAGGAAAAGCCTTATTATAGGGGGTAACATCATTCTCATTTCTCTTCATTAAAATTTCAATATATCATGTCCCACCATAAAGGCACTACTGAGTTACCTCTTCTCCATAAATTTTTACTTTTTTCTGCCTAAGCTCAATGTGATCTCTCTTTCAATATTTTGAGCTAAACCTGAGCTTTGGAAACTGTTTGGTATTAGCAGTATATTATTAGACTTTTTTTCGATGCTCTGTATGCGTGGGGATAAGTTAGGGAAGAAGGGTGGATAGAAACCTGGCGTCGGCATTAGCCTGCTCGTAACGAAAGGTACCAAGGGGAACACATCTTAACGTCTCATCTGACAGACGGAGTACTGTAATTGAAGTTACCTCTACAAGACACTCAAGTAGGAATCAGGTCTCCTCTGAAAAACATCTTCCTCAGCAGGGATTTGAACCCTGGCCACCCGTGTGGTTAGCCAGTACTCTAGCCACCACATCAACCCAATCCCCAACTTCATTATTTTGCTTTAAGTTGTGTTTCGTCATTAGAAAAAAAAAGGATTCACAAGATGAAATGATCACCACCATTGTATGAAATGCTAGCGATAATAATTATCATTCAACAAGGTAAGTAATTGTGTGATGCTCTAAATTCCATATTACAATTAGGCGAAATGTTACAAAGCAAAGCCCAAACGTGGCCTACCACAGTATATATTGTAATCTGAGAAACACATTTATTGATCAAAACAACAACCCTGGCAAAGAAATTTTCAGCACTTTTGCACATGATTTGTTTTAAACAAATTCTCTGAGGACTTTAAGAAGAATGGAAAGCCATCACAAAGATGGGGTGAGCTTCTTACGGCTAGACAATTAAAATAAAACAAAGTCTTCAAAAAACCGTAAACAATTGGCACCCTTCGTCAGAAAACACCAAATTTACTGTGTTGGTGGTATGCTGGGAAACCACAGTAGCGACCAACCACAGCCTCTCAACGTGATGGTTTACGGGAATGTTATTTCCTCGCCAGGGACCAAACACAGACGCAAACACACAACCCAAATGGGATCCTTTGCAAGGGCTAATGGGACCCCTCTAGGGATGTTTGGGTTATAACCTGGGATCCTTCACAGGGCTAATGAGACCCTGCTAAGGATGCCTGGTTATTTACGCAAGCAAACTCACAAGCACACAAAATCACTCACTCACACACACAAATGGACCCAACTTCTGGGAGAATCAGCTCAAAAAGAGCGTGGTCAAATCAACATCCGGAATTTCCATCCAGAAATAATTACACCTAACATTCGACAAGGTAAGAAATTATGTGATGCACTAGCTTCCCTAATATATTAAACGAAATGTTCAGATGTAAGCCAAAAATGCCCTTCCATGGTATATAGCCGACTCTGAGGAATGCATTCTTAGGACGAAAAAAACAACCCTGCCAAACACATTTTTAGCATTCTGATTCTTCGACAAGATTTGTTTTAATAAATTCCCATTTTAATTGTAATTCAGGACACTTAAAATCTCTTTAGAAAATGAAGGGGACATCCCTGCTATACAGAGAAGACAATTTTCAACAGTTATAAATGATCATGCTGAAACCCAGCATCCATTTAAAGGTAAATAAGATTATGAAATGATTTTCTCAAGTTACCCTCTTTCAGGCTCTTTGATCCCACGAATTGATGAGGTTTGATCAGAAAACAAGCTGGCTCTTTTCAGCATTGGGTAAACTGATAAATTAGCAAGACATGTGATTTAGCAATATTGTTGAAGCAGCTTCGTTTGAATGCAGCCAATCCTCCAGCAGAAAGCAGTTTACTGCAGAATTGCAAATCTGATATCGGACCTCCTGCACCAAAAGGTATGTATGACAAGCACAAATTTTTAAAATGATAAAAGTACCTAAAAATACATTATCAGTATTATTTACTCAATTAACAATAACAATAGGTTATAAAATAATGAAACAACTACTATATTCCTTTTTTCTTTTTAGGCACTACAAGAACCACTCAAAGTAACTCCTTGAAAACAGAGCATTGTTCAGGCAGTTACAAATTGCTTTGAAAATGTTCTCAATAATACCAGTAACCAATGCTAATTGCGAAAGGAGCTATTCCAAGATATCAATAGTCTAGAGTAAGTGAAGAATGACATGTCTCAATATTCATATTTAAGTAAATTTATTAAGTTTTCCTATATTACAATTATGAAAGGAATAAGTGTTTTTTGTTTCTTACTTTGAAAAGTGTCCAATCAATACATTGCTCAGAAAAACATAAATACCAAAAGTTTAGTTCTATTTTTTACTGCCCTAATGTAATGTTTTTTCAACTAATATTATAAATATTGGCAAATATGTTCAGAATTGCTTTGATACCCTTTTAACCACAAGTTTTGAAAATCAAAAATAATTCCTAACACCTAATAAAATATTTGGCAGATATTTCCATGTAGAAGTAAATACACAATCAGAAGAAAATCATCCTTATAAGTTTATTTTTACAACGGATAGCACTCCATGATGAATTGGATGCATACCAGGTTTCTCACAACATGGTTACATTAATGAAACCAGTGAATGGCATGGCCCATGGAAATGTTTTGGTGAAAAAAATGCGAACATGCAGCTGGTGAGGGCGATGATTGCATACAAGGACACAAATTCGCCGAGCTCTCCTCACCTTAAAAGAAGATGCAACTGTCCAGTGCAAATTCATAGCCTTAGTAAGCCTCATGACGTCAACTCACCACACAATAATCACCAAAAATTAAGTTTCCACTCATCCAGCACATGGCCCACAACACAATATTTTCCACAGGATATCAAAATAGAATAACCCACAATTGCAAAGGCTGAAATACTACTCTGTGACCTTATGTATAACTCCTTGAAAGACACTGATTAAAGAGCTAAGCTGCACTTTTTCTGAAGTTCCCACAGACAATCGATGCTCCACCTCTGCCAATTTAATTAGGATATGGATCCTAATATCAGCGGGAAATTCAACTGTAATTAAATAAATAATTATTAAATAAACAGCATATACAAAAGAATCAATGACACAAGAAAGACATTATTCAATGCATTGATATCAGTTTCATTTAAAAAAAATTGCAGCAGAAAACTGCAAATATTCCTTAATTCATTAATTCCACCACATTAGTCATGAGAGAACTTCATCATGTAAGGTCACACTCAATTACAATACACTTACTGCGGTGAACGTAGGAATGGATTTCTGTAAGTATGTCCTCCAAAGCGAGCCCTTTAGCAGTTTTTAACTCCAGAATTTCTAAGAAATGTTAAAGAAAAAGCCCATAATAACATTAAAAAATCTTCTGAAGAGCACTGGTCAAAGTTTAACTATTTAACATACAATCAAAGAATGCTTTTACAAAATCCTATACATGAAGCGCTTTGTCCGTCCGTATGTCCGCCCATTTGATATGTCACGCTGTTAGGGCGATTTCATTGGGCGGCGGCACGGCACGAGGAGGTGGGAGCCTTTGACACCAGGGGGGTGGGGTGGGGAGGGGGAGAGAGGTGGACTTTACCATGTGTTCTATTAAGACTTTGTGTGCGAATGGAAATGAAAGACTGCCTCTTTGTAACATTTCACACATGTAGCTCATTGGGAAGGGGAGGAGATTCGGCTGGCTCCACAGATATTTGTAAAGGATTCTACATGTTCACTCCTCAAGTCTACATTGTAGCACATGAGACGATAGTAGTGCTTACAAAGCCACTGTCGAGGTAGATGAACCCAACACTGCCATTTACATAACGACAAATCAACAAGGTTCCAATCATTGCATTGACAAATGATGTGGTACAAAGTTAGAATCCATTCCAGAGAATGGCCAAGGGACAAGAGAGATTCAGGTTTTCTTCTCGGAATACCACGTATTTCAGTATTGCTTCACTTGGCATGGTCTGTGCCTTCTCGGTCGTCTAACACCTTCACAAAATCAAATTTGTCAATAAATTATGGGTATTTCAGGGTGTGATTTTGCACCAGAGTAGAGCTAGATTTTTCTTTACAAATTATGACACAAAAGTCGAAAGGTTGGCCATCAATGCAGTAAGCAGGAGGGGGTCGCTGTTCTTCTCAGGTATTTCAACTTCCATATCACTTTAACTTTAAAATACCAAAATAAACAAAATACACATGAAAGCCTCACCTTTGGTTAAAAATTGCTAATAGAGTACGTTCTACATATTAGCACACTTTTAATACATATATATGCACTGATTTATCAGTGGGAGAAATGAAAAGTAAACAATTTTTCCACAATCACTTAATTTATACAGAGGCCACCATCATGGAATCTTTAGTAACACAATGCCCTTCCCCAAAATGCATTGGATGTGTTTCAAAATTGGCCACACTTCTCGCCATCAACTGCGCTATTACCTTGACCACACACTAGTGAACAGGAAGTGTTACACAGAGGCAAAACACTAGGTTTAGATAAATTGAAAAGTTCATATCACCTGAGTTTCACGGAGAAATAGCTGATTTAATTTTCACCCTTCACCATACCTCTAGAACTGATTGGGGCAATAAAATTAGAGAGATATACTTGTGAAACTAATATGTATCTATTTAATGTCCCCTTCCAAGGCATCATTCGTGACGATATAAGAAGTAGAGCAGGATATTTAGGACACACTTAATGGATACATAATTAACTTCCATCCTTTCCCTCTTCCAGTTTCTATTTCCTATTCCATCCATATTCTTCACAGCTGGTGACCCCTAACCTCTCCTGCCACATAATCCTCATGTGGCTCACAGCACAATACATACATGCATAGAAACATATTGATGAATTCTGAGTCTACTTCTTTCTCCAAGCCTCTCAAGATAGAAAATTAGATTTTCATTAAAAGAAAATAAATTAATATCATACAATAAAAGGATACGTGAATATGCTGAAGCAAAATCCTCATTAAGCATCCAGTTGACAATATGCACAATGTCAGACTTTAAAGGGTGGCCCGTGCACAAGTACACATTCTCTTCATTCACCTCATCGTATGCCATATGAGCACTCTGCAGAATGTTTAGAACTTTCCTCATGTCACCTTTGGCGAGCGTCAAGAGAGCTTGCTTGCCATCCCCTGTGGCCTTGACCCTGAAACATGTGATGACAGCAAATCAAAAATCTGTCAAAGCACTTGGACTACAAAATATCAAAAGCCAGGCATTTCCAATTCTGATGAAAAGGGGAACAGAAAAGACCACACTCACCTCTCTTGCTCAATAACATAATTGAGTCTAGGAAGGATCTGCTCCTCGATCAGAGGAGCAAACCGAAACCTTGTGCATCTGGACTGCAAGGCAGGAATAATCTTGCTCAAGTAGTTACATATTATACAGAACCTGACGTTGTCTGTATACTTCTCAATAACTGCAAAAAAAAAGCACATTTGATTTTATCTCAAACAGAGCAACCAGTGTGTTTGAATAATCTGCACTTAACTGAGATAATGCAGAAACCCAGCATATTAAGCTACTTTATAAAGAAATATTACCAAAGTGTACTTCTCCCCACTTGTATGGTAGTGAAACGTGGGTAGGTCAGGATAGACATAAGAGTAGACTAAACGCCGTGTGTATGAGTTATCTGAGGAGTGTTTGCGGCAAAAGTAGGACGGATAGGGTCAGGAATGAGTGGGTAATAAATGAATGTAGGTTAGATACTCCAGTAAATGACATAAATGAAAGGAGTGTGCTTCGTTGGTTTGGCCATGTTGAGAGACTGGATGAGAGTCGAATAACAAAACAGATATATAAGAGTGAAATGAATGGTGCGAGAGGTAGAAGTAGGCCGAGAAAGTTGTGGTTGAATGTGGTTGAGGAAATTCTTCGGAGGAGGAATATTAGGTGTCTTAAAAACAGGAGGGCGTGTATGAAGCAGTGTATGGGGGTAAATAAGGCAAAAGAGGTTTGCAAGGATAGGTCAGTACAGAGGAAATTATTAAGGCAGAGTTAGGTGTACAATTATGTATTTTTTTAGTGAAACTTTGTGACTGTGCCTACCCTGGTAGGGAATGGCGCAATTGGTATGTATGTATGTATGAAGAAATACAAATAAATAATATACATAAATGTTTTTACTGTTTAAAGTTGGAAAGTGAAGGACTCTTGGTCATCCTTTCTCTGAAAATAATACAAAATAGAATCTCCAAGTCATGACATATGAGTTGAAAGATGAAAAGCCATTTTTATCATGTGCTATCCATCAAGAAGAGCAAGTTAATGAAACAAAGCTACATTATTATAGTCTACCATGTCTTTTAACTCCTTCAATTCACTACTTTTCCTATGCATGAAGAGGCAATTTCTCTAGAGGTAGATGAAATCACAACTACTAATTCATTAACTCTAAAATTAAAACTAACTCACTCAATTAAAATCCAATTATCATAAAATTACAGTTATGTTTATAAAAAAGTTTGAAGAGAGATAAGTGTTTCTATACCTGCCACAGGACTCGAATATTATCAATACAATTATCATCAAACAATTCATTTCATAAAGCTACAGAACCTTGTTAGGCAGTAGGATGACTTTATACAAGGCCACACTACCATTACAATAGCCTGGTAGTGATAGTGGACCATATCAAAATCCTTAATACACCCACGCCTCAATAAATACTCTTCATTTCAGAAAATTCGAGAACTAATTGAAATGGTGCTATTCAAAGCATTAAACTGAATAAGGAATAATTCTATAATAAACTAAACATCCCCAAGATTCTTTTGAATAACATGAAACTACAATTATGTACTACAATAAAGGCCATTTTGGCAGGAACTATGCTGTGGCTTAACTATCTTCAATTCTTACCATTAATATACAAATAGATATACAGTAAAACCTCCATACAACGAATTTCTTGGGACCGGAAAAATCATGACTTCGCTGTAGGGGGTTTCGTTGTACGGAGGTGATGTGCGGGTTGCGCATCCACAGGGGCACCCAAGTGTTCTGTGTTTTACGTAAGTAAACACACGGAAACGAGTAAATTTCTCAATCTTGCTTTATTCAACATTAAAACCTTTCCTTGAGTGATGATAAAATTTTTTTATTATTTACCGCCAAATGCCATGGTTATCACTGCGCGATTTTCAATCTGCGTATTTATAATTGAAATTATTTTTTTTCTCGTCGATTCTGCTCTAAGCCACATCGCTTACTTTATTTACGTTCTGAAATTAAAAGAACGCCAAAATTATTGCCTAACGATTACGTATTTTAACGTGCTCCATAATTTTTCTGCGTATCTAGTCGATATTTTTCTTAGAGTGCAATAATTTAAGTCGATATCAATTGGCAGTTTTATGCAGAAATTTTGCTTGAAAGAGCACACATTGCCCATTAGACTTAAGAAGTAAAACGCACTGTTGGAATCCCATTGAAATTCCAGTAAATAACCATGCTGGAGGCCAGTACATTCTAGATATCGATAAAAAACGACGAAAGTTAGGTGGGGCGAGTTAGTTACCACGAGTAAAACGTGACAGTCTGCAATGCGATCACAATGGCTATCTCAAATGATAATGCATTGACGATGCCTTCACAGAAACTGGGCACGATCGGCATTCTGTTGGACACCCGTTCTTCTGTGCCAAAACGCAGTTCCACCCTCGAGTACGCCAGGTAATATTTTAATCAACGCCTTGACGCCGTTCATCCAGTAATAACCTCATCATACTAAAAGAAAATTTTAAGACAGGTTTGCCCTTTTTCAGTCCTTTGCGGAACATCTCTCATTTGAATATGTGCGCCGTTTGCAGGCCAAAACTATTTAACTGGAATAATAAGTCGCCAAAGCACAAAAGCATGCGTGGAATACGTCTTACGTTAGCATTTCAGAGAATAAAAACACGGAAAAGAACCCGATCCCACTCATTTTCGCGCTGTTTATGACACTAGAAAGACCTCAATCTAAACCAAGAAGACGAGAAAAGATCGCTATTCCGATAGCTCTAGTTGCACAGGTAATATTGCATGCTAAAAATTTGGAATGGAGGCGTTCCGATTTGCACGCAGCAAGAAATCCAACCTAGCCCACGCTCACAAATGAGTACGTGGAAGGAGTGCATTTCATACTAATGCTTCCCAAACATTCCCAACCAAAATGCCTATCATTCAATAACTCGGAAAGAAAGAATAACTACGTCCTCACTCGCCTCTTTCTATACAATGCTACTGTTATTTCCTCTCCCCTTCCCGCGCTCCTTCGGGGAGACCATGCCCATTCCTCCCCTTCCCCAATCGAAATCTCATGGGTTTCCGATGGAACGCGTCCTAGTGGTCTTCCGCCGTCCTGTCTTCGAGCAGCGTACCTGCTTAGCCACACACAAAAAGAATTACAAAAAATCCTGTATTAACTAATTCGGTCATCGATTTTTCTGTCCTTCACTTGCCTCCTCACAAATATGAGTACAGGATCATCTACCATCCTCGTCGTACACAGAGTCAGCTCTCTTGAGACTTACCTCGGCCGAAAAATTCCATACTTCTTTAAAATTAAAATTTATATATTTCAGGAATTTAAAACCAATTTTAAAAATGTACATAGGTGTAAAGCTTGTTACTTATAAATAAAAGGCGGTAGCTGTTTTTAAGTTATTTAATTAAAAATTGTTCTATTTAAAATAGTTTTCCAAAGTCGTTTGCCTCATCCTTCTCCTCATTTCTTTGCCGGCTGCTGATTCAACCAGCCGCAAAATCTTCAAATTTTCCACTCCATCTTCGGACATTAAAAATACTCGCTCCAAAACATCTATGGCTTCCACCACTTCCTTCCGACTGGGGCGAACGATGCAATTGTTGGGCTCTTCCCTTTCTTCATCGCTCACTTCCTGCGTCTCCGCCATGATTTCGGTATCCTCATTGTTGGCAGATACAGCGATATCAGTATCAATATTTACATAATCTTCGAAAGATACTCCTTCAATTTTTAATGCTTGAGCGACTTCGCCCCATTCCTCCCTCTCCTCCAGCTGTGGGTCGTCTTGGGCGTCCATCTCACCAGGAAAGCCTGCTTTCCTAAAGCAATTCGAGATCGCGCTTCTCTCGACTCCATCCCATGCAACACAGAGACGCTGAATTGCTTGCAGGATGTTCCACTTCAGTGACTTGACGTCTTCAGTGTCTCCTAATCTCGTTAGAAGATATTCGACTAGTTGTCTTCTGTATGCCCTCTTGACTAGGGAAATAACTCCCTGATCGAGTGGTTGCACTTTACTCGTGCAATTAGGTGGAAAATGAACAACTTTCACGTTCCTCAGTTTTAAATCGAAAGTTTTGTGAGCGGTGCAGCCGTCAAGAAAAAGAAGAATTTTTCTATTTTTACCCCCCATGGTTGCGTCAAGTGTTGCGAGCCATTCTTTAAATAAAATCGCCGTCATCCACGCATTTTTATTATTCCCATAACGGCATGGCAATTTTTTCACGTGCTTGAAGCACCGCGGACTTGCAAACTTGCCAATCACAAAAGGTTTCAATTTTTCTGACCCGTCGCTGTTTGCGCAGAAAAGAACTGTAAACCTTTCTTTACTTCGCTTACCCCCATGGCAAAGTTCTCCCTTCATAGCTAACGTTGAGTCCGGAAGGAGATTGTAGAAGAAGCCGGACTCATCGGCGTTAAAAATGTCTTTGGGTTCATACCCAGCCACCAAGGGAGGCAAATTTTTATTCCACTCCTCCACCACGGTCATATCGACTGCCGCTTCCTCCCCACACAATTTGAGAGTCCTCAAACTCCACCGACTTTTAAATTTCGACAGCCATCCGTTTGAGAGGATAAGACGGCACTAGCAATATCTGGATTGAGTGAAGAGGTTTTCTTCCAGATTTTCCTCGGAGATGGGGACAGAGGAAACAAAAAGTGGCACTCATTGGTTGAACACCAACCAATTAAGTTTAGAATACTTCGCCATCCGGAGTCTTATGATAACATTCCGCCTGCCACTGCAGAATGTAACCCAAAACGGAAAAGTAATCTGATTCGTTTTTCGAAGGGAAAATTTTGCTCCACGCCTCAGAGGACGTAAACCGATACGAAAGAAATGTGATACGATTTCAAAAAGGTTATTTGAGCTCCATCCTCACCACATGCACCTTCGCAAATGGGGTGAGGTGGATGAGTAATGCAACTAGAGGGGAGGGGGGAATACCAGTGCCAGCCGTAACCCAACCCTGAATACTCCGAGAAGATCAGATCAGTAATCTTCTCAGATTACCCTTCTGTATTGGGTTGCGGCTGGCATTGGTATCCCTCCCCCTCTTGGTGCATTACTCATCCTCCCCCACTATCGCCCAGCTGGCTTTGGCTACTCTTGCTCGCTTCTTCTTGTGGGAACCGTCAGAGTTGGCGGTTCCCACCATAAGAAAAGCGCAAACAAGCCTCCACCGAGCCAGAGGGTCAAGTTTCCCACATGCCATCTGCTCTGTAGGTTTCAGATGTGAACATTTTCGAAGTCCGGAGCGGAACTCGGAATTCTCCGCTGCGGTTCTACTTCCTGTTATTACGTAAATGGCGACGGAAAAATTACGTGTAAATGCTGAAAATTACTATAATTCGTTATAGAGGGGTACTTTTCATGGTCTGGACCCATGCGCAGACTTCGTTGTACGGAGTTTTCGTAGTTAGAGAGGTTCGTTACGGGAGGTTTTTTTGCGTGCTTTGTCCATTGGAAGGGTCCGGGACCGGGCCAATGACTTCGAAATAGGGGGGTTTCCTTAAAATTTCGTTGTATGGAGGTTCGTTGTATAGAGGTTTTACTGTATTCACTAAATATTAGCCACTAATATTAATAAATTTTTAAGACAGGGTGCTTTGAGATTCTAAGTTGTTGGAAAATATGATCCAGTAGCCCCACCCCAAGAACCCAATTGATGTTGACCCTATGGTCAGCTTCCAAACATAAAGACATTTCCATAAGGGAGACAATCTTAGATCTTCTATAAATTTTGGCGCGATTGTCATCATTTCTGCTTAAATTAGTAAAATTTCATCTTTTAATTTTCAAATTTTTTTGTCTGTTTATGGCTTAATAACTCCTTCGATACATCTAAGAAAATATCAGGCTGTATTCTCATGAACTACCATGATGCAGGACTTGACCTGGACTACATTAACTTTTAATTGTGGTATACAACCAAGGGTCAATGGATAAGCAACTTTGGAAAGGTGAAAATGATGCAACTTTTGTGACATGAGAAAGCGATTTTCTACAAGTTGTTCTAGGTTTCTATGATTCTTGGTTCTAGGTTTATAGTTTTGTAAACAGTCAAACAGAAGTATGTCTTTTAATAACAAAATGGAGAACTTACCAGGTCATTTTACAGCAATTTTAACTCAAGCATCATATAGATAACCGAAATTGTATCATATATATACCCTTTTCTTTCATCTAAACAACCCATATTTTTTTAACTACAGTGATTTGAAAAGATGATAGAATTTCAAACACGGCTTTTTGCATGTTATTTTGGAAGTTAAATGCATGACATCACGCCTGCCATCCACCATATGAGATACCAGCAAATAGTATTACAGTTCACTTTCTGTTCATTTATCTCTAGCCTAGAGTTAGTTCTTCATAATATTGCATCTGAGTTTCCGCGAGAATATATGTATTTATTTTGGTGTTCATCATTTTCTAATAGTTTAACCCTTTCGAGACTGCGGAATTCTCTCCTATGTATGTCTACTGGTCTGAGTACCAAGAGACTCTTCCCTCCTCTCTGTAAGCACCATTTTTGTGCTGTATCTGTGGAGAAAGTTCTCGCAAGTATACACTCACACTCAGCTCCTACCGTTTTCGACCTCGTCACCTCGTCATTAACTCAAACTCTAGGGGCAGTAAAGCACAAACCTTCACCTGTTTACAACCTTCCCAGCAGCATGTGTTCATGGTCAACTTATTGTATATTTATTGATTTTAACCATGTGTATTTGTTGCTTGCTCTCAAATTGTAGACTTTGAAATTAATAACTATTTTTACTTTGCATTTACAAATTTTGAACAAAACTCTACCATCAATATTAACGGAAATGCATAAAGCAATTCCAATGCAAAAATATGAGATTCCAAGTTTGCCCTCGACAAACCGCATTAACTATACATTTCTTTGAAATGCATTAGCCTATATAAACATTTCTTTCTCAGAAAAGCACATTATCTATCACAGCTATGATCTCCATGGTATCATTTGGAAAGTTCACACCACCACAGGCATGCAATACTCATGTGGAGCTTTTCTGGAATTGTATCCATCAGTATAATAATGTTTTTCTCGGAGCAACTTATTCTCATGCTTGTTTGTATCCCCAAAATGCTTTTTGAACATAAAGTTTCTCTTCAGTTCTGTATCAGTCGTTAGTGGATCGGAGGTTGGTGTATTTGTTCTGTGCTTGAATATCTATCTCTCTCCGCCATGAGGAAATTTGGACACCACTGTATTTAACCACTGTTTTCCACGGCCGAACATATAATGAAGAGATCTTTCAATACAGATCAACACATTGGAATTAATGACTCAAAGTGATAGTGATGATGGAGACCTGTGCCTTGATTCTGACATTGGTATAATATTGATCTTGAAATCAAGCTATCAGTTAATAATGATGGTAGAATTTCGCTTAAAAACTGTAAACCCTCACCAAAAGACGAGGAGTTAAATTCTGATTTTATATTTTTTGAGAAAACATCAAATATTTATTTAACAAAATCACTGAATAAATAATCATATGACAGCGGACCCTTTCTACAAAGAGGGTGCTAATACGACAAATGGTCCAAACCCCAGGATTGCCACCGCAGCGGCCTCAGAACGGCAGGAGTGACGTCAGACCCATCCAATCTGACCACGCCCCCTTTTTCAGCCATTTTTCACTCCATTTGAATTACAACAACTTTGAGAATTTATACCCTGGGAACTACACATTACTTAGGCCTCGGGTCTTTAGCTTTGGGCAAGATTCATTGTCCTCTATTTTTTCATTTTACCTCTATTTTTTTCAAAAAATCTGAAAGTTCTCCAATTGTGAGAAACAAAAGAAGGACAAACATAATGGAGTGCACGGACCACTCCAGAAATGGAACACTGGGAGTCCATGGCTTTGTTGGGCTGCACTAATTAAGCCGCCAACACTATTCGAGGACCGGATGTACGGCTATGTGTATCATTTATTTTCTTAATGTATAAATTTAAAATATTCCAAGAGATACCGGTGTTTTTAATGCTGCAAAGTTATCAAAGAGATTTTCCAGTAAGTTTCAATGAATGCCAATTATGACACCAAATTTCTAAACATTTGTTTGTAACTCTAAGAACCAATTAATTGCAAACATTTTACGACCACTTTAAGTTAGATTGCAAGAGTAATAAGAATAGAAAAGCAAGAAAAATCAGCCAATCAGACCACAACGTGATTTTTGAAAAATATCACAAAATAAACCACCTTATAAGACCACATAACAGCTGTAGGCAGATAATTTGGCACAGAACACTTCATAGGCTAATGAAAACAGAATTTTGTTAAATAAAAACACAAATGTATATACTTACTTCGACGAAGAGCATTCTGAGCATCATTGGTCATGGCATCCGCTTCATCCAGTATAATCAGCTTAAAACCACCCTTGAATATTGTTCGAGTACTGGCAAAGTTCAAGATAACTCCTCGTACTATTCCTATTCCACGGTCATCGGATGCATTGAGCTCCAAAACCTTAATAGGAACACAGGAAAGTCAGAATGTAGCCACGTCAATTGAACTAAGTACATCAACTATAGCTAAATATTATGGATGGCTTAGTTGAATTATGTATCCCCAAGGGTGAGAGGAAGTGGCAGACACAGAGGAAAGTGCTAGTGAAGAAGATGCAGAGAGTGACGTGAATCTCACAACCACTCATAATCATACAGATAGTCAGCAGAATCCCAGGGAAAACTTCAATTTCCCAGGCATAATATACAAGCAAAAGAATAAATTTTGTTACACAGAATAACTTAAATGCATTGAAGAAACAAAGGGTGATAACTGATAATATTATGAAGCAATCACAATTTTTGGACAGGCATATAATCTTATATAATTTAAAATTAAATGCTAACTTCCACTTATTAAGGCAAAAGTACACTCTACTGTTTTCCTTTTTCTGCAGACTGCTGTTAATGGTCTTCAGGGCATGGAAGCTTAAGCTATTTTTCTCCAATTGTTTCTTTCATAATGGCCCGACCAGCTGATCCATTGTCTTATGCCACACTTTGTTATACTTGCAAGCCTTACATATCTTTCATTGTGGACCCAAGGGCCCTTCTGGATTCTCTGTCAGTTGACGATAAAGCAACAAGACATCTTTTTTTGATGGATGGCGCTATTTTTGCATGGAGTTTATGTTTCTTGGCAGTTCACCGTAAGTAAGGGAACCCAGAAAACACCTCAACAGCTGATTATCCTCATTAAACCCTACACCACTACGTGGTCAGGGTGTATGTATTGGTTTTGTCATGGCAGAAATGTAACGCACTGAAGGAGGTGAGGCAGGTATGGAAAAGTATATGTATACCGTATTTCCCGGCCTATAAGATGCACTGTGATTTATCAGATTAGAATTTATGAAAAACACTCCTAACAGAAGCACTGTGATTTATCAGGTTGGAATTTGCGAAAAATACTTCGATCAGATGAAAGAGGATCAATTATTTTAATGCTAATACTTTATACAAAGAAAACGGAACTGTTACATTTAAAAATTGCAAATACAATGGCGTTTATTATTCGTAGAATCCCAAAAATTCGTCATCACTACTGCTAAAATCACATTCGCAGTTATTTTCGCTGGAGTTGTCACTTTCCTCATACTCAAAGTCATCTTCAAATCCATCCAGCGCATTTGCTAATTCCACGCTTTTTAAAAGACTTTATGATAGTCTCCCTTTAAACTTTCTGCCTACCGTCGTACAATTAATTTAGGAATTTTTTAGGATGTACTGTCAAGGATTCTGTCAAACTCTATTGCTTTCCACTGGCTTAAAACAGTGTCATTATCAATGTTTTTATTGAAGGAAACCATTTTCTATGCCTTAGGTGAGAAAAAATTTGAACAGTGTCTCTCTCGGCGAATCAGCTCGCGTCTTAGATGACGAAGTTACACCCTCAGCCCATAAAACGCAGGCTGATTTTAGAGCACATTTTGGAGTAAATAAAGTGCATCTTATGGGCCGGAAAATACAGTACATAGAAATGATCAGTATCACCTTACGTCTGTCTCTATCGTATCTACTATCTGTCTGTCTCTTCGCACGATAACTGCAATAACAATTAAGATATTGAGCTGAAATTTGGGTCATAAGTCTCTAGTAGTCCACAGACTGCACAGTTCTCAAATGGGTTGGATCGGACCGAAACCACGCCTTTTTTTTAAACAAAGTTGAAAGTGGTGCAGGGTATTTAAGCTTCGGCAAGGCCGAAGATAATTTCTTCATCAGTTTTTCAATTATGCATGAACCCTTCAGCAGTCATTTGACCAGAAGTGTACTATAATCCACAATTTTATTGCAATAATACATAGTTCATAAAAGATCAAATTGTCACACATGCACAACAAGTCATTGTTTTATTATGAATCTCCTGATTTTTGCAACCTGCATGGGAAAGTTACAAAAAAGAAGTTCAGTCTTCAATGTGTTAATCAGTTAAAACAAGTTTCCATTTCATTGAAACTAAATAACTAGCCAATGACACGTACGTACTGTTGTATAAATTATTTTATAATTTACTTTGAATGATAAATAACATGGTGAACAGAGGCATTTTCTCCTTTCTCTTGGCCAAATCCAAAGATGAAGTTGTGCATTCCAGTTGACCACAAATTAATCATAAATCAAAGCAAAGAAAGATTGCGATACTTGCGATCAGCTTAACTTCACATCAACCAAATGACTCAGCAGCTTTCATACTGCCAAGAAGTTTGAATTTACCCACACCCCACTAACCATCCAGAAGGAAGACAAAGCAGCAGCTCTAGACTACCTCATGAAAGCAACCCAGACAGAGTGAGATCTGGGATCCAGGTGAGCAGACCAACTTGTTACATAGTTGGCTGTCTTAAGGCAATGATATGGTCTTGCCATCAGTCAATACCTACAAGGCCAAAATGGCAGCTCTTTCAAATTACAAGAGGTACTCGCTGAAATTAGGCTCAATAGCAAGAAACCAGCAACAGATAAGAGGCAGCAGGGCCCGCTCTAAGGGCAGACATTTTTACAGGGCAGCAAATCTGAAGAGCGGCTTATTGGTTGTGATTGCACAAAATATTAACAAGTTTAATGGCTGCATTTTATTCTCATTCACACCCTAGCATCTCAGTCCTTCATTACATTTCCCCTTCGCACTTCATGCTCTTTGTGGCGTAATGTAGTGTGGGCAAGATTATTATGTGGTTATACAGGTGACCATATTCAAATTTTATTTTTTTACTTCATCAGCTGTAAGAAGCATTATGTAAACTTTACAACAAAATATTGTTTCATCAGATTGAAAGATTCAGTAATTATACTAATATGTCCATATTAGGCTTTAACTTGACTTATTTTTCAAATCCTGAGGGTTTAAAATACCTTCACAATGGAAGGAATTTTAGTGATTCTATAAACATTATTAAAAATTAAAAAGACACACTGCATGGATTAGGGAAGTATTATAATTGACAGCGATTCAATTGGCATAAATGGGGTCACATTAATGGTGAAAATTTCTGCAGTTTCTGAGCCTTTAAGCCAAAAGGAAACTAAGTATGAAAAAATAGGCAACTTCCACTGTGATAAAATTTATTCCGACCGGTTTCGCTTTTTACATCATCTTCAGGTGCATAGCAGTGCATAGGAACAGTATCTTCAGGTGCTAGGCACCTGAAGATACTGTTCCTATGCACCGGTGCTAAAGCAAATGCTAAAGCGAAACCGGTATATCAAAGTGGAAGTTGCCTATTTTTTCATACTTAGTTCGCATGAAAGTAGGTATTAGGAGAGTTGTGATTGTGGCGTGCTATGCACCAGTGGATAGAGAGAGTGACAGTGTGAAAGATGAGTTTTGGGAAAAACTGAGAGAGGTTTTGAATGATTGTGATCCTAGTGAGAGAATAATTTTACTAGGTGACATGAATGGGTGGGTTGGTGTGAGGCGGGATGCATCTGAGAGAGTGGGTGGGCCTTTTGGTGACCCCCGAGTGAATGATAATGGTGAAAACTTGGTGAGTGTATGCTTGGAAAAAGGATTATTTGTGTCAAATACATGGTTTAAACATAAGAGAATACATATGTATACTTGGCAAAGGGGCGATTGTAAAAGCATGATTGATTTTATTGTCTATGATGAGAGATTAAGAGAGTTAGTGTGGGACACGCGAGTGATGAGGGGTGCTGAATGTGGAACAGACCACTATTTGGTACTCTTCAAAGTGAATCTGGGCAGAAAGTGGGTAGGTACCAAGGAAGAATGTTGCACGTAAGCAGTTGAGAGTAAAAGTGGAAAGGTTGCTAGACATCGAGGTAAGAATGCGGTACAGTTGCATGCTTGAGGATGCTCTATCGTTGAAGAAGAGAGAATGGGACGAGCTTATCAGAAACGAGAACGTAAATGATGCGTGGGAGTGTTTAAAAGGAGTGATTGAGGAATGCGCTGAAAGTGTATGTGGAAAAGGAGTGGTAGGAAGAACGAAAGGTGATGCTTGGTGGAATGTAGAAGTGAAAATTGCAGTCAGCGAAAAGAAAGAGGCGTACAAGAATATGACTGCTGCCAAATCTGAGGAAGAGCATACCTAGGCATGTGAGATTTACAGAAAGAAAAAGAATGAATGCAAAATCGTTGTGAAAGAGAGCAAAGAAAGAATGCGTGCGGATGAAGCTAACAAAATGCAGAGTGATTTTGGAGGTAACAAAAAGCTGTTTTGGAAGTGGGTAAAAAGGGCTAAGATTGGTGAAGGTAGGGAAATGAATGCGGTAAAGAACAAAACTGGAGAGATCATGTGGGACGAGAGCAATATTAGGGACTGCTGGAGGGAGTATTTTGAAGAACTGTACAATGATATTGCAGGCGTTGAGGATGAGCCTTGTGAAGTGGTATGTGGGGATGGAAAAGGATATCAATGAGAAGGAGGTCACAACGGCTGTGAGAATATTGAAAAATGGAAAGGCTGCAGGCATAGATGGGATATCCAGTGAAACGTTGAAGTGCGGGTGTAAATTACGAATTTGTAGGCTACGTGAACTATACAATTTATGTTTACAAGTTTCTGTTGTTCCAGCTGATTGGAAGAATTCTAACATCGTCTATCGTTCCATTGTACAAAGGGAAGGGAGGAAAGACTGAATGTAATAATTATTGGGCCATTAGTTTATTGAGTATCCCGGGAAAAGTGTTCAGTAAAATATTAATCAAAATAGAGGAATATTACTTCCGACAGAATATGGGGTGTGCAGTGTGGGTTTATGCCTGAGAGAGGATGTAGTGACCAGCTTTTTGCACTTCAGCAAGTGATATAAAAATGAATGAAAGTCCAAAAGAAAGTGTACTGTGCGTTTGTCGATTTAGAGAAGGTATATGACAGAGTAAATAGAAAGAAGTTGTGGGAGGTTTTGAGAGACTATGGACTGAATGGGCAGTTATTGAATGTTATGATGGCAATGCATGACAATAGTAAGGCAGTTTAAGAGTTAACGGGGCTCTGAGTGATTGGTTTGTAATAAATCGGGGTGTAAAGCAAGGATGCATAATGTCTCCGTGGCTGTTTAATGCATTTACGGATAAATGAGTTAGAGACGCATGTAGTGAAAACGACGGTGTTTTGATTGGAAATGTAAGCGTGCGAGTTCTACTATACGCGGATGATGCTGTTTTGATCTCAGACAGTCAACAGGGATTACAGAAGCTCCCAGATAAGTTTTGTGAATCAATGGAGAGAATGGAATTGAAGGTAAATGCGTGCAAGACTAAAGTAGTAGTTTTTGATAAGGAGAATGGGGAGAATAACTGTATGGTGAGGGCGAATGGTGAAGTAATTGAACAGGTGGATGATTTTGTGTACTTAAGTAAGATGTATGCGAAAGATGGAAGAATAGATGAGGAGATAAAGAGACGTGCGAATGCTGGAAGGAAAGTGGTAGGTAGCATGTGGAGCATATCAAGGAATGAGTGCCTGTCTAAGGAAGCGAAAATTGCTGTGTACAAAAGTGTACTTCTTCCCACTTTGCTATATGGTAGTGAAACATGGGTATGTCAGGATAGACATAAGAGTAGACTAAACGCCGTGGGTATGAATTATCTGAGGAGTATTTGTGGCAAAAGTAGGATGGATAGGGTCAGGAATGAGTGAGTCATGAATGAATGTGGGTTAAACGCTCCAGTAATGGACGTGTATGAAAGGAGTGTACTTCGTTGGTTTGGCCATGTTGAGAGAATGGATGAGAGTAGAATAACGAAACAGATATATGAGAGTAGAATGAATGGTGTGAGAGGTAAGTGGTAGGCCGAGAAAGTTGTGGTTGAATGTGGTTAAGGAAATTCTTAGGAGGAGGAATATTAGGAGTTTTAAAAACAGGAGGGCATGTATGAAACAGTGTATGGGGGTAAATGAGGTAAAAGAGGTTTGCAAGGATAGGTCAGTACGGAGGAAATTGTTGAAACAGAGTTAGGTGTACAACTATGTATTAATGAGGGAAACATTTTGACTGTCCCTACCCCGAAAGGGAATGGCGTGATGGGTATGTATGTATGTATGTAGTTATGTTCCGATTCCACTCCATCAAGCCTGAGACCACAGAGTATATACCAAAAGAATATATAAAGAACAATTTCAAATTTTGCCCCAAGCCTTAGTGTTGCCACACAAATATCACTGACAATACCAAAAATTGTAGCAAGTGGGGAAAGGAATTTATCTGAATTGAAATTCATAATGAACTTCTAAGGTTTCAATGGCTTGGCCATGTTGGTGACTGAAATAGGAATTCCTGATCAATAACTTTGAGGAAAAAAAATTTGCATTACTAAAAGTGAGAAAAAGTCTCTTTTGATTTTTGCATAGTAAACGTAACTTTTATTTAGATCTATAGGGATGTAAGTTTTGTTTGTTTTATTTAGCATTGATACATTTTGCAATATCATTTAAAATACATCTGGTTAACAATTTGAAACTAAGTATGGTATTTTTTCTGTTTTGTATTAATTGTTTATCATTTTTATGCTACATGTATCTTATAAACATACTTTCTATAGTAATCTAAAACCATTTGCTTCCTATAATAAAACTAAAAGCTACAGTATATAATCATGCATAGTCCAAGTTATTGAGACCAAAATTTTAGTTTCAAACTTGGAGGGGTGGTGGCTGCACTTCAAACGAGTAAATCTTTTGGCAGCATATATTTCAGAACAAAAAAATTTGTTAACTTTCAGAGGCCAAAGGAAATCACCACAGAGGCAATACTCCAATATTAAGGTACACCAAAATCACAGTTCTACTTCATGTTTACTTCATAACTTTTATCAGACGATTTATTAGTGAAGAGGGCCTGTTTCTACACTTTGTCATTAGAATCAAAGTGGCTGACATCTGGTGGTGATCATTAGAACTGAGAAGAGTCTCCACAACCAAGACCTGGAACTTGGTTTGTGTTTCTAACACAATGTCTATAGATCTAAATAAAAGTAACATCTTGGTTGTGTTTCTAACACAACCAAGTTCCAGAGTGCCATATGTGACACCATCCGCAGCAGCCCACTACTTTTCCCTCCTCGTAGTGGCCCACTCTTTGTGAACCACACTCCTCTTCCCCCCCTCCTCTACGGCCTCCCAAAAATACATAAGCCAGAGACCCCTATACGACCAGTCATTGCAAGCATGGGAGCCCTGGCTCATAAACTGCCTAAGAAATTGAATGACCTCCTGCTCGAATTCTCATTCTTCGAGCCACAACGCACGGTGAAGAACTCCCAAGATCTCGTCAAGAAAATTCATCACATCAGTGTTCCTCCGAAGGCCCAACTGGTGTCTTATATGTAAAGAACCTCTTCCCTAGTGTCTCACCCAGTAAGGCCGTGGACATTGAACTAAAGATACTGAAGGAGAGGGGGCACCTGGAAACAATTGTGAAAGAATTCTCGGTTTTTCTTAAAGTCTCTGTGTCCCAAAATTATTTAAAATTTAATAATGACATTTATCAACAACCCGGGGGGGCTGGCCATTGTGTCACCCCTTTCCCCTTTGATGGCCGAAATGTTTGTAGATAACTTAGAGACGAACCTTTTTAATGTTGGCAAGAATTTTACATCGCAGGTCATTTATTGGTTTAGGTATGTGAACGACGTTTTAATTTTATGGAACGAAACCGACAGACAACTTGACATCCTTTTTAACTTTATTAACAATTTGCATCCAGCCATTGATTTTACTCGTGAATTGGAGCGTAACTGATCAATCAATTCCTTAGACTTGACCATCTCCCTTGAAGAAGGGAGGCACCATTTTTCAATTTTCCACAAACCCACCTATACCGACCATGTCATACCTGCTGATTCCAGACACCCTTACTCGCAAAACTTTTTGCTTTTCACGCCATCCTTAACTGCCTTTTTAAAATTCCCCTGAAAGACTCTGAGTTTGAAAAAGAATCCCGAACCATCAATGGCCAACGGCAACGGCTATCCACTTTCACTAATAGACAAATTAATTCGCAAGAATAGGAGGAAAAGAGCCGTGGCCAGTGTGTATACCAAAACTGAACCCCCTGTTCAACAATGGCATTCAATTACCTACTTTGGGGAGATTTCCTCTCTAGTGGTGCAATTGTTTCTGACGGACCGTTATAAAGAGGCATTTAAGACACCATGTGTGTCTTAAATGTGTGTCTGGAATGTGGAAGTGTGAAAAACCTGTTATTGAACTGCAAGGACCCCATTGAACCCCAGAAATTAAGTGGTGTATATGTACCTAATGTTAGTTATATTATAATAATAAAGTTAGAAAAGGCGTGAGACAAGGATGTGCTCTCTCTCCTCTTATATTCAATGCTTACATCCAGGAAGCTATAGACCAAGTTCGTGAAACTACTGAGGTGGGCATTAAAATTAATGGACAGAAGATAGATATGCTGCGTTATGCAGATGATATTGCAGTGATCACAGAGACCAAAGAAGATCTAGAAAGGATGCTCAACACAATGGGTAGCATTTTCTGTAAACAGTATGGCATGAGAATAAACAAACGCAAAATCAAGGTGATGGTTTGCAGTAATGAAGAACAATATGAACCCCCAATAATGAGAATTGGAGGAGAGAAGCTAGAAGTAATAGAGGAATTTGCATACTTTGGAAGCAGAATAACAAGAGATGGTAGAAGCCAGAAAGAAATTGTAAGGAGAATACATCACGCCAAAATTGCATTCTATCTTAGAAAGAACCTACTCACCAGCAGAACATTAGTTTGGAAATAAGGAAACGGATGATGAAAGCATTTGTTTGGAGTGTGGCCCTATATGTTTGGAGTGTGGCCCTATACGGGAGCGAAACATGGGTAATAAGAAAACAAGAGAGAAGGCGGCTAGAAGCCCTGGAGATGTGGCTCTACAGAAGGATGTTGAAGCTCAGCTGGAAAGATAGAGTCACGAATGAGGAGGTACTGAAAAGAGTTCAAGAAACAAGATCCCTGTGGAGGCATATCCAAACAAGAAGAGACAAACTCGTAGGGCACATTCTAAGACACGACAACATCGTTATAACAATAGCAGAAGGAGCTATAGAGGGAAGGAATCGCCGGGGACGACCAAGGATGTCATTCATGCAGCAGATTGTGAATGATATGGGTTGCACCACATACATAGAAATGAATAGAAAAGCAGACAGAAGAGAGGAATGGCGTACTGCTGCAAACCAACCCCAGGGTTGAACACTGAAGAGAGGGATACCTAATGGAATGTAATGAATGTGGTGGACAGTATGTTGGACAGACGTGCAGAAATTTTCAAATTAGACAAATGGAGCATAAAAGGGATTTCAGAAATTTTAATGCTAATGGAAGCAACTTTGCCAAACATCTTTTAACCCACGGACATTAAAGTGATTTTACCATGACACCTCTCCATTTTACTAATGACAGACGCAAGCTGAATGCTTTAGAACAGCAAGAGATTTTTAAAAACCAAGTTGACTGTGATAAATTCCTTGTTAATGAATGTATGCTCCCTGCCTATTCCCTCATCCTCAAAGCTTTAATCCTCTCCTCTTCGTCCTCATAGCCCCTCCTGCGACCACCCTCCTCCTGTTTGACTTCTCCCCCCCCTCTCCTCACCTGGTAATGTCTACTTTATAAGGCCTGCACTTTGGCATCATTTAACTGAAGATGATGTGAATGCACATTGAAACCTGGGTCATTTTTCAATAAATCTAGTGGTTTTAGTAAACGTTGTCCTCTTCATTATTTAATGATGGAATACCACCAAGTGATACTGACGGAAGTGAGTGAAACCAATCTTAAGATTGAATGACCACTGATGATGAACAAAGTAACATGATATATTAATGTTCACATTTAGAGGTTGGCCGACACCAAAAACTGATGCTGGATTCTTACCAAAAAAAAATGATTTCTCGATACTTGATTCTTCAATATCAGAAGTTAATAAACTCAATACTTTCAATGCCACCGAGTATCATGTGGTAACAACGGATTGAATCCTATTCCTATTTATGTTTGTACTGGTCACTTTTCCATCCTCGTGATACTCCATGTTGGAATGAAAATTCATTTCACTAGTCTTAGGCTACAGTTTGGAACTTACTACTCGCCACCCTGATGCAAATTAGATACTTCCTTAGATTCCAAAGTTATTTTAAACTCTTGAGATTTATCTTCAGAACCCACTCCCATTTCACAAACCCCTAAAGAGGCACATGCCACCCACAGATGTCTCTTCTAAGCCTTTGCAGTATTACTTCTGAAAACTTCCTCTCAAACTCCTAAACCGTCAATCCAAAATTATGCATTGAAAATTGGCATACTACCATGAGTCACTCAGCAATATTTCACAAAGTAATGCCAAGAGCAAATTTTCAAAACAGATTTAATACAATTAAGCATCAAGAATGATGCTCAATGATTCTAAATGGAATGGCCAATTGAATAAGACTGAAACTGTGCAATCTATCTCCTTTGCATAAAAGAGCATATTAGATAATGATTAAAAATTCATAGGATATGACACCTCATTTCAGAGTTCAAGAAGCAATGCACAGAAGCTCATTCTTCAGGATGGAGGGAGGGGGTATACGACCATGCACTCGTGCAGGGAGGGGTAAAAGGGGCAGAGTCTTAGAGGGGAAGGGAATGCAGCAAGCTCGACCCCAGCAGCACTGCGTAGTGGGCAGCTCAAATTGTGCAGGATCAAATCTTAGAAACAAAACTAGATACATACATCAAATCCAACAAAATGTACTAATGCATTTTACATGCAAAGAGCACTTCTCCAACTCAGGAAATGCACATTTGGTTTCAAAGTTTTAGGGCCCTTGGGGTACAGGTTACCATTAACTAAGAGTGATGAAACTCTAACACATTAATTAACACTTGACAGCGATTATTTTTAAAGGTAGAAAAGATTACTTTCCTCAATGCCAAACATTACAGCTTTCCCACCCTCCACGAAAATGACTATGGAAGAGATATAACCCCCTAAAATGACTTATGGGTGATCAACAAGAGGAAAACTACAGTGGAAAATCCAAAACATACTCAGACCCACCATATACTGAAAGAATCACAAAAAGATGAAAGGCAGAAGAGCCATTATCACCCATCTTCATGTGGAGGAACAACTGAGACCTACAACCCATTAACGAGAATTCCACAGAAAACTTCAAACCAAACTAACACTTGATTGCTCACACTTTCTCTCTCCCTCTCTCTCATTTCTCTTACTCCAATCTTCAATTACAAGCAAGACACTAAAGCACAATTGTCTTGTTGTAATACACATGTGTGTGCAGTCAATAAGTTGGAGCAATAAACAAATATTGAGACAGAAATGGAAGATCATAGCTTCAGGTGATGAGACAAGTGAAATATAATGGGAACTTACCATGGAATTCAGCTGACTAGGGGAATACATCTTCTTTGCGCATGCCAAAATGGTAGAAGTCTTTCCAGTACCAGGAGGACCATAAAAAAGCAGATGGGGTAGCTGATCATCCCTGATAAATTTGTCGACTGAAATAAGGAATTCAAAATTAACAATAAGCTCTTTCAACATAGAAAAATTAATACAGGCAATTAAATAAGTACATACGAGTCTTGATCACATCAGCATGTGATATCAGCTCATCTAAACCCTTTGGACGGTATTTTTCCACCCTAGTGAGAAATCAAACATTTTAGAACTAGACATAACATCATCTCAAAAGACATAACATCCCCTCAAAAGCTACAGAACATTATCGCAACACTCATGACTAACCCATGCACAACATACTTCAAATGTACCAAATGGCAGTAAAATCCCTTGGCTTACACACTTGCCGGATATTTGGGAAACAAAATTCTGACCCCACTGCTATCGCCCTGAGGAACAATCAGCTTCCTTTCTGGTTCCACAATATTCTTATATCTCGGCCATGATGAGGGCTCATTTATAACTTAAATACAAACTTTGAAGGGAAACAAACATAAGCATCTTTCTTATGATGAGAGCGAAAAATTGGACCTAGAAGTTTATTAACTGGCCTTTGTTCATTCACAAACACTAAACAAGAGCTCACTCAGGAACCAGAAAGTCCACACACCAACAGTGCATGCTTAATATTATTATTTCTCACTAGTTAAAAATTTACTCATAATTAGACTCCGAAAAGCATATTCCTTGGATGATCTCTCCTGACTATTAAAGGCCCAGTTTCAATTTCCATGACTCCCAGCACCGCTGGTCTTGTAGCAATCCTAAGTATAATTTTAAGAAAGATTTTAGAATGCTATACCTACATTAAAAAATATAATTTTTATAAGATACCTGACGAATGTCACCAAAACATTTTATCCAAGTTTCGACATGTCAAAATATTGAAAACAAACATATGCTTACTCCTACAATGACTAATAAGATTTGATCCTGACAAACATGAATACTTCCTTTAGACAAACGTTCAACTTTTGGTTGAGTTGATGACAAATATGCTGCTCCAACAGTTCTCCAACTCTCACAGTAATAAGCAGAAAAACAATTAAATCAGCTAAACTTGATATTCTCTAGGGCTCCTCATTCGGAAACAGTCTATAAAATGGAAAAATATACCTAACGCTCCAAATGCGGCTGAATTTTATTACCCATGAAATTTGACAATAACAGCCTGGGAATCAGCCTTATCGATTCAAAAATATTCAATTCCAACATAAGGCATAACCAGATTTCAATTCCAAGAATAACAAAAAATCAAACCTATCATGAAGCAGTCTTACATATCATGTCAACAAGCAATTGCCCACAGGCCCCAGTTCTCCTCTTCTCCTAAAGGTACATTAATACATACAAACATACCAGTCACGCCGTTTCCTTCCTGGGTAGGCAGAGTCATTAAGTTTCACTCATAAATACATATTTGTACACCTAACTCGGCTTCAATAATTTCCTCCACACTGACCTATCCTTGCAAACCCTCTTTTTCCTAATTTACCCCCATACACTGCTTCATAGAGGCCCTCCTGTTTTTAAGCCTCCTAATATTCCCCCTCCTAAGAATTTCCTCAACCACATTCAACCACAACTTTCTCGGCCTACCTCTACCTCTCACACCATTCATTCTACTCTCATATATCCGTTTCGTTATTCTACTCTCATCCATTCTCTCAACATGGCCAAACCAACGAAGCACACTCCTTTCATATATGTCCATTACTGGAGCATCTAACTCACATTCATTTATTACCCAATCATTCCTGACCCTATCCATCGTCCTCTTGCCGAAAACACTCAGATAACTCATACCCACGGCGTTTAGTCTACTCTTATGTCTATCATGACATACCCATGTTTCACTACCATACAACCAAGTGGGCAGAAGTACACTTATGTATACGGCGATTTTCGCTTCCTTAGACACGCACTCATTCCTTGATGTGGTACACATGCTATCTACCACTTGCCTTTCAGCATTCGCACGTCTCTTCATAACAGTATTTACCCTACTAGAGGCAGAAAATTGTACAACATCAAGTCAGAAAGCATTGGATAAGCAAGTTTTTATTGTAAGAAATTTATAAGAGGCTCAAGGAGAAATGTGTGACAATCCCATGCCAAGAAAATGAATTCGAATTTTCTATCAATGCAAATTCCACAACTGTCCACAAGAGGATATGAACAAGAGTATTTTTCAATAACGCGACAGTTGCTCTACTTTTAAATGATCAACAGAATATACGTAAGAATGTGTACATAAGTTACATCAACAACTGTTGTTACACAGGCAATTCACTGAAATATATAACCTACGTACTCGATACGTTTTTATTTCACGGATACCAGTGACAAACATCCGAAGCCATTTAATGCTTAATGGACTTCGGGAAGTAAAGGAGAATAAAAACAGTTAGGTTCCTTTGCATATACAAACAAGACGTAAGTACAAAAATCTAAGAACAGTAGGAAAGATAGTTCTCACCAAGGTAAGTTAGCTTTGACAACTTCCACTACTGGCATTTTCTCGAATCGAATCGGGATCCCCTAATGTTCTGAAAATAAGGCGATCAACTGCAAACAAATTCGACACAGAAGCCTGGGAAGAAACTTTTATTCCCTGCGATAGCTTCCACGAATCCGGTAATGCTGGAAATTTACCGCCAAAGGTTCGTATTTCGCATTTCAAGTGTCAAATTTAGAAAAATGAAACTTTAGGAAAGATGCGAAACTTTTACTACTAGCGCTACTAGCGAATATGGTACTTCCCGCAAAATACACGCATTTTTTCAAGCAATGCTTTCTGTTTTGGCCGCTAGGTAACAGTACAAGAAGATTTGTTTCGGGCGCGAGGTAGAAAATTCAAAAATCAGCGATCGTGCAAACTAAAATGAATAAGTCAGACATGCGAGAATATTTAGCGATTTAATAACAAAAACACAGATCATGGAAGTTGCAGTATATGCAATTCATGTAAATCTTGCACAATCATGGTAATTTGCAGGCAATGCACTCCTCTTGTCACTGTTCAGCGTCTAGCTCAAATATGTCAACATCTGTAAGTCGATATCGGTTAACAGAATTGTCAGTGGACTATCTCCCCAAACTATATGCGTTGATTTTCTTCAATAAATGCTTTTCTCTCAATTATGCATAGTTTTTTGGTTTCAGAGGATAAGTTCAACTCAGGATGATACAAGATATATCTTCCTTATTGTTATTGTTGAAGTTTCGCGGAAGAGACCAGAAAGGCAAATAAAGCAAAAATTACTAAAATAAGATTTTTGTGGAAAAATTTCCTTCACTTACCACCTTAATCAATGTTTCTACGCAGGCTGTCGATGATCCAGCAACGATCTTCATCCTGTCAAAAAATTCACACAAAGCTACTTCCTCTATGTCCTGTTCCAGATCTGGTCTTTTTCTGTTGTATTTCTCGTAGCTCATTGCTGAACTGCATCCGAAGATGGTGCCATTTTCGCTGAATCTCCTCTGACGACTTTGAAAAATAGCTGTCAGCGGAGAGAGGGTTAAGAGGGAAATGAATTGTGATCAAAAAAAGAAAGGAGAGGGAGGATGCTATATGGATTATAAGATAGGATTACTGATGGAGAGTAAATCATAAAGGAAAATGGGACAAAAATTTAAGGGTGGAATGGAGGCATGCAGAGGGTGGAGTTGACTGGAGAATTTTGTAGGGGTGACACCATTTGCTTAAAGGGAGGGGATATTGAGGAGAGGAGAGTGGTTTACAAACAGTTGTTCATTTATGGAACATTCATGTTAAATTGTACAATTTCAAGTTGCTCAACAATATCCATTCTTATGCCATCATTGGTTTTCCAGCATCTTTCTAGTTCTTTTAATATTGTGCAGAAACTCCCACCAGTCTGGCCAATGTATCCCTTTTCACAAGAGTGCACTTAACTTAATACCATTATGAAGGATATCATAAATCTTAGTTATGACAAAGAATTCTACCCAGAGTAGTGGGGTTATTAAATGAAATTGCATTTTTCTTTGGGAAACTGTCAAGCAAGTAAACTAAACTCGCAATACAAGGTTTTATAGGCACCGAAGTCACTTCCTTTTAATAGCCACTCACTTGTGGATCTTCGTTTCTTTATAGCTATTTCCTCTTTCTTTTTAGAGCTAAAATTGAAGCCACCATGGTAGCCGGCATACAGGTGGACATTTTGATTGCCAGTGAGTGCCATATAGTCCTCCTCAGCTCTCAGGAGAGCAGTGTCTGAGAGCTCTCGTTTAAGACAGTGCGAGACACTGCTCTCACAGGAGCTGCCCTCCCGACATTCCTTAGCGAGTGTCGGACACCATAAGAGCACCTCCGTTGAGATGCCGTGTTATTTTGCTATTCTGTAATATTTTTATTCTTGACATAATGGCAGGAGAGCTGTTGGTAACCAATTTGTGACCAATCTACGAGGTTAGAATCTTTTAGGTGTTCTACTATAGTTGTCGCAGAGTTTCTGTGCACTGGAGAGTTCCTCCAAGCCTAGCTGCCCATGGTAGATGAGCAGCGATTGGCTGCCGGCGTCCAATCCCGTAAACCGGTTCTTAGCTCAGTGCGCGCCGCGTACGAATACCGTAAGTGGCGATCCAAAAGAATCGGCGAAAACGAACGCCTCGCCGGCTCGCCGCGGCCTGGTAGAAGAACGGGATCCCTTCTTGGAATACTAGTGAGAGTAAGGAGAACGGGGGAATCTTGGGAAAGATTGTGCGTACACTATATGTCTCGAATATAAAGTAAGCAAAAATGAGGATGTGAGGTGGCCAATGATAGATACCTTTGGATGCCTCCTCTGCAATTTTCTTTACGTCGTGACGAAGGTAGATCTTAGCGTGGAAATGTACTTTGTACGTATAACCTACCATAAAGGTACACCAAATCCTGTATTCATTGTTCCCCGAAACAATCAGTATAACGCCAGTGGTTGCGATAAAATACTTTATACTGATTAAAATGGTAAATATCGCGCCGAAATACTGATTGATTGCGATGAAGTTCCTTTATTTCTTCATCGAAAAGAAAATGTCATCGAGATAAGTAAAGCATAAAAATAATTTATTGCCGTGCTGGAGGTTGAGGCTCAATTCTTGCGTGAAGTAAAAAACTGAAATCTTTGTGATGAATTAAAATCAATTGTTAAAATCGGTCATTTATTTATATTAGGCCTCGATCATACCAGGAAAAAATGGGAAAATGTCCTCCAACGGAAACCGCGTAAAACTGAAGCTTCTTACCGTGTTCTGTGAAGGTTGGTGCCGATTTAGAAACAGCATAAATTAGAATCCGCGTTGCGGGAAGCCGCGTTCGGAGAAGTTTCACTGTACTCAGGACGATAAACTACTTTTTATCTCCATTTTAATTGGCTATCAGATAATCCTCTATTAGAAAATATGCCCAAATAGTTGAAACAGCAATAAAATGAAAAATAGCTCATTTCCAAATCGTACGACGTTCCGAAAATGATTGAGTCCAAAATGTGTAAATAGACTATTTCTACTGAATCGGTGATATTTTGAGCCATAGTTTCATCACCTAAATAACTTCTTCTAAGAAACAGCTTTGCTCCTTAATCGCATGCAGCTCTAAGAATTTAGATTCTGAGAAAAACTCATTAGCAGGTAACACATCCCCTAGAGCCGTGAGCACGAACCCCTGAGATATCAGCGCATGACCGTGAAAGGAAAGCTGCGGGGCGCTCGGCAGGTGCCCTGCAAAAGGGAGATAATCCGTGCTGACCCAAGTATCGGAAACAAGTGCGCTCATGGGGTCAGATCTTTATTCTAGAGTTTTTGGGGTTTCCACGAAATTTGTTAATGGGCTTTCTGGGCCCTTGAAAGACTCTCTATGGCTAAACCGTTGCTGGTGCCAGTTCGTTGAGACCTTCAGAGTGAATCTCGTCTTCAGTGGTGCTGTGTCAATCCCTCGTGTTACCATGCCTAAGGAATTTTCTGCGGAGTTACGGGCACGCGTATTTAGCGTTTACCTTTACTTTTGCAAGGAAATGGCGAGGGCAACTCTCCCAGATACACTGAGTGACAATTCCGTAGTAGATCGTGAAAGACTGTGCTTAGATGAAGTGTCGAGTAGCGAACATTATGAGTTCCTTGGAGTCAATTTATATCCACACGGATCATCATCAGTGGATTTGTGTGAAAGTGAAAATGACCTCAGCGTCCCCAACCGTGGTAAAGTGCATCTGAGTAAATTTGCGGCTGTCAACGCCGGATGTTCTCGCTATGAAAACGGCGAAGCTGTCAAAAAAACAGCAATGGCATGTAGCGTGTCCACCCGCTATGTTTATACCGTGTTGAAAAACATGGGGAAGGAGGAGGAGAAGAAGAAGAGAGGGCCACCTCCCAATAAAAGTAAAATGGACGAATTCGATGAGGATTTGGTGCGTCGAATATTTCTGGATATGTACCACAATGGTATTTACCCAACAGTGGAGAGAGTGAGAATTGCTTTCCAAGAAGCGACAGGATACGATGGATCAGACTCTTCTTTTAGGAAGATATTCAACAGCCTGGGATTTATGTATGTGATGGGTAATGATGGGAGAAAACTATTGATGGAGCGCTGTGATATAAGGGAATGCAGGATAAAATTCCTGAAAATCATGCACTCCCACCGTGTGAATCCTATTTACCAACAAACGGTGTATTTAGATGAAACGTGGGTAAATCAAAATTACTGCCGGCGTCACATCTGGGTTAACTCCGAGAGAGAAGGTGGCATGCGTGTTCCAACTGGGAAGGGTGGACGATTAATTGTGACTCATGCAGGATCCAGTGAGCTCGGATTTATTGGTGATATGGGTCTAGTTTTTAGATCCGGCAGCAGAGATCCTTTGTCTGACTACCATAAAGATATGAATGCGGATTGTTTTACCTGGTGGTTCGAGGAACTTTTGAGGAGGTTGGACCGGCCGTCCATGATTGTCATGGATAACGCGAGCTACCACTCCAAAGTGTTAGAAAAAATACCAAACACATCCAGCCGGAAAAAGGAAATACAATCCTGGTTGCGACATCACAAGGAACCACTTAGTGATAGTAGCACAGTAAAAGAACTGCTTCAGAAAGTGAAAGACATCTTAGTGAGAAACAATATCACGACATCATACCAGTTGGACGATTTAGCCCTTTCAATGGGCCATTTAGTGGTCCGTCTGCCTCCCTACCACTGCAAATATAATCCCATTGAATTAATATGGGCACAAGTCAAGAGGTTCGTGGCAGAGAGGAACACTACATTTAAAATGGTTGATGTGGAGCGTTTAACGCACGAAGCTCTAGCAGCTGTGACGAAGGAGGATTGGAAAAAGTGTGTTCAACATGCAGAAAATATTCAGGAAGAAGACTATAAAAAGGAATCTGTCTGTGATGAAGTGCCCAAAGTAGTAATTCCCCTTAGCGTTGAATCAAGTGATGAAGATTGAAAAAATGCAAGGATCGGATCAGCGAGAACCTGGCTTCCCGGAACAAAATTGCAGCTTAAACTAAGACATGAACCACCAAAAACGTAAGAGGTATGTTGTGGTATTTTATGACTAAATTATATATGAATCGGTTATTTTTCACTTCGTTACTATTTTTCGAGTAACAGGCTTTCTTCTTAGATCTACGTTTACGGATGTTTTCTAGTTTCTTTCCCAGCGATAAAAATTTTGGTTGTTATGATAATTAGTCGCAATTTTTGTATTTGTATTTTTCAAAATGTTGGTAAAGAGGATTTAAGTTTTGTTTATTTATCGTGTAAGCACAGTGACCTCCGCCGATGAGGATTACTTTCTAACCTCACTGCGATGACTATTGCAATCACTGCAAGTTTTGACTCGATATATGTAGTAGTTTCTAGTCCAGAGTATTTCTGTTTTAAAGGCCCTCGAGTCGGCGAGGCATAGCGTTCGTTTTCGCCGATTCTTTTGGGTCGCCACTTACGGTATTCGTACGCGGCGCGCACTGAGCTAAGAACCGGTTTACGGGATTGGACGCCGGCAGCCAATCGCTGCTCATCTACCATGGGCAGCTAGGCTTGGAGAAATTCTCCAGTGCACAGAAACTCTGCGGCAACTTTAATATAATAACATCTGTGAAAATTTATGATAGGAGGCAGTGATGCCAGCAGTTACAGATCACAGTGACCTTAAAGGTACACTCAATTTTGAACAAGTGGGAAAAATCAGCTCCAACTTAGGTCAATTTAGGGTCATTCGATTCGATATATATCCATCGCCAGGTCAATTGACATTGGTGCGATCTATGTGGCATTTCAAAGAGGGCTTATTCTTGGTCACACATCCTTGGAATAAAGTTAAGTTTCATTCACTTATTGATTAAACCAATTTTTCTAATGATGATTAGATTTTGATGTCTAGATGCGAATATAACCTCGCACTTGGTTTGAATATGTGATTACAAAGATTAAGGATCCTATATCCGGTGGCAATTGGCATGTCATTAATGTTAATATAATGTCACAAGATGAGAGTCACTGAGAAACGAATTTCCAGAAGAAATTTGAAAAAGAAAACAAATTTGATCCACACCGTACGGAAACCCTGCTACTTTTGAAAATTAATAATGTTGTGTATTATAACCCGGCTTATGTAGATAGAACTATGTACTAGTAGCATGATTCACAAAATTGTTGAAATGTGTGCTGATTATAATTTCATCATTTGCACAAACCCTGTTATTTTAGTGAATAAAAACATTGATCTTTCAATCAAAGAGAAAATGCAATTAAAGTGTGATTATCATTTTAAATTTCTACTGTACAATAGCGATATATGTCACCTGCAAGCAAAGCTCATAGCAGATACTTTTTCATGGAAATGAGACTCTGGACTGAAAACTGCAATATCAATAGAGCTTTAAAATTAAACAATTTCCATAAAGTATTAATATTTCATGGTTTCAATTCATGCCATTTAGCAACCAAACTGGTGATTTCCACTTTGAAAAAAATAATGTAAGAAATGGGCTGACAGATTTCCTTCTGTAAAAACAGAACATTTTCTAATTTCATCTAATTAGTGAAAACATATCTTGAAATAGATGGCTAACTTGTAACAAAAGAATCATTATTTGGTTTTAAAGGTTTTATGACCCTATTTTCCCCTCTCAATGCTGCCCACATGCATCACATAATGTTACCCCTGGAGGGCTTTCTTTTTTTTAACGCCGGATGCAAGTACCAATACCAAATATGCTAGGAAAAATATTGAAAAAAAATTTGAAAGCTTAATTGTGTTAATTACATGCATTTTAATCCAGGACGTGATATCACGGCAACAGTCCCCTGGACTAGCCATGTAATGTGGGTTGCATATACCTTGGGATTGATGGTATGTGCATATATCTGTGTGCTAGGGTGACCAACATTTTTCAAGAAAATAAGGGAGATTTCTATATTCTTGACCAAAAATAAGGGAGATTAGGAACACGACAAAATTTCACAAAAAAAGAAAAAAGCAACGCAGTGTTTGTAAAAAATGAAAAAGAACTATATTTAATACTTTAAGAAGACCTAAATTTATTTTGCAACAAATTTTGCTTCAGACAATAGTTTGCCATCACTTTTTGCAAATTATAAAAATTCAGTGCAAGAATACGTGAGGTTCATGGCAACTTGCAGTTCTGATTTGATAAGGTTTGTACTGCTCCCATTCCTAACATCTGACCACTTGTTATTCATAAGAGAAAACACTCTCTCTGTAGAAAAAACTTGATATATATATATATATCAATTACGATCGATATCGATAGAAAAAATTCGATATAAAATCAATTGCGTCTGCTCTCGAACGTTTAAACGAATTTCGACCATGTGTGCAAAACTTAAATGATTGAAACTATGATTTTACTTGACAAAAAAATATGGGAGAAATTCACCCAAAGAGACAGAAAATATGGGATCCAGGAGATTGTGAAAAAATAGGGTCAAATACAGAAGATCCCGGGAAATACGGGAGAGTTGGTCACCCTACTGTGTGCTGTATCTTCATACTTTGTGTTTATACAGCAATTATCAATATAAATGATGCAGCAATCACATTTTATAGTCTTATTGATGTTCAATGCTCATTATTTTAGGAATAAATGGTTGAAATATTGTTAAACTGAAATGAAAAGTTTGGAATGTTTCACTCTCAATTCTTTTCATTTGTTAGCGTTTGAGAAACATGCATAATTTAGCATCTAATAGTATGATAGTAAATTTTAAATAATTGTATATTGAGGGTTTAGAAGAGGGAAGTAAAAATAACTGAAAATAGTTGGAATAGGCGACCTATGTTGTCCATCGCAGAATGGAACTTATCTTCTTGTCGTTGTACTTGATTTCCTACGGGTCTGACATCAGGATTTTTTAAAAAATAACTGGCGATGATCATTCCTGGCTTGCTCTCTATAGAGATGCACTTCCTATAAAGCATTATTTTCTAGGTTCTACCAAAACATTCCCACCCCGAGGACCACCTGTAGGTGTCGGACTTCCTTTGGTTTTTATGGGGTGAAGTGGGGCGTCCCATAGCTGGCAGCACTCCAGCTGGCTTAAGAAGGCTCTGCTGTGTGCCTGAAGGAAGGCAAAGGGGAGAGAGAGGAGGGGGAATGAGTACATACAATGGCAAGCTCAGGGTATAATTTAGAAGGCCCGTTTTTAAGTATTGCGGCAAAATCAGTCACCAACTACTTCAGCGGGACCACGAGCCGACACGTGTCTTTTCTGGGCTGTGAAGTGATGGCTATGGAACAGAGTATCAAGAGGAGTGGGGAAAATAGAAAAGACATCACACACCACACTCCCGTTTTTCCCACCTAATGCTCCCTTACCCTACTCACTCCTGCCCTTCCTGAATCCTTCTAGATAACTCCCAAAATCCATTGCTTCTTAAATCACTAATACAGTGCTAATTGCTGCTTGCAGCCCTAGGCAATGAAGCTATATCAAAAATATTTGGAAATAAAATTCTTTACCAGTGAAAAATTTAAGAAAAAATATTTATTCAAGTCTCTAATAATAGATCTTAAGAAGAATTTCTCACCGGCAATTCCACACAAGTTTTTTACGATTGGGACTAATACTTTGGATATACATAGTATGTTTCTACAAAATTGAATTAGTCTCCGATTATATTATTGTATATATAATAATTGCAACTTGGAAGAGCTGTGCAGGATCTTTTGCACAATAACACACACAAACTCGCGAAATTTATGGTAATTATTATTGTATCTAAAATTACTCATGAGGAATAATTTGAACTCTTATTTGAAGAAATTGCCATGAGGAAAATTCAGCCTGGACTGGGAAACAAACCACGGACCTTTGGTTTGCCAGACCAATGCGCAGACCACTACGCAGGCTTCCTTATTTCCATGGCAATTTTGGTGGATACAAGGCAACTAGATCTTAGGCCCTTGCGATCCATCAAACTTTTGAACTCTTATTATATTGGGTAATCCGAATTAAACTTATCCTGGAAAATAATATCTTCTCTTGTGATAAATAAATAGAGAAAACAGCAATAATTTCCATGTATAATTTGTATTAGAACACTGAAAATTACAAGAAAAACTTATGTAACATATATTTACAATAACAGTATTTACAAAATATTTACATGTGATGGTAATTACAAAATATTTACATGTGATGGTATTTATAAAATATTTACATCTATATATTTACATGTTTTGGTGATAGGGTGAAAAACACTGGACAAAGTGGAGGAGAACCCTCACAATCAGGACACAAATATGCTGTCTCCTTTCTATGCCCTAGGGTGAAACAGTATTTACAGCAGCAATAGGATTTTTGGTTGCTGCCTTCTGAGAGTTTGATTCCAGGGAAATGGGATAAATGTTTAGAGGATGCAAGTGGTTTGGGATCAGGAAGGTATGATGGTAGAATAAGGGATTCAATAGTGGAGAGACAGACTTTATGCAAAGTTAACTTTTTGGGGGTTGCTGGTAGAGGAAAAAGCTGTTGACAAGACTAAGGTGAAATATATGAATACCTAACTTCTTGTATCATTAAAGGGTCCTCCTTTCAATAGGATAATAAGCCTTCACTTGATCAAAGTGGTCGATTCCACCCATAAACTCATTGTATTTGACAACAGCCCCTGGCTTAGAAATGACCTCATCTCCTCTTCAGGTATGTACATCAACCACGTGACTCCCAAATTTGGAGCTGAATACCATATGTCCCTTTTGTCCCTCCACTTCAGGAAGCATATACCATCTTCAGTAAAGGCTATCTATTACTTCACCTTGTTTCACTCTAGCATTTGCCACTTTGTAGGTGATGCATTTCCTATTTTTTCTAAGAATTCCCACACAATATGTTCTCATCTCAAGCAGTTCACGGATCAAATTGATGCTGGTATAGTAATTATCCATAAACAATGAATGGCCCTTGTCTTAATGGCCATCCACTAATTTATAGACAACCCGAACAGCATGTCCATGCCCTCTGAGTTTGGAATCACCTGCTCCCGTGTACACAAGAAATTGTAGAAGAAACCCTGTAGGTTTGGTCAGTATATACAGTTTGATTCCATACTTATGCTTCTTGGACTTCATATAAATACAGAATCGCAGCCTACCTCGCTAAAGAAGCATAGACTCATCATTGCAAAGCTTGCGGAAAGGTATGATTAGGATATCGAGAGTGGAATGAAAGGAGTCTATAAGAGGATGGATTTCGTAAGGGATATCATTAGGTTTTGGATCATTAGGACCGGGGTTGGGTGAAAAATGAAGAGCTTGAAGGATGCAAAGGAATCGATCACAACTCATGCATTTCCGGAAGCAAGGTAGGTTAAACAGAATATCAGTGCTCTAATAATCTGATATCTTGTTTATGGGAATACTTCCCATGAGAAACAATAGACCGATGTAAGTTGAAAACTCAGTCAAGTTAGTTGTTAGTACTAAGTCAGTTGTTTCCATTTCACTATCCTTGCTTTGGAAGATTTAATCGCCTATAATAGATGATCAGTGAACTTGTTCGTCCTACTTGCTATCCTCGGTCTCTTCAGCTTCCTCTGAAAACTCCAAATCAATTTCCTCCAGAAGCTCCATAAGCTCTTCCTCTGTGTAAATCCTTCACAACAAAGCAGAAGTCTAGGAGGGAAGAATTGGAGTCGGAGGGTGGTCTTGCCTTGATGTTGAGGGGCTTCCGTTGACGTTGAGGGGAAACAGACTTCTCCGTACGGCAGCCAGATTCCCTCCGCCATATTCACTCAGGCTGATGCAGATACAAGTTTAAATATAGCTATGTAAAATTCTTCCAATTAAGTAATTGTAGTTGTGTAGTTGGCAGGAAAATACACTCCACCTGAACCTGGGATATTTTTGTACTCAATTGCTTACCATCTGATATTATAATTAATTATCTCATGTTAATAAATAAGACATTTATGCAGAGATGAAGACTACAATATACGCTCAGGCTAATGCAGATATGTACAAGTGAAAATATAGCAATGTAAAATTCTTCCAATTAATTGTAGTCATGTAGTTGGCAGGAAAATACACATTACTAAAGGTATCTTAAACATTACTTATCAGAAAAATTAAAGGTATTATACATGAATATAATGTAAGCAAAAATCTTCTAAAAACAGCAAAAACAAGCAGTAGCGAAAATCTCCTAATAGCTTCCAAGTGCTGTGTGGTGAAGATTTCGAAACGAAAGAATTTATTTTCGGCAAATATCTATTATTAAATAAATGTAAAAAATATAAATAATAAATTTAAGATACTCCATTAAAAATATACTCAAGTTTTGCAATAAAAATCCTCCGTGCTCTTCTAAAATCTCATCATAGCAATTATCAAGCAAAACGGGCAAAAGATATGGAGAAAATAGCAAGCTTTCACAACACAGCCCAAAGAATGGGAGTAAAAATTGGCTTACCTCACTGTGAAAGAAAAAAATGTCCTCCAATAAAACTAAAGCAGGTACCTAGAAGCGATCTTCACACCACAGTTGCAAGATGTCTTCTGATCCCCGTAGGAGTGTTCAAGGCGGCAAGGAACCAAAACTGGCCCCCTAGTGACAGCTGGAACACCCACCGTACCAATGATGTGATGTCACATCATCAGCACCAGCATAAAGACAACCATGATGTGATATCATGTCATGCCACACTCAAAGGGTTAAACTTGTCTTTTCATTCATAACATGAGATATTTAAGGTGTTTGACACCGTAGCATTGTAAGGATAAGGGATGTTAAAGTGGACTTCTAAAAACAATTTAAAATATCTATTAGAAGAGATCAACCATTCATGATATTTTATCACCCAAAAATTCTAAAAGCACAGACTTCCTATCGATTAAGAATTTTGATCTTCACCCATGCCATTGTCACACTCCCCTCTCCTCCGAACCAATTCCCAATTCTTCCATATTTTCCCAACATATCTCTCCCACCATTTAATTATGTAACATTAACATAAAATTTAATTATGTGAGTCAATCATACTTTCTTTGTTTTCCTCAATGTTGTGGTGACTCCCTCTTCTTCCCTAACTTTCTATATCACCCCGATACTGCAACACTTATGACAATCATGATTTGTAAACAAAAACCAGATGATGGCATAACATGCTGAAACCTTGGTTGGTGGTTATTGAAAGTGTGAAAATTTTTATTAGTTTTTCCATATCTTCAGGATACAACTTGGGACTTGCAAAAGGTCAGGTAATTTTTTGATGAAAAGTGGGGTTTCTGTTTTAAGAAAGTTGTTTGATTTTATAGCTTTCTGGAAAATTCTTTCAACTATAATAATGGCCATAGCAAATTAACCAATAATTTTTCCATTATAATAAAAGAACTGAATAAGAATGTTTTTAAAGTATTGAACAAATTTAGGATTTTATGTACCTGCTTTATACTTTATTTGATGAGGTAAGATGTGCATTCTAAGATGAAATAATGGTAGGTAGAACCGTAGAATGGAATAATGGTAGGTAGAATAACAATTTTTAAACCGCTGGATCATGCACAAATGATATGGTATTGAGTCCTAAGATGGTTAGGGAACTGCAATAGATGAAAAAAAGATTGGTCAAATAGTACATAACCCTAAAAACAGGCTAAACAATAATATAGCACATAATTTTCTAGTTTTCATGGAAAAAATTGTTAAAGTGAACAAATAACTTTTTCAATAAACTTGACGATGGCATGTATCATTTTGCAGAAGTTATAGATGTACTCTAGATAGTTATGGACATGTATTATAACTTATTTCAAGCTTTTTCACTTTGGAGCTATATTAAGATGCTCAACGTGCAAGGACGTTCTGGAGCATCCTGTGGGTGCTATAGGGTGATGCAGGACGTTCTAAAACATCCACGTTCAAGCCATTCCTTACGGCCGGCTAGTGGACTCAAGTCACTCGTAAGGCGATTGCGATTTCACTGATGTTATAGCTTATGCTTCAACATTTTCTATGGTGTACTGTGGTCTGGAATGCATTTTTCAGTTACATAATGCAATGTTTTAAACTTTTAGCATTTTTATGGATTGAATTGTTTGATTAGAAGTGTACCTTTTTTGTTTATCAGTTTCCTTTCGTTTTTGTTCATTAGATTTGATTTAACAATATCGATTCGACAAATGTGGGATTCAGATTAAAAAAATATTAGCCTTGAACTAACTCACCGTGGATTCAAATCCTTTGCGAGTGTATATATTGTTGCTGTAATATTACCCATAGGTGACATATTTCATAACTTATATCGTTGGTGCATATAAATCAATCTATAAAATTAATTAAGATTTTTGAATCTGCAGCTAAATCCACAGCATTCTACAATACTTGGATATACCATTTCTACAACACTCTGAGCCACTGCTAAGGTGTATGGTAGTGGTTGCTATGGCATCTGCTCATATATGTATTTTTCTACGTCCATAATTTGTATTCAATCTAGTCACATATATTCCCTATTAACACAATCTATAGAGTAATGAAGAAAAACAAATAGTTACAATATAGTGAATTAAATATAATGTATTATTCATAATAGAAAATAATAAAACGTAAAAAAATCTTTCTTTTGATGGTTGATGGTCAGTTGCTCCCAAGTGTCCAATGTATTACAATGTCAGTTTTCTAGTTCCAGTTATAAATTTTTAGCTTCCCAGGTGGCGTTTTTGTTTTGTATTTATCATGTGGATATCACTGTTAATTTTTTTTTTAATTCTTACCATTATGTCTTCCTCATATTATATTTTCTTCGTCTTTGCAATTGTAGAGCCCTTTTCACCCTGATCTCGTAGCAGATTGGTGATCTATTTGTCAGTATATACAAACTTTTTGGATAAAGAGGGTTGAGTTTGAACTATTCCCTAGTACAATTATTGGGGATTTCATTATTCTTCTAAAATATTGATCCTTCGATTTAATGATTTTCTTAGTGGTGCACTTCCAATTTCACAACCCCTATAAATGCTGCACATGGTAAATAAGCTGTTGTATACTAAAATTAAAATGCAAAAGAATTAACTGTAATGTTGTAGTGAGAAAATACTTTTGTAACAAAAAAACTAATGCAAAAGGTACTATATTCCTTTCATTTGAAGTCACCCATATATGAAATATAGGGAAAACCCTTCCCTGAGAAAGTGAATACAGTCAACTCCATTTACAAATGTAGTATTTTTTAAATTTTAATATTATTGTACAACTGCCACTGTAGGCAACTTGAAAAATGTGTCATCCCTCAGAGAGTTCCATAAGGTTCATTGTCATTTGTTTATCAAAAAATCAGGGCGCACTTTGATAGGAAACTTCAACTTCCCTTTTAAACTCATGAACGCATTTCTGCATTTGACATTTCTCTCCTCAATAGTACTATTGATACCCTACAACAGCTGACAAGGACAATTCATAAATCAGTGCGAATGCAAATCTATGAATGAATGAATCTATGCCATGATTATTTTGTTCAAAGCCATTCACCACTCTGTTGTCTCAGCTGTCTTCCAAGCTAGGCGCCTTTCACCCCTGACCGTGACATTGTTCTACCATGCACTTTCCTCCTTGTTACCCTAGCATACCCCTCACCAAGGGATCCCCACCCTCTGTCTCCACGCTAGCCGTTCGCCGATGCCTGCTGTTCATCCACACCCAGCCTTTCTTCAGGCCAGCCATAGTGATTCAGTCATTGCAAAACCTGCCCGAAGGCTAATCTCTCCTCTCACTCCACTCTTTACGGAGACCCACCATACACCCCCACCATCAGCCAACTCTCTCTGTGATCATTGTGCGGTCAATGCCCTGAGCCCTTCCTCCCATCCCTCGCCCCATGGGGAGTCTCTCACAACCGCCAGCATCCTTAAGCCCTTCGAACCCAACTTCTATCTCGCTCTTCTGTCCACTTTTCCTTTCTACCAAAAAATACTTTGCAGACCACCCTTAAACCGATATATCGATGGATCTGACAATTTATTTCCTTGAAAACAATTTTCCTGCGGTACAGATGTATTGAAATACCTTTGTCAATTGTAGAACACTGCAAATTTGGCGACATTATCCACATCAATATGAAATAGACAACGCAAGATTGAAAGTGCCAGGCGAGGGATTAGGATGGACACAAATTGGGTAGCTTGTGAGGGAAACCCTTCATTATCCGTTTTCCTTTGCTTCATAAATTATCACAGGAACATCAAATGCTGAAATTATGTAAATATTGATTGTAGTTTTATAAACAAATTTCTATGCAGATGTATTTGTATGATTATGATTTTCATCAGTGGTTTGAAGCTTTAAAAATGACTGCAGGAATTTTGTACTTTTATGAACACAGCCAATGGCTTACTATGGTAATTCTCCATTAAAGACGCTAGCAATCCATTTCCTAAACTAAAATTTTGCATTTGGAATTTTCACGATCAAAATACTGAGCAAAAAGACAGTTGTACTTCCACATGAGGAATTTTCTTTTGAAGTTTTGAAAATAAATCGCATTCTATAAAATTTTATTGATATCAGCGCAATATTTCATAACCGAGAGGATTAGATTATTTAGGAAGATTTTACAAACTGGATAACCTCATGAAATTATGTGCTTAACGGCAATTAAGATTTGATATTAAGTTATTACATGTGCAATCGACGACGGGGAATTACTGAGAATGCATGCAACCCGGATAGCAGTCTTGCCGGTGGCACAGGACGTTCTAGAACGTCCAAAGTTTAAACAGTTATAATTACAAAAATTATGCTTCAAAATTTAAAATTTTTTGTGACGTGTGTCTTATTTCATCGTGCTGAACGTAAATATGCAAAAAACTGAACTTTGCCACCGGGAGGGAATCACAATTTATGCCTTGGCGTTGAAGGGTTAAAAAACCAAAGTAACCCAGCTTCCTGATTCTTCACCGTAGCAATGTTGCCAATTACTTCCTAACACACACACAACAACTCCCACCACTCTTCCCTATGGGGCTATAAATGATATTTGACTGGGAATATTGTGTTACTAACGCTACTATTTTCAAATTTTCCAATCCATCAAGATCTGCTTTCCCTAATAACCTCTCCTTTTTCATCACCACACACATATCCTGTTTGGGCCAGCACTGGTGAAATAAAATTGAGAGCAATCAACTAAGTGTTCTTTGGAATCAAACTCCAAAATTTATCACAGGTTTAATTTAAAAAAATTTATTTTGTGATCCAAGGGATGAAATCGTACAAAATCACATACATTTAAGCTAAATACTTAATAAGTAACTCAAGATGTTCTACACATTCAATCTGTAAAACATTCAGCAGGCAACACCCATCCTCTCAGCTGGAACCACAATCTTCAATCCACATTTTGTTTTCTATAAAAGTTTCAACATTTATTACATGGAGAATTTCAAGTTGTGCATAAGCTGTAGCTATTGATTACTTCTAGCTATACATTAAACACCAGAAAACATTCTGTAAGCGACAAATGTATGGAACTTCTGTATGTTACAGATATTCCTCTTTGATATTATCACCCTCATTCCTTCCTGTCTGTAATGAAATTGACCTGGACGATTCATACATTGGCACCATTAAGCATGATTACCTAAACTTTGTTGCATATATTTTTCATGGAAACCAGTAAAAACACTTAAATTACAGACAGTCATAAAACATTAATACACAAATGAAAAATAAAATAATTATGACAGCTTTGCTTTCATGTCATCAACTAAAGTCATGTGTAATCTTATTGGTTATGGTGTGATGCATTCAATAAAATAATGTATGGCTGCTAATTATGTGTAGGAACTACCCTTTCTAGCTTGAGATAATACAAAATTAATTTGAGGGATAACTTGATATTAATGATCACATTATCCAACAGGTCCATTAAAAAGTCATATCAGGAGACTTTGCATTTTCACAACAAGTTGAAGTCTGAGTATACATTAGCACAGAATCACTTCAGTTAGCAATGGAACATTGCAATAAGTAAGTACTAACATATTTATGCTGCAGGAAGACATCTCCTGAAAAGGCCATGAAGGCCTCTGCCTGATGAGTGGGCCATGAAAGAAATCAAGTTCTCCTGCTGACTGAGAAAAATTCACTCAACAGACATATAATTAATGTGCATGAGTGCACTACAATCAGCACCTATCACTCGCATCTCCTGAAATCTGAGAACAATCATAGTTTGCAGCAACCACTTCCTTCACGAGGGATCACTGGGCAAACAATGGTAGAAAGTCACAGACGTTTTGCTCCTCAATCACTTTTGCTTAGGAGTCTGTTTTGCCTGCTGGCAGAAGCCAAGGGATGTGTTGTTGGGGGAGGAGAAGAGGGACAGAGGTCAGATATTGCATGAACGAATATGAACAGGCTACAGGTATCCTCCTTTCTAACCAAATATAGTTCCCATTAGGTTCGTGAATCCATTGGACAGCGTAGAGAATATGCTGCCCATCCCACCACTTGGCGGTGATGGCTGCGAAGGCTGACGGTGATAATAAGCTACTGAATGTTGGGATGGTCGGTAAAAGTTGTCCGACCTCTGTAAAATGGACACAATAATTAATATGCATTCTATATAAAATACATTAAATTAAATGAAATTCAACTTTTAAATATACCTGAGATAATTTTACAGATCAGTAGAAGATCCTATCTTATAAAGTAAAACTACTTATATACTTGCAATGCGAAATTTATTAAAAATAATAATTTTCACAAGAGTCTACTATAGTTATTTCTGAATCAAAACAGAATCATGCATATGTGGTGTATTCGATAGATACACACAATACTGCAGCTGTAACAGAATTCAGAATACTTTTTTTACTGAGTTGATTTTCATTTTCACATTGATGGGTTTGGGGGTTTTTATAACAGTGAAATAAAATGTTACTTTATACTTTCCATGCTGTTTTATTGACACCGACCATGGTTTTCATAAAATTATGTCATAATCAATGTATTATTATTTTTTTATTGTCCACATATATACACACCAATGGTGGATGGAAAGGAGGCCAGTAGTTCCCCCACCTCCCTCCCACTCTCTCTTCCACCCACTCACCCATAAGTGAATATACATGGACAATAAAAAAGAAATAATACATTGCTAATGACATTATTTTGTTGAAACCATGGTTGGTGTTAATAAAACAGTGGGAAGTGCAAAGCATCATTTTACTTCATGCAACACTTGTCCACAAAGTAAACTCTGGAACTTTAAATTGTACGTTTAGAACAGAATTATAAGTAAATTATAGGACATTAGTATATGGTGTTAGTAGAAAAAAGAACAAAGGGAAGAAAATATAACCATCAACATTAATTACAGACCTAAATCAAGTATTGGTGTTTTACAAAGGAAGGTGTGTACTTACAACAGACAACAGCATAAAAATGTTTGCTAGTTATTTGGGAAGACTATTGATCCATCAACCACCGGTCTATTTAATGCTACTCCCTCAGAGTTCATTAGCTGAAAGAATAGGATTCATTATGTACAAGTTTCACCCTTGTTGGATGTGTAGTCACCAAAAAATGAAATATTAAAACATGCTAAATAAGACATGCAGGCACATTCACATATGCCACACCAAATAGTTTTCACAGTTTTAACTCAAGTCTATATATTCCAACAACTATGATACCATAAATAAATTAGTACCACATAATACATTATTACTACTGAGTTATCTACGGGTAATGATAGGTTTCAGTGTAATTTAGTAAAACTACTTTGGATTTTTACAAATGGAGGGCCTAAATCATCATAAAATGTGTGATGCTTCATTCTTCATCTCAGCATCAGTCCTACCCTTCTCCATACCATCCATAAAACCTATTATCTTTCTTCCCATCCCCTGTTTGCCAAACGTCCTTCCTTCCATCACGACCTTGAGCAACCCTTCATTGGCCCCCCCCATTACCTCTCACAGGGACCTATATTACCTACTTCCAATCTCATCCTTTCCTCACAAACCAAACTAACTACTTCCACGTCTTTCTTCTTTCCGGTTCACCACACCCTCTCCATCCTTTTACATACCAACATCTCGAAACCCTGCAGCTAATTATCATACCCCCCTCCACAGAGTCCACATTTCTGCCCCATACAATGCTACACTCCATATCAAACTCTTCACCAGCTGCTTGTTTACATCCTTACCCAAAGTCCCAGTCATCAGCTCCCTATAATTACTCAATGATTTATTTGATAGGGCAATTCTCCTCCTTATTTCTTTGCTACTATATATACCCATTCTCTTCTAACATACAACCCAAGTAATTAAACTGCTCTACTTATTCTAATTTGCACCCTCCAACTTTTATTAATAGCCTCACTTTCTTTGGCAAAAAAACCCCATTAATTTTGTTTTCATTTGATGTAATGCATAGGCACCAAAATATTTATCTAAAGGTAGCAGGTGTCAAAATTAATGAGCTTTAAAACCTAGTTACATTCAAACTCACTGTCCAGAAGACACAGCAGAGTTGGAGACAAGCCAATTTAGAGTACACATCTTTAACTCACGGCGTTTCAATCATATAGTTGGATGTATCATTTGCTATTCTTCAAGTGCTACCTCTTCCAGAGGATATCAAACTGCTAACTACAATCTTAGCTTTGATAGGTGTCATTGGAGAGATACAGTTACAGGACATGCACAGTGACGACTGACCAGCACAGTGGTTGAGGCACCTTATCCTAGTGTACATGAGTCCAAATTAATTCCATATCAGTTGGAATGCTCAACTAGCAGAATATCTCCAATCAGAATCCCTATTCTTTTACTTCATCTATGAGGTATATTATCAGCTGATTTATCTCATATGCTATGCATCTATTCCTTCAAGACTATTCCAAAGCACATTCAGAAAAGAATTGAAACAAAGTCAATGGTTGCAACCAGAGAGTTTTCAGGTAAGCATTATTTGGCTTCCACCTCACATGTTTGTGACTGCAGACTATGGTTGCACCACTGCCAAATATGCATCAGCTGCAATTCTGCCAAACCATTATCAGCCATAAATAAAAGTTCACATCTGAAACCCGAAAATATATCATTTATGATATACATGAATCTTCACTGACTGAAGATAATTGGTGCACCATTTTACAAATATGTAACATCTTCTGATCGCTTCCTGAAAATCCTATGGTTCTTCACAAAATCAGGTCAGCAGCATAGGGCAAGTACACAATAGAGACATTGTGGCCGAGGAAAAGTGTATCCAGAGAAACTTTCATGCGAGTGACGTCAGAGAGGGCGAGGCTGCTGATAATGCCTTTTTGCTGGAAATGCTAAAACAGCATTTTTAAATGAAAATAAATCTAAAATCAAGAGTTATTGATGCAAAATTCCAAATACTTAGTCTGACTGTGAATTGCTGACATTCCTGATAGAGAAGGTGTCACTAGAAATTAATTTTTCGTGTACTCAAACTTATTCTCCAGGTTCAAGGTTATAGACGTCACTCAGTTGCTAGGCATGACGTCACATGTGCCAGATTGCTCTGGCCCCACTAACAATACTTTTCAAGGATATCCCTTGGGTCCTCTAATGCATAGATGCTCTAAGGTCAGCATATTCAGAATTACAGAAGGAGCATAAGTTTATTCAGAAATCAGACATGCAGACTATATAATTATATTATATCATAGAAAATCATTCGTGCATGCATATTCCTGGTCTGTACATTACTTTAGATGCATTAGTGCATGGAAGTCAGGATATGTGAATTCACATACCAAATAGGTCATTTGCATATGTAAACCCACTTAAATATTTACCTTATTAATTACGTCAATATGATAACTATGCATTAGAATTTTAACAAAGCTTCCATTAATATTTTGTAATAAAATTTTCAGTGCATTCACATGCTTGATTTACAATCAACAGTATTTTACAATTTAATTAGCCATGTTTTTAAATAAAAAATTGAATCATTACCAAAAGACATCTCTTAGAAAACAACACTAAATTCATGCTAATAAAACACTTAAATTCCCAACTCAAAACCAATGTGTCCTAGCCTGGACCAATAGAAATTAACATCCTAACAGGGGCATTAGAGGGTTCAGGAATAACTGTAATTGGTATAAAAACGTCATCTTTAAAAAAGTTGCATATGCAGGACTCCAAATCATTAAGTCCTAATTCGGATATGAAAATATATCCTGATGAACGAAATTCCATTTCCAATTTGCTACATAATTTATAAAGTGAATATTGAAACCTCTATATCTAATTCATTTATAAATGGATCCCTGATTGCTGATACTCATTTAACATTTATGTTTTTAAATCTGGTTCTGATGGAGCAAATATGCATTGTAATCAGATGATAAGATTAATGAATCAAATGTATGCATTTCATAAATTAGTCCTCATTTTAACATCCTTCCCATACTCCAAGGATGGCAGTCGACCTTGAGTGTTATCAGTAACATAAAACAGTGTCATAAACTAAGTGAGGTAAAAAACAAAACTCAAAAAAATATTGAATAAAAAAATAACAACAACTCAACTATACGGCATTATCAAACACTATCAATTAAAACACTACCTACATAAATAACACATAAGGATAATTTAGGCAATATAAGATTTAGCAAATAAATTAAACCCATATGACATTAAACTCACATTACACATTACACATGGACTAGATATGAATATAATCAAAATGAAGCATGCTGATTGGATTGAGATGGATACCCACTTGAAACTCACATTCACTGAGGAATTCACAAAATCCAAGAACAACCCACACAGGCCACAGTATGAGGAAACTGGTTGAAGTTGGACACCATTGAATAAGTCTTTTAAGGGAATCATGATGTATTCAGACACATCACAAGTGATTTGACACTCAAGCAACATCAATTGGTGCACACTAATAGAATATAAGCAGCACTTGTATCAACGAATGGGTGCAAAGCCACACATGACTCACTCATTAGAGCAGCTGTTGAAAGACTGTTTGTGGAGGAGTAGTAAGTTTTGCAGGGGATATAACCTAGGCAGGGTGTATGTTTTGACTAGGAATTTTAGGATGTGAGTGGAAGCGAGGGCAAGAAATTCCAAAAGATTTCCACCTCAGATAGTGGCAGAAATCAAGGGTGTTGTTGTGGAGGTCGATGAGTTTGAGTTTCGGAGGGCGGGGGGGGGAGGGGGGGTGGAGATTGGGAGACCTTTGCCATAAGCAGTGAGTTTTCAAAGAGGGTCAAAGTAGAAGAGAAGAGGGTCAATGTAGAAGAGAAGAGGCTCACGTTCCATTGCCTCATACAATTGGTAATGCCACAGTCAAGGGAAAATGATGAAATCAAAGCGAAAGATGTTTAAAGACTTTTATTTCTGCTTATCACATAAAATAGACTATTATCTTTTTCTACAGAGATAAAAAAGTATTTGAAGGCAGATCTCTACCTGAACAAACAAAGCTGCCATAACATAGACTAGAACTTGGCTACTTTCATCAAATTATAGTCATAATCATTAGTAGCATAAATGTAAAATTGCATTTTTATCAAAATATCTAATCTAAAATTTTATTTCCATCAACACTTTGATATTATCATTCAGCACAAAAAATAAGATAAAAATCCAAATGGATACATGTAAATTGAGAAAGTTAAGGTTAGGAAAGGGATTGATAAAGATGGACTTATTTAATGCAAAGTAGTATTCTCAATTCATATAGGGCTAGCTCAGGAGAAGCCTTTTAAGGTCCTTACTGAGACAGAGGGCCAACCCTCACTTAAGAACTTTCTTACATAGGGTTAAAATTGTATCATGACAAGAAAAAATCAATTCTACTTCATTCACTTTTAACAAGTAATTACCTTTTATTTTACACAAACTCTGTAGTGAACAATACGTCCCTTAAAAACCACTCATAAGCCATCAAATAAATTCTCCTGTTTGCATTTATCACAATGTCAGAATGAATCACATTGACTTATGCCTAATTTTCTCCTCCACCATAAAACTATAATTCATGATCCCATTCAAGGAAATATTCATATTAAATTAAACAAAAACAATAGAGGACCATATTGCCAAATATTCACAATAATTTACATTACACATTGGATAAATAGGTTTTGACTTAAGTAAAATAAATACATATAGGTACCTAGCTCCCAAAGCTAAAGAATATTTTTCCAAATTCATAGACAAATTTAAATGTTTGATCAAAAAATAATTTTTATTGGATGCACTCGAGGATAAGTCAAACAATTCAGAACTTGAAAATCTACCATTGACCTACAGTTCAATGATTGAATATGCTGAATTTTTCAGAATCAATATATCTGCCTAATGGCTATATTAGACCATATTTACCTTCATTCATTGTGAATATTTGGCAAGAAATGAGTTATATTCAAGCACTTAGTTTCACATTTAGACCTCTCACTGCCAAATACTCTTGGCATTTCCACCAAGTGATACGAATGCATGCCGTAAGGCCAATTTTATTTCACAAAGGTCACATAAACGGTGAAAAACAAGGAGATGCATTAATTTTTCACCTTGACTTAAACTCGAATCATGAATTTCAGCCAAGATTTTCTGCCCACAATGAAGACTGACTTATGTTCAAATTAATTTATGCTTGAAGATATACAGTAAATGGTGTTGAGTTAGAGATGGGAAATTCTGATTCAATTATAAGAAATTAACTTTTAAAAATGTTTTAGTGATGATTATCACAACAAATTTCTCAATTTCATTATTAAAATAAACTGGATGTTGATTTCTCTCATCTTATTCCATGTACTTAGTGATAAACCTGCGATGTACCTACTCCAGATCAAACTTGACAATATAATAGTTAAAATTAATTAGTTTAATTTAATTAAATTCACTAATCAAATTTAATTATTTTATCGAATTAGAATTCAACATTTCATCCCATATTTGAGTCACTTCTATGAACTGCTCACCTCTAACACACATCCATTGAAACTTATACCATTATTTAGGATATATCATCACGGCATCTTCAGTAATTTAAGAAAATCAATCATGGTATTCCAGGTAGAATATCGGTACTTACTCTAACCTCAATAAAAAAAAGGATTACAAAATCAAGAATAATTACCATTACATTGGAAATTATATGTAATATAGCAGTTGCATATAAGTAGCAAATAATTATCCCTCCAAAATTGCAATGTTATTCACTAATTACATTATATACTCTTGCTGAGGCCAGGGTTTGCAGCTTTGACATGAAATGGTGGTAGCCAAAACAATTACCATGCCACTCAACAAAGAAGACCATCTTTCCAACAGCCAAGCAACTCCAATTCAGGCATGAATCAGGACCTATTAGTGGAGCTAGATTTTTCTGCATCACTGATGTATATAGTTCAGAAAAGTAACCTACTTTTTTAATCTTGAAATTCTTTTTAATTAGAGCAGGAACCAACGTGGGACTCTATATAATGGAATATTCCTCAATTTTTGTGAGCTTTGAAAACTTTCATCACACAAATCTAATACATTTAATGACGATTGATCACCTGTAGTGGTACAGATTAATGTATACACTAAGTACTTTGATTTTAAAGCACCTTTGCATGATTTTCTAAGCTTTTCAGCTAAATGCAATGTAAAAGATTCAATTCAAAATAAAATAGCATTAACATTTGTCCAAACATATGTAGTAATTCACTAAAACCAAATAAAAAATTGTACGGCAAGCATGTGACCTGACATGAGGCTACTTTACAATGGTGCTGTTGACTTAATTTCATTGTATCTGATAATGGCTTAACAACCATAATTGGCATAGGCGTAATTTGGTGGTAGGCAGGGTTAGCAGTTGCCCCCTCTATATTTAGAAAGAAAAATAATTGTGAATTTATCTCAATGAAGTTATTCAAATAAAGTGATTGCATAGTCAATTTGCAAATGGAAGCTCAAGAGAGATTATTAGCAATAATTCTGTTGTCCCTAAATGCTTTCAAAGGACTTCAAAATCTACCTTTCCACCCAGACCTCCCAATAATATCTGCCCCACAATCTAAATGCTCAAATTATCTCTATGATAATCAGAAAATACTGTTATGGTTCTCCATTGGAAAAACTCTTCATCTCTGCCTATGTTTTGAAAATTGACTTGTCCATCGTCATCATGCCCTCATGATGATAGACAACTCATCGGATTTTCATCAAATGCAGGCAGAGATGGAAAGTTTGGCCTGGTGGAGAACTCAAACAGTTTTTGCAAAGAAAACATGCACTGGAAAAGCATCAGATCTTTCTTTGGCCATAATCAGTAATCTAGCAAAAAATAAATAAAATGAAACACAATAGTTCTCCTTTAATAACACAAATATTCCAGAGTTTCGAGTCATCTTCATACGAATATATTCCCAAGTAATGTAATGAAATGGCTTCCTTTTCTTCAGTAATTGGCAAGCACACCTTTTTAAACTGTAATACTTCCTTTCCTTACACAAGAAAGAATACCTATTTGTACTTCTGCCTGGAGTTAGAATATTATTTCAGGGTGGAACAAAAATTAAAATTCTTGAGTGAATAGAAATGATAATGAAAAAATACACCTCTTATATATCATATCATTATACATCAGATAGGGCTCTCCTTTGAATTAGAATTGAGGAAAATTGAAAACAGATCAAGGCAGGAGAAAGAGTAACTTGTGAGAGGATAAAGGAAAAGACATATCTACTCATCACCAATGGAGAGATTGGAAAGAAGGAATGCAGAGGGAATTGTGGCAGAGATACATGAGCCACCCCTCTTCCAATGAATACATGTTCAACACCAAAGGCCAAACTTCCACCTGGGTAGGAGCCTCTTGTTGAGCCAGTGCTCTTTGATGCACAAACCGATAAAATGACATTACAGAGGAAGGATGTGGACATGAACAGCCCATTTCTACCACCCCAATTTCTCAGAACCATCTGGATCTTCTTGGGTAGAATGGTTTCACCAGCAGTACAAGGAGTTAATTATTGCTTTTGGTCTCATAATCATCCTTGAAAATTGGCAGTTTACCATTGTAATACTTCATAAAAATATTAATACCTCACCTGATACTTGATGGAGTTTTGAGAGGGTTGCAGGCAGTTTCAGCCAATTGAAAAATAATAGTTATAACCACGCACAGAGTCATTTTTTGTCTGTCACAGAAGGTTGTCCCGCCAGTGATACTGCCAGACTCCCAATCATAGAAATCTAAATCAGGGTTGCTTGACTAATAGTGTTTTCTTTTAAGGAGAAACAATTTCAACAGCAATACGAAAGCCTGGCCTCTAAAAAACCTCAATTACAGCAAATGCAGCCACTTTAAATGGGTAGCTTGTTATTATTCAAGTGATTATTGCTTATAAGAATTGGAACAGTCATGTTCCTAAATATTATTCCTATTACCTAATTGGTGTTTTTACTTATGTCATCAACAGCACAACTATAAAATATTAAATTGGCACAGGTATCATGGTAATAGAAGAACGCTGAATGACAAGCCCTCTTTATAACTTGCATGCCTACTTCATGTAAAATAATCTCTATATTCGCAGTACAACATACACAATATAATTTCAGTAGACCAAACAAGTACTGAAAATGGAAACAAATTCATCTCCACTCACTCTATGAATCAATCAACCACCCAAGGCACAATATGAGTCAAAAAATACAACAATATAATCATACCATTTTTAAAAAACAAGTTACCACTACAGAGGGATTTTTTTTCAAATTTAGAGATGGAGTGACAAATGATAAAAAGCTGTGGAACCCCTTTGAGGAAGACATGAATGCAAATGGAATGGGAAAATCTACCCTACTTTGTCTGGTGGACTGAAAGGACTCAGATGTAGAGGGAAGTGGGATTTCTGATGGGTCATCCCTGTCTCTGATTCACATGTTGAATGCAAAAAAAAAGGGGGGTTACAAAGGTAATTCAAGTGGGCTGAGTGTTGCTCATACCAAAAGCATTCTCACTCAATCTCCATTTTGAGGAGTGTTCCATTATTGCAGTCATTCCATTGTTAAAACATCATCTCTTTAGTAAGAACCCCTGTCCCTAGAACTTGCGACTAAAAACTGAGAAATGGTAAAATGCAGTGCATATCATCCATGGCTGGGATGTTTCCCAATAAAAATGAAACATTTTAGGAGAGGGACACAACCAAACAAGAGTCGATGCAAGAGTGAAAGAAGTAGACATGCACAGATTGAGGCAGAAAGGTTTATTATTCACTTTGCCAAGAGAAATTTCACAAATAAACTTATGGTGTCACTGTTGAAATTCAGGCAGATTAAAAACCCTTAGAGTCAGAATTAAAAAGGTGATCTAGTGCTACATATGATACACATCATTCCTGAGGCTGACATTCTTGCAACATTAATTGAATTGAACCATGACATCTTTGGTCACCATCCAATCTAAAGAAGGATAAATAAGGCGATCCTCAATAGCTTGAATTGGTACACATAATTGGTAAATATGTACCAATTTCCCAAGAGAGGGGAGAGGGATTTCAGAGGGAGATCTCAAATAACTCTGAGCTACACTCAGTGAACAGATCAGGCCTTGTTAAGAGGCATGGACAACCCAGAGAAAAATTTTTCAGAAACTTAACCATTTTTTTTAAGTAGAGGGGGAACTTCATTTTGAAGATGGGAAAGTACCTTCACAGTGTAGTGTTTGAATTGTTATGTAGGCTACAAGGCGTTTGTTGGTCGTCAGTTGTTTCAACGAACTTGGTGAATGAGTCAGTGAGTATGTGAAATAAAGATGGAGACGAAAGAACACGATGAGTTTTATTGAATGAAGTTACCTAAGCATCCAGTGAACGAGAGTCAAGGCTATCTAGAAGACACAACAGTTTTGGCGACGAGGTGAACACGAAGTTTTGCAGCAGTGAGAAGATATTGGTGAATTTGTGGAAACATGAGTGATGATGGTCAAGGTAGCCTCAATGCAGCATTGGGGTCACTGAAACCATTCGATCCGTCCAAGTATACTGCAATAGAATGGTTGGAACAGTTTGAAGTGTATGCGGATTTTTGTGATGTGGTTGATGACAATAAGAGCTTTGCTGTGGATATCCTTTTTGGGAGAAGCTCGGAAGGTATTGCATCAGGCAAAACTGAAGGACAAAGACACATGTTTCATCACTGAACTTTTGAAGAAGAGCTATGAGCCTACAACTTTAAAAAGAACATATCACCGCAAACTGTTTAGCTGAGTTCAAGCCCCTGATGAAACAGTGACCAAGAATGCCAATGTGTTGCAAGATTTGGCTAGTTATTGTGGATATGAGGACAATCATCTAGAAACTGTTCTGGTGGATGCCTTTTGTCGCTGAGTGAGAAATGATCTATTGAAGGCCAAGCTGGATAAGCAGGACGATTTAGCGATGCTCGTGGACGCTGTGAAGATCGGAGTGCTGATAGAGAGCATGGAGGAGGCGAAGGAGCAAAGAACAGCAACGATGGTGTGCAAGGTGTATGCAGCCAGCGTCCGGGGCCGAGGTGATTGTGGCCGTGGTGCGCCGTCCCCATCGTTCAGAGGTAGTGGAGGAGCCAGGAATCAGCGTGGAGGCCGCAGTCCGGGACCAAGTCGGGGGCCGTCAAGGGACTGGCGAGGAGGAAGAATTGCCACTGCAGGAAATAGTCTGTGCCTGTGCTATAGCTGCAATCAACCAAATCATTTCTCTAGGGACTGTGAGCATAGAAATTCTAAGTGCTTAAAGTGTGGTCAAATAGGGCATATTAGTTTTGCTTGTAATAACCGTGCAAAATTTGTGGAAGATGAGGAACTAAAAGTTGAGCAAGAGCAAGAGGAGGAGGATTTGTCCAACAAGACGACCAACAACAGCCTTGTAGCCAACACAACAATTCAAATACTACACACAGTAGAATCACAAAATTGTAGAGCCAAAGACATTGCTGGACATATATGAGGTAAAGCTATTATCTGAAGGTCATAGAGGCATAGCTATTTTATTGGCCTGGCACTTCACCTAAGAAAGAGAAATTCATGAAGAAATCTAAAACAAATGATAAATTCAAGCAAGCTAGAAAATAGCTCAGTCTGCAACCACATGAAATACATCAAATCCCATTCAAATAAGTAGCAAGTGGAACCCATGATTTTGCAGAGCAATCACACTCAGTTCTGACCCACTTTGACACCAAGTGGCTGGAAGTTAAGCCCTTCCAAGTAAACCCTTGACATCTGCGAAAAATACCAGATGTAGAGCATGTTGGAAACTCATGGGAGGCCTAGAGATGTTATTGCCTAAAAACTGTCATTTCTACCATAGGAATTTAGAAAGGTTCAGAAACCAAATTTGAAAGAGTATATGTCTTTTGCTTGCAAATACCCACATGCATTGACATTCGAATGCAATGGTTTAAATATTTTGATCCCTCCTTTTTTTCTTTTGGCAGCAATTTTTCCAAGATGGCACATGCGAATATATTAGAACTATTAATATTTACTCTCTCCTTCTCGTCTCAAGAACTGATGATGATAGAGGAGGTATACCAAAACCATACTATTTTAGGCATAATGGGAAGCATTTCATGGAAATTTTCTTCTCATGTTCCTTCATGGTTGAAAGACACTTGAAGTCAACATTTTTTTGGCTACAACTTGTGAAAACTGTACTAAGGAGGAAAGACTAAGATATGAGATTTAATGCATACTTGAAATAATTAATGGAATGTTTAGAAAAGGTTTACACAAGACAGTAACCCTTTTACTTCAAAAACCAAACATATATGGCTTTGCACTAAAATATCAACAATTTTTTGGCTTCATTTTCTCCATCTGAGGAGCTGAGAAAAATATATGGTACACAGAATTGACTGATATTCAATAGTACATAAAACATACAAAGTTGAAACAGAATTTTGAAATTCTTTTCATAGGAGACTTATGTCAGTAGGAAACTAGGGGAAAATTGAATGAATATTAATAGTTGACACCCCGTTTGCGATTGCTCACTTAACAATTGGGTTCCCCTGGGAACACATAAAATGGGCCTGCCATATAATGTTAATTCAATTTCCCACTGGTTTACTACTGCCATAAATTTATCCAAGTAGAATTTCAAACAGCAACTTTTAGCTATATCTTTATACTTTATGTACCTTTATGTCAGAGTAAGTTCACATTTTTTTAGTAGCTCCCCAAATGGAGAAAATGAAGTCAAAAATAGCTGATTTTGAGCGCAAACCCATTTTCATTTGCCTCTAGAAGGAAAAGGGTTTGTTCCACACGTGTAACACTTTCTATGGTTATTTATCTACCTTATTACCTAAAGAGTAAAACTCTCAAATTTTAGCCTTTCTTCTATCATACAGGTTTCTCAAGTCAAAAACCAGTCTTTTGTAGGTAATAAATGTTGACTTCAAGTCCAATTTCAAAACAACAATAATGAAATGTAAGAGGATTAATCTAAGAAACTATCTTCTACTATTCATAAAATTGTATGGTTTCAATGTCTCTCCTCTATCGTAATGTGTAATTAAGATATAAAGGATTGCGTTAGTATAAAAATTCACAAAAATTTGCATATATAAACACGGAAAAATGGCTGCCACATGAAGATAAGAATGGGTAAAATCTTTAAAATCATTGGATTCATATGTCAAGACATTTAGGTGTATGCATGCAAAAAATTGGTAAAATAAAAACAGTGTTGCAACCACCATAGAATCATTTGACACGGAATGACCCAAAATATGGAAATAAACATGGGATAGAAATGTGAGCTGATAGCCCACATCACCTTTAGAGCAATAGCTATGCTGAAAAAGGTAAGTATATCAGCAAACAAATGTTACATAAAACATGATAGCCAAAAAAACTGGAACTTGGCCACACTGAACTCAAGATTGCTATTAATGAATATTTTTATACATCACTCCTCTTTGCTTACAATGAGCAAAGTGGCTTGTAGGACCCTTCCTCACCCATCAGAAATCCTCAGTCAGAATACTTTTAGATGAAGCCCTCAGTTCTGTTAATCAATGGCAGAAGGCAGACTTCTTTTGATCCAAGTATTAATGCTATCATGGGATAGAATTGTTGTCACATCGGGACACAGACATCCAGCTAGAGCCAAATCTAAATAAAAAATTCCTCACCTCTGAGGCAGTGACTTCTCTTTGCGATAGAGTGTTACAAACTTGATGATACAGAAATGCAGTTAGTGATGAGCAAATCATAACCCATAGAGAAATTTATAGTGAGCTGTCTCATCTACCTTTTTTGCCTCTTGGTTAACACTTGAAAGTTAAAATAACTGCAGTAGGCAACCATGATATACGTTCACTTGAAACAGCAGGTGCAAAGATCTAACAGGTACAGTGTAAAGTCAAATATTACAAAGGGTTTAGATAAACCTCAATTCTTCAAAAGTTAACTATATAAACTTCACTCTACATCTAATACATTTCATAAAAGCTTTTTAAGACTTATAAAATAAATTGGTCAGCAACATTGGTCAACTATAATATTTATATCTCATTGAATATTCATGGAAGGCTTCCATTTTAGAATTTTTGTACTCAAAAGGGCTGTCACTCATTGCTACAGTGCATCACAAAACAAGTTACGTGTTTAAACAAATGTGAAACAATCATAGCAATGTCACATTGGTCCCTTGTTCTTCCTTCTTCGCTTCATCACTGCCTTTCCCACCCAGCTATATATGTATATATAAATATGTATACATAAATGGGTGGTGGTCTCCAGTTAAAACCATCAACAAGCCATCATTCCCAATGTAAAGACCAAAAGTCAGTCACCCAACGCACAAAGTGGGTCATATCACATTGAAAGAGACCTCCGCTGGTTGTATATTTTCCCACGGGGGTTCTTCAACATCAACCACCATGCCCTATATGTGTCTCGCAACAAGATCATCATCAACAATTGGAGCCTCATGCACCGGAGGGAGATGAGGCTCGCATAGTTCAGAAGTGTGTGGTGGGGGTGTCGGGGATGAGGGACAGTCAGTCCAATGGGAGGGGAGAAGAGGCGGAGAAGCGAGATGGGCCACTCTCAAAATTACCAAGGTAATCTTTGTTATTTATCATAGTAAATAATATTTTTCATAATTCACACCTACCCCAGAAAATTACCCTAATTTTCAGTAATTTTTAGGAAAATTCATCTAAGTTTGAGATATTTTTCATGCTGATAAATTCAAAACAAATTCTTTTAAGCCAAGTCAACATATATTTCCTATGAGCATTATTGTAAATTGAGGCACATACAACTCATTCGTGAAATATTTTTTCTTTTGGAATATTCTATTACCATTACTAATTATGACATTTCAAATAATCAAAAATATTATTGGTTGGAATTCTATGTTCGTAATCAAGAACATAAAGTCCTTAACACCATTACTTCTTTTGAGAAAGTTTTATTACTGTACATACTACCTAAAGTGTTCCGAAATGATAATTTTACTGAATTGTATACATATTTGAACCAGTTGTACTGGGCTTTGGACACCACACCATTATATAAGGAACCAATGAGACAAGTGATACCACAAAGTATTATAAGGAATTTTAACAATATTTTTTCCAGGATGTGCTCGCGATGTACTCCATAAACTGCCCATAGTGCAGAGGGCTATTGTTTGAATGAAAATTTCTCATACTCTGACAAAAGAAAGCCAAATTGCGTGTTGCTGCTTTATTTGCTTCTTTATAAATTTCTAATAGAGTAGTGAAGCAATAGTAATGGCTAAAATCTCATTAGTTCCATACCTCTATAGCCACTGACCTTCCCATTTAATCATTCATCAGCCATATATTGCAGAAAATATAAAATTACTGGAAAATTACAGCAGTTTTTGAAGATTACCATAATTTACAGTGGTAATTTACCTCAAATGAAAATTACGGTAATTGACCCATCTCGAGATGAGAGAGTGAGAGAAATAGAGAGATCACCAATCTTGAGGAGGCACCACTAGATGTCTCTTAACGAGAGGAAAGAGGAGGAGGAACGAGGCAGGCAGAAGGGGGAGGGCGACATGCCGGTGTTCGGCACAACCCATCCCCCCTCCCCTGCGGTTGCCCCGGTTGCCCGGCGTGAACGAAGCAACACGGATGCGAAACTCCTCTTCTTCCTCACGCCTCACGCCCCAAACGCCGACCTCAAACGTCGGCACAAACGTTGAGTCATCCGGGCCCGGACTGTAAAAAGCATACGGCTCCATACCGCCTCCCCCTCCTTCCTCCTCCCCTGCTTCCCCTTCCGCTTCCATCCCCTCCTCGCCACCCCCTTCATCGTCATTATCATTTATCCCATTGCCACCACTTCGAGAGTCGCCACCACCACCACTGACACTACCACCAGCACCACCACCAACACCATTCACCTTTGAATGCTTCCGCGAACCCTTCCGCCTTGTACCATGGTATACAGGAGGATGCACACGTACCTTGGATGGGTGCAACGTCACATTGAGTAGTGTAGGGTGCTGTTCCACCACACCAAATTCCATCTCGCGGGGAATGTAGCCCTCAGCGTAGACCTTGAATTTTAAAATATAATATTGTAACAAAAAAGTTTGAAGCACAGTAATAATAACTATGATTATGAAAGAATTTTAGCCTCATATTGTTCAAACCATGGGAAAAACACAGCATTCGTGATTTACTAATGACTCAGGCTCATCTACAGAAGAGCCACAAATGAAAATCTAGACTATAAGCACTAAAATTAGCACCTTTAACTTGAGTCCATCCATGATATCAGTACAGTTGAAATATACTGACTTGGCTTAGAAATAAATGAAAAGTAAACAATTTCTTCAAGATCGTATGACTTGAACTGAGGCTACCATCATGGATTCTTCATTCACATGATTGTCAACCCCAAACGGCATTGGACACATTTATGAAGTGGCTGTATTTGTGTCAGCTGATCTCTTATCTCAGATGAAATATATGTTGTGTGTCTACACAGTTTTTATTTCCATGCCTTCCTTAGATAAAGTCACCATTTCCAATAAGAGTGTTCTAACACAGGATACCTCATATCATTAAAAAAATTTAATTTCTAGGGAAAATGGATGTTGGTTATTATTTTCCTTCTGAAGCCTAAACAAAAAACCTCAGAGCATATTACGGGACAGAAAATACTGCAATATATGCTTGAAGATATGTGAACAAACTGGTATAACTCTGTGATTACTGCTTTGAAGCCAACAAAGAAATGCATGGTTGATATTTCATGGTCAGTGGTCAAACTTTTCATCGCACTTGAGGCAAGATATTTTAATTACTGAGTGAAGGAGGCAATTGTGATTAATGAATTGACATCAAAAGAGTTTTTACGCGAGATATGCCTGCATACGTGGACAGGATTATGATCTGATTCAAATCATTTTTTTTACCTCAAGTTTGTACATTCCAGGCAAGAGAATCCTCCAGAACTCTCCGTATTTGGTAGTTTGAAATCCAACATCCCTGCCCTTGACTTTCAAGGAAGCTTTTTCCACTGGGTTGCCATTTTCATCCATCACAAATCCATGGACCCCTCGATGAACTTCAGCCAGAAACTTGACGAGGGACTACGAGAGAATGAGAATAACATAAAGGAGTAGGGCCACTAACAAGGATTTAATTTTATAATTGGGATTCCTGAGTATCAATACTTTAATTCTCAATGGCATAAAAACAGAGGAGATTTAAAACACATTGGTTAACAGAACATGTTTCAACACATATACATATAATACTTGGACTTAATAAAGCATCAACTTCATAGTAGAAATTCTGCTGACCTCGGTGGATACAAGATGACTGAGGGTCACAGGTTCAAAACTGGCACGGGTGGTTTTTTTACCACTCAGGGCATTTTTGAGTGTTTACGTTAAAAAAATATTAACTAAATTGGTCATAATTATCAAAAGTTGCAATCACTAAAGAAATTTTTACTCTGCATGGTTAAAAATACATTTTACAGACCAGTTTATGAATTTATAAACCTTTGCATTTCACTATGACAGCAGGAATTTTTTAAAATATGTAGGCGCATGGGGAGGAGAGTGGGAGAGGTAGAATAGCTTATCACATAGCAATTCAAAACTGCAGAAGAAATTAACCCTGAAAAAGATGCTCAACATAATGGCACTTAAGGAACTTAACAAGTAAGAGAAAAAAATGACATTTTCGCTGGACAGCCTAAGGCACCGACAATGTGACCTATGGAACACAAGTTTTAAAATTAGTCAGAGACCTTACAAAAAATAATATGGAGATTCCAACCACGGTCTGCATATATTTTCAACATTCTCATTAGAGCACTATTGAGAGGATGCTGAAAATATAAGCAGATTTGATGCTACGCTATATTAAGTATAAAGGTAAATGGACTAAAGCCTCATATTGGCTCATGTAAAATGTATTAAATGGGAATTACAGGGGTATTACAGGGGCATGGGTATTACAGGGGAATATGCCAAGACTGTATTCCAAGAAATATATCATTAGAAGTTTGGGAATTGCATGAAAAAGGAACTACATAGGTGTAAAAAAGAACTGTTGTTTTAAGGGCATCTTACAGAGAAGCTACAAGTGCTTTGATTAAGTTTAAATAAACATATAAATGCAGTCGTATTAGATCAAAGAATACTCAAACATGCAAACAAAAATGGCTGAAATGTCATTGACTTTACGTAAAAGAGGTAAAAAAGACCATCAAAATGTCTATCAAAAACATGTAGCAGAATTAATGAACATCATGGTACGACAAATGTAACAACCACTATATTCTTTGCATGCAACAAATTGATTCAAGGAATGCATTTAGGTTAGCCTGAGCTGAGATATGCAATACTGAGGGGCAGTTTTGTCATAAGCCTAGGGGTTGGGGAATAAAATTTACATATCATGAAATTGATCCAGATTAGTTAACAGGTTTTTTGTAATCATATCATTTGAAAACAACTGATAGTTAAATTCCATTAGTTAACATCCAGTTTATCATGCAGTTCATACCCAAATATCCTGATTTAAAATGTACGTATCTCAACTGTGAAATTTTTTTAATTTTTTGGTTAAACAAAAGGTTCAATTGATTCTATTCACATTCACATGACTAGTTCAACAAAATAGTAAAGTAGGAGTCTACTGCATATCTAACATTACATGTACTGTTCATCAACATACAGAAACAAACATCCAAATTTATGTACTCACCACACGATTTTCTTCCCAGAACTGAGGTAGCTCTGACGCGGGTGGGTATTTGCAGCAAGACATCTCAATTGTGACCTCCATGCATCCATACCACACATAGTTGAAGTCTTGCATCCCACCTAATAGTAACAACGAGATTTTTTCCATCAAATTGAGAGGAAGATCATGAAAAGTAATGGGTAGAGAAACAAGCCAATTGAAGTATAAATACTTGTGCATATGTGGGATACTACTTAAAATCAGATAACGACTATCATTAAAAGTAGGGATGGGTTGGTTCCACTTTTATTTTGGAACTGGTTCATTTCCTAGCTTTGATTCTTGGCTCTGGTTCTTAATTTACAACTTACTTTGCATTGCTCAATTTACAATAGCAAGAGAAGTTTATTTGTTTGATAAGCCCTTAGAATAATATAACATGTAGCCTCTACCTAGTTGAATCCCTTGGAAAATAAAATTTGCAACATAATGAGACATAAAACTTTGATAATATCTCAAAAATTAGCTAATATAATTGGCTAATTCTCTTAAATAGAACCAACAAATAAAAGAAAGACACAAAATACAGCAGTCAGCATTACTCTCTTTCAAATTTTATGCTTCTGTATTAATGCATTGAAAATTGAATGGTTAGATAGTTGCATTTATTTTGCAGTCACAAGGTTCGAAATAAGTAAGTAGCCTCCTGAAAACTGCATTTTCTACAACACAAAATGGCTACAGATCCAAGCATATAATTTCTGCGTAATGGCTTTAGCTCATTCATTTTGCTGTTTACATTTCATTACTTTATTGAAGACCTGAGCCAAAGTGGGTAGTTGGTATTGTGTTGACCAAAGCCCAGGTTTAATGAACTTAGGATAATTAGCTGCCAAAAACTTCATAGCTAGTGACAGGCAGTACTGCATTTTCAGCTGGATATGTTTCAACTGTAGTTGCAACTTAGCAGTTGTATGGTGATCACACTCAAAATAACTTAATTCCTCCTCACTGACGGCACTCTGCTTCAGATGCGTGGTCACAAATCATTATATTTGGTGAAGTATTCCATTTCTTTGGGAAGATTGTTGGACTATTACAGCAATAGTTTATTTTTACCTTCATTTTCGCCTGATATTTTAGGTTAGAAGTGGACTTACTGGCACCCCTGGAAATCAGGAAGTAACAAAGTTTAAACTTCACATAAAATTTGTTGGATGTATCCGATTTATCTACCTCAAAGTATTTCCACACTTCAGAAGTCATTGTGTGGCAAACTCAATTACTTAAGTGAAGTAAAACCGGTACTTTGCAATTTTACCTCCTATTGATATAGTGTGAAAATATCAATAGCATGCCACATGTTGATAGCTCTAAGCTTAAGCAAAGCATTCAGCTGGCCAAATGTAAAGCGCTAATTCATCTGTTAAGTGTTGTCTGCTTTTGATGGTATAATGTAGCATCATTGATTTCCTTCACCATTAACCTATAGCTCAGTTTGTCCACCTTTCAACTTGGTGTGTGCAAGACATAAATTTTCATGCATCACATTGGTCACTTCATAAGATTCTGCTTGCCACATCACTTTGGAATCAATCCAATATCTCCAATGGGCTGTGTTGGCTGACCATGAGTCCAGTATGTGGACTAATAAATAAAGCTGGCTCTCTTCAAAACCACTGTTTATCCTAAGTTTCTTCCCATAGTTTACTTCTTACTTTTCACACACATTAAGAAGAAAACTAGCTTTTGCATTGAGGTTTAACAAATATCATTAGGGAAAGAGCTGGATTACAAATGAAGAGTAATTTACATGGTGCAGGTGAAATTAATGAAAAAATTTCCTTTGTGTGCATGTAAATTTCTGAATTGATGTAATTCATGAAAACACATAAATAGAGAGTCATATCTACACAAGGTAGAGTTTTTTTCAAGTTTTCTAATGGTTAAGGTAGGTTTTGCTGAATGTCAGAGAATCTCCTCCCAGTCCTCCACCCATTAAGCTCCATCCTCCATCCCACTCCAGTATATCCTTTTTCACCTCTGCATAAGATCTAACCTACTTAATCCCGTCCATGAAGCCTATTCTCTTTCTTCCTCTTCCCCGCTTGCCCAGCATCCTTCCCTCTATGACACTCTTCAGCAACCCATCACCCTTTATTACCTCCATCAGCCATCTACCCTGCCTATCCCAGATTTCATTCAGAAGTTTCCTTCCCTCGCCCATTATCTCAAGGTAGAGGAAACATAGGTAATATATCAATACAAAAACACTGAATGTGGTGGTATTTCATCACTTAATGAAGTTGAATGCAATTAAATCAATCATTTACTCCTCTATACATGTGAATCTCATTACTTTGCAAATAATTTATATCACATAAATAGTGTATTTTACCAGGTTATTATAAGAAGCCTCTGCCTTCAGAGAGTGAACAAGCTTCAAACTGGTTTTCGTGCCATACTCTTTTTGGTCTCAGCTACAGTTCTGGTTCTAAGCTCAAGAACTGGTGGAACAGAGAACCAAAGAACGGAACCGACCCATCACAACTAAAAAGTTATGCCTAAATGAAGAAAATTATTCACATATCGGCATAAATGAAAAGCCCTTCCAATTTGGCCAATAAGGAATGAAATGATTCATTGTGGCTGAAAATAATGGATGCCCACATGAATAATATTCATGGATGCCCCCAATGATCACCACTTATATGCATATTTTGCTTAAAAAAAATCAATGCAAATGGTAAGTGGTTAAGTGGACTATTGAGGCTGTTGACACCCACAAATAAATCTACACAAATATTTTTCCCCCTCTTCACTACTGCTTGTACATACATTTGCCACAGTATCACACAGTCACTCATAATAACAAATAACTATTAGTGGCACAGACACAGGAAGGCAGCTGGTTTACCAGTCACACTATCAAATCATGAGGAAAATGTTCTTCCAACCTGTCAGAGGATACCATGATGCTCCATTGGTGATCCCATTCTCAAATGATGGAGAGTTGGCATGACACGCTATTCCACGGTGCATCGATGGGTGGTTGCCTGCATAAGTCAGTGCCAAGTGCTTGAAGACATCATCATCTGGGGTGAGCGAAGGAGAGGATGACGAGTAACTCTGGAAGACTGGGCCCACAATGGAGAAGTGGAAAAATGTGAAGAAATCATCAGAATTCTCATGTCCCATAATGACCATTCACTACAGAGAATACTCGGTTGCAAAAAGTGACTACAGTACTAAGAAATTACTGAGGCAGTTATTGCATGCATTCCAGAAGCCATGAAATATGTAGAGTGTATTTGCCATACTACCAAATAGCATTTACACCAGTGTAAAATATTTACATAAATTTGAAAAGGATAAGACAAAAATTATGAGATTATCTGACTTACTTACAAACCTTTCCACATTGTTTTCTTTCATAAGATTTACACAGAATTACAATAACATTTCAAGAACATGGAAAAAAATGATTTCCATCAATTGATTCATAAATGCAAAGCTAAAGGTAACCTCACTGTAGTGTGTTTTTGAGAATAAGTCGTAGTCTTTTTTGCCCCCAAAAATACCGACAAAAACCCATGATTCTAGAGTAAGGAAAAAATAAAAAAAGGGCTAAACATCCTAGTTTCATGAGTAAATTCATAATCTATTGGAGCCAAAAGAAAGAATATTGAAACAAAGAGTGAAAATTGAAAAAATCAAATTCATGCATATGTATGCATAACTATCAACTGGGAATTCATTATAAGCTGAAACCTTGATTGCCTTACCTGCACACAATGGAGAAGATCTGCAAATTCCTTCCATTTGAAGGGCAAAAAGAGAGAAATAGTTCCTTAGAAATAGTGTCTCCATCTCTTGTACCAAGGAATGTACATCCAAACTGATAATATTGGTCAATTTCAGTTGGATACAATTATTACATTAGATTGGATTCTGCTACCTTGAGCTAGTATTCCCAACTAAATTCAACTTACCTCACACTACTTTCTATTGGATACACCAATAATATTGCAATGCAAACAAAATGGATTCCAATGGTCAACTTAATCGGAATCCAATGAATCTAACTTGTTAAATTAATCTCAGTCTTAACAAATTAATGCAATCCAATACATTTTGCATTAATACACATTGCATTGTATGCTATTAATATCATCAGCAGAGGCGATCAACTGATATTTTCTTGGTCGCTTGAAAAAACATGATGAATTTAGGTGATGAACTTCATTTAGCCTCATGCACTTTACATTGTCAGATGTGTCTGTCTTTTCTATGATATATGCCAGAACAACAAATACCTCAACTCTACATGGCATCAGTGAAAAAGCATGCAAACTTCTTCAGCAAAGTTATAGTGTCAGAAACTGGCATGTATCAGTCCAATATTTTGCTCAGTTGTATTTATAAAAGCTAATTTTGAGAGATAAATGACATGAGAGCACAATTAGCTATCAGGGAGGTCACCTGCTGTGATGTGGGTTTCCTATTCCCATTTTACTATGTCTCATATTTTGAGACCAAATTCTTATCTGCAGATATCCTAACCAATAGCAATAGAGTCATTACATTTAAAATGATCCAATGATGGTAGCATGACAGTTTTGGAAAAAAAATCATCTATTGAACAAGTAAAGCCACAAATACTGGCAGTTAAATGCAATGATTTGAAACATTCTATCCTATCATTTTCTTGTAGCACACATTCTATGAATTAGAAAAAAATAATTAAATTTTTCTTTATCTAAACACCCAAAACCACACCTTCTTAACACAAACTATTTCACCCAGACCAAAATTGTATTGACAAAAATTGCCTTTTATTTCAACTATCAAATTTGCCTTCTAACTAAAGGAACTGCTGTGGGCACTTGCAAGGCACCATCTTGTGCCAACCTATTCATGGATTATCCTACAATCACTTTCTTAGAAAACCAAACACTCAAAACTCTCTTGTTGGCCCACTATATTGATGACATATTTGTCCTTTGGCCTAATGGATGTGAATATTTGTCTTCTTTCATTTCCATTAATTCTAAATGAAGAGTTCACATCTTCTCCATCACTGTCCACATCTCCCCTTTTCCTTCACACCTTCCATCTCTGACTCCTTAATCACATTTATGGATATTATTATCCAAACTAAGGACGATAAACTCATCACCTTGGTCCATGTAAAACCTACAAACAACGACCAGTATCTCTTAACCTCAACAGCTGCCATACATACCAAGTGCTCCATCTCCTACTTGCTCTCTATCTGTGAAGGCCATCATATCTGCAACTACGCCCCCAGAGAAAAAGAATACTCTGATAATCTCCCTCAGAGAATGTGAATACTCCAAAAAACCTCTTTTAAATAAACTTCTGCTCCCCACTGCTAAGTATACCCCACAGAATAAGATCCAACAACCAGATATATTCAGCCTTGTCGCAACATTCTTCCTCATATGGCACAGAATCAAAAACATACTTAACCCTTCAGTGGACGCATAAAATTTTGTTACACAATTGTGCACACGGGCTACACCGGTGGCCCAAATCCAATTTTTTTAATTGCCTAAAATTTTCAATTTTTTTGTAAAATATTTTTACAAACAATTTATTTAGACTAATATCTATCATTTATTTAGTTATTTTCATCATAGAACTTATTTATAGCCATTAGTGGAACAAAACCCAAAGTCATTAAAAAACTGAAATATGTTGAGCATCAAACATCTATTGTGACAAAACATTTATAAAATATCCAACAATTTTAATGTGACTGATTATAATACAATAATGTATAAATACTATATAAATAATATATAATATAAAAATGCCGACAGAAAAAGGTTACACAGTTAGTTGCGTGGGCCACATTTGTGGCCCAGTCACGCTGGCTTCCTTTCGCAAGCGCTATTCAATACTAACCCTGCAACAAGTTGTTACAAACGACCATGTGAGACTTTTGAGGACATAATAATGTGCAGCTACGGAAACTTAAGTGTATATTATGCCATCCTATGAACAACGGCACACAAATAAAACACTGTGAGCCACCCCTGTGGCCCATGTGCCTACTGAAGGGTTAAAGACCTTTATCCCATCATTTTAAATAATAATTTCACTTCCCTCCTTTTACCCTCTTGTCTTAAGTTTCATATAAGCGTCCATCTCATAACATTTGCCATTGCAGAAGCTCATCCTGAATCTGCCACTAACATTGAAGTGAGGAGACGTGAAATGGTCCAAATCAGGGAGACAAGAGCATTTGAGTTGCTCAGGCTAAACTTAACCCACTAGCAACAAAAAATTAATCCTAAAGCCAGCCATCTCTCCCTCCCCACCACTCTCTCCCCTCCCTCTACTCCACCCTCTTCCCCTTTTCCTCGTCATGGGAACAGAGTATTCATTTCTCATCCACCGATGATGATGAAGATTATTTTTCATGAGAGTCCTTTTTACGCGTTTCTTGTGTTGCAAGCGTATCAATTTTATTTTATGCAAATGCATCGTCGCCGAGAGCGTTTATCCTCAAAACATTACGTACATATACTTGTATTTTATTTACCCTACTTGTATTTTATTTACCCTGGGTTGGATGGGACAGAACCGTCCCCTCTTCCCCCAACCCAGTTTACACACATAGACACCCATGTCCTGGGCAGATAATATTCTACCCCGGCGGGACTCGAACCCGCGATCCTCGAGTTAGCAGACTAGGACTTTACCCCGCCGCCACCGGGGCCAATATAAGTATATAGAGAGATATAACCTGGCTGGCGGAATTCTTTAAACACTAGCCAGGGGCTAAAAGAAAGGAAAGGGTGTTTCTGAAACAGCTGGATTAATCACTTGGCATGAAGGTGCACCTTTTTTTAAAAACATAGATGGATAAAGAGATAGAAAATGCCTTCGTAGGTACTTACTGGAATTGGGCGTGTTGTCGAACGGGTATGAAGCGACGAGGGCGCCACCGTGGAGCCCGCCAGAGAGAGCAAACTGGATTTTGGAGACCCACTCCTTGACTGCGTCCGTCTCCGGCTGTGCCCGCTTGTTGTTCTGCTTGAAGTAGTCGGGGAAGTTGCGGTTGAGGTCAAAGCCTCTCGCGTTGTACCTGCAGAGACGACAGCGATGAAGATATGTAATCGACTGTTCATATAATGGAGGCGGCTGGAGAGGACATGATGCTGAGTGACACCAATCGTAGACGAACTTACGGCGAAGCCATCGAGAAGGACGAGGGGTACACACCTCTGCAGAAGTTTATTGGTAACATCGTCATGCCGGTTTCAAAAATATCACATCATTATCAACTGGATAATACAATTTTTCCCGTGGTGAGTTCGCATTTATATCATGTTTCAGAAAATAGGAGGGGGAAGGTTTTGCAAACCACATCATACCGCATTTTAATCATATGCCTAATTTCAAATATGATGTGATGCTTTCACACATCTATGACAAAAGAGCAAAATTGGATTTTACTGAGAACTTTCAAATCATTACACATGCCGAGTATTTCGGTGCGAGTTTGTTAAATGATCTGTTACCATTGTGTAATTCGCCATTTCACCTAGTACCTGTCTCACCTCCCAGAAAATGTTCTGCTTCGATCTTCAGCCCGATAATTCATCTCGAGTCTTCTTTACCTTATTCGTACTAACCGCTACTTCCTAAAACTCTCGGCCCCTCTTTTCCTATATTTTATATAAATACGAACTCACCACAGCAAACAATTGCATTATTCTCTCGATTGAGACGTGGGATTGTTGAAACTGGTCTGGGGTCCTTTCTAATACACTAGTGCAGTTGGTACCAAGTTAATTTAATTTCACTTTCAAATACGAACTGTAAATTCCCCAAGGCTAACTCGCAGGTCATTGAGGGAATACCTCTGCAGTGTTTGTCGCCCACTGCTGCGTGTCTGTTTGCTCTTCTCGTTTCCGTGCGCACTTCAATGGGGCTCGACCTGGAGGACACCGCGTCAACTCTCCTCGAAACGCCGCCGCCGTGGACCGCGGGCAACCCGCCAAACGCGCGAGTACCGCGCAGCTGCCTAATCACTCACCCATCCGTCAGAGGCGCTGCAGCTCTCTCCCTCCAATTCAGGGTCGTTCGATTCGATGTGTCCGTTTTTCCATCGACATGAGTCCATTGCAACCATTTCCACAACAAAGCCGCCATTAATGTGTTTACTGAGCATTTACTATCGGAGCACACCCATGGAATTCTGCGAGTATGCGGTGAAAGTCGTCGCTGCGAATGAAAATGCACTGCCAAATCAACAAAAGCGTTGAAAAAACAATGCTATGCAAGTAGGGAATAGGTACACCAGAATAAGCACATTACTGGCGGACTGGTTTACGTTGCAAAGATCGGTATCGAAGGAATAGTACAATGGATATTGAACAACCTTTCCTCCACTTAGAGCTCTGGTTTAGAAAAGTATGGACAACGTTACTCCTCGACCGAGGCCGACTACAGAGGCTCGGTGGTATGTTTCAATAGACATATTTAATGATAACTTTTACTTAACCACAAAAAAATTGTGGCCGACTACAGAGGCAATTGGGGAAAATATGTGGCACTAAAGCATTATAGTACCAGGGAAATCATCACAAATGATAGCATCAGATGGCTCAAACTTGCTTAAATGCTAGGTAATTTCCCCATTTAAAACATATTGACGCAACATCTTCATAATGTACTGGGTAGGTCTGTTTTCGTTGCGTTGCTCCTACTTGGCCAATCTAGAGTTTAGCCTCCACCTGGCCCGCTGGGTTGTCCTTAATAACCTCTCTCATCGCATTCCTCTCGTTATAATCTCCCTATCTCCTTCCCTCTTATCTTTCAAGAGTTATATGCCAATGGTATATAAAGTTCTAACAAAATTTTCAGGCACTGCGCAGCAGAAGAGTTTGAGACACTGACAGCAGAACCTTCAAGAATACGGCGAAATGGGCTCGGAAGACTGTTTAGCGTAGAGGATCAGCCAGAAAACCTTCCCAAATGCTGCCAACACAAGCGCTTTCAGAAGTTTGATTACTCACCTTTTCTTATCGTCCCCTTTCGACTAGTCTAACAATGAGACTTCGAGTTAAGTTCCCTGGTAGAGTCATTGCGATGGGTGATTGTAACCACTTGGCTTTCATCGATGATTTAAAAGATTGTGGCCGCTTGGCTTTTTTCGCGAAGTAGTTTGGTTCCCCTGCTTCTCTCTCTCGTTGCCTCCCTCTCGTTCCGTCCGTTCTTTAACTGTACCCATCTACTTCAACCTCCCCTCCATGCCGCGTAGGCCTGTGCCGGGAACTTTTGCGGGAGCTACACGCGCTAAAACCAGAATACGACAACAGAGTCCGGGAACGAACACTTCAAAAAGTGGGCTGACACTAAAAAGAAGCGGGACAAAATACAAAACCAACCTTTTTTTTCAAAGCACAAATTGTAAACTTCGCAGGGCCATTCTCCATATACTATGGAATCTCGGATTCAGCTTTCACCTTGATATAAGTCGGCAGCAATCCCAATAGTAAGAATGGTACATAAATACATTAACGAGTGCGGAGTAGGTAGTTGCGAATAGCGCTCGCGGGCGGCGTTGGGCAAACGAGGGAAGCGAGTGCAACCAGCCGCCCAAGTAGCGCTATTAGCGACAATGCCGAGCGAGTATAGTTAAATAAATACGCACATATAGGCACAATATTGCTTATATAATAAGATAAGATAAGCCATTAAACGCTCTGGGAAAATCTCCCGTAAAGGGCCATTGCTCAGGTTTGCTATGAAACAATGCCACTCCTGAAATTTGAGGAAATTTTATAATTTTGTCATTGAAAACTTAGTTTTTACACGAAAAACGAATTGTGTAACAAAATAAATCGCAATATCGAACACTCCATTCTTTCTGCCATTTGATAGTGAAATTATGAACCCAATATCGTGATTCCCAGTAATTAAAAAAACCCAAAGAAAGAAACCTCTGAACCGATTCCATTGCTTTATGACGTGCAATTATGACAAATTGTACTTTAATGGACGCAGAGCATAATTTGGCCATTTCACAAATGGAAAACCATCATATTATATGGCATTTACTCAGCACGTATGTTAAAAATGAATAGCTTCGCATTTAGAACACAATTTGCACACGTGCATTAGAATTGTTAAGAACTACACGCCATGTGCCTCAAGAAAAACCGTCAAAATAGCATTGACTTAGCAAAAAATCAAATCAGTATGATGTAATCTTTTTTACTTTTCAATCAGTTAGTATCAAAAATGAGGACATGTACCCAAAGTTTCACTCAAATCTGTTGACGAACATAAACCGCTGCGGCAATCTGGAAGTGCGCACTGTATTATGTACAAATGGAAATCAACTATGCACCGCAGTGTTGCTAGGCGAGAACGGCAGCACTCTGAGCATGAATTTATATTATGGATTCGGATGTTTGGAATTGTTACCTAGGCTATATGTTCCCTTATTTTCCACTTTTAGTTCACCCATTCCTTGGCGCCACTTCGATTAGTCTTTTCAGGTATAATTGTAAATAGGTGTAGTTAACTGTTGCAAACGCGAGACTGTGGTGAGTATTCAATAACGATCGAGGAGATATGAATTACTTGATGATTTGAATAATATCTTGCTATTTTTGTGATCTAAATGTTTCTTTGTAAATGATAGAGAGGATATATCTATTACAGAAAATGTGCAAGAGGTTTATGAAACGTCCATTGTGTGCCGACGACGTTTGCCAGACTGATTATAATTTGAATGCATTAAGCCCGTTTGGCTTGAAAAAATAATTTAGATTGCCTTGTTTAAATTTGGTTCGTATCAGGCTGCTAAACAGCGAATGCGTCTACGAGGACCCAAAATAGGAGACGTGGTTTGAAAAATAAGATCTGTTCAAGGCGGCGGTAAGTGCATTCATCTTTACCTACACTGCAATGATGGCCATTGGGAATACTCATGAAGTCACCTCGCATTATTATTAAATTTCCGTATAGCGATATTCACGAAGTGCTAAGTTAATTGTGCATTTGTGTAATTAAATTTGGAGAAGAATTAAATATATCTGTAAACCGGACGATATTTAAAAAAGTGTATAATTACGTCCCGCGTGTAGCACTACATTTTTTATCCACTGCCCACTGCATTATGATTAATTGTAAGTAAAACCCAAGTATATTCATGGTAAAACCGGTAAGACGTGTTTATTTTCAATCTGTCGACTGTATTTACATTTGAACTTCCGTCTTTCATCACTAGGTGGAACCACTTTCCAAAAAAAGATTGTTTACGGAATTCTAGACAACAGTTTTTGGCGACGAGATCACAATCCAATATATTCATGACTCACATTCAATAATACATTCAATAATATATATTCATGACTCTGAGATTGAATAGAAAGCATGCGTCTCTTCTGTACACGGCGTGCCCAGCGTTTATTTTAACCGGGGGGGCGGAGGGGGGCATTCGCTCACCTTCCTTGCCCGCCTCCGCAGTTGCCTTCTCGCGCCACTTCGAAGCCGTCCGGGTTCATGGAAGGCAGGATGTGGATCCTCGTGTTGTCCATCAGCCACGTGATGTACTGGTCACTCCCGTAGCTACTGACCAGGTACTGCAAAACAGGAGTTACGGAAACGAATGGGGAGACATCAGCAGGGATAAAGGTATAAGATCGGTTCTTCACTTGAGAAACCCCCCGCGTCTTGGTTTTTACTAGAACTGTGCGAATGCTTCGAAATCGAATCGACTCGAATCAGGCGAACGAATTCGCAGGTGAACCGAATTCGATTCGGTTTCGAATGCTTCGAAAGCGAATGATTCGTAATATTCGAATCAGATAGATTCGTCTTCGAATCGTTTCGAAAGCGAATGATTCGTAATATTCGAATCAGATAGATTCGTCTTCGAATCGTTTCGAAAGCGAATGATTCGTAATATTCGAATCAGATAGATTCGTCTTCGAATCGTTTCGAAAGCGAATGATTCGTAATATTCGAATCAGATAGATTCGTCTTCGAATCGTTTCGAAAGCGAATGATTCGTAATATTCGAATCAGATAGATTCGTCTTCGAATCGTTTCGAAAGCGAATGATTCATAATATTCGAATCAGATAGATTCGTCTTCGAATCGTTTCGAAAGCGAATGATTCGTAATATTCGAATCAGATAGATTCGTCTTCGAATCGTTTCGAAAGCGAATGATTCGTAATATTCGAATCAGATAGATTCGTCTTCGAATCGTTTCGAAAGCGAATGATTCGTAATATTCGAATCAGATAGATTCGTCTTCGAATCGTTTCGAAAGCGAATGATTCATATTATTCGAATCAGATAGATTCGTCTTCGAATCGTTTCGAAAGCGAATGATTCGTATTATTCGAATCAGATAGATTCGTCTTCGAATCGTTACATGCATTGAAACATGGCATTCATCCCCGAATGGCGCGCCGTCCGTTTAGAAGAGGCTTTCCTCACGCGAAACGAAAATTTAAACGACCACACGTTATTCTGTGCTATTCTTTGTGCAACTATTTAGATGTATAAGCTGATATAAGGCCCTGAAATACAATAGTGAAAATCTACGTTACTTTAACTCTGCATAAACCTTTGCATTTTATTTCAAATGCGGATTCGATTCGCAAGCGAATTTTTTTAGGGTGATTTGATTCGCTAACGAATATTAATAAAAAAATTGTTTCGATTCCATTCGAAATATCTTTTGAGAGATTCGATTCGGTTCGATTCGAAATGAAAATACCTGATTTGCACAGCACTAGTTTTTACACAATCGACGATTCGTGCCTTCCCCGGAGGTCTACCCAAAGATTATGCACGAACCTTTAGTATCGGTATACGGTTAGGAGAGGATACGTTGGCTGTCGACATCAAGACGCGAGGAATTCCAACAGAAGATGGTCATATTTTAGGAACATGGACCGTGAAATTTTTAGTAAGGTGAGTCGCTAATAGTTAGTGGTTGCAAAGTACTCTTTCGTCGTTCGTTCGTTGATTCGTACTCGTTCAATGCCTCGTACTCTCCACAACATATTTTTCCTTAAGATCAGCGCTCCCATGGGAATTATCTGCGCATTAGAATGAGCAGAGTGCCCTATAGATGGGTGGTTATAGTGAAGATAAGCGTTTTATCGGAAATAAGTTAAGAAAAAATAGAATTGCGACTGCAGTTTCATTTTTTAGAAATAAAAACGATAGAGGATGTAGCAGAAGAATTATTTTTCCCTCAAATCTGTTCATAGTTCCGGGTTAGCCATCGTTTGTGTTAGAGCGCAGGTTAATTGGCTACATGACGTGTTACTTTTCACGCAGGGCGCATGAGTCAATGCCTTACATAACCTCTCGTCACGTCACTTTCTAAGACGAGAGTTAGTTTTCCATAATTTGAGTTTGACAAATTGGATCTAATATTTACATCTTTTTTTTTTGAATGGCAAATTTTTATTCAGTAGAAAAATATACTCCAAGCCTAAAACGATTTATCCAATATCGCCTGTTTGATCGCAACAATTATAGCAACATTTTCATATTTCCGTTGTTACTCCGGGTCTCAACTCACAGAATGCCCCTGAAAAAAACAAAACGCAGTTTTCATTAAGTTTTGCACCGGTAGGATTACGTGCTAAATCTTCGCGCGGTTAAATTTCTCACCACACGCCGAATGGCAATTATCGCCTTTGCGGCCGCTTGTAGTCACTTTGCTGCAGTGATCGTGTTTCAGTTTAGTGTTAATATTTTTCACGTGGATTCCATCAAAGCTTTTTCTTTCATCAAATCAGGTTAGAATAAATGTTTTTTTAAAATCAAGTGATGAACATTAAGGGGACCCGTCATTGCATCTTCCGTATGAATGTATGTTCCAGTAAGCAAATGGGTACATAGTATGCTCACAAAATAATGATACGACCACTATATGACAAAATATATAATAAATGTGCAGTTTTTCATGAATATCGTAGTCTTTTTTGGATTTTACACCGGTATATGGAGTTTTATAGCAAATGCATTACGTGCAGGATGACGTGTTTGTGCTGCCACATCTCGGAAAAATCTTTGGATCAGATAGCTACGACACTCAATGGAGGGGACAATATTCTTGAATAAATGGCAACAAATCTACCACATCAGGTACGAATAATTGAAATTATCAAGGGAGTTCGTGAACATGGGGTAGTTATAGTAAACCTTTCCTTGAATATGAATAAACAATTTTAATAAATAAGAAAACTCTACATTAAATACTGACTTCGACGCGTTCAAGAGCAATTTCAAAAATTCTTTTCTAGAATGAAGCACAAAGTTAGAAGCGGAGGGTAGCTGGAAAGATTTTCTTTGATCGTGCATTCAGGAATGAAAATACATATCCAAAGTTAATTTAAAAAAAGGGAGCAGCGAACCAAGATTTTGCGCTGCGGCATTGAGAAAATCGTTGAGGAGGAATGGAGCTTACCACGTCAAGATGAAAAACTCCGATCAGATTTGTCCGCTGATGATTGAGAGTCAATAATTAAAAAAACATAAGTTAAGCCGCTACGAAGGAAGCGTTTCGGAATGCAATGATGCATTTTAAAAGGAAAAAACTTGTCGAATGGTAGCAGTAGAACCCAAAAGCATTTTGAATCATGATGGCTTACGGGATTGCTTCCGCGTTGTGTCATTTTTTGACGACAGTTTCGCGAGCGTTCCAGCTCGCTTCTTCTGAAGAAGCGACCTGGAACGATCTATCTTGATGAGCTAGATCAGATCATTAGAGTAAAATTAGTGAAATAGGCTGCAGAACTGACAGGTTTGAAATGTCGGTATTCTTGCGACCGATAAAAAACCATTATGTCTACAAATGAGACTTGGGAGTAGGTTAGTCGACAGGTAGTGTAGCTGATTAGTTCCTCCGCTCCTCAATGCTTGTTTCCTAATCTGCATCGTAGTATTAACCTCAAGTTTTGCATGACACCGGCATGACTCTTCTATCTCCTTCACGTAGTTGCAGTATACATTAATTCAATAGTTTCTGTAGCACTGCTAGCACACCTATAGATTAGTGCATGTTGGTGATGACTCACTCCCAGCCAAACACCCTTAAGGTGGCTTATAGGGTAATAAGTAGATGAAATGAATAGCGTCCCAATGTCCATAAGATACAGCAAAGAAGCTTCTAATCACAACCCCTGCCAACAATCGGCGCGAGTATCCCATACTCCTCCCGGTGCACTAGATCACCCCCCTCCCTGTACACATGGAAGTTGGTGAGCGCGTTTTTACTCACGTGTATGAGGTGCAACATCATTTCCCGGCCGACCGCTTCGTTTCCATGCATGTTGGCCACGTACTTGACGTCCGGCTTGCCCACCATGTGCTCATAGGGCGAGGCGGACACCACCATGACCCAAAGGTCGCGACCTGCAACGAGAGGAAAGGGGAGACCAATTAGAAGACAGCCTATGTTGAAGATAAATCGAAATCGACATTAAGAGCGAAGGAAATTAGATGAGAGCTTAAATAAAATAAAAATCCAAATCACCATCAGAAGCAAAGGACATGAGACTACTATGTACGTCTTTCTGTCGCCAAGATGACCATCCACTGGGAGCTAGGAGTTTCAATGTCTCAGTTCTCATGGCTCGTCTTGAATTACATTTTGGCCCTCTATCTAAATGGGTCTAGGACATTTCGGCGCGACCGTTTTGGCGCGGCTGTTTTGTCGCAGCCGTCTGGCCGCGAGCCGTTTAGGCGCAGGAACGTTTGTGTGCAGAGGCGTAACGGCGCATGAATGTTTGGGCGCAAGTCGTTGGCGTCGGGACGTTTGTGCGCAGGGATGTTTCGGTTTCCACATGGCTGGTAACGGTGCTTTTATGATTTGTGACAAGAGGTGGTATTATTAAATGTTTAAAATAAAATTATTAATATTACGTCAGGTGATAATCAAACAATAAATCAATCTTCGTAATGCCTTTTGGATCACCTCCCTATCCCATTTCTAGCAACAATTATTAGGTTTTGGCAGAAACAAGGTCCAAATGTGCGGCGTACACAGGATGTTGTCCATGACTAACGGGAGGTATACAGAATCTTTCTTTCACTGTTCTTTTTTTTCAGCAATGGGAAGAATGCTTAAGGCAATCCTCATCGCAGTAATACAAATTATACTTGACATCTATAACTGCGCTGTGCACACTAAATTACTCTCCATTTCCTGCGCCAAGAGGAAATCTACTTTAATTCGACCCATTGTGAAAACAACTCCCGAAGAGATATCTGACTCTCGACCCACAACACTTTTATGTTCTCTCGACGACCTGAACAAAATATTGATTCGGACAATTCGGATTGTATTTGCCATTTGTATTCATCATTCTGATTTTTAGGTATCTACGAATTATTTGTTACCATCAGAGACCTGGCTGATAATTTTTCTTAGCATGCCTTGGACATCAACTGCTTCATTTATATCGAATAAAATCAATAACTTTTTGTGATTTTTAAAATATTTGTTGATTATTTATTAACTTCAGTATCCTGGCTGACTAGCATTTAAAGGATTCGGTACTGTAATCATGGCAATCATTTTTTATTTATCTTCGCGACTTTCTCCAGGAGGGTTCTCCAGTTTACTTAGTAACCACAGTTTTTTTTGTCAATTTTTATTTTTACGTACCGTCTTCATTGTCCCAATATGGCGTGTATTTTGAATTTGTGCTCCAAGGGACTTCGTACGTTGTCATCGTTGGTAGTCATCAATCCGAAGATTTACTTGCATCAGCTTTGCATTACCAATCTCCTCTATTTCAACCGCTTCACCCCTTCATTACTATAAAATTTGGCATCTTCCATCATTTACTTGATGTATTTCATCATTGGTCTCTTCTCAGCGAATCTCCTCATTCATTCCTCCTTCCGATATTGTTTTTGTTAGACTTTTGCGTCACAAAATGCGTTCCATAAGTTAGTCTCAGCTTCAACGAAGACTTACAATTGTGTTGGATTGGAATCAATATTTGAGGAGGCGACCGACGGCTAAGGTCATTTGCGCCATGGGGGACAGGTAAGGGAGGAAGGGTGGACGGAAACCCGGCGTCGGCATTAGCCTGCTCTCAACGAAAGGCGCCAAGGGGACCACGGTTAAATGTCTCATCCGACAGACGGAGTACTTGTACTTGAAGTGCCATCCACATGGCACTCAAGTAGGAATCGGGTTTCCTCTGAAAAACATCGTCCTCCGCAGGGATTTGAACCCTGGACGTCCGTATGGTTAGCCTTAACTCTAGCCACCACAACCCGATCCCTTTACAATTGTGCTTCTCCTCCCACTAGCTCTTCTCATGACTCCTTCGGTAGTTCGTGCGACTTTGTCCCCAGAACTATGAAAGTTATTCTATTTCTATGCAACGTTCTCATCCGAAGACCTTCCGACCATTCGCTAGATAAACCGCAGGCCCCTTTTGACGCACCGTCGCAAACTTTTAGCAAGTGCTCTCCCTCACGACGGGTCTGAAAGTCGGGTCGGCGATCACTGAAAGCAGTAAAAAGAGGCTTTAATTACCTTTTTATAACTCTCTATATGGTGATGATTCTCAGGACCGCGGGAGGTTGATGAGAGCGTGAGGAGGGAGGGGAATTTCTCTCACTCTACATCCCTCCCCCTCTCTCCCTCCCCTCCAAGAGATAAGGGGAGGGGAAGAGGGAGGGGAAGTGAACGCGTCTAATATAACAGTAAAAAGGCGGGGTGTGAGGTGAGGGGAGGGGGGTGAGAGGGGAGGTAGGGGTGAATAACCGAAGGACGAACGGCACAGCGGGCGGTCGCACGAGAGAGAGGGACGCGAAGGAATGCGATAATTTCATTAAATTTACAAGGCGACTACATAAACTAGCGCGAGAATCTCTGGGAGACTTTTCCTCACGGTGTTGAAGTTGGGTCGGAACGGGGGAGCACTCAAGGTAGTCCGAGCGAAATATCATTTTCCCTAGAAATCAATGAATTTGGTCTCATTTTAAAGAAAAATATATCACCCTTCCATTGGCATCAAAAATTCAACACCTTACCTCATTACTTTCGGAGATATTTGCTAAAAAAATACCAGCCCTTTTACATGGGAAATGGTAAGTGTATGCACTCGAGGGACCTTATATTAAAAATGAGGCATTTCCTACACTCAGATCTCGTCAAAAAACCAGCAGTGTGTAATTTGTGTGTTTTCTCAACTATATATGAAAATTAATCATATTGTCACCGCAGTAAATTCTTCGGGATCACAATAAACCTTCCGTTTTTATGGAGTTTCAAACGTACGGCGTGAAAATAATGAGTCAAGTTAAAGACTTATTCAGATATTTTCATTTGATTACTTACAATTTCTGTCATGTATAACTATATTATTGCACCATTAATAATGCAATATTTTATTCGAGTGTCTCACAGCTGGTGAAATTAAAACGTATAATTCAAATATGTTCTCTGCTATGACTTGGGAACTATCTTGCTCGTACTACCTTAAAAAGTGTTCGGTGAGGTTTTTCTTTGAGTGCGTTTCTCTTGAAACTGCACACCTCCATGATCCAATTAGTGATACCTATGGAGTGAAGGTGAAAAATATTGCACAATGCCAATTTGTGTTTTTTTAATAAAATGCTGTTTTAACCCGTAGTCTTACGGCACATGGCAAAGTGTTCGATTACACGCGCACAGATTTTCTTCACAAGGCGAAATAATATATATCTTTTCATTATAATCGTATCTAAAAATATCAAGTTGTCACACTAAGTCCATTATTCTAGAGGCACACATTTCAATATAGTTTCGTTTAAATTCTGCACGTCGCACTGAAGACTCAAATCTTCTCATACTTTAATTTAGGAAAAAATTTAAAATGATTCTTGTGGCCTACTCATTACCGCCTCCATTGAGCTCCAACAAATATTTAGAGCCACTGAAACAAAATCAAGGCCCAAGATGTTTTTTCGGCTCACATAAGAGATTTAAAAAAAGTGAAATCAATAACTCCACAACACCACTCTTGCCACCATAATATTTTGAAACCAAATGCCACAAGTGTAGGGGGTGATTGAAATTCGAAAATTAAAAAAATAAGGACCATCCTGAGAGTCCTTTTTTGCATCCACCACCCTGACGCCGACTCCTGAAAGCAGGACAGAGATTTCAATGATAGAGTAAGTGACTGCAGTTATTAGTTAAGGGGCGAATGGATTAAGGGACGAAAGGGTGTGGAAGGGAGAGGTTGATTGTAGGGGTTGGCAGGAGTGCTGTGATGAGGATGGGACTTGCTTCCGGCGCGGTGGCAGGGTTTGGATGGGGTTTTGGAGCGAGGGTATGGGATTTGGACGATAAGGAAGGGTTCGTGGAGATGTTCAGGGATGAAGATAGATTTCGTAATTTCCGTCGGCGAAAGAGGGATTATTAATGAGATGATATTGGCGATAGACGGGCCTTTGAGAAGTCTGAAAAGGCTTATGAGTGTTCGGGTGAGGGTCTGAACGGCATTAAACCTGAAGGATCGGGCATTTGAATAGTTAAAGAGGGGTTAAGCCTCCAAAGTAATATGGTTGTTTCACAAATGTTACACTCACTTTTACACAAATTTTACGCTCAGGAAAAAGTTACAATTTGAAAGTTTTTTAATGAAGTTCATTGGGACACCATTACCTCAGGCATATAAGGTTCTCGGATTAATAATAAGTTTTACACTGATTGTTCAGCGCAGTAAGATTTGTTGTTGTTATCATAAAAAGGGTAAATTCTGTTATTCTGACAATTATTTTAATTTTTCCGCCATAAAAATATTTAATCATATTTTACTCCTATCCATTCCATGACCATATCCTCTCACGTGTGTTCTCTTTCCCAGACCAAGACCTTGAAGAAGAGACCTTGTTCATCTCAGTCACTGTTTACCCGCGACTAAAGCAATTACCTCATGAAAAATAGTAAATTACAATCCCCCTTCAATTAAAATCAACCCTGTATGCACACCACCTATATGAAGCATGAGTATTTAAGATATCATAATCATTCGTTCAATACTAAAACCGGTTGACTGCTGCCCTCCACTCTTCCCTATTATAAGACCAATAATTTATGAATAGTTTACTTCCTGGTAGCTCTTCTAGTGTGCTCTCATCATTATTTAGTCGAGGAATTAATCCTTTGGTTTTCCCCTAACGACATTTCCTTCTATTTTTCCTTCAATTATATTCTTCATAAAACCCTTTGTGCCACAGTGAGTGTCCAATCTATCTGGTTTTTCTTTTCTGTATTATGTATGTTTCATATGGTCCTCTAACTCTTCTGTTCTTCCGTAAGATTCTTTATTTCTTTATCCGACCAGTAGATCTGCAGTACCCTCCAGTACTATGTTTCGAATGTTTGTAATGTTTTCTGGTGTGCTTTTCCAAAGGCTCATATCTCCGATCCATAGAGAGCCTGGCTCTACGTTTATCTTTCTATGTACCTACTGTTTCCTTGTTCGTTGTCCTATTTTCTTTAAACACTGCCGTTACATTTTCACCATGGACGCTCTTATACGCAGAGCTATTCTACTCTTGATGACCGTTGTGCTTCTTCCGTCTCAAGTGATGGTACTCCCGAGATAAATGGAGGAATCCACTCGCTCTAATTTCTCCGCTATTAGCGTGAATTCTGCAACCAGATCATTTTATCCCCATAGTGCTCTTCTTGTTTATTTTCAAGATATATTCTGGAAGAACTTGTTGCATTACTTTCTATTGAGTTTTTGAACGAATAACTCAACTCAGACACATTTACATTTGAGAGCTTTTTATGTTATGTCAACAACTCCATGACAACTCTTGTTGTTGTTGTCATTTCTTTTCTTAATTTAAATTGACATCTATATTAATTTATTACTTCAACACTTTCAGCTATCTCAAATGATATCACGATTTCCTGCTATGAAGGCGAGATCGTCTTCGAAGTGGAGCGTATTAATTTCTTCTCCGTTGATCTCAATTCCATTCAATCCTTTTTCTTGTGCTTCTCTTATTGCCTCCCTTACGTAAGTATACTTTGAACAGAGCTGAGGAGAAGTTGCAGTCCTGATTCACTCCTCTGTTTCTTTGCTTCTATCATTCTTCCGTCTCTGATCCGCACCATGATGACTTTCTTTAAGGCATGCCAAGTATTAATTTATAGGGCTTTTATAATTACACTACTCTACGGCGCAGTTGTTTCTCATTTGTTTCTGAGCCCTGGTATTTCAAATACATCGACAGCGTGGTTGTTGTGCGCTGGAGTGAGCTTTTATAAGATAAGAACTTTATATTCGCGTCCCCTATGACTGATGCTGTAGAGTTGATTTTCATTTAATGAACCTAACATGGACGGTAAGTTTTCTTCTTGCTGAGTACATAGGTAGCTGTCTGTATATTCCAAACTTAGAATGAACCTTTTCATTTTTCGGAGGTCTCCCTTGTGATTTCTTTCCCACTGGTGTCTCTTCCTATGTCTTCTACCTTCATCCATTTTTGCGACATGATTGTTCCATTCCTGTCGTTTTGTCCACATCGATTCCCATATCGTTTGTAATTTTTGTTGTACTCCAACACTTCTGGTCGAGTGGGTTGATTGAAATGATGATCGACGTCGCCAACAACGGTCCCCAGCCCGGATAAAGGAGGAGGGTTAGTGGGTCAATTTAGCACTCCACCCTCCTGTGAAACAAACAATCGCTCAATGAACCAAACAAAAGCCTAGGATAGAAAATGAGATATAAACTGCTTTGAGCTATAAAAATTTTCTTTTTTAAACATGTCATTCGAACCAATTTGTAAAATATTCACAAAAAATTCGGCCGTGGCCACTTTGGTCCAAAGGAATGTTACTTACTATCGGCGGTTTCAGCAAACGTTTCGCGTGCGCTCATCGTTCCTCGGAGCGTCCATCACGAGAAACGGAGGTGAAAGTACTCGAGGAGGAAGATTCAAGTGAGTGCGCAGGAAGAAGGAGAGAAGAGATCCATTTCCACGAAGCCAGAAGTACGCAGATGCAGTCGTCAGAGTGGAAATCCCACTTCTTATTCAGCCGCGATCATCGGGATCAGAGGTCAAAATCCTTCGTCATCAAAGAGGCGCATCCGGGAGAGAGGTGTGATTGTTTGATTCCCCGTGAAAGGTGACGTCGTCCCTAACATTAATTCTAAGCATATATTCATTGCAAAAAATATATATATAGTATTTATATAATTTAAATAACTATATAATATTTATATAGTTGGTAGTATCAGGCGTAACTGTGTGGAATCTGTTAACATTGTAAGACTTAAATTTTTATTCCACATATCTTTATTTTCTACGACCAGGGTTTCGACGTTCGACGTTATCTTCAGGACCCGAAGATGACGTCGAACCTGACACTTAAGTTTGTTTTTCCACATATCTTTATTTTCTACGACCCGGGTTTCGACGTCATATTCAGGACCTGATGATGACTTCGAAACCCGGGTCGTAGAAAATAAAGATATGTGGAAAAACAAAGTTAATAGTTATCATTAAAATATTTATATAGTGATAATTACCAACTGACTGACCCCTCTTAACTCTTACGCCCTATACTTCGGACAAATACTAACCTTAAATCGTTTCTCATCTCTGGTTCTAATCCCTGGAACTCCTTCACATTATCTAAAAGCAATTCTTCCTCTCTGTCTGTTTTTAAGGAAAAACTATTTAATTATTGCTATACGGAGCGTATATGTCTATAATTAAAAATTTGTATCCTATTATAGAATTGTATGTTTCCAAAATGATTTGAGAAATTATTGTTTGTTTGTTATCTCTTTCTGATTGATATTATATTTTTCATTATTATATATTATTTTGTCCATTGTATTTAGTGTTGATTATCTGTGACTAATTTTTTTTTTGTTTTTTCATCACTGTGAGATGTTGGCCAGGTATATGTTTTTTGTTCTTTTTTTGGTTGAAAGCAGAATTTGATATTTTCTTTTTTGCTCTCAGGGGGAAACCCAGAGCATAACACAACTTGTTCTATTCTATTCTATTAGTCTTTATGCTTCTCTCCGACGTACAACTAGTGGACACAACCATTCTACTCCATTTTTCCTCCCTCTCCAGCAATGTGTTTTTTTCTGTAAAAAAACGCTAGGGAACCAGTAAACTGAAACAATCGGCTGAAAAAATATTTTAAGAAATGAATACATGGAAGTGATAAAATGCGTAAATAAACAAATGAAAACGACTTTAGAAATGAAAAGACTGGAATGCGTTGACGCCACGCGAGAACACACACTTGGCGGTGCCTTTGGCCTGCTGGAATAATCTGCTGCTGAAAAGACATGGCATGTTTTGGGGCGTATGACTCGGTCAGTAACAGGGAACTGCGGTTCTTTTTAACGGGAGATGTTATTGGGAATTTTTTTAGCAGTCTAGTCCAGACATGGAAACATGGAAAGCATTATTAATTCTTGAAGTTAGATTCAGTTTTCCAGAATCTTGCTTGTATTTTGTTTACGAATTAGTTCTTCCAGATCGTATTAAATTAGAGACATTGTCGGCGGGGAACCTGGCCAATCACCAGAGGTGTGGGACACCAGAAAAGATAAGACTGCCGTAAAAATCTTGAAACCCTAAGCTCGAGAAGCATCATCATTATCACTCAATCTCGCAGTAGTTAATAGATTTAAGGAAGAAAAGGCTCCATTGGCGAGCAATTATGCTCGTTTTTAATGGGCTATCAAATGGACTTAACTTAATAGCAAAAGATTAACTTAAAGAAAACTTTTCTCCTTGATAGATTCAAATGAAGCCTCTATCCCTCCAGATGATTTGAGCGAGATTTTTCTCTAGTAATAATGCACGAATTTCATTGCTTAATTTCGATAGCTATAAGACACAATAAAAAAATACTGAAATACTAATGGAATAAAAGTATATTTATATATCTAAATCCTCAGGTTGTTTCATACAAATTTTTTTTACTGAGAAACCGTCGTTTTGCTGGTCCAAAGTTGGGGCTCTTAAAATCGCAAGCACGTATTTGTTTAGATGTGTAGACTATATTATGTATATGCATCTACATTCCCAATACCAACATTGCAATAAAGATTTTCAGAAAAAAAAGTTATTTGACATTTCACGAAATCGGAAAGAGGGTATAACTCGTTTTCCCTCACACCTGGCGAGAGCGTTAGGAGTTGGAATCTTTATCTTGAAGAGGAGTCACAAATGTGACAGAAAATGCGTGAAATGTATACACCCGGCCTGTCTGGGGGAGGTTCCTCTGTCGAGTATTGCACGCGACATATGGGGTGTAGACGGATAACCAGTAAAACATTGCCAATCAGTCAATTCATTAACATGTCAGCACATGAAATTGAATTATCCACGGTAATCATGAGAACAAAGTACTCTACTGTTGCTTATAACCAAACCGAAAGCAACCGTAATTAGCCTCCAGTGATAGGAAGTAAACCAATTACCGGTTATGATTACATTTGACCGACTTGTTATTGATACCCTTTCCAATTATGATGTTACATGAAATCTACTCCCAAAGCAGTTGAAAGATTTGGATAATTGCTACTCTAGGAGAAACTTGTAAAATATGCGTAATTGGTATGTGATAATATCGACTACTACAGTTTTCGACTGTCATCAATTACATGTCAGTTCCTTATCTTTCATGACTAACATCGGCACTTTGTTACGGACATCATCCCTCACCCCTTCAAAATCTTAAGTACCGGATACCGGATGTCCTTCTACACCAGAAACTTTTTTCGCGAAACAATACGCCGCAACGCTGTTTATTTATTTATTCATTTAGGCTAATGCTCTTAGAATTCAATGTTTTGGCAATCTCTGAGTTTCCGATCGCCCATGCAGTGATTGTAATTTACTGGTAAATGGGACTGATTACATCTTTGAAAGTAATTTTTACTTGCAATAGATTATGTAATTGCCTTTCTGATGATGTAATTGTAGCATGCCCGTTTTACGTGTTTTGAGTAAGCTACCCAAAACTGCACTAGTCCCTCGCATGGTTACATATAATGCATGTTTATCTATTCTTAAAATGATCGTGTCAAGCATTCCGCACATAACTAAAACGCTCTGCATTGTCGACTGTGGCGCCGCCACTCTGTTACATTGACATTTACATCCATAAAGTAACTGTGGGCTGTAAAAAATAATCAGCTATGTTTTAAAACTTCACGCAGTTCGTATCTCTACGCCTGTGAGGGAATTACAATCTCAGACTCTCGTTAACTCCAGTTAAAAGCGGTCATTTGCGAGTTGATGAAGCAAACTAGGAGATGGAAGAGTCATCATGAAACGTTGATTTAAGATTGTAGGTAACAAAACTTTGTGTCTTCCACAGGTTTATTATTATGAGTACAACCGGTTTCGGCAGTTACGCCATCATCAGGTACTCTGAATCAACTTTCCACCAAGTGAGAACTTTACAATTTGAATCTTGATTTAAGATGTACATTATGTCGGCGCTGCCATCGACCATGTTTGTTAACGACATACTGGCAAACTTAACTTTACTGAAATCAAGGGAAACAGCGCAGCCTGTACAGCGGGATCAAATATTTGAATCCATAACGCACATTAATGTGCCCCACACTCACCTTGCACAGACTTTCCGATGGAGTAGAGCGCTGTTAAGTGAGGAAAGCGGGAACTGGTGGCGCGCAGGAACCTCGTTAAGGCGTCGTAGTTGTGGTACGTGAAGTCGAGGTCGAAGGTGGCGCCGCCCTGGGACGCGTCGTCCGCCTGCGGCCGTCCGTTGGCCGACGGCGACGCCAGAGGATCCACGGCGAACGCCGGACGGTACCTTTAAAAGAATATACGGAGAGATTGATAGATCGAAGAAGAAGAAGAAGAAAATAAATTAATTGCTTTAGGAAGTATGTCCTTTGAGAACAAGATTAGCCAACATAATAAGTAAGGATGAGTCGAATCCAAATGTCGATTCCACCGATTCTCAGGATTAGAATCGGTATCCAGAATCGATCGCCTAAAGTCGATTCCGATTCCATCGATTCCAGATAGATAAATATTCTAATCAAATTTCATTTATCGCATCATATTTCTCTCAGTAATTTGGGGTGTAGGCTATCAATTTGTACTTTTTAATCTACCTCAATAAGCTGAGGATATATTTGCTATTTGTTAATAAATATACTTTTTGAGCGACTTAATTGTCTTTGTTATTTCATTTCAGCCAATACTTGAATTTAAGTTATAGTCGTACGCTACTGGTACATCAATATCCCACCTGTCATTAGGAATAAGAATCGATGGAATCGGTATCGATAATCGGGAATCGATTTGAAAGAATCGGAATCCAAAAAAAAGTGGTATCGACTCATCCCTAATAATAAGTAAATTCATTGCGTAAGAATAACACTTACTCGCCATAACAGATGACCCTAGACATAAAAAAACGAAAAAAATTGTCGTAGGTTCGATAATCGAAGCAATAAGTAATATCATAGCATATCACAGTCGCATTGACGATGAATGACATCATTAAATGCATAATAAATTCAGAGTATTAGAAAAGGTTATCAATAAAGCTTGTAACTATGTAAAAGTAATAACAATCAATCGAAGGAACACGAAATATACACTTTTGTGAACATTACACGTGATAACGAGGCGCTAAGAAATAGACAGTGAACTTTTGGCGTGAAAGATGTTAATGCGGTAACCTTTTTTTACCTCAACGGTGAGAGTACTCGAGGGTTTAGTCCCTAAAATCTGGAATGATTTTGAAAGCAAGTTGTGCGATGATCGACATGGAAAATGAAATTTTCGTCAGTTATCGAAGAACTAGTAGTGATTTTTGGGAAGGTTTTGATGAGTTAATTTAAAAAAAAAACTTTTATGAGTTTTAAATGACAGAAATTGTAAGTAATCAAATGAAAATATCGAAATAAGTTTTTAATTTGACTCATTTTTTTCACGCGGTATATTTGAAACTCCATCAAAACGGAAGGTTTATTGTTATTCCGAAGAATTTACTGCGGTGACAATGTGATTAGTTTCAAAAATAGTTGAGAAAACACACAAACTACACACTGTTGATTTTTTGACGAGACCTATGAGTAGGAAACTCCTCATTTTGAAAATGATGCTCTCTGTAGTGCATACACGTACCACTTCTCACGTAAAAGGGCTGGTATTTTTTAGCAAAGATATCAGAAAATTATGTTGTATGGGGTTGAATTTTTGATGTCAATGGAAGAGTGATATATTTTACTTTAAATTGAGATCAAATTCATTGATTTCTAGGTAAAACGATATTTCGCTCAAACTACCTTAAATGACACTGGTCATTCTTTTTTTCGCAATATTTCATTCAGCTTGCATCCATGAAATTGCCATTTCAATTTGTTCCGAATAATGCGTGCATACACCGTATGTCGCTGGTTAGCTGGAGTTCATTCGTGCATCCGTGGTGCCAGAAGTGGGTAATAGAATTAAATCTTAGCAAATGTACCACAGTTCACATCCCGCGAAAGTCATCACACAAATCCCATATCTACACTGTGGGTAGAATAAACATATAATCTTCAGATGCGGTAAGGTACCTTGGAATTATCTTAACTTCTGATATATCGTGGGGAACTCACGTTCAAAATATATGCGGCACAGCATTAAAGAAACTAGGTTTTGTTAACCGTATAATAGAAAGGTCCTCGGATGAAAAAGTAAAAGAGAGATGCTACTTTGCTCTGGATAGGCCATACCTCGAATACCCGTACACTTCCAACTCCAGAACTTCGTGAAACGAATTCTAATATTTCTTAAAACAGTTCAAACTCTCATTTTGTTTTCGTTTTCTTTGAGCACAATTGAAACACTGCTCGTAAACTCGGTAACTTAGGTTGAACTTCACTCGTATTCCGAGGGATTGATGTAAAAGTGTTATCGACAGCATGAGTTTAATTTCTGGGCATAATTACCTAGTTTTTTTCGAACTCAATACAGAATACACGCTTTACGGAAAAGTTGCATAATTCTGTCTGGTACGGAGTATTTGAGAGTTTTTTCTCACATTACACACAGACACCTTCACTGTATCTGTCGCACAGACAAAACGTTATCTTGAACAAGCTGATTTACGGATAAAATCTCATCACTGTGTCGGCTGTGATATTGCTTTTTCAAACCTTTTAGGATGCGTCTTTAACTCTGAACATACTGTGTGTCCTAACCTAAATTTAGAAGTATATTTCTGCGATGAAAATGCTATTGTGAAATCGATACACGCAGGTGTTAAGAGGAAAATAATTTGTCAGTCGCCAAACAGTTGTGTAACTGGCTAATACATTTGACCGGTTCGAGTCCCGGTCAAGTCTAATGATTTTTTGGGGCCGTGATGGTAGCGACTACCGTTCCGAGGGTCGCAGGTTCTAGACCAAGTGGCGGAAAAAGTTTTCCTGACTCAGGAACCCAATATTACCATGCTACCCGAATTTGACCCCACTACTGAGAGGCAGCATTATCAGCAGAAAGCATTGATAGCGCAGATGAAGAAGATCGGAACGATATCAACAGCCACGGCTTTGGGCGAGAGTCAAGTTCACGGAATCGGTCGAAGTACTGCGAAGGCAACGGGGAAAACCACCGCATTAATTTCCCCAGAGGAAGCAGCCTTGCGTCTGTTATAAAATCTTAAGATAGAACGATCATTAATGATTAAGATCGGGCTCCTCAGAAAATTCGGATGGGCCGTGTAGAAAGTGCCCCGGCGGACTCCGTATGGGACGCTAAATTTATGTCACAAAGAGAACAGTGAGAATATTTTCTTCTGAGTACAGGAAAAGTGATTTCTTTAAAGATTAAGCTCTAGTCATTTCAAAATAACTTACTGTTGAGCGTGGTGGCATTGAGCGAGGTTTTTTTTTGATCGTGCGAGTAGGTACTTTCAGCGGCACTAACGGCATTTTCTATGAAGGCTAAAACTCTTAATAAATGAATAAGCACAGTCAGCTTTCGGTGCTCTGCCTTTCGATCATTGGCACTTTATAGCTCAGCTGGGTATATTTTAATAGCTAATCATAGAGGATACTTGATTTATAATCCTAAACAATGGCGACGTTTCAAGAGGCTCAGCATTTTTTTCCCGGAATTAACAATAATAAATAAAGGATGTCACGCGAATTATCTATTTTTAAGTTTCCTTTAGATATCCTATTCTCAGAAGAACGTAATTCATATCGTAAGATCTTGTCCTTTCTCGGCGAATAATATGAATAAAAATAATAAATAATAATTCTCGGCTAGAAGCCCGAGAATTTTTTATTCGTAATTCATATCTTTTAAAAAATGTTTTGTGCTGATTTTGTCATTTTTTCTACAGTATACCAATCTTTCTCGGATTTTTTTTGTCTCATCTGAGTAAGAATATACATTCTACATTTTTGTAGAAGTTTTTTCACGGTCATTAAAATTTAATTGATCGTTTTGTTAAGCAGTTGATTTATTTAGTTTTGTGAAGCATTTTAATATTCATACTTACGCCGTAACTCATTTCCGATCCGCCCAGGGCTGAACGCTTTGTTAACTTTTACACCAAGGATTGGTGTGCTCAATCTCATTAGTTCGCTTTTACGCTAACCCCATAAACCCTTTTTAAGTCACTAAATAAGTTCCTGGCAATGTTCCTTATTACCTATGAGTAGATTTTGCAACATTTACTCATAGTTTGAATTTCCACGATGCATTAATGACATTTTTCTTTGTGAATGTATAAATTTGGCAATCCAATCATATGGTCACTCAGTCGCAGTTATAATCTACCTTACATTGATAACGACATACTTAGGTAATACATATAAATATATTTCAGCAATAAATGTCGTAGACGTGGCTTAACTTTCCCTTTTCTTTTATTACCTGACAAATAACGAAATGAAGAATAGTCTACATACACTACGCTTACCAGTCGAACTCAGAACTGTATGAACTCGGACCGATCTGAACATTCTCAGCCAGCCTACTTGGATCGCCTGGTTTATGAATGCGAAATCGATTAAAATATTGATTTGAATCGGTTCATATCGATTTGAAATCTCAGACTGGTAGAGAAAGCGGGCCGAGTTAGCTCGCTTCTCACATCGATCCCACTAGCCCGTTACGTTTACCATACCGAGCTGAACCGGCTAAATCGATCTGAGTTCGATTGGTAAACGTGATTGCTTCCAAGGGACATCTTCGACAACAATGGTTAGTGCATAAAGGGTCTTTGGTTCAAATTCCCCCGAAGTCACGTGGTTCCACTGTTGGCCTCAGATCACGCCTACTGCGCAGTTCCGATAAGCGCTCTTCATGTGTTTACTCGCGAGGCCGCGGAGACCTGTATCCGAGGCAGATCACAATTACGACGACCTTGAGACTCACCCGCCGATGGTGGGGCCGCCTGGTGGTCGTCCGCCCGCCCTGTCCTCGCCCACGTCCTGCGCGGCCGGCATGGACGACGCCGAGGTCATCACCCTCGCAGCCGACGCCGACGCGGCGCCCTCGTCTTCCTCGAAGACCACGGGGCCGCCGTCGTCGTGGTCGTCGTGCGACGGTTGCTGAGGCGGCAAGGCGCTCACCGACGCCGCGCCCACGGCCAAGACGAACAGCAGCGCCACCGCCGCTCCTCCTGCTCGCGCTCTTCTCATCGTGAGACCCTGTTTAAAAAAAAAACACGCGAACAACGACAAAACAACATTAGTATCGGAGATTTTAAATGAATTCACTTTGTAATATTCCACAACGTTTTATTACTCCGACTTAGGTTTCGGCTTAAGTCATTATCATGGTGACAATAATACAACACGAGCCACTTACATACATTGTCAGGGTGGAGGGGAGGCGTTAGTATCGCAAAGAATCAATGCGGTGGGGGCGATTTTCATTAATGCACTTGAAGTTGAAGTTGAACGTATTGTAGTAAATACATGCAATACATCCATTTCGTTGTTCAATTGTTTGAGTGCTATGTTTCAAAAACCTGTTTCTATGTGTTATGTTTAAGTTCTTTCCTCAATTGTTGTGTGGTCCGCCATTAAGAACGGAATAAAAACCCAGTACACTCAGCGTGTATTATTTTTTAGCGCTGGACATTACAAGTATCAGGCGATCTCGTGGAATCAGAGTACAAATAGCATTAACGAAAAAACAACCTCGTCTTCTTCCCCTGTTTTATTTTCTTGGTACAAGATGTTTCGACACAACGGGTACCTGATGATAGGCACCTGATGATGACACAGCAGTGTCGAAACATGTTGTGCCAAGAAAACAAATCAGGGGAAGAAAATAAGGTTGTTTTTAATTTGTGAAAATCAACTTCCACATAGTTGAACCTCAAACCATGGAACGTATTACACATAACATCATCACAAAATAAAAGATTCTTTGTTTTATTTCCACACAATTTTATCATATCACACCCATCTAGGTTTCTATACAATTTATGCCATTTCAATGTATTTTGACTGAATAGGGTAAACTTTTTTTTTCCACAGTGAATTTAATGACTTACGACCATGGTTTCGACTTTTAATGCCATCATCAGGTCGACGACGTTAATCGTCGAAATGATGATGAAGTCATTCGTCGAAATGATGATGACGTCATTCGTCGAAACCATGGTCGTAAGTCGTTAAATCCATTGTGGAAAAACAAAATTTACCCAATCCATTCAAAATGTTTTGCAAATTCCACAGAGTACCGCCGGAAAGCACCAACATTATCAATGTACATAATTACATCGATTTTCTCGACCGTATAAATTTAAAAATTTTAACGAGTTTTGCTTGCATAACGAATTCCGTGCTGTAACCCATAATAATAAAAATGCTTGGATCGAGACGAAAACTTTTCAACATAATTCTCGCATAATTTATACTAGAACATGTGTAAATGTATCCAACGAACGTACAGATGTTCTTATGGGTAGTGTGGTCCAACAAGTTTTTACTTCCGATCTATAGAAAGTGTAATTAAAATTTACACTCGAAGACTCACGATTACCGCTCCAGACACCTTAAAGTTCATTACAACTGATTTTGACAAGCAAGGCCACAGGTGGATGATAGGTAAGTATACTTTGTGCCTCACAAGGGTCAAGATTCAGATGAAACTAAGCAAAAAATACTCACACGACATTTTTTTCTTGTTTTGTTACAAGTGCGATCCAGGGATTTTCATTTCGGATCGAACCGAATCGAATCTCCCAAAAAAATATCGAATCGAATCGAAACGAACTATTTATTTAATTTTAGTAGCGAATCGAATCACCCTAAAAACATTCGCTTGCGAATCGAATTCGAATCTAATTAAAATGCAAAATGTGCAATTGAAGTAATGACGATTTTCACAATATTTCAGGGACTTACATTAGCTTATATAAGAATAACGGCACAAAGAATAGCACAGAATAACATGCGGTCGTTTTAATTATTGTTTCGCGTGAGGAAAACATCGTCTAAACGGACGGCGAACCATTTTTGGTATGAGCGCCATGTTTGAATGTATGCAACGATTCGAGGACGAATCTATTTGATTCGAATATGTCGAATCATTCGGTCTCGAAGCATCCCATGCCGATTCGAATCGATTTCGAAGCATTCGCATACCTCTAGTTATAAGCAATGGTTAAAGATGCGAAAAATTAGTCTTCGGCGTTTTTGCAGAAAACTGTAAATGAGATTTGGATACTCAAATTATTTGAAGGATAGAAAAATTATTGTACCTTCAAAATAAGTCGTCGCACGATAAAAATATTTCGTATGTAGTTCCGAAAAATACAAAAAAACACTGAAAATGGGCGTTTTAAATTACAATGAATAAAATTCGATCCGGCTGGGGTCAGTGGGTACCGCACATTTTGTTCCAATACCATTTGTTTATAAATACATGCCAGGACAATAGAATTCCATGAATATAGAGGGGAGAGTTAGTTATTTGATACACGGTGTGGGAAACGAGAGGAGTTGTACCACAAGTCTTTCGTTAAAATAAAACCAAATATCCACCTAGGAGACCCTTAAAAACATGCTGACAATGTTTTTTGTTATAAACAAGTTGCCTAAAAAGGTGTTTCTGTTGATCGATTTCATTAGTTTCTTTTGATATTCAATATCCATTTTTTTTTCTACCTATGAAAAGAAAACAAAGTGGAGAGGTAAATTAAAAGCTTAGTTAGTAATTTATTTCAATTGCTAACTTAGCTATTTATGTCTACATGAGGGTGGGCTGCCGGCAGAATTCCGAATTTTTGTACATTTTGTTCATATTTAAGTCCTCGAATATTGCAAGAAATACTAAAAATGAAATAACACATTATATACACCAATGAAAGGAGAATCACTACGCCAAGTTTCAACGTAAAGACTGACAAAAGCCACACTTGGATTTTTAGCCAGCTTTTTTCGATCTCAGCCCACTGTACGGTGGTGCCCTAGGCCAGAGATTTTTCGGTTTTCCCTCCTTCCCCCCTCGTTTGCTCCTGACTTTTGACATTTTCAGTATCCGTACATATTTTTTTCCCCATAAAATAAATACTCTATATCATAATTTATATATTTAAGACTCCGCGGACCGAGACGGCCGGGAGCTCCCTTTCCGCATGGCGTCCTAGGCCCGAGCTTACCTGGCTTACGCGTAAATCCAGCCCTGCTGCTTTCATGACACGCACAGTCCTATTACATTAGAGGTACGTGATCTCGATAAGACGCAAAAAAAATTTTCAGCCTGCGTCCTTAGTTTTCGCGTACCTGTACTGCTACAACAACGCATTACGGCGCTTTACCATGTTTGGAGCGATTTTCGTTGACGTGAATATATGTGTGAAACATTGAATGCATGTACTTTAGGGTGTTTCATTTTGTAAGGCAAAAAATAAAATCTAACATTTTTGCAGAGAACGCTTACGCCCCGAGTCTTAGTAATGTAAAAGGTATATATATCAAATTTCAACAAGATTGGACAATATTTAGAGGTTGCTCACTTTGATCACTTTTGTAAAAGTAAGCAAAAAATACGATTTTTCAATGTTAATTACTTTTATTGGAAAAACTAGAAATCACATTCTTAAACTAATGTTAAAACTAGGCACTAATAGTATAATAGGCAAAACATGTGTTACATTAATCAACTTTGAATGATGCAATCCCTTCTTTTGTTCGCTTGGTGACGACTTTTCTGTGATACTCGACTACCCTCAACAAGAATTGTTTTTGTTGTTCGTCCCTGACCGATTCGTTAGACCTTTTTTATCAGAGCAATTCCTCTTTCTGCGGTATCATTGACCACCTTAATAGCGTTCACATGGCTTCTTAGAGAATCACTGCAGTACTCTGTCACGTTGTGGATCCCTAACAATTCAAAGAACGTCTTTGTTTTATAAGTAACAAAATGGCTCAGGTCTTTTCCGTCAAAAACTCTGTTTTTACCCTCTAATCGCTTCATTTCATTTTTCTTTGCGGGTTTGGCTTCTAAATTTTTAGCCATATTTTCCTTCTCAGCCTGAGTAATACGTTCGTCCAAAAAAGCCAACCCTACGTTTGTTTCTGACAGATACCAAAGGTGTCTCTTAGCAACTGTGAGAGTACTGTTTTTGACGCCTGCATCTGGGTCGATTCTCAGAAGCTGTAGCATATCCAAATCATTCTTTGGAGCCCATCGACTTACAGTTGCCTAATGCCAAAAGGAAACATATATGAGGCTGACAAAATGTGCAACCAGTTTCATTCCTTTCAATTCTCCTTGAGGAATATTCAATTGTTTAGTGAAGAGGACAATTTTAAGTTCATATATTGGCTTTACCATTCACCTTGCTTTTGATGCAGAGCCCCGGGGATCCTGAAAACGAACTCATTTTTAGACCAACCTCCTAAGTACAGGAGTGAGAGTTGTAATAATTCATTGTAGTCTTCTCTTGGATGACTTCCGTCTTTTACGACATTTTGGATGCAGTTAACCATTTTCACTCGTTGTTCTTCTAGAAAGCCTTGAACGGGACTTTCTTCATCCAGCATTGTCGTATATGACTTCTTATCAAGTGAAGCCCACAGACTTTGGAATTTCCGAAAAATCTGGATGTCAGGACCACTTGATGGCATGCCACAACACTCTTCAAACACTCCTTTCAATATTAATTCATGGGTGTGATGACGGCAAGCCGACCACAACAACGTTCTTCCACATTCCCTTTCAATTCTGGTACATGCCCCTTGGATCAGTCCCGTATTAGATGCCGCGGTATCAAAAGGCATACCGATGATACTGTCACGTAGCCCAAATAGATCCACTTCTTGAATAACTACTTCGCCTTTGAACGACACCGGTGCCTTTCAGGGCAATAGGTACGCCAAGCAAATGCTCAAAATCTATGCTGGTCACTAGAACTGCAACTCTATCTTCCAAAGTTTTGACACTCCCATGGGCAACTGAGGGCAACAGCTTACTATCCCAATGTAAGATCAAATGAGGAGGATTTTCAAAGAGTGACTCTTCGATTTTCTTAGCTATTTTAATTCTATTCATCGCCTGAGCTCGGTAAACGGTAGCTGGAGATGCGGAAATTTTTGAAACATCGTGGCCAAGGGTCTTTGCAGTTGCTATAAATGAAGTACTTGCTTGTCGAATAAAGAGCTGTTCTCGATCCCAAGTAGACGTGAGTGTCTGATCAAGAGGTTTTAAACTTGGACTTGAGCATATTTTTTTCATTGCTGGAGGCAAAAACTCGGCCTCTTCGTCCCTAGGTTCTGATGATGAAGGAGATAAGTCTTCCAGCATAACTGTCATATTGATTTCAGTGATAGATTTGTAATGTTTATTCTTACATAAATATTTTTTTTCTTCTTTTGTACACTTAGTTCTTACTTTCCAGGCGAAAACTTTGTCTACTCCACTCATTGACGAACTCATACGATCTTCTCTTTGTGCCCTAAGAAATTCTTTATCTTCTTGTGATACGCCAGTCATGTCCATCACATATTGTCGGGAAATGTCAAATAACTCGATGAGATCACCTTTCCAAATCTGCCGTTTCATATATGCTTAATCCGCGTTTCTCGATTTCTGTTTACCCAGATTTTGGTATTCTTTGAACAGCATCCGTATATTAGCACGAATATTATTCTCCGCCTTAACAGGGATATTTGCTTTCCGCCACACTTCCCGTAGTTTAGTACTGGTAGATTTGGCAGCATCCAAAAGTGCTTCTTTCATTTCCTTGTGATGGTAAATAAAAACTAAAAGTACTTGTTCCTTTGATGGGAGCCGGGCACCTAAAAACTCACCAATAGGCACTTTTTCTAGGAGCCAAATTCCTCTTTTGGTTCCCATTTTAAAGTTCAGTTACCTGCAAAAGAAAAAAATACTTGAGAAGCCCGTTAGTACTAAGTACTTTTAGTACAAAGCCCGTAAGTACAATTTCACAAGTTTGAGATAAAAGTGATCAAAGTGTGTAACCTCTAAATATTATCCAATCTTGTTGAAATTTGGAATATACACCTTTTACATCACTGAGACTCGGGGCGTAAGCGTTCTCATATGAATGTCTCGTAGTTTCCCGCGACGTTTTGAATGCGATGATTTCTCCATCTTTCGGGTATTCGCCGCGTTGCTTGTCATGATTGACGACAGTTTCGCCCGGATTCCACCAGGCGTCTTCAGGTCGAAGTGCCGCTGTCAGCGTTTTGGCCGTGCTTATATAGCTCCTCGAGCTCCCGCGCTGTGCTGTGATTGGTCGGTTTTGGGAAAAGTCTCTTCCATGTGTTTGTCAGGTGGTATCCATCGTCCCTATTGAAATTTCCAGGCGTTTTTGCAATTTCAATTGATTCTCTTATCAGCCTGGGATAATATCTTTTTTCTTTTGCAATTATCCTAGCTTTGTCGAAAAGAATATCGTGTCCGGGTTCACTCCAAGCATGCTCGGCGACTGCTGACTGGCTAAATTTCTTATTGAGGGTCGCCCTCTTGTGCTCCTGCAGGCGGATCTTCATGGACCTGCATGTCTCGCCGATATATGATTTCCCGCATGAGCAAGGGATGCGGTATATCCCTTCATGGAGATTCGGCGGTATCTTGTCCTTTGGCCTTGGAATGATTTGGCTTATTTTGGATACGCAGTTGAATCTCGTGACAATATCCTTCTTCTTCAGGACTCTGGAGATCTTCTCGCTTGTGCCGGCGATGTATGGTATGATGGCATGAGATGCGGACTTCTCGGGTTGTCGTTCCTCCTGGTCTAGCGTCTGGTGGCGTTTTTCTATAATGGCGGCCCTTTTGAGGACCATTTCTTTCTTGTACCCATTCATCTTCAGGGATGTCACGAGGTGTTCCTTTTCCTTTGTCAAAGATTCTGCATCCGATAGTTTGTAAGCGCGATGCAGGAGAGTCGCCATCAGTGAAGCCTTCTGAGATGGATGATGGTGTGACTCGGCGTTTAGGTAGCGGTCAGTATGCGTGGCCTTCCTGTGTACTGCATGGCCGAGACTCCCATCGATCCTCTTCTTCACCATCACGTCCAAAAACGGGATTTGGTTGTTTCTCTCCGTCTCCATCGTGAATTGTATCGCTGGATGCTGTGAGTTGAGGTGCTCCAAGAAGATCTGCAATTCCTCAGGTCCATGGGGCCAAATTACAAAGGTGTCGTCCACGTATCTTAACCACAAACTGGGCTTCTTCCCGTGGGATCCAATCGCCATTTGTTCGAACCTTTCCATGTATATTTCTGCTATCACTGGGGAGAGGGGCGAGCCCATAGCCGCTCCTTCGCGTTGCTCGAAGAAACTCCCGTTCCAAAGGAAGTAGGCGCTCCGTAGGCAGTACTCAATGAGTTGTGGATAATCCTCCGGTATTCCAGATGTTGTGAGCTCCTTTATGATATCTAAGGATTCCTGAATTGGAATGTTGGTGAATAAGGATGTAACATCGAAGCTCACTAAGATGTCAATGACATCTTAGTGAGCTTCGATGTTACATCCTTATTCACCAACATTCCAATTCAGGAATCCTTAGATATCATAAAGGAGCTCACAACATCTGGAATACCGGAGGATTATCCACAACTCATTGAGTACTGCCTACGGAGCGCCTACTTCCTTTGGAACGGGAGTTTCTTCGAGCAACGCGAAGGAGCGGCTATGGGCTCGCCCCTCTCCCCAGTGATAGCAGAAATATACATGGAAAGGTTCGAACAAATGGCGATTGGATCCCACGGGAAGAAGCCCAGTTTGTGGTTAAGATACGTGGACGACACCTTTGTAATTTGGCCCCATGGACCTGAGGAATTGCAGATCTTCTTGGAGCACCTCAACTCACAGCATCCAGCGATACAATTCACGATGGAGACGGAGAGAAACAACCAAATCCCGTTTTTGGACGTGATGGTGAAGAAGAGGATCGATGGGAGTCTCGGCCATGCAGTACACAGGAAGGCCACGCATACTGACCGCTACCTAAACGCCGAGTCACACCATCATCCATCTCAGAAGGCTTCACTGATGGCGACTCTCCTGCATCGCGCTTACAAACTATCGGATGCAGAATCTTTGACAAAGGAAAAGGAACACCTCGTGACATCCCTGAAGATGAATGGGTACAAGAAAGAAATGGTCCTCAAAAGGGCCGCCATTATAGAAAAACGCCACCAGACGCTAGACCAGGAGGAACGACAACCCGAGAAGTCCGCATCTCATGCCATCATACCATACATCGCCGGCACAAGCGAGAAGATCTCCAGAGTCCTGAAGAAGAAGGATATTGTCACGAGATTCAACTGCGTATCCAAAATAAGCCAAATCATTCCAAGGCCAAAGGACAAGATACCGCCGAATCTCCATGAAGGGATATACCGCATCCCTTGCTCATGCGGGAAATCATATATCGGCGAGACATGCAGGTCCATGAAGATCCGCCTGCAGGAGCACAAGAGGGCGACCCTCAATAAGAAATTTAGCCAGTCAGCAGTCGCCGAGCATGCTTGGAGTGAACCCGGACACGATATTCTTTTCGACAAAGCTAGGATAATTGCAAAAGAAAAAAGATATTATCCCAGGCTGATAAGAGAATCAATTGAAATTGCAAAAACGCCTGGAAATTTCAATAGGGACGATGGATACCACCTGACAAACACATGGAAGAGACTTTTCCCAAAACCGACCAATCACAGCACAGCGCGGGAGCTCGAGGAGCTATATAAGCACGGCCAAAACGCTGACAGCGGCACTTCGACCTGAAGACGCCTGGTGGAATCCGGGCGAAACTGTCGTCAATCATGACAAGCAACGCGGCGAATACCCGAAAGATGGAGAAATCATCGCGTTCTCATATGAAACTCACATCTTTGGAAAAATGAAACACTCTAATGTACTTTTTGTAAAAATGCATAGCTAAAAGCGAAAAAAAATTTACATGTCATCGATTTGGTTTTATTGGCAATTTAATGCTATTTTTAAAACGTAGCCTCTTGGCACTTGGCACACATTTTTAAATTATTCCATGACATCTGCAAAAAATTATCCTTAAACGCAAAAATATATGTTCCACATCATTATAATGGTTCCTAATAAATATTTAGGTTTAAAGTCGAATAAAAGTCACATATTTACATACGATATTTGCTTGAATTTTGAATTTTGAATTCCGCACTATAAACCCAAGTCATTCGAACGACGAAGAACAGTAACGAACACATTAAGACGAACATTACTGCATGCAATTGCCGTTTCCACCCCTACTGAGTGTAATTACTTATTCTCAAATGAGTATCTGTTCCGTGTACAAAAATCCACCCGAAACACTGTGATCTTCGCCTGTGCCGAAAATTTTTTCGCGGCAATTGCCTGAAACAATCGCTGTGAAAGGAGGACATTGATGGCGTTAAGGGAATTGGGCAGACTTGGAAGTGCCGTGACTGTCAGAGCGTTCACAGGCTGAGTCTTCTCGGTGATGATGATTCGGTGTACAGTGAAAAATGAAACGGCGGTAAGTCCTATGAGAATGTGTATGCCTTAATCTAAGACATTAAGCATGAGTTGAAGGTGACAGAAAATAATCCGTAAATGAATCCATCAATAAATTATATGACAGGTTAGATGAATGGGTGAAAATTATTGAAGCGCAGGGGAAAAGGTTAGAATTGTGTTACGAGTTACGAGTATTTCTACCTTTCAGGACGAAAACAAGCAACTACGTAAACGTGTGAGCGACGCTATACACCGTTGTGATGAGTTGGAACAATTATGTAGGTTTAGATAACAGTGATAAAATTCATGGCGTACCCTTTTAGGCGCAGGAAAATCTGTCCTAAACTGCGCGTAAAATTGGGGCTGAGCTAGGAGTGGAGGTAAAAGATAAAGCTACTGATTATTGTAATAGGTTTAAGCCTAATTCGAATAACAAACCTGGAGGAATTAATTACGAAGTTTAAGTAATCGTCTCCGGCTTCAGTTTGTGGAAGTGAGTATTATCCATGAAGAAAACAACTTTGTTACAATCCACACAATTGTGTTCATTGAAACAAAGTTGCTTTTATCATGGACTTTGTGAAGTTTGTTTCTCAACGCACCAAAGAGGACATCTTGGGAAAGGGGAGGGTGAACAGGAACTTCTCCACCCGCTATTTGACTTTGGAAGTATCTCCAACGTCAGACTCACCGATCCACATTAATGAGTTGATTTGCGCCGGCAGGAGAAGGCGCTTCAACGCAGCAAGAGAAGCAAAGAGGACGGAAAAAGTGCGAGTTCTTGCGGATACGTGGAGGAAAAATATACCCGAGACAAGCAGAAATAACAACCCAACAAAACTGGTTTTATACATGGACGAAATATGTAAGTTGTGACTTTTCCTACCAATTCAATAAATTTTGTCAAATATTATCCCTTTAAATGTATTTAAATGAAAATTTAAATATAATTCATGAAAACATCCGTAACCCGAGGAGAATTTTTAATGTGCTTCATGTTAATATCCTGTGCTTTACACCGAATGTCATATTTCAATTGAAACGTGGATTAATGATTCTGAAGCAAACTTGTCCACAATAATACCTATACACTTCGTCTTTGAAGTGCAGTGCCGTCAAGACCAAGTACATAAATAATAAAACCACAAGTGCGTATATTCAGTGATATACTGTAAGACGACAGGTATTTTATTTATAATAATAAAGAAAAAATAGCAGTGATTCAGCGGAACGTACGGAGCTTGAGGAGGAATTTTGATGTATTCATGATTAATGTGAATAATTTATCATTTCAGCCGTCAATTATGGTTCTCACCGAGATTTGGATTAAAGAACATGGAATTTCTCTCTGTAAAATAGCCGGATATAAATGCTTTGACCAATGTATTGATGCTGAACGGTCGAAAGGTGTATTGGTGCACGTATTACACTATATTAACTGCACCACTAAACCAGTTACTGTGTTATCTGCGGACTGTGTTGTGACCTGCGAACCTTGAAGACGGATTTTATATCATATGATTTGCTAAGTGTACTTAGGCATCACAATGTTCTCGACAAATTTTGATTGCGGTGGTTTACCGAAATAATGGCAATGTTTTTCCCATAAATCTAGAATACATAATGAAAAATATAGACCTTTGTCACAAATTCTGATTGGACCGATGGATTTAATGAGATAAAAGCTTTTAGAGCTTTTCATTTCACTACAGAAAAATGAAAACAGTGCCTAGAACTATCTAAATACACTTACACGAAAGATAAAAATCGTACAAAGCTAAAGATTTGGATGGCAGATACAATGCTTCAACTGAATGAAAGGAAAAATTATTAATTTGAAAAAAGTAGACTCCATCCCAGAAACATGAGCTTGAGAAGCGAGTAATTGAAGTGTTGGAATGAATTGAGAAATAATTTGAAGGGAAGCTTCAAATACCCATTACATGAATCAGTTTCAAATTTAAGAGGGCTGTTCAAAAAATAACGAGAATTAACTCATACTGTGAGATAACGGATAGTTCTAGCGACATATGGTTAGCAGCGCTGCGTTATTCGCTTCCTTACGAGTAGCCATGGTTCCCTACTTGTTATTATCTTGTTTAGTATCCATCATATACCTCTATAAGTGGAGAGTGTATTAGTCACCTTGGCAATATTTTTCATTTCTCAAGTTTCGGCGATCAACGTCGCGGCATCAAATTGTGCACGTAACTTTAGAAGTCTTTCACGGAAACCTTAGAAATTTTGAATAAGGCTTACAAAGACTTACGTCTTGTTGTACGTAGTGTTGTGAATGATTAGCCCGATTAAAAATCGGTCGTCAGTCAGCAAAAGACAATCCTCAACCAGAAGGGTCTCCGACGTCAACTGATGACAGTATCACTCCGAAGATCGAGGATCTTTTGCGCGCCAACCTTCGTCAGACTGTCAGAGAACTTGCTGGAAAGTTTTAAATGTTGAGTGGTTAATATCATAACATTTCTACCACAAAATTGAACATGCATGTAGTTACAGCGAAGTTTGATCTTCGTTTGATAGCAGCCAAGCAGAACTACCTTTATCGACCACGACATCGCGCCCGCTACTAATCCATGTAAATTCTTAAGATTTGTTCATAAAATCGAATGACTGTCCTGTCTCAACCTTCCTACTCGCCCGACCTACCTTCGTGAGACTTTTTTTGAAATTTCCATAATTAAAGTTAGTGCTTCAAAGGCGTCGTTTTGACGTCATCGACGTCATGAAAGGGAATTCGCCACGGGAAAGGGAGATGAAACCAAGAGGAGCACTCCAGGAATGTATGGCGAGTGGATACACCCCGGAAATAAATGTATCTCCAGATTATGAGAGTATGTATAAGAATATAAGAACCGAAGAGGGATTAGTACCATAAAATAATTTTTTACGTAAATTCCCGTTTCTTTTGAACAATCCTCGTACAATAGAAAAATCAAAGAACAATGGATTTTTTTTAGGAAGTAACTTGGGAAGAGAAACCAGGTGTAACACTTCGATCATTAAATGTTAATGGTAAAATTATTGATGATGAACTAACTATAGCAAATGAATTTTATTAATATTTTATTGGTGTTTTTGAATCAGCCAAATCCATAGAAGACGCTCGTAAATCGGAGACTGCCTTAGACCCATGTGAAAGGAGGAGTCGGGCTGAATCATTCTTCTTCGAACCAACTATTCCAGATGAAATAGTGAAGGCAGTAAAATCTCGCAGAAATGGTGAATCCCCTGGAATTGATGGTACAAATGGACATGCCTTAAGATTAGTTATTGAAGATATTGCACCAGCACTTGTATATGCTTGCAATTTAAGTATTAACAGTAATGAATTTCCAAATGAAGTAAGTTCTCGATTTAAATCGGAGATGCGTGTTGAAGAAGAGCGACGTAAGTAGAAACGATGTAAAAATTGACCCAGATAATCGTGACGAATTTAATCCCAAGATAAACGCCCTGCGGTCACTAGAATATGACGCCATATCCGCCCAACGAGATCTAGGTTCCAAGGGAAAATTGCTCGATTTTCCAAGATCTAAAGCGGCCTAAGCTGATCATCTTTAAGCCGAGAGGTCACTGCAAAATGTAAGCGAAGTCCTCCGTCAAAGGCGTGCACTGCTCTTAATGTCGAGCACTTTCCATTGGCTCTAATGCACTAATGAAATTGCAGCAGAACAGTGCTGTTGCATTCCATTCATATCACAGAGCCTGCGCTCTAGTCAGAGCACTTCAAAACAGATTGTGAGCGGCGTTGATGTGCGCTAAGCAACAAAAGAACGTCGATAACGGTATCCGTGATTGTTGTCAAGTTTGTTGACTTTCAGCAAAGGGATCAAATATGGAGTTTTTAAAGTTTTTTTATTCATCTACATCTACGAAATACCGTGCAAGCCACCACTAGGGTGTGTGGCACGGGGTGGATCGGGTGGCGATTAATACTTATTCTCAACGAATTAAACAAATTTACCGGAAAAGTTAGACCGTGGCCGTTGTTCACTCACAGAATGTTGCATACCGGCAGGTTACAAAAATTACGCCTGCACTCGTAGTTCCATTGAACGTCGTTCGTGCGCTGATGTATTCCGATGTTCGCTCACTTCAACACCGTGAATGGAAAGTTCCCATTGATGGCCGTTGCGTCCTTCTGCCTGCCCGTTCGTTAATGCATTCTTGCACCGCAGTGTTGGTACGTAATAGAGGTGGGAATTTCGGTTCATTTCGAAGATTCGATTCATGCGATTTGATTCATGACAATGACTCGTTCTTTTAAATCATTCATAATGAACGAATTTAACCAATGGAAGAACCAAATGACTGCAATGAATGATTTAACGACGATGAATGATTTTACTACGAAGAATCAAATATCTGCGAGGAACCAAACTAAGGTGAATAATCAAATCCAACCGATTCGTACCATTGAGAAGCTGCATACACGGAGACAATCCGTGATACGAATTCTGTATTTCAGATTAATTTAGTTTTATCGTCAAAATATTGCGAGACTTGAAGAATCTGCAAGTGCCTATCCTTAGAACAGCTTAAATCATGATGCCTGGTGTTGTGAGCCTAAAAACTCGCCCATACTGCCACAGCGATTGGAGATTACATATTAAGAATCTTATGCACTTGCGATGTTTGGGTGCAAATGGTTGTATTCGGTGTTATAATCAATCAACTTTATATGATCGCCTCTATAAAATTATTCCTCAGTTTTTATCAGTAAATTTTATATGTGACTATGGAATGCCTTGAATGTGGTTTGTCCCAATCACATTGCTCTCCACTCATGAAGAGCGTGTTTTGGCTCAATTTGAACCAAATCAAGTTGCTCTCGATCACTCATCGGATTGTGAAGAATCGTGTGATTCTTCACAATCCACTCCACTCGTCATATGAGAGAACAGCTTCATTTGATTCATTATGAACGATTTGAGCGGAGAACGTGATTCAACTTATTTGGTTCATGCCAATGAATCGTTCAAAATGAACGAATCATTCATGATCGGCACAGCTCTAGTACGTAACCTCTCACTCCGAGGCCAGCCTGAAGAGACATCCACGAGGGGCAAAGCAGACTCCTCCACGGGAGGCGCGCACGAATCTCTCGATGTCAATGGATAGAGAGAGCAATTTCCCTCATACTCCCACTCCATTCTGAAAAAAAAACTCGGAGCGCTTGCGCCAGAACCATTCGCGTGACACTTGTCTTTGTGCGCGCGTGCGCGGGACAGACGTCAACTCGCCCAATATGGCGAATGAGCGACGCGCTCCAATTATTTCGTCCCGCTTCCGACAAATCCTGCCCCGCCTCGGTCATTCCACGGCATTCTGGGATTATTCTCATTTTTACTTCTTCGAATCGAACCTTGGAAAGGTGCCCGGCTTCCGCCGTCGATGCGGCTTCGCTTTCCGGCCAGCGGCCTCTGCTGGCGGAGGTACACTTATGGCGCGAGACAGGGGAATATAATGGTGGCAGGGCATTGCGGTGCCAAGTTTATCAGGTAGAGCGGGCGAGAAAAAGGATTATGGGCAGGGTCAATCGATTCGATATATACATAGCTCTGTCGATACGGGTCTTAGAAAACATTTCCACCACACGGCCGCCATTAATGTGTTTACCGAGAATTTACCACCAGAGCACACCCATAAAAATCTAAGAATACGCGGCGCAAGTCATCATTTCGAATGATAAACGCACGGCCAAATGAACAAAATCGTTGAGCAACCCATGCTATGTTTATGGAGGAAACAATAAAATAAGCACCATAATGGAAAACTTATTTTCGTTGCGAAGACCTGTATCGAAGGAAGAATGCATTAGATACTGAACGACAAAGGCTTCCGTTGAAGGGAAGAGAGAGTGAAGAGGAAACGCAGGTGTTATTCCAAAGATTAAGTAGCTTCTCGTCCGCTCCCGTTCGTTTCAATCACTTCACTACTAAAAAAACACTGAAAAAAGGGTAAGATGTAATGCTTAAGCGGAATGCTGTTTTAATTGATCTTAATCATTAGATTTTCTAACTTTAAAGCTCTGTGGTGTGCTGTGTTATCCGTAGTATTTAGCAGGGTAGCCAAAACATTATAGCAAATTGTGTTTAGAAGCGCAGATAGATGTGGCAGGTAGTAACCTCAGCCGGTTAAAAACATAGACTCGTTTCGTCAACTTTGGTGACGCTGTGACCAATAGCTTCATTTATTCCTGGCAGACCAATGGCCGCCTATTTCCACCCTTGTTATTTGTTTCAAGATCACCGAAAAATGCCATGACTACGTTGGTGATCCACTCATTTGCTGGAGGTTTGGGGAATCCATGGCAGTGAAATCAATAATGAAAATGACTTACTAACTTTTCACCGGTATTATTATTTGAACGACTGGTTTCGTTGCATAGGCAGTATCTTCAAGTCGGAGATGTTGCCTATGCAACGAAACCGGTCGTACAAATAGAAATACCTTTGAAAAGCTACTAAGTCATATTCATTATTGATTTCATAATGGATTTTCACAAAGTTAAGCCCGAAAGCATCGAATTTATAATCCATGGCAGAGTTTAACGGCTCAAAGCAACTAATAGCTTGGATGAAATTCTGTTATTTAAATAAAAATATCTTTCTGATCCCATGGGAAATTAACGTATTCAAATGTCACTGAAACGGAGAGACAAATCCATTGGAGTTGTGAGGTCATTTTTCAGATGTTTAAAGTATGAAACTGAAGAAAATGAGAACCAAGATTTTCAATACTTTCAGCTGTACCTACTATTTACATTTTTCCGAGACCCAGAAAGGTGATATGTATACGCCTATCATACATTATTTCTGTTAGCAAATAAATACTCAATAAATACGGTAGATCATCTGGAAAGTTTCCGTATATATTATTTCCCAATCCGTATATATTATTTCTTTAAGGTGTTTTTTTGTGGACAGGCCATAACTTCCATAATTCTTCATCAAAATTGATGATTCAAATAACGTTTTAAAGCTTATGTTCCCCGCTTTTGACAAAAAATAAAAAAAATTATAATTCCTGCAATTGTTTAAAAAATGATAATTATTTATATTATGTCGATCCTGAAGGTTTGGCAACTAACGCATCTGTAATGATGTGCGGGTTGCATGAGATAAAGGGTAGTCGTTCCTCCAGAATACGTATATATTATTTCTCAAGGGGGTATTTTGTCGCAACGCCATAACTCCCATAATTATTCATCAAACTTAATGATTAAAACATCATTTTAAACCTTATGTTCCCCGATAATGATGAAAAATAGGAAAATTGTTTAAAATTAAAGTTTTTGTAAAAAAAATGATACAACGCCATCTGCTGACAATATAATCAACTAACATGTTGGCAATGGTTACGTGCTTAAAAGACTGTAGGAGGCGTCCTCTATTAACACATCGTTTAGTTAGATTGTTTACATTCTACGTGCAATCAGTTTGACCATTTACTGTTTACGTTATGTATCTCTAACACAAACATAAATAACATATGATTGTCCACGGGAAGATACAGGTAAAAGAACAGGAAGAAAGTAGTTAGAAGCTGCATACTGTGCGAAATATTCGCTCGGGTCATCTAGTAGGAGTTATTGAAAATCTATCAAGCAGCAAGTATTACGACCTAAATGGCGACAAACACGACGCAAGCGTAAAATCCTTCGTCTCCGACGCGGCGTCAGAATGGAATCTGTTCAGCATTTTAAATGAGAATAGCAACTTCGTAATTCAACACAGATCTATGTGGAATTATTAAGTTACCATTCCCATTTAAAACGACGTAAACTGTAAGGAACGCCATCAAGATCGAGGTCTATACTGAATTGCTGTCCTCTGCTAGATAATTATGGCTGTTAAGCAACAATAAAAGCTGCAGAGCCAGATTTATTTCCAATCCGTTGGAGAAGCTAACCCACTCCCGACATCTCAGTCCACCCTTTCCTTCTCTTTTTCTGCGCCCTCTTTCAATACATACAAATGGGCCAACTATTATTCCGTCGGCCTCTTACTATACAGCCGCGTTTCCAAACGCGCGTCCATGTTCGCGTCAGTTCGCCGCAGCGTGGAGCGACAATCAACCGAGTTCGTTTCCATAGCAGCCTCGGCCGCCAAGAAGTTAAAAATAAAACGTAGGAGGCATGGCCGTGAACTCCGAAGGAGAGGCGATGAGAGGGAAATATTTGGCGCTGAGCAGGCGTGGTTCCCCAGTCAAATAATATAACACAATCAGTGCATTTTAAGGTGACTGGGGCGGTATTCGTGACTCATTGAGTGCACATTTTAATCATTTTGAAGTCTAAAGACAACAGCGAGTTCCACGTTGCACTCAAGTGCAGCTGTTCATGCGTTCAAACTAACCGTACACATTGGAATGGAAACTATACAAGAGTTATGCGTTAACCTTTTTTTCCTTGATCAAAGCATGTTATGCTTAGGAGTTTTCAGCGCGGTCCTCGATATTTCCATGAAATTATACTGGGATATATAATTTTCTAATAACAGATTCGATTTGACTCATAGATTATTGTTACAATCGATTACACCGAAAAGAAAAGTATCATTTCGTGCTCAAAAGAAAACCTCTGCGTATGCAATCAAATTTTCGCGTCATGTGAAATCAGTCAACGCGTCCAAATATCTTTGAAGCGCTTAAGAATCAAATCGGTATCACGTGCATTTTTCACTTACATCAATACATATCACCGCTTATAGCACGAATGTAAATTTTCTGGGAAATCTGCGCGTTTATAAAATCTCCCCAACCTCCTTGCTTCGACAACATTAATGACTTGCAGCTAAATACATAAATATTTATGTTGCAATACGTATGCTGTTGTCAGCGATTACGTTAACTAACGACCCGTCCCTCATGGTTCACACTTATCTGTGATTTTTTTAAAACTTCTTTGGGATGACTATTTTATGACTGTTCCCTTCTTAAGGTAGTCCGAGCGAAATGTCATTTTACTTAGAAATCAATGAATTTGGTCTCATTTTAAACAAAAATATCAATACTAACCACATTTTAAACAAGAATATCAATACTAACCACATTAATTTGAAAGTTATTTGCCAAAATATACCAGCCATTTTACATGGGAAATGGTACGTGTATGCACTCCGGAGACACATTATTTACAAAATGAGGAATTTATAACACTCAGGTGTCAAAAAATCACAGTGTGTAATTTTTGTGTTTTCTCAACTATTTTCGAAAATTAATTATATTGTCACCGTGGTAAATTCTTCAGGATCATAATAAACCTTCCGTTTTGAAGAAGTTTCAAACGCACCGCGCGAAAAAAATGAGTCAAGTTAAAGACTTATTTTGATATTTTTATGTAATTACTTACAATTTTTATCATATTTGACTATATTATTGCACCATTAATAATGATATATTTTATTGGCGTATCCTACAGCGGGTGAAATGAAGACGTATAGTTCAAATAAGGTCTCTATTATGACTAGGGAACTATCTCGCTCGGACTACCTTAAGTAATAGGAAATAAAATAATTTATATGTTAAGATGATTTTTTGGATTTACGTTGATATTTAATTTACTTTTTATTTATTCATTTATTACGAGACTTCATGAGGAAAACCTTTACAAAGATTTTAAGCAAATCGGTGCATACAACACAAATGGTTCCAACCTCATTTACTCCTATTCGAGACCAACAAAATGCGACCCAAAAGAAACGCAAGCCAGAATAATCCCCAAGGAATGCCAACTGTAATGACGGAATCGTCTTCGATAATCAAGTGGAACGTCACCTGCATTTTTTTTCCTAACCTCCTTGGCGGCGACGAGGGAAAAAAAAGAAGACTGTGGCAGACCGCGACGCGACCTGACTTAAGAATGACTTCTGCTTCTCGTCGCGTTGACGTGGGACGACGGATGTCAGCTTGGGATCTTGGGCGATTAAGCCTGCGCTAAGAAAGTATTGGTTTTTAATTGAATACTTCATTGGTCATTTAAATGAGTAGGGCTTGGATATGACATGGAGTTCATCAATTTAAATCCACACTCATCCAATCCACATACACACTAAAATCAATTAATATTACACAAGAAGTTCGCAATCGAAACATACGAATGCTACAGGCAGAATGGACTTCTTACATTGGAAATTGAAAATAAACAGTTACCCACTCGTCTCTTATTCATTAAGGTTAATAACACAGTTTTTTCAGAAAAAAATTAAGTTTAATTGTAAAAATAGGGGAATTGACAGCATTTTTCAATGAAATAGGTGATTTATCGTAAATTATTGATGCTGATGAGGGCATATTTGGGTAAGATACAACATGTAATCATTGATGTGAATGTTCTTTTTAAGGTGATTAAGACGTCTACGCCAGGCGAGATGGAGGATTTCTCATGATTCAAATGTCCCTTTAGTCAAACGACTGAGAATGATTATCTCGGATGCGTTCAATAATCTGCGCTATTCTTCACAGGAAACGATTTTGAAACCGCGCCTCCGATAAAAATAATCGAAGGTCGACAACGGTCATGAGATGAAGTGCACGTAAGGGGACGGGTGTGAATCGAGGGACGGACAAATGACAAACGGAAAAGTGAGCGTCGGCTCTCCTTCCCGGCACCACACAGCCTGTTGAAATCGAAACGAGCTGGTCAAAATTCCATAATAGGGATTTTTCAGCCTGGAAGTTGAAATTTTGCGAGCAAACTCTCCTTTTAGTGTTGCATGTGAAGTATGATTTTATTTTTTCATAATTCTCGCGCATTATCAATATATATATGGGCTTAAAGTTGGAAAAAACACTTAAAAATACGCTGAAATTCTGTTTTCGCCGAAAATCTCCGAAATAAAAGGTTATGGCACCTTTAAGGTAATGAGGCATCTTTTCTAGAAGTTTTCCGGAAACAAAGTTGATTTTGGTGAATTTTTCTCAGGCTTCACACTTGTTAAGATTAGTTAGTACTGCCGACGTTTCGGGCAACGACTCGTTTCCCACTTGCCTTCTTGCCTTGAGGATGAGTAACGGTTCGTTGCCCGAAACGTCGGCAGTACTAAATAATCTAAATCAGTGTGAAGCCCGAGAAAAATTCACCAAATCTATTCACCGGGAAAGTATCAAAGTTGATTTTGTTTCACAGAGCAAATCTTAGCCTTTGACATATTGTAACTGATTTGATTCACAGAAATGTTTGCTCTGGTAATAGGAGAAATTCTGGTCCCAGTTTTACGCCGATTTTCCGCTTTTGAATAGAAAAGCTGTAAACGTGTACCCTGATAAACATTCGATAACTCATATCACATGACTTACGGAAGCTTCAGGAGTGTGGGTCTGTCGAGAAAATATGCGCTCGTCCACGATGCCGAAAATGAACTCGATTTTTCTCTCGCTCGGCGTAGTCTAGGCTAGCAGGCCGGATAATGGAAATGGAGTGATGCGTCGAGTATTATTATAAGCTAGACACCCATGAACTAACTCTTGGCGATTTGTTGCCTGTATAACTGCGCGCCGCTCTGGTGACGCAGGCCGCGTCGACAGTCGACAAGCGTCGAACATCTCGCTGCAGATTGACTGCGCGGCATGGCGAGAAACGGATATGCGTGAAACTGAGGATACTCTCACTCGGATGAATGCCAACTGAAATGACGTCACAAGATGCGCAGTCATCGCAACATCTACCACTACTAGGTACAAATTACCTTGAAAGCCACCGAAAAGGTGTGTGGCAGGGGGTGAGTTACATCAACATTAACTATATTGTACCAATAACAATCATAATCATGCTTGCCTTAATAGGAACATTTCTAATACTTCAGAAACCATTTGTATCACTGTATATTGAAGCTACGTACACGAGATGCCAGAATCATGCAGGGGTCATGGAATACGTGATGTAAATACTACTGGGTTGATCAGGAAACAAGCATTTGGAAGCAAACTAATCAGCTACACAACCTATCAACTAAGTTATTTCAAAATCTCACTGGCAGTGAATATGATCTCTGATAGCTCTTGGGAAAAACAACGTTTAAAACTCGTCTGTTCTGCAGTCAATTTTCCTAGTTTAATTCCTATGATCTGATCTACCATTGTATACTGAAGTTTGTAAGATATTATTGACGTTATCAGTTTATATATTGGTTTTGAATATACATAAAAGATTAAGTCTAATTTTTAATGGGAAGTCTGACGAGCGACTCCCATTCCATATGTTGCAAGAGGTCAGTAACACACCAACGAGACTATCATAACGGCCTTGGTACGCATCTTGCCGACCCTCGCGCACATTTTGCAAGCCTGGTCTCCATCATTGCATTTTCGCATTGAGGCAACGCAGATATCCACGGCGCTGATGATTCGTTAGTTTCACACAGCTGCGACATTTGCATCGATAGTTTTATGGGGTTAAAATCGGCATTAAGGTAATCCGAGCGAAAAATCATATTACCGAGAAATCTTTGAATTTGGTCGAATTTGAAAGAAAAATATATCACCCTTCCATTGGCACCAAAAATTCAACCCTTACTACATAACTTTTTGAGATATTTGCCAGGAAATACCGGCCCTTTTACATGGGAAATGGTACCAGTATGCACTCCAGAGAGGCATTTCTAACACCTAGGTCTCGTAAAAAAATCAACAGTGTGTAGTTTATGTGTTTTCTCGACTATTTTTGAAAATTAATCACATCGTAACCGCAGTAAATTTTTCGGGATCACAATAAACCTTCCGTTTTGATGGAGTTTCAAACGAACCGCGTGAAAAAATGAGTCAAGTGAAAGACTTATTGAGATATTTTTATGTAATTACTTACAATTTCTATCATATATAACTATATTATTGCACCATTAATAATGCTATATTTTATTGACGTATCCTACTCTACTAAAAATATCTCACCATTCTAATGACACAAAAAATTCAACCCCTAACCTCATTACTTTGAGAGTAATTTGCCAAAATATACCAGCCCTTTGACATGGGAAATGGTACATGCATGCACTCCAGAGAGACATTATTTACAAAATGAGGAATTTATAACACTCAGGTGTCAAAAAATCAACAGTGCGTAATTTTTGTGTTTTCTTGACTATTGTTGAAAATTAATTATATTGTCACCGTGGTAAATTCTTTGGGATCATAATAAACCTTCCGTTTTGACGGAGTTTCAAACGCACCGCGCGAAAAAATGTGTCAAGTTAAAGACTTATTTAGATATTTTCATTTGATTACTTACAATTTCTGTCATGTAAAACTATATTATTGCATCATAATTCGTGTGTCTCACATCTGGTGAAATAATACCTAATAATTTGAATATGGTCTCTATTATGATTAGGGAACTATCTCGCTCCAACTACCTTAAGGTAGTTTGAGCGAAACATCATTTCACCTGTAAACCAATGCATTCGGTCTCATTTTAAAGAAAAATACCTCACCCTTCCAAAGATACAAAAATAACAGCCCCTAACCGCACTACTTTTCGAGATACGTGCCGAAAAAGTATCAATGGTTTTTCATGGGATATAGTACGCGTATGCCCTCCAGAGGGGCATTATTTAAGAAAATTAGCGATTGCTGACACCTAAATCTCGTTAATAAATTTAATAATGAGTAGTTTGTATGCTTTCTCAACAATTTTTAAATGTAAATCATACTCTTACCATTGCATTTTTTTGTAAATCACAAAAAACCTCTGTAGTGAAGAAGTTTTAAACGTACTACGTGAAAAAAAACGAATTATATGCACATAGATATATTTATTTAATTACGGAGAAATTCAGGCATATAAAGGCTTATCGCTACACCCATTACACCATTATTCAACAAAGATTTCCATGCTTCCTATACAAGTTGCAGAAGTATAAACGTAAAATTCGAAGGTGGTCTCTACTATGATAAAGATCTCGTTCAAACTACATTTGGGTTGTTTAAGTGAGACTTTTCCCAGGACAAAAGAGACATAATATTCGTAATTTATTTTTTTTATTTTCCGAACCTGTAAGTAAATATCAGAATATTAATGGCGCAAACATATTGCTTCACAAGGCTGTAAGTGTCAGTAACTAACTAATATACATGCAGTAGTCTTCTCGTAAGTATACAACTGTGTCAAAGTTCGTTATATTTTACATTCTATAACGACTGGATAAAAAGATATGCAGTCAAAATGCTACTAAAGAAACGAAGTATTATTATTTCCATCCATAAAACGAAGCTTTAACTAAAGAGCGAGAGACCTCGATAACACGAAATTCGCTCGTTCGTCCTCTCCATCTCTATGTCCCAATTTTCCTCTTCTTTCGTTGGCCGGCGTCCGAACACCTCGATCCGAACAACTCTATTTGGAGGCCAGCATGATGTAGTATTTATCAGGAAAGTAGACATTTAAGTTAGCCGCGCCAAAATATCGAAGGCATGAAATGATCGGTGGAGATTTCAACGCTCCCTCGAAAGATAAGAACACATCAATCTACATTCCGCCCGAGCAATTGTTAAGCGATTGTTGCGGTGCCATATTCTCTCTATATATAAATATCACTCTTTGGGGCGGTATTACGATTGACGTTCCCTGACGTGACGGAAACGGATGGTGGCGTTGAAGGAGTTCGGTGATTGTCATGTAGTGAAGCCAATCACGATGGCCGGACGTTGACGTCCCTGACGAAGGGCAATGTGCGAAACTTATTAAATGTCTAAATTCTTCGTCACGCCAGGTTACCGGTAATCAATCAGAGGAGAGATTCTTTTAATAATAAATTTCATTTCCATATCGCTCGTATTACTTTTAAACAATTCGATGAAATATAAGTAACCTCCTTGCAGTATTAAATGTCAGTTTCATCGGCGGATTTTGTTTTTCAAATATAAAAAAGTCTTTTTGCAAACCATTCACAGCTTCAATTGCAAAAAGGTCTACAATTAGGCGTTGGTAGTCCCGTCAATCGTAATACACTATCCATTGAAAGAATGACGGCGGAAATTTTAACGTCGCGTCAGAAAATGTCAATTGTAACCCTGCACCATTTTAAATCGCTTTTTAAACCAATTTCAAGTAATGATGGGTAACATAGCGTCAAACCTAAATTGCCACCCTCGATTCGCAAAAGAAAGATTATTTACTCGCTTTCTTTTCCCTGGATGCTGTCAACTCATTTCGCAGACCGCCCACAATAAATCCCCAAACGTGAGCTTCATCGGATCATAGTCACCTCGAATTCATCACCATGATTGTTTGGCGTGAATGAAACCTCTACAAGTATCTATCCTCTTCATATCCTTATGATAACGCTATTTTATTTATCTAGAGTTTTTACTGTAATTTTGATTTTGTTTTGATATGTTAATAGCTGAAGTGGCCTATACATTGGCCAAAAATGCTCCTTTTACTTCGAGTATGATCCGTTCATGCAACGCCAAGCAAGCGAGTGGATAATTCCAAAGAAAACAAAGCCTAACTCAGTGCGGGAAGTGAAGTCGAAACAATGTTGATCGATTTCTTCAACCGCCACGGCGTTATCCATCGGGTATGAATTCTTGAGGGGCAGACAGTTAATGGCGCATTTTACAACGCTGTGATGGACCGTCTTCTGTAAAGAATTATACGCATTCGACCCGCTCACCACCAAGCCAAAGACTGGCTTCTGCTGCCTGACAACGCCCCGTCCCATGCTTCGACGACGGTCAGGCAGTTTCTGACTCAAATTGAAGTGAAAACGCCCCGACACCACCAAATCTGGCACCGGCGAACTTCTTTCCGAAGCCGAGGGTCCCCTTGAGGGGAATGCGGTTTGGAACCATTTCTGAAATTTAAGGTATTGCGAGCGAGATAATTACCTAATCATAATAGGGACCATTTCGAATTATACGTTTTAATTTCACCAGCTGTGAGACACACGAGTTAAACAATGCATCATTAATGGTGCAATAAAATAGTTTCATATGACTGAAATTTGTAAGTGATCAATTGAAAATATCAAAATAAGTATTTAACTTGACTCATTTTTTTCACGCGGTACGTTTGAAACTCCATCAAAACGGAAGGTGTATTGTTATCCCGAAGAATTTACTGCGGTGACAATATGATCACTTTTCAAAAATAGTTGAGAAAACACACATACTACACACTGTTGATTTTTTGACGTGATCTTAGTGTAGGGAATGCCTCATCTTTAATATAATGTCTCTCTGGAGTGCACACACGTACCATTTCCCATGTAAAAGGGCTGGTAGTTTCTGGCAAATATCTCGGAAAGTAATGTGGTAAGTGGTTACCTTTTTATGTCATCGGAAGGGTGAGTTATTTTTCTTTAAAATGAGACAAAATTCATAGATTTCTAGGTAAAATGATATTTCGCTCAAACTACCTTAAGAGACAGCGACAGACCACCTGAGAGTCGCACCAGAAGAGGACTTCCCTGGGGCACTCTAAAGACTTCTGGAAAGAAGCCAGCTCTGAGTAAAAAGAGGAGATTATGTAGAAATTTAAGAGAGAAAAAAAGTTTTACACTCAAAATTGATTTTTTTATAAAAATTATTCCGGGAACTTTTCGAACAAGCTGTGAACGGAAAATTGAAAGCGCTCCGAGGTATGGGGAAGAGTTTTCGGCCGTGATATTTGGCCTCCTTTCAATGAATTAAATGCTCGATTTCTTTTCGCGACGCAAGATATATTTTTGTAATCTTGCTCTTTTGTAACGAATATGATCCCTTTTTCGTCAAATTTATTTTGCTTCCTTGAAGCGAATTAAATATTCTGTCGCATTCTGTGATAATATTACACTTTTGTATTCTTCCTGCTGTGTTATATGAATGTTGAATGCAAAAGATACATAATCTCTCATGGTCCTAATAGGCACATTTGCTCCGAAATCATGTTTGGCATTTTTCTTTTTTTTTCTTCCTTCCTATCCAAGCTTATATGTTCATCATTGCTTTTAATCCCTTGCATACACGACATTGGATGTATTTAAGTTCTGTTTCTGTTGGTCTACTTGTGAGGTAATCCCCTAAAGCTCGCAGTTTTTGAAAAGAAAATGCAAAAAAATTTATTTATCCAATCACAAATCCTATTTACCAACGTTCTGCAACTGCAGGTTAGTGGGTAGGCGCTGGTACACGCACGGATATTATAACAGAAACTGGAATCAACGAATGATTTCGTTCCGAAATGCCACTGCCCGAATTCTTTTTCATATATTTTTGGAATTGAGCTTTTTCTATAGATTTAAGTTTCTCTAACGGAACGAAAGTGGACGATGGACGAAATATAACGTTCCGAAACCGTTTCCCCGCTTGAAGAGTTTCAGTTCAAGTGAAATCGGGGATGGACATTCGGTTCACTAATACGGTATTGTGGTCCGGGAGGGACTCGCAATCAGAAATGTGATCTGGCACGAACTATGCGTTTCGTTTCCGAACTAGAGGGATAAGAATTTATCCGTAAACTCTCCATTTTTAATCGCATTTGTTCACTCTTTCGTACCTTTATCGGTTATTGTTTTTATAATGTTTTTGTCATGAATCTATATTATGGATTAAAATGTTTGGAATCGTTGCCTAGGTAATGTGTTGCCTCAATTTCCACATTTAGTTCACTCAGTCCTTGGCGGCACTTAGAAAAAAGTCTTCTCAGTCGACTCGTAAATAGCCGTTGTTAATTGTTGTTAACGTGAGACTGTGGTGAATATTCAATAACGATTGAAGAGATATGAACTATTTGATGCTGTGAATAATAGCTGACTATTTTTGAGGCCTAACAGTTAACTTTGCAAATGCTAGAGAGGAGATATCTACTACAGGAAGAGTGCAATTAGCATATGAAACTTCCATCGGGAGCCTTTTCTCTGCTGTGTGGATCTTTAACTGTTAATTTTCAGCTACATTTTTTTGGTTTATTACTTGTTGAGAGCCTTAGGAATCAGATAATATGATCTAGATAGATTTATGTGTATGTTAACGTGTAACCTACTATTCATGTGTGACCTCGGAGTAGGTTCAACAATCTTTCCTTTATTTGTTATTAAAATGATAGTTATTGGCGCAATTTCCCATCCATAAATGATGTTGTCGGATCTTGGTTTTGAAATCCTTATAGTACTTGTATCCGTCTTCTAATTAATGCCACCTTTTTTACCTCGTATTATTATTAAATTTCCGTAGAACGATATTCACGAAGTGCTAAGAAGTTAATTGTGTATTTGTGTAATTAAATGTGGAGAGGAATAAAATATATCTGTAGACCGGACAATATTAAAAGTGTGTAATTACGTCCCGTGTGTAGTGCATTTTTTACTTGTTTTACTACATTTTTATCCACTCCATTATGATTACTGGTGAGTAAAACCGGTAAGACGTGATTATTTACGATTTGTAGACTGTTTTTACATTTGATCTGCCGTCTTTCATCACTTGACGGCGACTCAATCGAAAAAGTTGTTTGTTTACGGTTTTCCAGGCAACAGTTTTTGGCGACAAGTTGAGAACCCATAATGTATATTCATGGTTTTCACAAAAGTGTAAATTAAAAGCATTTAAAACATTGTAATTTCGTGCGTTCATGTCTTCAACAGACTTACCTCCACCTTGTCATAAAATCTAATCTCAGGTATTTTCACTGCATTAAAAATGTCAGTCATCGCTCTCGGTGAAGATGGAAGGAGACGTAAAGAAACGTTAGAAGATTTTTAATGCAATTAATTGAAAAAAAATAACAGCCAACGGAAAAGTTTCAGAGTACCATTACGAGTCGTGAAGCAAAATTCAATCGCTGTCCAGGAATGCTGGGACTCTCTGATCGAGGCTGATCTCGGGGAATCGTCGACGGCTATCCCAATACGCAATAGCATAGCAACAGTGTGAACAATAGGAATCCTAATGCTCTACCTACACTAACCCTGAAAATAGCGCAATAACGGAACTCTTGGATATCTCAACTGCAAACATCTTATACGTCGGCCCCGGTGGCGGCGGGGTAAAGTCCTCGCCTGCTAACCCGAGGGTCGCGGGTTCGAGTCCCGCCTGGGTAGAATATGCCTAGGACATGGGTGTCTGTGTATGTAAACTGGGTTGGGGGAAGAGGGGACGATTCTGTCCCATCTAACCCAGGATAAATAAAAATATATGACAAAATATGAGAAATACATGTCTCAATAATGGATTTCTCTTACTTGGATCCGCTATTTGGATCTCTTATTTGGATAATCAGCTGGGGCATGTAATTACCAGAAAAAAATATGGAATTTGATAACCATTACTGTGTACAGCACGGGAATTCATAACCGGTTCACGAAAAATTGAGCTCTTATCATGTAGAGACCAGATTTGAGGCGGTACATAATTTCATGTCAAATTAACCACGAGTTCATTTTTAGGTCTCGGATAAAATAAATCAAGCACACGAAATTTGCCAAACAAAAATGGTTTCAGGCTTTACTTTGGGGAGTTCTTTCATTTTAGCATTAAAGATAAAGAATTCTAAATATAATTTATCCAAACAAATTTATTTCTACCGACCAAGGTTTCGATGCAAAGATGAAGGTGACTCATCGAAACCTAAGAGAGTGGACAAACATTTGCGCGGATAAATACTCATTTAATTTTTAAAATCTTTATTGCTAATTAGTTTGCTATAATTTACGCCAGCCGTCAACCGAGCAATGAAATATTTAATCCATTTTTACCGGTGTGCAGGAGTTAAACGCTTCTCTCTGCTTATAGTAACCTAATATTCACGAATATATAATAAATTCTCAGGCTTCACTTGGTGGAGCAACATTGCGATGATTTGTAAATAAATTCGCTTCCACAATGGTTTTAATTATTCCGACATAGGTTTCGAATCAAGTTAATTGATTGACCTTGATAATGACTTGAGTCGAAACCTAGGTCGGAATAATGAAAACCATTGTGGAATATTACAGAGTGAATTCATTTGCAAATCATTGTAACCCTAATCCCTTTCGTCTACTTATCTCTGGAGTGCCACCACCGGCAATACTGTTCCCGCTGTGCGTCACTCGGTCTGTCCGCCGGGAGAGGGCGAGGCAAGGAGTGCGACTGACGGAGCGTCGTCGGCGTCGCGACGCGTCGCAAGCGTCCGTCCCGCGGTCTATTCAGCTTAAAGCCGGAACAGGCCGCGCGCACTTGAACAGAAAGTTGACAACCCGGCGACTTACCTGCAAAGACAGAAAGAAAGAAAGAGTCGTAAAAACACATCCAAACACTTCTACATCTACATCTGCATAATACCCCCGCGAGCCGCCCCATGGGCGTGAGGCAGGGGGGGGGGGTTAGGTCACCAGCAGTGTAAAGGTGTAAGTTTTTTGGAGATGAATTGGTGACATGCATTATAGGAGTGTATTTAGTGGAGGCAATTACGCTTGGCTTCGTGCATACTTCGTTAATGACTTCCCTGTATGCCATTCACCACGCAATGAACATGAATGAGTAGTCAGGTATTATTTATTTATTTTTTAAATATTTATTTTCACTGCCCCGAATACAGCACATTAGTCCATTTTACGTCGGGTGAACAACAGTAACAACGGACGAGACACAGAAACCCATGTCCTGGGCAGATAATATTCTACCCAGGCGGGACTCGAACCCGCGACCCTTGGGTTAGCAGGCGAGGACTTTACCCCGCCGCCACCGGGGCCGACAAAATTGTGTGTTATTGAGCTCAAAATCGAAACTTGTGTTTACCATATAATTTTGAAAAAATAAAAAGTCAATTTTACCATTACCATATGACAAAATAGACTGAGAATTTTGTCCAATGGCCGTAACTATTGGCACCACTCGTCAAAAGATAGAAAAGAAAATTTACTGTGTTGGTTTAACGGTAGCATCAGTGACCAACCACAGCCTCTCAACCAGAATACTCTTGCGAAGGTTTACGGGAACGTTTATTCCTCGCCAGTAACCATTCACAGACACACACACTCAACCCAATTGGGATATTTCAAAGGGCTTTAGAGACCCCGTTAAGGTTGCCTGAGTTATGATCACAAACACTCAAAGCAATCACTCTCCCAACCACTCACTTAATCACTCACTCACACATTCAACAGGGCCCAACTTCTGGGAGAATCAGGCTAAAGGTGAGCTTGGTCAAAGGAATGAAACAGGAAAAGAACGGGGGTGTGCGTCGTATACGCGTATTTCGGCCACAAGGCGGCCCTCTTCAGCGAACTGAAGGGAAAACACACTAACAACACAAGGTTGATAGTAAAAAATTGCGAGGACTGAAGTTCTTTAAATACGAAAATTGAAGAAAGGAGGATAGGGGTGAGGAACCAATGACAGCAGGGAGAGGGAAGAGAGGGTGCGTTGAAGTCAATGACGAGTGGTGCCAATAGTTACGGCCATTGGAGAAAATTCTCCCCCTATTTTGTCAAGTCTACCAGGCCGTAGAGCTCAAGTTTCCTTGATTTCATTACCATATGATTTAAAAGAATCAAACTCGTAATAGCTAATATGTCACTTTGGTTTAGACGTACACATTTGCCCATCTCACCATTCCCATTTGGGATAGGCAAAGTCAAAAGAGTATAGTTATTACCGCCAGCATCAGAAATCTGGCTCTCTTCTAATGGTTTGCTTCACAATGCTCTATCCATGTAAACCGCTTTCACTTCTCTTAACCTCAATAATTGCTTCACGCACGCTATCATATTCATAAGACTCAGCCAATGTTTCTCGTCTCCTTTCTGCCACATTTAACCAGGGTTATCTCTGTCTACCTCTTCCTCTCACACCGTTAACTCTAACATTATACAAGTGTATAGTTATTCGATTCTCTCTCGTTCTCTCAACAAGACAAAACCAACGAAGCAATACCCTTTTCATATATATATATATATATATATATATATATATATATATATATATATATATATATATATATATATATATATACATACATAAAAGTTTGCCAGAGGAAGGCAGACGACAAACACAGAAAACAAAAAAATGATGAACACACTTACAAAGTTTCTTGATATTTCGGTGCCACTAGCACCTTGGTCGCAAGAGCGAAGACACTCGAGCGAAGAAGTGTCTTCGCTCTTGCGACCAAGGTGCTAGTGGCACCGAAATATCAAGAAACTTTGTAAGTGTATTCATCATTTTTTTGTTTTCTGTGTTTGTCGTCTGCCTTCCTCTGGCAAACTTTTATATATTCGTCACCTAAGTGATCCTAAGTGCATTTATATATATATATATATATATATATATATATATATATATATATATATATATATATATATATATATATATATATATATATATATATAAATAAATGTATATATATATTAAAGAAAAGGAAATAAATTTAAAAATATAAGCTAGCAACAGGCGTTGAGGTTGGGGATGGATAGATAGGTATATCAGTGGACACTCACAGAAAGGCGATCCATGGCGACACCGGTGTCCACTGCTCTCGGAAGCTTTCGGATGAGAACCCTTCCTCAGCGGGAGAAAATCACAACTGATATATATATATATATATATATATATATATATATATATATATATATATATATATATATATATATATATATATATATATATATATATATATATATATATATATATATATATATATATATATATATATATCACTGGATCATCAAACCCACATCACCCTATCACTCATTCCTGACCCTATCCGCCCTACTTTTTTCCGCAAACAATTCTCAGGTAACTCATTCTCAATGCATTCAACCGACCGACGCATATATTTACGCTTGCATAATCAGGCTTCGCTCATATATAATAAATAACGTAGAGAGGAGAACACTTTTACACACAGCGATTTTCACCTCCCTTGACAAACACTCATTCCCAGATATGTTCCACCCACTACCAATGACTTTCCTCCCGGCATTCGCACTACTTAAAAACTCTTCCAGCCATCCTTCAATCTTACGCAAACATACGGCCAAGATGCAAAAATCGTGCACTCGCTCAAAAGCTTCAACACTTCCACTCATTATTCAAACATTTTTACAACTCTCAACGTCAAAATCCCCTTTGGTATTTATCCGGATCCAGTAAGAAAGTACCAGTCAAGCTAACAGTGGAATTAGTGTACGACAACAGAGAAGGACTCGGTTTTGAAAGAGAGGGAGGGGGGAAAAAAGAAACAATGAAAACAAAAAAGAAGAGCGATATTGCGAAACGCGCTCCCGCATCGACGAGCGCACCGAAAATGACAGTCCCATATGGATCCGCTTCACGCCCCCAAAGGCACGAACAGTGAAGACGCCTCAAGAGCGCCTTCTCGCACCGACAACCGCCAAAAACACACACGCACGCGCGCACGAATGAACAAATGAGCGTGCCTGTGCGAGCGAGACTTTTTTTTTTTTCCTCGAGCCACGGTCGGCGGAGGCGCCATCGTCGACCCACCCACGAAAAAAAGAAACACACACAATCGGCGTCGTTTTTCGCGAGCAAGCAGGCGCACAATCCTGATTGCGGTCCCAGCCACCAGGGCGGCACCGACCGTCACAGGGTGAGAGATCTCCGACGCGACTCATGATTGACTAGACCTTCCGTTCCAATTGCGCGGGCACACGGAATGGATACACGCTGCTTCGGGACGCCTTTTATGTCATCTTTTTGAAAGGAAGAAGTTGGAGAGGAGGAAGCTGTCGTAGGCATAGGGTCGTCCGCAGGAAGACAGAGAGGGGATGAAGTCACGAATCCAAATTTGGCTCTGGAAGGCTATTCGGTTTACCTAACCATGAAACAAACTCTTCACCGCCAGCAACATTAATGTAAGGATTAGGAAATTGCTATTGAGGACTTTTGTATGGAGCGTTCTGCTCTATGGTAGTGAGACCTGGACAATTGGAAAGAGAGAGAAGGAAAGAATGGAGGCATTTGAAGGGTGGTGCTATAGGAAAATGCTGAAAATACCCTGGGTGGCAAGAGCCACGAACGAGGAGGTGTTTACGAGGAGTGTTCAAAAAGTAATGAGAAAAACGCTCTAGAGAAAAAAATATTTATTCAGTCTTAGAAATCTACATGCTCTTTTTCGAAGTAACCCTCATCGGTTCGAAAACACTTCTTCCCCTGTTCCTGCCACATTTTAAACACGGACGCCAGACCATCTTTCTCGAGCTCATTGCACCGCGCCTCCACAGCTTTGATGACCTCGTGATTAGTCTTAAATTTCCGTCCCCTGAGCGGAAACTTGACTTCGGAGAAGAGCCAAAAGTCGCAAGGGGCCAAATCTGGATTGCATGATGGGTGGGGTCCAGTTGTAATGCTGCGAATATTAATGAAATCCACGTAAGTGTGAGCGACGTGGGGCCGTCACACACGGTCGAGACATGATGTTACATTTGCACCGGTGTGAGGAGACACGACACCCATCTCCAAGACACGTGTCGCATGGCCAAATATCGCGAAAAATAGAAAATGCTCTGCCACCTGAAATGTCTAGACATGAGGCCAGCCTCTCAACAGTCGTTCTTCGCGGATGATAGCGGCAACTGTATTCTTCACAACCCCGGTGCAAGACATTTAAGGGCACCCCCCCCCCCGTGCGGCTCGTCGGCAATGTTTCTCTACCCTCCTCGAACGCTTTCTACCACTTGTAAAAGACCACCTGGTTCATAACATCTTTATCATTCACCGTAGTTAATAATTCATACGCAACTTTTCGGTTCTTCCCGAGTTTGACTAAAAATTTCACGGTACAACGTTGCTCTTACTTTTCATCAATGCTGGACACGGTAGGCGAATATCTAACACACGTTACGCGAATCATCACATATGTTCACTTACTCCACCGATCGATAAGAAACTGATCGTTACAGATGGCTAATAGAATGGGCTACAAGGTTGTATTGCTACCCTTCGCAACATACTTTTCCTCAAGGTCACTGTTATCATTTATTTTTGAACAGCCCTCGTAAGATAATAGAGGAAAGACGGTGTCTACTTAAAATGCTAAATAAGAGAAGGAACACCTGGATTGGCCATATTCTCCGACACGAAAGCTTGGTTAAGACCATACTAGAAGGTATAGTAGAGGGAAAAAAACCTAGACTGGACTATAGATCTAGACTGGACGATATGGGACAGTTGATGAAAGAACTAGGTTGCAAATCGTACAGTGAAGTGAAAAGATTGGCCCAAGATCGAATAGAGTGGAATACTGTTGCAGACCAATCCTAGGATTGTAACCAGAGACCAAAGAAACCATGAAATTCCCAAATCGGTACAGGGACGAAATTTCTGCTACGAAAATTTCAAATGGGGCCATTCAAAAGTCGGGGGGCTTACATCAGGGCATATTTCGGGGGCTTTGACGTTACACCCACGGCTTTATCAAGGTTTGGCATGTCGAGTCCTTGGTTTAATAAGCGCCCTTAGCAGGTCCGCATCGCGTTCTTCGGCACCTCCCTTCCTCTCATTCTTCCAAGATGCTTTCGCGAGGCTTATTGAGCGAAAAGAAACCAGAGACAAAAGATAGAGAAAATTGCAACAAACTAACTGAAGCCACTCTGTGGTTTTGTGGCTTGATGGAGTGGAATCGGAACATAACTATGTATGAAAAAATAGGCAACTTCCACTGTGATAAAATTAATTCCGACCGGTTTCGCTTTTTACAGCATCTTCAGGTTAGCAGCACCTGAATCAGTTTACAGCACCTGAAGATGCTGTGAAAAGCGAAGCCGGTTGGAATTAATTTTATCATAGTGGAAGTTGCCTGTTTTTTTCATTATTAGTTAACTGAAGCCTTCTTTATTTGCGAAAATAGACCCGCCTAACATGACTATCGTGAGAAAATTGTCCATTCCATAATGGATAATACATATTGTTTCAACATTTATTTGGAGGAGGCAGTATGAGAAGCACATAGATGGGAAAGTACCGAATTCAGATTAAGAGAGAACAAATAAGCCTGCTTCGCTTTGCAGACGATGTCGAAGTCACAGCAGGAAATCGTAATGATCTTCAAAGATAATTGAAAACAATGGAAAACACATTGTCATCAATTAACACTATAATCACGTGGGGCGAAAGAAGTACAACGGAAATGGAGCGGAGAATATCCCAATCCAAGACAGCGTTAATTGTGGAAAGATAATAGCAGTATTAAAAAACATAGGACTACGAAAATGGAAGCATCCGTGTAGAGCGCGGCACTCTACTGATCATTAGCATCTACATCTACATACTACCCTGCGAGCCGCCGCATGGGCGTGTGGCAGGGGGTGTAAGGTCAACAGCCGTGTAAAGGTGTAAGTTTTTGGAGATGAAATGGTGACATGTATTATAGGAGTGTATTAAGTAGAGCTCAATTTTTATTGTGGTCGCTTATTGTACGCGGAAAGAGCGAGTTTTTTTACCTATCTGTTCGTCAGTGTATCTCTCTTATTGTATCGCATCTGTCAGACCTAGAGATGAAGTGAGGAGTCATGATAATATTCTATATGTTGCTCTGAAAATGTAATCAGTTCTGAACTTATCAAGCAAACTAAGCCTATCCTGTAGCCTCCGAGTCTCTAGGGGCTCCCACCTTAATCCCTCTAAATGTTGTGAGACACTATATGTACTCTTGTAGCAATTTTTAACGAAGCGCGCTGCTTTCCTTTGTATTTTATTAATTTTTTTGCTTAAATCTATTTGACCAGGGTCCCAAATACTCGCGGTGTATTCGATATGTGGCCTAACCAGAGCGAATTAGCATCTCTATTTGACTCTGGACCATGGACCATTGGAAATAAATATCAAAAAGACAAAAGGTTTTCGAAATATGGAGGTATGGTTGTCAGACATACATAATGTCACACACATAGGACTCAGAGGGACTCTGGGCGTGTCAAGTGAAAACTACATATTTTGCTCACGCCGGCATGCCTTTAACAATGCAGAATTATCTCAAAAAATTTACATTTTAATCCTTACGCCTCTTTTTCACGCATTTTTATTTGACCAAAAATTTTATTTTTGTGATCTCGGGAAAAATATTCAACTCCGTCTTGACTTAGCGAAACGAGCACATTTTTACAGCTGTCAGGGGAACGTAGGCACATCCAGTTTGAAATACATTTGAAACATTTGAAAAACATTTGAAGCATCCAGTTTGAAAAACAAACACAAGAATGGCCCTGATGACGATGAATAAATCATTCATCGAAACGTCGGTTTTGGAGAAGATGGAGCATCTTATCCGGAAGGAAACCCGAGAAGAATTCACAGCAGTCATTCGCCGGGAGAAAGTTAAATCCTACATTGAAAAACATTGTTTGAAGTCAGTTTTCATATTCTACAAACTATATTTTTTAAATCGAAATCATACAATAACTCAAAAAAGAAAGCAGCCAAATGAGATGCAAATTGTTCCAAATCAATCCGGAGCAGCGTATCAATATGACGGATGAAACTTAGTGAGAACGGGAAAAATGTCTGTCCACTCAGATTCCCAGGGTTGCAGACTCCACAGTCTCCGGGCGGGGATCTTTCGTTTGGTAACCCTGGCGACACCCCCGCGTCCGCACTGGTGTGACCCAAGTTTCGGGCTGATTTAAAAATTAAAGGTGGCATCCACGTCAATATCGGGCTCTTTGGGTGTGAGGGAGAGAGTGAACGTGCGAAGGAGGGCGGTAGGGGGTGGAGAGGGGAAGGTAGGGGAGGAAGACAGAATCCTCAGGGGACCTCACCTGTCCTCCTTCAACCTCTCCCTCCCCCTCTCTCTTTATTACCCTCTTTCGCCCCTTGAGGTAGTTTGAGCGAAACAGTTCCCTAGTCATAATCGAGACCATATTCGAAGTGTATGCTTTAGTTTCAGCTGCTGAAGGAAGCATGAATTAAATATTGCATTTATAATGACGCAATAATATACTTATACGTAGATGAAAGGAATTCGGAGTAATTAAATAAAAATATCTCAATTAGTCTTTACCTTAACCACTTTTTTAACGCAGTACGCTTAAAACTCCTTCACAATGGTTAGTTTCTTGTGATTCTGAAAATATTACTGTGGCGGCAATATTATTATTATTCAAAATTACATTGCAGATAGACAAATGCCTGGTGGAAATGAAAGCAGAGATGTGCATAAAATGATCTGATCACACTATTATAATAAGAGGAAAAGAAAAAAATAAAAATAGAACATGTATGGAATAACATAAGTTACACTATAGACATTAATTTCGTCTTAAATATTCGAAACAATTACTTCGAAATGATTTTAAGGTTTTGGGAAAGGGCTCAAAAAGTTCACCAAGCAGTCGGTTCCAATCATGTATACGCCCATTTTAAAACGAGTACTTGGCCGCGTTAGTTTTCTGCGTCCTTAGTTGTGTATTATATGGGTGGTCATATCTACGCATATAATTAGGTCTCTCCCTGGTTTCATTTAACTCTTCCCATCCCTTGTCTCCTGAGACAGTCCTGTATACTGCACGGAGCCTGTTGATTTTTCGTCTTGTTTCAAGAGAGTCCCACCCCAAAACTTTTATCATCTCCGTCACTCTGTCAGTTCTCTTGTGTCGACCTAACACGTACCACCGATTTCCACAATGGTTGGAGGAGGTTGGAGGTAAAGAGAGTTTACCTGGCGGCCTTTCTTTGTACTCTTTCAATTTTTTTTATTAGCCCTAACTCGTGAGGGTCCCACACGTTGGTGTAATATTCAACAATTGGCCACACAATGGTTGTGTAATGGTTTTGTAGCCCTGTTGCTTCCTTTGAGATTTCGCATAACCCAGTGGGGCGATTTATACGTTTTTCCGACAATATAATCAATGTGCAACCCTCATCTTAGGTCCTTGCTCAAGTATATACCCAAGTATTTAAAATTTTCGCTAGCTTGGATCGTTTCTCCCATTAGCTTATATTCCCTAGCCAGACCTGTTTCACTATTAGAGAAAGTGATATATTTGCTTTTTGAAATATTTATTGCCATTTCATTGGTTACTATCCATTTTTCTACCTTTTGCATATCGTTTTGTAGGACGTCACGATCACTGTCATTGTTAATTTTTCTATAGGGTATGCAGTCGTCAGTGAATAAACGTATATCCGAGTTGATACAATCGGAAAGGTCGTTTACATTGCAGAGAAATAAAAGGTGGCCAAGTACACTGCCATGTGGAACACCAGAGGTGACAATTCAGCAGAGAGTTTATCACCTACTCGAACCCGCTGAGTTCTACCCCTCAGGAATGCCTCTATTCATAAAAGTGCCCTTCTATCTAGGTTCAGTTTCCCGAGTATTTCTATTAGCCTGTCATGTGGTCCTTTGTCGAAAGCTTTTGAAAAGTCCAGTATCACCGCATCTACTTCTTTCCCTTTATCTACCCAATCGGCTAATTCCCGACATAGACCTAGTATCTGGGTTTCCCACGAGTACCCCTTACGTTGCGTAAAATCCGTGTTGATCCCTGAATAGTCAGTCATTATTATTCCAGTAGCCTCGTAAATATTTTGCGATCGCTTTTTTCTCCATTTTACAGGATGCAGATGTAATACTGACGGGTCGATAGTTCTCAAACAGAGGTTTATTACCGCTCTCAAGGATAGGAGTGATGTGCGCTTTCTCCCAGTCATTTGAAATATGATAGTAATTTAAAGTTACATTAAAGATAGTTCGCAAGTAAGGTAAAATTCCTTCTGCTCCAAATTTAAGTGGGTCACTGGAAACGTTATCAGGGCCTACAGATTTATTTTTCTTCAGTTTCATAATCATTTCTTGATCAGCAATTTCTTGATCTCTAATTTTTATTTATTGGGGGGCATCAATGTCTCTTGTGGTTACTGTGGTATTTAATTCAGCCGTCTTCATCGATTTCAATTTAGGGTAAGCATAACTGATGTGTGAGTTACTATTGTGATACCTTTCTAATTGGTGGCAACACAAGCGCTTCAAAAAGTGGAATGATTCACCACCACTAAGGGCGATACTGTTTCACATCTTTTAGAGGTATCTGGTTGGGAGTCGCCTGAGACTCGGGCGGCACGCCATACTTAGATGCTTGAAATATACAGAACAGCTGCGTTTCATTGTGACACAGAGGATTTCATCTTGACGCAGTACAACATCTTTGGGTTTGACAGAAGAGATAAAATAAGAAAGATATCAAACAAATATGTAAAAAAAATTTTCTTCGCACACAAAGGTGACATAATTGAAACTGAGCTCCACAAGATAAAAATTGAGCAAACACTCCCGAAATACATTTTTTTGTTTCAACTGCGCGTATTTTGAGCTTGGTAAATTGTTTTTCGGTCGAAAATTACGACGACACAGCAGTCGAGAGAAAATAATCAAATATACTGACTTTTCACGCTCTATAACTTATTGGTAATAAACAACTACTCACCAATTCGTTTCTGTTGAGAAATATAATCATCAATAATAGGAAATACGAACTGTATGTTACAATAAATGTTATTAACGCCAACATGCGGTATGTTACCACGAAGTTTCATTATGATATTACGATGTAACGCTATTAATAGTAGTTCAATAAAGAGTAAACCAACTAAACATGATATCTTGAAATGTAAGGTTTATTAATAACTACCAATTAGAGCTCATATAAGAAATACGTCGAGATAATCGTTTTCATATAATGATGTTATAATGGTGTTAGGTGAACCCGAAAACTCGCATTCGCTTGGGATCTTTTAAGGTAAGTTGGGGCATAAAATTACTTTTCAGGACATATTCAATCATTTTTATTTATCCAAAAACATTGCACTAACTTTTGAATTGGAAATATTGCAAAGTACACGCCCAAAAATGTATCGCAAGCATCAAAATACGAGTTATGTACGGTCTTGATTATGCCAGCCATTTTTTGGACTAGTAGAAGTCTTCGGTTAGGTATATCTGAGTAACCCATCCGCCTTGTGAAAATAGTCACGTGACTTGTAGACTTGTACCTCTGAGAAACAAACCCCAGTAGTGCAGTTGGGCAAAAGCCAATCTCGACTCGACCGAGGCGCGCGGCTTTTGAACCGATCGCCTTATACAGGGTGTCCCATAAATATCACGCCACAGTGACACTGGAGCTAGGGCAGCCTAAGAGGAACCGAACCAGCCTAATATGACCTCAGTAAAAGTTGCAGGGTTTTCGAGATATTGCCAAATTAAAGCTTTTTCAAAAATTTCCCCTATTTTTACATTTCTAGTCCCAGAATTCAATCGGATAATTTAACGTTCTCATTAGGGCCGCTATTTTAATCTTCCAACTGTGACTCATGTGCCGACTTCTACCTGGAGCAGAGGCCCGAGAGGGAGGGGGGTCATGGGGTCCGAACAAACAAAAGAAACGCGAAAGCCGCTATACCTGTCTAACTTTATCGGCTTTCAAAAAATGGGATGGATAGAGTACTTTGTTTGTTAATTTGTGGCAGTAGCCCCATCAGAGAGCCAAATTGAGAGCTATTCAAGTGAATTCTGGGACTAGAAATGTAAAAAAGTGAAATTTTTGAAAAAGCTTTAATTTGGCAATATCTCGAAAACCGTGCAACTTTTACTGAGGTCATATTAGGCTGGTTCGGTTCCTCTTAGGCTGCTCCAGTGTCACCGTGGCGTGAAATTTATGGGACACCCTGTATTTGTTTCAAATCCGATGGAAATGAATGTTTATTTCAAATACAATGTGTACACAGTGTACTCATCCCAGAACAAGAATTAACGTTGCCATCCGATCGGAACCCTGCCTACGGCACTTTCAAAACATCTCCTCCACGTTCAATCACCCTTCTGAGAAAGAAAACGACTTTTCAAAATCCACGACGCAAATGCGACGGAATTATGTGATCCATTTAAATAAATCACTCAGTTAAACCCATTGAGATATATATGTAAAGAGGGCGACTGCCATCTTGGCCGATGATGGACGCTGTAACATGGGCCGCCATCTTTGATTTTTACCCACGGTTTACCTTAGGACTAAGGGTGCCTTTATAGCTCCCCGTCACGTATACGCCAGGACTTGCGAGCCAATGAAATTTCGTGTTGAGAATTGATGGCATAATGTCGCCAGCTCCATGGCGTCCTCGCAGAAAATTCTGAACTTTTTGGATTTCACTGCGAGGACGCGGCTATATACTGGGAATTTTGAAGCGGCAACAAGGATGGATAGAAAGATTTGACGCATCAAATGTGCTGTATATGCTGGGTTAAGAGCTTGGAATGAGATTATTTACGTTGGTCAAAATTGCTGTGAGCTTCAAAATATTTGTATTTTGAGGATTTTCCAAATATAATGCATAATTGCCACGGGTGAAACGCAGGCAACGGTAGTGGCCGAATGCTCATCGAAGGGGTTGCTCATCAAAAATCTTATATCAATCTGAATATGAAACGTTAAAATTAATAACCGACCTTAAACCCCTGGCAAACAAAATACACCCAACTAGGTATGACCCCAAAATATTAGATCCTAACCTTACTCGACCTAGATAAAGACTAATAGAGCCTAACCGTTAATAACGAAAAGGACACTAAAAGCAAACTAATGATACTCCCAACTGAAGGCGAAACAAAGGAACACTCAAGAGGCAAATCTGAAGCGCAACCGTAGCAATCAGCCAACAAGTCAGAGGATGTAGCGTGGTCTGATCAAATGCATGGAATTTTGTGCCGATTTCTCGTCCCGCATATCGTCCTTCACCTGTTAGCGCAGCGCAGAGCTATGAAGGGCCCTAAGTGGAGTGTACGCTGTCGCAGCCCGTGGCGAAAACGTGACGCGGAGCTATAAAGGCATCCTAACGGGCTGACGCATTAGATAACGCACATGAAATCAGCATGTATATCCTTTTTTGAAGATGATTCTCATAAAAATATATTTTATTAATATCACCTGATAATATTCCGAATTTCTCAGAAAAAACCACAGCAAAATCAAGTATATACAATCAAAACAACAAAATAACGTGTATGAAAGGAGTGTGCTTCGTTGGCTTGGCCATGTTAAGAGAATGGATGAGAGTCGAATAACGAAACAGATATATAAGAGTGAAATGAATGGTGTGAGAGGTAGAGGTAGGCCGAGAAAGTTGTGGTTGGATGTGGTTGAGGAAATTCTTAGGATGAGGAATACTAGGAGTCTTAAAAAACAGGAAGGCGTGTATGAAGCAGTGTATGGGGTTAAATGAGGCAAAAGAGGTTTGCAAGGATAGGTCAGTATGGAAGAAATTATTGAAGCAGAGTTAGGTGTACAGTTATGAATTAATGAGTGAAACATTTTTACTGTGCCTACCCCGGAAGGGAACGGCGTGATGGGTATGTATGTAACTACGAAATAACAAATAAAGGTTTCATGATGTACTTCCTTAAAAATCATCAACAAATGGTGCATATTCTTGCATTACATTCGCTAATGCATCCACTCCTCCGTGCTAATTAAAGACAAGCAAGGAATGAACAGAAGGAACCTGTATGGCGAATATTTCGGCTGTCAGGCTAAGGTTTGACGACGTCACGACTTCTCCACCTCCAACCCCCTCCCCTACCCCCCCTCCCCCTCCCAACACGCCCCCACCCGCTCTCATTCTCGCACATTTAACTCTGTTTCGCATTCGACATTTCCGCGTTCCGACGAGAACGCGTACTTCCCCCTCTTTCCCCTTCCCCGCCCCGCCCACTTCCCCTCACACTCAAGCCTCACCCACTACATCTCGCATATTTCCATCTCTCATCTAGCCAGGGTCGATTTATTCGATATGTTACACCATCGATATACGACTCGAAGACGCGAAGAATCGAGATATCGAACGACCTTGTCATCTAGCGAGCGACCACCGCCAACTTTCGCCTCATCGTGGAATTACGATCTACGTTCCCTGACGGAACGAGAACGGACGGTGGCGGTTTCCCGAAGATTGTTAATTGGAGTCACTTACATTTTAATAATAATAATAATTTAATTCATTTCAGGAATTACAGAGTGGTATACAAGAGATAACCCCTAAGGACGATCCTGTATTGCGGGCTACCAACAGATAAACCATGCAAAAAGCAATAGCAACGAACAAAAAGCAATAGCAACGAACAAAAATGATTGAAAATTTTCAATCAAACGTTTAACAATAAAGTGAAGAAACTAATACAAAAATACAAAAAATACTCAGAGATAATAGAATTCTATACAGTGGTTACAAAAAATAGACACATATATACATGATCGGGTACACTTACTATAACAATGGTATTACGATAACACTCCATTTTTTACATTTGATTCAATAAATACTACATGCAAATTACCGAACAAAACCTCTATGTTTTTTATAAGTAATAACCAAGTTTTATTTTCTTAAGAAAATTTCCTACGTGTCTTCCTTCCTTGATGTACGTCGCATGGACATTAAAGATTTTTCGAAATATACACACAAAACATCTTTGAAATAAAGTCAAATTAGGCTTGGGTATACTGGACTTTTCCGAACTTTTTTAAGGCTTTTCCGAACGTTACCGGCACTGTTGGCAGACGATGAGCGAACCTCGTCAAAGTCTAACTTTTCCGTCACGCCTCGTCAACGTAATAAAGGGTGATGGGTTGCTGAAGAGTGTGATAGAGGGAAAGATTTCGGGCAAGCGGAGTAGGGGAAGAAAGAGAATAGGTTTCATGGACGGGATGAAGAAGGTTAGATCTCATTAGGAGGTGAAAAAGGATACACTAGAGGGAGATAGAACCCTAAAAGTGTAAAAAACCGGGAGGAGATTCTCTGACATTCAACAAAACCTACCTTTACCGGTTGAATACATAATCATATTTCCAATAGACAGTCTCATTATTTTACAATGAAACAATAAACCCTCATGAGGCTGTATCATCAGTCAGTATTTTTTTCAGATTAATTATGTATTCTTCTTTCAAATTATAAAATTTAACAGCCACTCCGGCACCGTTAACAGATCCGTTCAGAACAATGGTTAAAAATCGGCGCCGATACTCACGTCCGTCGTAATGCACTAGTGCTGGACGTGAAGTCGACGCAAAACTGAGCGCCGCCGTGCCTCGCCGTCTCGTTAGGTAACGTCCATCGTAATCCCGCCCATACTCGTGCCTTTCGGAGAACACGCCGGACGGTCTTATGTTCCAAAGCAGGGAGACACATATAGACACGGGCTTGCGCGCGGAGACGAGAGGAGGGCGCTGTGCGTCTAAATTTCCAACGCGAAAAATAACAAAAAAATACTTCGGAGTCTGCTTTGGATTAAGATTTTATTTTTGGGTTCGAACTCCACCTCTTCACCTCTTAAAAGTGTTTCGTTGACCATACAAAGTTTCTCTTGGACTTAGATATGGAAATCCACAAAGTTAGGCCTGAGAGCTACTTAAAAGATGGTTACTTAATGTAGAAAATCTAGATTATTTTTGTAAATAGTATAGTAAACACTCATACTAATTGAATACCCGACAGGTTGTGATCAAAAAAAATTGTTATCTTTTTCATGTGTATATTTCTGTAATCTATGTGGTCTAGGTTCTTTCTTTTCATTTCTCGACTATTCGAAATTCAATTTGTTCATGAGGTTTCCCAAACACAGGCGATGCCTAAAAAGGGATTCCTAATGTATCCATTTCATTTGTAATGCAATGTGTGCATGAAAGGTTCATACAATGGATAAACAAAATAATTATTATTCTTATCATAATATCAAGTCTACCACCATTTATTTCAAAGTGGGCAGGTTATGAGCTACTTATACGACACTCAAGTAATTTCACAGTTTTTCAATCTTAATTTGACATTCGGAAAGTGAGAGAGTCGTTTTCATTCAATGCATTCTCCACCTCCCGTCCTTACTCTCCGGCATTCCAATGATCCATTTTCCTCCACCTCTCTCCCTTCCCCCACCCCCTGCCACGCACCTTTCCATCTCCCTCTGCGTTGCCCAGCGCCTTCGTCATAACGGTCTCCACCTCCCCTCCCATGCCTTCCCCTCCCCTCCCGCCCCCACCCTACACTCTCCCTCCCCGTCTTCACTTCCTGTGAATTTGATTTTCCTCTGACTCATCCGCAATCCACGTTACCCACATTAAGGAGCGTGGAGCGGTAAACAAGACATATTGAGTGTACATTCTAATTAATTAATTTAGAAGCTCAAAAAAACATTTTGGACCATTATTCAATGAAGAGCATATGTTTACACGATGGGAATGACAATAAGTACATTCGGTGATATAAATGATGGAAGAATTATACCTAATTCTAACTTGATTGAACCATATTTAGCCATAAATGGCTAGTTTCGGGCGCTGTTTTCGAAATTTAAACATAAATCTTATTTAAATGTGTTTTTTTTCTCATATTAAACTCGGTGCGATACCGTTTTATTTATGTTCAACATTTTCAACAAATATAAATGCATAATTTTGCGTTCAGAAGAAGGTATGTACGTATGTAATGGTATTTTTACGAATAATTCGTCATATAGCACAGTGCTACGTGTCAAAACAGCTCTGAATTTGCAATAATAACCAAAGTCTCGGAAGAGGAAGGGTTAAAAAGGGAAACGGCAAAGAAGGAAATGAACGAGAATAGACTTCATCGTTTCTCTAGCAAGGGGAGTACGTATTAGCAGTTTCCGGGTATAGGAACGTGAAAACAGTTGGCATGGCAGTCCTGTGGATTGGGGATTTAAAAATCATCCCCATTTTGGGATTATCAACTTAAAATTTAAACAAAAAATAAATATCTATTTTGTTTCACTAGAAACCATAGGAGTCCTTGTAGATATGAGGAAGTGGTTGAAAGGTAATGTTGATGACTAGTAATACGACGGTAATATATTCAAGATGGGGTGCTAGACGTACTGAAACGGTACATAATCATGATGAAAACTATTCGAGTGTATTCAATACTTTCGGGTGGAATAAAAGCAGTATTTATGTTCCATGCAAAAAACATTACATTTACTTGAATTTAATTACAATTCACTCGAATGGTACTAATAACCATCACAGCAGTACTTTCGATACACAAAAACATCAACTTCACCATCAAAATTCCTAATTCTTGGCCGATGGGTCCTTTTACTTCGGCCAGTATAATGAGTTCCCAGCGTTGGAAAGGGTGAGAGGTCATATAATGGAGAAAATGTAATACGCATGGAGAACTGCGAAAGATGTAGGTTCCTATTTAACCAAATCAGTTGGCTAATTCAATATTCACCATAAAAAAAGGCTTACTTGCCGAGATCTATTTAAATTCATAAAAGACAAGATACTTATTGCTTTTACAATTACTATTATAAGACCAATTTGAAATAGGCCAGCATGAAGGAAAAGTTGTTTTGCAATGCCAGACATGATAGGTTGGCTTTAGAGAGTGAACAATAATTTAATATTGATACAAAACTGGTGGAATTCAAGTCAAAAATGTTTGTTTACATAGGCCAAATAATGTTCAATAATGTTCAATAAAAAAATTCAATGTATTACTAATCGACTACACAATCCAACTACCACTTTCTCATGTCTACAAGGATTCAATCCTATGATTTATAGCGGCATTAAAACATTAAATCTAGTTTATCAACTGCCGAGACAAAGCTCCAGATAGGGATTGATTCTATAATAATAATTCTAGGAATACCTGCTCGCCAACTTTCACCAAATATCTAGACCCGACCATTGAGGACACGCTTTTGTTCGTATCCGACTCGTTTTTGTGCTTTGGTCGTGTGGCAACTGACGGTGCGTCGCGAAGGAGCCTTTGTACCTATGAGACAAGGGGCAATTTGCTACTTTCGTTTTCCTCCAGCGATCCCTATTCCGCCAACTAGCTTCCATTTCAATGGTCTCTTGATGTTAATATATGTGTGTTATTGTTATTCCTTCTCTTCACCGTTATTTTTTATTTTATAAAGGGGAAAAACAGACTTTGAACTTGAAGTATATACACACACCAGACACAAGAGACATGTTCCTAGGTTACCCTATGGAAACCAATCATTTAAAAGTAACTGCAATGAGAAAAGGGAGAAAACGAAATGTCGAGATTCGGTATTTATTGACAGCGCCATAATTGCTGTTTACTTTCATCATTTTTTTTGCGGAAATGCCTGAGTTAGCGCGTAAGCAGAAAGACTCTTCCCAAGCAGTGATTCACCATACGAGATTCCGCTACGCCCGAGACCTCATTCGCCAGATGGAAGAGGAGGTATTCCATCATTTTTCCCAGAAGTCGTCGTTAAAAGTGAAGACGAAAATAGGGAAGGTATATAATACCCTTTTACTCCAAAAAATAATAACGTGGACGTATAAAAACTTGTTATGTTAAGAGAATGACTTATAAAAACTTCGGCACCAGGGCAACAATAAAAGATTAAAACACAGATAAACAGACACTCACATGAATTTGGAATATTTCGGTGGATCCACCTTCTTCAACAAGAGGTAAATGAGTTCAATAATGCGATCTCAGAGCCATATTATTAATATTAATATTGATACCCTGCCATTTTAACTCCATAGATACAGTTTTGGAAACATAAACAATCCCACAATCTGTACAAATTCGCTAATAATTAATTTTATTTCAATTAATCAACATAGTTGAGATGTAATAGGTTGCTTTTATTCTAATAGGTGTAAACTTTTATAGTCGAATATAAAATTATTGTACATGTAAATACTAGCAATATAATACCCTCGTAACTTAAAGAAGGGACGGTTAGGACTTGAATGATCGCATAAAGCAAACGCAGATAACAAAGAGAAAAATACTCAAGGATATATATCCACAGAAAAAGGAAAATAAATTCAAACGGTAACATAGTGCAACAACACCTTCAACAAGGATGGGTTCGGGAACCGTGAACTCAACAAATCGGAGAGAGCCGGCATTGTAGGTCAAGATAGGAAAGATTAGATTGGATTGGATATTAGGGAAGGTGACCGACAGCTAAGGTCATTTTCGCCATAAGGGAGAGGTAAGGGAGGAAGGGTGGATAGAAACCCGGCGTCAGCATTAGCCTGCTCTTAGCGAAAGGCGCCAAGGGGACCACGACTTAACGTCTCATCCGACAGACAGGAGTACTGTACAGGAGTTAAAGTGCCCTCCACAAGATGCTCAAGTAGGGAACGGGTCTCCTCTGAAAAACATACTCCTCTGCAGGTATTTGAACCATGGCCGTCCACATGGTTAGCCAGTACTCTAGCCAACACACCAGCCCGATCCTCAGGAGTGATTAGAGACGATTAGAGACGAATTACGTTTGCGGAGAATAAACTTCATAACTATGAATACATAACTGAACATCACGAGGAGAGAAGACTTTCCGACTCGATATTTAAATGAGAAAAAGGAAAACGAGATCGCAATCTGGAGGACATACACACATCCATCCCTCTTCAGAGAGCAGATAATCAGAGATCCACTAAGGAAAGCAAGGCGAGGTAGAAAGCCGATCGGATAAGTTAACAGAATAATCTTTTTTATTAAAATTAAAATTGATTACGAATGAATTATATAACGAAATAAAAACAATTCCTTACTCCCAATTCGGGACATTTTAAGTGTTTTGTGATGGCTAGTAGAGAATTGATCCCAATCGGTTCATGTTTATAACTCAATATTCATATATTACAAATTGATTTGCATGACTTGTTATGGGCACAATCGGTACAAGTCTATAACTCAATATTAAAGTACCTATAACAAATTGATTTCCATGACTTGTATGCTGATTTCTTGTTTCATTAAAAGCTGATTTGTTGATGATAAATTTAATGCGTGTACATTCACGTGTGATCTAACCTCTTGCCTTAACCAACCGCGAAACTTTACGTAATATGTCTGAGCAAGCACGAACATATTAAAAAAAGGTAGGAGCGAAGTGTCAATTGGGGACGGTTTTAGGAGAGATTATGAGAAGAGAGTTAGGGGGATGAACCGGAGAAATCTACATAGCATGTATAACCCTTATGTCGAACACATGCGTTTCACAGATTAGATAACAAGATTGTGTTATATTTAACTCATTCGGAACTCAAAATGACCTGGTATCCGTCCGTGGCGCTGGGGGGGGGGGTGGATTGGTAAGACATCACGCAGACCACCGAGTGAGTTGACATATGTATGTTGCATTAGGCAGTAGGGGTGTACTTTGGTCGTGGTTGTCGTACCGCCTCGCTCTCAGTGACTGTGGTTTCGGTGTGGATTCTGTCGATGCCACTGAGTACGGGGGCGGAGTGAGATATGAAAGGCGACGAACTCATTGGCTGGCGTGTCAAAGTGATGGACTGTACTCCCTCCTTGTCCTACCCATCATCCCATCCTGGATGATCATAAGCCGGAAAGATTAGCTCGAGCAGGTGCCATCCCACCCGTCCACATTCACGTGATTACTCCGAAGAGGAGGAAGAATATCGCCCGGCGACAGCCGAATGTGGAATGAATTCCCTCCCGACGGAGGCAAGAGTGCATTCAAACGATCCCATTGGTTCAAAGATTCAACCACACGAAGCAAAAGAATATTGATGTAATTAGAGCGCGCCACATTGAGTGGATCAGTCGAACCGTTATAAGACGCCGAAAACATAGGAACGTGAAATCGTGAATATCTACATACATGGATACCCGTCACGCCATTTCCTCTCGGCGTAGGTAAAGTCAAATGATTTAGTAGTTAATTGCCGCTAACTCTAACTGGATCCCTTTCCATAATTTCATCTAAAATGCTCCATCCATACGAAACACTTCCGTTTCTCTGGCTCTCATGCAATGGTTCGCACATGCTGTACTCTTTTTAAGACTCTCAATATTCCTCCTCATAAGAGGTTCTTCTTTACCACACACGCCCTCGCCTTTCGCGGTCCACCCCTTCCTCTCAAACCATTCACTCTACTATCACATATCTGCTGAGGAATTCAACCATAATCTATTCTCTCCATACGGCCAAACAAACGAGGTACACTCCTTTCGTACTAGTCTATTAGTGGAGTATCAAATCTAGATTCTTTCTTCGCCCACTCATTCCCAACTCTATCCTCTCTATTTACCCACAAACACTTCTTAGGCCACCAATTCTCACTTTATTCAGCCTATTCTTATGCTTATCCTGACATGCCCAGTTTCCACTTCCATATGCCTAATAACGTGGGGAAGAGAAAACTTGCACACTATGATTTCCGCTCCCCTGTAGACAAACTGTCATCCCTAAATATACCCCGTGTAATATCTACAACTTTCCTGCCGGCATTTCCACGCCTTATAATCTCTCCTTATATCCTTCCACCTTTCGAAATCATTCAGCCAGAATGAACAAAATCGGATTCACCTGTTGAACAATCTCATAAATTATTAAGATTGCAAAATGGAAATAATTTACAAAAAAATCACTCCATCATTCGTGAAATTTATGAACAATTTGCACATGTTTCCACGGGGATCACTTTCCCCAAGAGAAAGAACAGGCTTAACCTTTTTGTCTTTTCCCTACACTTCACTTTAATCTCTGCATACGGGACACACACGGCATATGTGGTCAGAATGGCGATTGGGTTGGGTGGCCTCGCTGTTTCTCATTACGAAAAGGACCGGGTTCGAACCCTGGTGATTGCTGAGTTTCATATGGGCAATTCCTACATATCAAGTGACGTGCTCTGTCTGTTGGATGGGATTTTATCCGGTGGTCACCTCGTCACGTCAAGGCGCCTCCACGCATTCGGCGAGTACCGATCGACTGCTCGCCGGATGCCGAGTGGTGTATACATAGGTTGCTCGCTACTCGCCGAGAGCCGATTATTTATTGCTCGCCCTTTCTCGCAGCGCGTCCGTCGTGTGTGACACTTTGAAGGAAGCGAATATTCGCCGTAACGTGCTTTCAGAGTAGATGGTCGTTCAAAAAACTGCTTCTTCGAGGTTTTTTTCATTTATTGGGTTCGATACGCACACTCTACGCAGCCCCAAAAATTATGTTTTTAAATAATCACACGGCATACCGTAATTTTAACTAACACATGGGTTTATCTGCTCTGGTTAACTGATACCATCCACCACCTTTCTCATCTCAGTTTTCCTTCTTTTTGAACAGTACACTGCCACAAGGCATGGTTAAAAAAGCAGATGAACTAAAGGCAAGTTCTGAGTCGCTATCGACTGTGCCATCCGCAGGGCAGCTAAATGGCGAGTATTCGTCGTTCCCAGAGTGACTCAGTGCGCGGCAAAGAGCGCATAACTGATTCGATGTGCTCGCCATTAGGCGAACGCCCCGTCGAAAACCTCGGCTATTGGGGAATCTGCGAGCGGTACTTGCCAAATATGCGGAGTCGTCTTCATGCCATCATCAAACTAATGCCGATGCCGCACAATTTGACATTTGGATCTCACTGTGTCGAAACGTAACGACTGTTGCATGATATCTATATCAACATATTATCATGTGAGCCGTCACATTGGCGAGGAGCAGGGTATGTTAGGGGGGTATATTAGTCACCAGCCGGATAATCGTGATTACAATGAGGTGAAATGGTTAAGTGGATTTTGTGAGTGTAAAGTATTTGGAGTGGAGCTCAAGTTTTTACTGTGGTCACTTATTGTACCCATCTGTTTGGTAATGTATCTCTCTTATTATATCCCTTCTGTGGGACCTAAAGATGTAGCGCAGCGTCAAAATGATGTATTCAATGTCACACTGAAACACACGTGTTCTGAATTTCTCTAGCAAGCGTGTAGCCTCCGGGTCTCCAGCGGCTCCCAACCTAATGCTTCTAACATCTGTGAAACTCCGCATATCCGCTCGTAGCAGTTTTGATGGAGCGCGTAGGTTTTCTTTGTATAATATTTATTTCTCGTACTAAATATTTCTGAGCAGGGTCCCAAATTCTTTAGATGTTTTCGAAGTGCGGCCTAGCCAGGGCTAAGCAGTATACCCCTGGAAAGCCATCACAAAGATGGGGTGAGCTTCTTACGGCTAGGCAATGAAATAAAAACAGAAAATCTCCAAAAGCCGTAAACAATTGTTTACGGCTTTTGGAGATTTTCTGTTTTTATTTCACAGTATACCCCTCCTTCAAATTTTCACCCGAGGACTTTCGTATTATAGGTACTTTTGATAAATCATATTTTCTTTAAGGCTGTGCCGCATTAGCTGCGTATGGGTGTTGTCCACGAGAGGCCTGTCGCCAAAGTAATTCCCAGGTATTCGACTTCATCTGACTTTAAAGGCGGGTTTACACATGGAAGTCACTTCAATGACAGTAGCCTTGCACGTCGCTTACAATCGATACAACTATGTGTACGCACTGGGTTCCATGACAGTAGGGGTCGATAGTGGCAGTAATCGATCGTGGATCGCACTTTCAAGGAATACACACTTGCTTCCATTTTGCCTGCAAGTAGCATATCGATCCTGCGATAAAATCGCATCCCGTGGAATCTTGGTCACTTGACAGATGGACAAATGGAGATTAAAAATGCAAACAACGAATAAGTTAGATATAAGAGGACTCATTATCGCTTAAGTAAATATTTATTCGTTCTTGAAAATATTTTTAATTCCAAATAATTCCTAAAGTATGCTTTATGGCTTATCTCATATTTAATAATAATTATATTGTTACAATTGACACACCTGCTTCGACGCAATAATACATGATTATTGTAATTCATACAAATTAATTAAACCCACCAATGTCTATGGGACTCAAACAGCGATATACGAACGCCATTGTTGCCATGCTTGGTCGATTTTCGTAATTACCATATTCATTGTTTACTTCCGTCATCTATTTGTTTGGAAAAAGCCGGAAGTAATGTGTAAGCGGAACAATCTGTTGCAAGTGGCGATACGATTCGAGATACCGGTATACAGCTTTTTCTATGGAAGTTCCATGGGTAAAGCCGCTTTAGAAAATGAAACGGGAGGATGACACATAAAGCATTATGGAGATGATGTAATGCAGAATCTCGGAAAAATAAAATAAATTTACAAATGTTGAACTTTTAGCCTTGAAAATGAAGGTCAAATCGTCGAATTTTGGAAAATAAGTTGTTCATATCATTTTAATTCAATAGCATGAAGAGATAAATATATTTTTCTTAACGGCAATGAAAACCACGGCAAAGTCCACGTTTGACCATATTCTCTTCTTCACCTGTTATGGTAATATGACGGTCAAACCCTCTATTTTCTAGTACTCGACTCATCGTTCCAGGCACTTGCCTCTATGGAACATTGCTTGCATTACATTACTTGTAATCCCATCCATATACGTAAGCCATTATCATTAACCAAATCGCCAGATGAGTCGTTGAACTCAAACCATTGGCATTGCCTTTCATACGTGATGATTTATACTGAACATTCTGCGACGTGAGTGCGTGGAAAGGTCAGAAAATGTAAGCAAGCGCACATGGAGAGTGTAGTTGAAGTTCAAAGAGGGAATATGAAGAAGAGGTTTGGCGTGGGATGCTCAGCCGCCTCGACTCAAACGTCGACGCCTTCCGCGTCGCAGCATTAAACACACGAACATCCATCTCGATTGGAGGATTGCTCAGCATTTGAATTGACGACGTCTTACGAGCGAATATTCAGCAAACTCACGATTCGAGGAAATATATCTCTCTGGGCGCGGCACTCTCAGCGACGAGGAAATCATGACGAGAGGAGCGACTCGATCGGAAACATCCGAGATACGAGAAGAGTCAGATGTTCTCAGTTTTTGCGAATGGCAATGACAGTCAACTGTGATCACGAGGCAATGAAATTCGCATTTTAAAATCACTAGACTAGATCGGGATACGAACTCGGATCCCCCAATTGGCGGTAGAAGTGTTAGATGCCACCAAGCGATTTTAAGGTAGTGCGAGCGAGATAGTTCTAGAGCTATGCGAATGCTTCGGAATCGATTCGAATCGACTCGAATCAGGCTTAATTCGATTCGATTCATACGTGACAAGGATGAATCAGGCTTAATTCGATTCTATTCGCCTGCAAATCGGGATACTTCGAAACCAAATGATTCGAAATATTCAAATCTGATAGATTCGCCTTCGAATCGTTGCATGAATTCAAACATGGCGCTATTTCAAAAAATGGTGCGCCGTCCGTTTAGACGAGGTTTTCCTCACGCGAAACGAAAATTTTAACGAACACATGTTATTAAATGCTATTCTTTGTGCCACTATAGATATATAAGCTGATGTAAGGCCCTAAAATATTGTGATAATCTTTATTACTTTAACTGCGCATTAGCTTTTGCATTTTATTTAGATTCGAATTTCGGATTCGCAAGCGAATTTTTTGGGGTAATTCGATTGTCATCAAAATTTTAAAAAAGTTCATTTCCATTCGATTCGAAATATCTTTTAGGAGATTGGATTCGGTTAGATTCGAAATGAATATCCCAGATTCGCACAGCACTAGATAGTTCCCTAATCATAGTAGAGACCATATTTGAATTATACGCTTTAATTTCTCCAGCTCTAGTACAAATGAATAAAATATTGCATTTTAATGGTGCAATAATATAGTTTTACATGACAGAAATTGTAAGTAATCAAATGAAAATATCTAAATAAATCTTTAACTTGACTCATTTTTTCACGCGGTACGTATGAAACTCCTTCAAAACGGAAGGTTTATTGTGATCCCGAAGAATTTACTGCGGTAACAATATGATTAATTTTCAAAAATAGTTGAGAAAACACACAAACTACACACTGTTGATTTTTTACGAGATCTAAGTGTAGGAAACGCCTCATTTTCAATATCAGGTCTCTCTGGAGTACAAAAAAGTACCATTTCCCATGTATAAGGGATGGTATTTCCTGAAAAATATCTCGGAAAGTAATGTGGTAAGGGGTTAAATTTTTGATGTCAATGGAAGGTTGATATATTTTTCTTTAAAATGAGACCAAATTTATTGATTTCTACGCAAAATGATATTTCGCTATGATTACCTTAAGGTAGAAGTTAAGGTACTATTTCCAGAAATTCTGAAAACTCACATACGGCATCGCTTAAGTGTGTTCTATAAACTGAGATGAAAAATAAAGTAGGCTTCCGCCATAATTTTACTGTAATTCAGCCTTGAAAGTGGAGATTTTATCCGAAGATCTAATGGAGATCGCTCATATTATGGCAGAAATAAGCTCATTTGTACGAGAAATAATACAAAAGCTCTAAATTTAAAGTGTTTATAAGAAGCAAAAGTCCTGGGGTAATGAATAGGAATAAAACAAAAGGATCTAATAACGTATTTCTTAAAGCTATTGGCGAATTATTACCGCAATTGAAGTCAATTGCGATACTTGCATACAAATGGCGCCACAGTGGGCTACAATGGGTAGCCATGTGACATGTGTGACAATTATAAATATATTCGTGGAATAATTTACATCTAATTTGTACCTTAATTTCTGTTCTCAATGGGTAAGCCATTTCATATGAGTGAGCAGGATTTTTAAACAAAATATATAAGAATGAGTGGCTCAGTGTTTGTTTTGACTCGCATAGGAAAGCGCCACCTGAATTCGAGGCGAATTTCAGCGTCAGTTTATGCAAATTGGGTGTCCTCGCCATGTGCTAACATTTGTACTAACAATAGACTCGTGCTTCATAAGACACTGACGCACAGGATGAACTCCACTTTTTTTTTGCTTTAGAGTGACTTACTCTGACAACGTCGGTGAGACTGGCATTAGTTGGTTAGTCATCGTTGTAACTGGCTAACACACCAGGCCGGTTATTGAGAGATCCGCATTAGTATCCTAGTCTGGTCATATGATTTTTTCAAGTCGAATTTCATCCCCTTAGTGAACGTAAACTTTTGAACCCACGAGTGACAATACATCATTTGTTTAATACAACATTGGAAATTTAACAGTAAAGTTAAAATAGACAAGGATAAAAATACGCCTCCACTATAATTACTGCACACAGAGCTTGCGATAGAAGGTAGACATAGTAGCAGAATGTAAGATTGCAAAAGGTAACACTGATTTATTTAATATTTTAAATGGGGCTATCGGAGACGTAGATAATTGTATTATAAAGGAAAAAGGAAAGACAGACAAAAATGACATTATATGCGTATAGTATACATCGGCTGTTATGTCAATTAGTTCAAATAAAAACGTTTACCACAATGTAATAATTTTGCATTACTTCATTATATTATTGTCTACCTGCAGAATTTGAGTCAAACTAACCATTAAGGTGACGAATGTTATGAGCGTGATATGGCTTTCAGGTCTTTTTTTAAATATCCGACCCTGGGTTAAGCGGAAACCTGTCTTATCCAGAAAAATAATGTTCCCGATAGATTCCGCTAAAAACAGGTTTCACTGTAAAATCACCGATGTCCTGCTTAATAATAAATGAAATGAAATTTTCTTTGATGGCCAATGATATATGAGGTGGTTGGAGTTGGAGGGGGAGGAAGGGAGGGAAATTGGGTTTGGTGTGTTGTGGTTAGACAAGATTAGACTAGAATTCGGGGATCTTATTCCAAAGTGCGCGGGTTCGAGTCCCGGGTCAATTTAACGTACTCATCCGTCGATGGCTTATCTATTTATACGTATATCGAATAAAATTTCCACATTACGACTCGTTTGATACAAACAAGTTTTGTACACATTTGGACAGGGAAATGTGACTCCTGGTAAGTGGATTCTGAAATATTATTCGATATATATTATTCAATTTGTCACATAGCGACATCGATTGTCGTGAACAACAGTCGAAAGTAACCCAATGGTGTCGCCAGTGAGTCATTTTACCGTTTCGTTTCGTACCGCTCGAAACTCAGAACCAAGGATTCTACAGTGTCCTTGCTCAGAACAGAGGCGTCGGTTGCCCTCTGGGCCTTCCGGGGAGGGGGGGGGGGGATTGCCTTAGTCCGCCCCTCGATCGACAGTGCTGCCCCCAATGTGGGCTTCACAAGTTGACAACCCGTTTAGGGAGATGTACAGAGAAATACCGATGTAGTCATAGAAAATCCTCTGACTGACCCTATAATTTAATCTACGCTGTGATAGCGATTCCCATCCCAATCCTTCAAACAATGCAGACACACTAGCAAACTTATCGTAGCATCGTTTCACAAACCTAGCTCCTCTTCGCTGCACGCGATCGAATTCCGACATCAACCCCGCTTCATATGGATCCCATACACTGGCAGCATATTCCAGATGAGGCCTAACGATTGAAAAATAACAACGTTCTTTCACTTTCACATTTTGCGAGTATTCTCTTGATAAAGCCTAGATTCCTGTATGCTTGGCCGCATATTTCCCGAATACGTTTTTCCCAAGATATGTCGTGAGTAATTGTGACCCCTAAGAACTTAACAGACACGGCGTTAATTATTTCCGCATTATTTATTCTGTAAGTCCAACCTGGCATACTTATCTTTTTCCAAAAACTGACTGCTACGCACTTTTTTAGGTCCTCTTAGGCCCGCGGGGACGTTTGCCACAAACAAAGTTGGGCTACAGAGAAAAGCAATGAGAAGGAAAAAGAAGTGTCGGGTAATTTCGTTCCGGTTTCGTTTCGTTAGCTCCTCCCGTCGAATCACCGATCAGTGGGGCAGTTAGCGATGATGCATGCCTACGGACACAAACAGGCCAGGGCATGTTTGAACGAGTGAAAGGAAAGGGCGATGCGGTGTTGCGAATTGACTGGCGAATTACTAGTAGAGATATTATCACTACCAGTAGAGCGAATAGGATACATCCGATGGCTTGGCGATATGAAAAGTATGGTGCGTCGTTCATTGAATATTGTGGAAAAGTACGATTCCTTTTGATTTCATAGAGCAGAGGTCAATTTAAAACAAAGTCGACCTCCAAGGTCCGCGGAGACATTTGTCACAAACGAAGTTGGGCTACAGAGAAAAGCAATGAGAAGGAAAAAGAAGTGTCGGGTATTTTAGTTCTGGTTTCGTTCGCTCCTCCCGCTGAATCACCGATCAGTGGGGCAGTTAGCGATGATGTATGCATACGGACATACTTAGGATTTGGTCCTTGTGAGGCGTTGCGTGCAAAACAACCGCTTTCCGGTTTCCCCTGAGAGTGAGAGGTGGCGTCATCGTGTGGGTGGGTGGGTGGAGGGGGGTGTACACCTAAACGTGGGTTTGTACCGTTACGGGCGCCCGTCTTCTCTCCTCCCGTGTGTATGCGAATAATTTACGGGGTGGGGTTAGGAAGGGGGAGGAGCGGGAGAGAGGGGAAGTGGAGGCGCCCACGTCGTCAGGTGTGGAGTCGGCGGAGCAGAGGTGCACCAAAGAAGCACCAAGCCGCGGAGAATGAGGTGTGACCACAGGTCAGCGACCCTCCCTCCGTCCCGCCCACCTCCCCGACGGGGGGACCTCCCGCCGCGCGCGGGGCACACGGAGGAGCCGATGATGTGGTGTCGGCCCGGGGCAAGGTCGCATCTCGCCACCGACCGGAGGAGGAGGAGGACGGGACGAAGAGACAACTGGAGGGCACAAACATTGAGGACATTCACACTAAGGTTCTGGAGAGAAATCCACCCTCAGATGGTGCGTCACCTACCGAACACCAGTAAGTGTGTCCAAATACGTCATAGAAATTCCTAAATTCTGGATTTGTAATGGGCACTGTAAAACAATATAACGAAATAAAGGTAATATAAAAAAATTATAACCAATTAGCATACGAAGCAACATTAAGTAAAATAAAAAGTGAAACAGTTCGGTCATGCCTTTCTATTAATTTGATTTAGATTGCTTTATTAACAAAAAAACTAAATTAATATTTTAAGGTAATTTGAGCGAAATATCATTTTACCTAGAAATCTATGAATTTGGTCTCATTTTAAAGAAAAATATCTCACCCTTCCATTGACGCCAAAAATTCAACCCCTTACCACATTATTTTCCGAGATATTTCCCATCAATACCAGCCATTTTATATGTGAAATGGTACGTGTATGCACTCCAGAGAGACCTTACATTAAAAATGAGGCATTTCTTCCACTTAGATCTCGTCAAAAAATCAACAGTGTTTAGTTTGGGTGTTTTCTCAACTATTTTTGAAAATTAATCATATTGTCACCGCAGTGAATTCTTCGGGATCACAATATACCTTCCGTTTTCATGAAGTTTCAAACGAACCGCGCGAACAAATGAGTCAAGTTAAAGATTTATTTGGATATTTTCATTTGATTACTTACAATTTCTGCCATGTAAAACTATATTATTGCATCATTAATAATGCAATATTTAATTCGTATGTCTCACATCTGGTGAAATTAAAACGTATATATCGTATATGGTCTCTATTATGATTAGGGAACTATCTCGCTCGCACTACCTTAAATGGTTTTGAGAACTCGAAAGAAGTGTCATCAGTCGGGAAATCGAATGTCGATTCCTACCGCGCGCATCACGTTTAGTCTACAATCCGAGATCGGTCCTCCATTTAAAATACATTCCGCCCACATTCCCAAATCCACCTGACATCTCTCCGGGGAAGGCTAATTAGGCATATGTGCGAGAGGAACAAATTTCAATTATGCTGTCCAGCTGAGACAACTATAACGTTCTATAGTGCTAATGAGAATCGGTCGTTTGGCCACCAGCCGATATATATTTAAGCCGCGTCCAAGGAGAACCACTTCCTCAATCCGTGAAAATAAGCACAGTTATTGACGACCATTAAACCGCAATCGAACATGCGTTAAAAAACCTACATCGAGACTACTGAACCACGTTTTCATAGTATTGTACACGTAGAAATCCTGCTTTGATTCATCCATCTTGAAGACAGAACAAAACCTCATCTCAAAAGATCAGGAGAATAAAATAAGGGAAATAGATTGTAGAACAGATAGGTTTAAAATGTCGTTTTTTCTGCGATCTAAAGGACACCATAATGTCGGCATTGAGGCTTAGAAGAATGTTAGTTGCGAACCATAGTAGCGAACGACAGACAATTGTAGGTGGAGATTTCAATACACCATCGATAGATTGGAAAACATGTAGTCATAAGTCTGGGGGTAGGGACAAAGAAATCAGCGAGTCATTGCTTAACCTGTTCGCATCATACGCACTACATCAAATAGTAAATTTACCTAATAGAGGGGAGAATTTTCTTGATTTACTTGCCACAAACATCCCTGAAAAAGTTATTAAAGTTGAAAATGTCGATGAAATAAGCGACTACAAGGTAGTGCACGTAAAATTTTCCCTCAATACTGAAAAAATTTTAAATTAAAAAGAAAGATTTACCTTTTTAGTAAAGCAGATTTTAACGGATTTAGGCGTGACTTAGAGAATTCCTTTGAAAAATTCTTGAACATCAGCAAAAATAGTGATACAGACAATACATGGAAAGAGTTCCTCCAAATTACGCGGTCACTTGTCAACAGATATATAACTCATAAATATAAGAGTGAGAATAGGGAACCAAGGTGGTACAACGCGGAGGTTAGAAAATGTTTAAAACGCCAACGAGTTAGCCACGCGAAACTAAGAAAAATGTAGCTACTAGCAATCTAAAAAATACTATCGAAAATTATAAAATTTGTAAAGCAGCCGCAAAAACAGCCCTTAGAAAAGCGTTTAGTGAATTCAAGAGAAAAGTACTCGGAGAACAACTAGAGGGAAATCCGAAAGCATTTTGGTCATATTTTAGGGAGGCACAGGGAACTAAAAAGTTAACGGATAATTCCTTGAAAAACGATAAAGGCGAAATAGCAACTTCCAGTTTAGATCAGGCTCATTTTTTAAATTATTTTTTTCAGAGCGTTTTTAATCAATCTAAGCGTAGTTTGCACGAAACCATACCAGACCGATTTCAGCAACCAATGCCCCCGATAGATATATCTTGTAGCAGAATCGAATCCTTACTAAATAACATTAGCTCGAATAAGTCCTCAGGTCCTAATGAAATTCCAGCTCGTTTGCATTAAGAATTAGCTCTCAAAATGGCTCCGTACTTTAAAGTAATATTTAAAAAATCCCTCGAAGAACACGCGGTTCCCAAAGACTGGAAGGTAGCAAACGTGACCCCAATTTTTAAAAAGGGATAGGGAACAGCATGTAATTATAGGCCAATATCATTAACGTCACTATCTTGTAAAATTATAGAGCATATAATAGTTACATCAATAATGGAACACCTCGACAGCCAGGATTTATTGATGACAAACCAGTATGGGTTCAAAAAGGGACGGTCTTGCGAATCTCAATTAGGTATTTTTGTTCATGATATTTTAGTTTTCGGAGAAGGTAACGTACAGGTAGACAAGGCGTTTCTTGACTTTAGAAAAGCGTTTGACAAGGTTCCCCACTGTAAGTTACTCGCGAAGTTAGCATCATACGGGATAGACAGTAATATAGTAGGCTGGATAGGAGACTTCTTACATGAACGCGTTCAAAAGGTGGTATTAGATGGTGTCAGCTCAGGCGAAGTAAAAGTTACATCGGGTGTTCCCCAGGGAAGCGTGATAGGCCCAATTTTATTTCTTCTCTATGTAAATGACTTGAATACAGTGGTAAAAAATAACAAGCTCTGTCATTTTGCCAATGATGCAGTAGTGTATAAGGAAATTAGAAATGAAGAGGACAGTCAGTCTTTAGCTAAGGCTTTAGATGCGATTGATGATTGGTGTGATAGTTGGCAGCTAGAATTAAATTTGAAGAAATGCACGGTAATGAACTTTTGGAAAAAGAATGGCTTTCTCCGGAATAGTTATTGCATCGAGGAAAATAAAATATCTAACGTAGAATCTATTAAATACTTAGGCGTCGCCATCACTGAAGACATGTCATGGGAAAACACACCAGGGAAACAACTAGTGTAGCAAACCGTAGATTAGGATTCGTGAAAAGGGTTCTAGGCAAATGCGATGAGAGAGTACGAGAAAGAAGCTATTTTTCACTAGTCAGGCCTCATTTATGAATATGCCGCTAGTATATGGAATCCGTACGAGGAAGGTATGATAAAAGAATTAGAGCGTGTGCCACGGAGATCCGCTAGATTTTGTTAAAGGCCGTTATGATAATTGTATAAGTGTTACGATTTTAATAGAAGAACTAGGATGGGAATTACTATCAGAACCTAGGTTGAAATTTAGGTTAAACCTTTTAAGTAAATTCCAAACGATTTGTTCACAGATGACGTTATATATATATTAAGAACTCCTGCGTATTATGCTAGGTTTGATCATATTAACAAGATTAGAGAGAATTAGATTGTCGTACCGATAGATTTAAAATGTCATTTTTCCCACGTACCATAAGAGAGAACAATTGGCAGCATAGCAAAGGGATAGGTAGGTGAAATATAGTTAGAGAAGTCTGTAGTGCATGATGCATGTAATAACAACCAATAATCCCTTTCTTATTATGTAGATACTAACCATCTAGCTGCATCTGACCCTATTATCTAGCATGTCTCCATTAAATATCCTAGTTGCATGTTTTCATTTTCACCCCCTGCCACACACCCTCGTGGTGGCTCGCATGGTATTACGTAGATGTAGATGTATTTGACAGGTAGTGTAGCTGATTAATGCACATACCCCCTAATGCATGTTTCTAAATCTGCCGATTGGTGATAATACCATGTTTTGCATGTTTCCTGCATGACTCTTGGGTCACGTTTATGTAGTTACATTGTGGATTATTTTAGTAGTTTCTGTAGCATTTGTAGCATACACATTATGAGGTGCATGTTGGTGAAAGTAAATTTCTTCAATGTAGTTCATGTTGGCGATAAGTCGCCCCCTGCCAAACACCCTTATGCCGACTTGCAGGGTCATGAGTACATGTAGATGTAGAACCTACATAATATTCACTTTTTATTGATCATTGACGATGGTTTCGGCATCATTCGGGGTACAGTTCTGGCTTAAGATCCTGGCGCTGCGCAGGGGTCGATTTTGAAACATGGGCTACGAAACTTTCAAAATTCGTAGAAACGGTCGCGGTAGGTAGTTTAGCGTGGAGGGTGAGTCAGATAACTCCCTAATTGCTGCCGACAAATGCACTCCAAAAAGTGGGGTCACTCACCAACACCTGCTGCACCGTTTCGACTCGTCGCACGTGAAGTTACAACAATGGGTGATTTCTAACCACTTGCCTCGCGTCTTTTTCGCTAAGTCCACTGTTCCGTTCTCTCTCGTTGCCTCGCACTTTTCCTCTTTCTTTTCCCTTTACGCCATCTACCCCTCCCGCGCAGGCCGGTGCCACGAACATTTACTGGGGCTACGAGGTCTTTAAAATATATCTGAATTCATTGAACTATTTCAAGCTGTACTTGGTGGAAGTTGTCTATATTAGTGTTGAATGAAAACACTTGTTAATCTTCCACAGATTGGGTTGCTGTCACGACACGTTTCACCACACTGTGGCAATATCTGTGCGAGATTTCCAAGTGTTTTTATTGAACCTGAATCTCTGATTTCTGTATCACAAAATCGGGGATGCGATAGGAAGTGTGAGAAACGAGGGGAAAGTGTGGGAAGGTTGGATCGGAAGGTCGAAGTCGACTTTTTACTCCGAAAGTCGATTATTAGGTGGTCGACTATTAATTTTCAAAGTCGATCAAAAGTCTAATAAAGCAATCAACTTTCGACTTTCGCTCGAGCACGTAATCGATATTTCGAACACACAATTGACCGTTTTTCATGAAGTGCATTTGTAGGAGAGCATAATAAGCACCAAAAAACATAACTCATGATGATACGAAAGATTCCAGTTTCAGGGATGATTGATTTGAAAGAAGACTGGTCAAGGCTATCAGCATTGTAGTTCATAGAATTGATGTTTCCACTGGGAAATCGATAATGATAAAAAAATCGATACATTCCTCATGCCCCCCATTTTTGTAAATACCTTCCATGTATCTATATGTTGAGTAATAAAAACCTCAGCTCTCCTCACCAACAGTCGCACACAAATTTACAGAATATGAGGACACTTCTCTCTCCATTAAGGGAGCTGCAGCGATCTTTGTTAATTCACATTTTTTTTTTTGCGTGATTTGCGAAAAAAAATTTGCGTGAAATATTTCCCACAAATATTAAGAGACATCGGCATAGATAACGGTGACAAACAGCATGTAACACATTTCCTTTCAAGGCATATTAATAATATTTCAACACGTATCCTTTATGTACTAATGTAAATATTACATTCTGTGCCCGTGATTGCTAAGCAAATATTCCAATCTGCGCCTGAGTGTCTGTCTAAGGAAGTGAAAATCGCCGTGTACTAAAGTGAGCTTCTCCCTACTTTGTTGTATGGTAGTGAAACATGGGTATGTCAGGATGGACATAAGAGTAGACTAAACGCCGTGGGTATGAGTTATCTGAGGAGTGTTTGCGGCAAAAGTGGGATGGATAGGGTCAGGAATGAGTGGGTAATAAATGAAAGTGGGTTAGGTGCTCCAGTAATGGATATATATGAAGGGAGTGTGCTTCGTTGGTTTGGCCATGTTGAGAGAATAGATGAGAGTCGAATAACGAAACAGATATATAAGAGTGAAATGAATGATGCGAGAGGTAGAGGTAGGCCGAGAAAGTTGTGGTTGAGGAAATTCTTAGGAGGAGGAATATTAGCAGTCTTAAAAACAGGAGGGAATGTATGAAGCAGTGTATGGGGGTAAATGAGGCGAAAGATGTTTGCAAGGATAGGTCACTATGGAGGAAAATATTGAAGCAGAGTTAGGTGTAGAAATATGTATTTATGAGTGAAACTTTGTGACTGTCTACCCCGGAAGGAAACGGCGTGATTGGTATGCATGTATGTATCTTCCATTCTGTGTGCTCAGATTTCCTCCTTAACTCGAAGCAATACATTTCTTATTATTGTTTTGTAGGCTAGCAAATATCAAGGTATCTTGGCGACTTGAGGGTGTAAGTTTTTTAGACTTGGCATACTATGATTTTCGCTTTAATTTTGAATTTCGCTCCGTGAATCCAAGTCTTATTGGGTTTAAATTAAGTAGAAATTTTTATAATGAAATTCTTGAATCATTTATATGGTTACATGCATAGTCATTTTAGCACATAAACAGATATACTTTCGTGGAGTGTGATCCAAGAATATTTTTCGAAGTCCTTGAAAATTTATTGAAATATGCATCCAATTACTCAAGATTACCTCTCCAACCGCCTTAATGAAAAAAACAGCTGTGCTAAGCAAATTGGTCACATGGACCTGAGGAAGCCAGCAGGACAGCCGGCGAAATATTGTCCTCAACATGAACCAACGCGGCGGAAAACCCTAAAGAAGGAATCAACCTCTAAGCAAATGTTGGCATTTTGCGGTACTCTTACAGGTGCCAAATCGGCGCAGTGATCGGCCAGGTGTTTATCGCGAATGAAATACAGTAGTTAATGTGCTGATCGTAGATGCGTTCGTTTCCATTCTTCATAGAAGCAGGGGCTCAAAGTAGAACAGAAGGCGAGTACAGAGAGCTGGACGAATGCACATCGCCAGCTTTTCTCAATCTCAAAATAAATGAGGCGTACCAATCTATTTAATGTTCAGCGCGGGAAGGCATGCCGGTGGAAAATGCAGGCTTGTTTTTGTATTTCGACTATCGGCTTTCGGCTTGTTTGTAAAACGATACTACGACCAGTATATTAGTGTGTCTCGATTGTTAAAACAATTGGGATGGTAATCGCTATCACAGCGTAAATTAAATTATAGGCTTAACTTTTTAACTAATTTTCAGGAAAACACATCTCTGACGACGTAATAAAACATACTATTAACCCCCTCGTACTACAGCAGATTAGTTCGCGCCAATAATATTAGAGATATAGATTGTAGAACCGATAGGTATAAAATGTCTTTTTTTCCGCATACCATTTGGGACCATAACAGCTGTGATCGTCGTCATGAATAGTGCGAATAGTGATATTAGCTAGACTGTAGATCTTTCTCTTTATATTCTCTACGTTCTTATTTCTACATGATGTAAATATTGATGTTCTTATTTATGCATGATATTTTGAATCTGTAGTAGTAGTCTTTGAATCCCTTGCATATTGGAACGATTGACGATAGAATGTTTCTTGGTAAGTAGATTCTTATTTGGTGCATTGCATGTGTGTGGTACGCTGGTTTCAATGTAGTTCCGGTGTTCTGCGGTATAATTCATGCATGCCTGGTGTGGAAGCACCCCCTGCCACACACCCTCTTGGGGGCTAGCACGGTATGACGTAGATGTAGATGAGTCTGGGCTATGCATTATTATTTACAATAAAATAACTCTGTTTCATGAACAATTTTAGTGCTGTATACGCTGACACGAATTATTTTATTTTCAATGCAATTGTAACAACGATATAAACTATAATAAAATAATACAGTTCTCATTTTATATTGCTAAATAGATAAGTGATAACTTTTTTTGGACTTTTGGGTAAAGTGAACGAGTCAACCTTTTAAGTCGGAGTGTCCAAAGTTGAAATGGAAAGTCGACTTTTATTGAACGATTTCAATCCTACGTTGAACTCACGTTTGGGAACGACGTAACGAAGCAATATTTCTCTAATTTCTTTTTTTAATGTTGCTATTTTTCGCATGTCAAATCAAAAGACAAGTCAAGGGATCCATGAAATACTACTTGAGATGACGAATGAAGAGAAGTGTGTACATTGATCGTTGAGCAGTGACTTGGGCATTTCGGATATGGAAAAATTGGGAAGTGTTACATACATTTTTCTCGGGTTTCCGTCCGAGTAACTCACGGCAATTTGAAGCGAGTGAAGGACAAATTGGGACTCAAGACATCGGGAGTTTATCGTATTCCATGTCAGTGTGGCAAAATATACATCGGGGAGAAATGACATGCAACATACCGGAATAAAAGAACAAAGAAGTTGTATTAGACTATTCCACCCGAAAAAAAATCTGCCTTGACTGAACATCAGAAGACCATATAATCTCCTTTGACGATGCTCAGCTTGACTCCAAAGCCAAAGGGTATTGGGAATGTCTACTAAAATAAGCCATTGGAATCAGCGTGGGTTATAACACCATAAATCGGGACTCTGGGTACATCCTAAGTAGGGAATGTAAACCATTTATTCAAAATATCACGGGAAATGGAGACAAAAATGCTCCCCTCCCTCTAGACAGCTATGTAGGTGTAGAGAGAATGTCCTGAGAATCATTTCTCTGAAGACGATGGAGGAGTATTCCATCGAAACGTTGGCAACAACCAAAGTCCTTACTCGGATGGAAACCCGAGAACGATTTATACATTCCATTCGACGAGAAAGTAGAAAATCTTACTTTAGGAAGTGTTGTTGGGGCGGGGGGTTATCGTGGGTTGGGTGAAGGTCGAATTCTTATCTACATCTACATCTGCATAATACCCCGCGACTCGCCACATGGGCGTGTGGCAGGGGATGTTAGGTCACCAGCTGTGAAGGGTTTAAGTTTTTTGGAGATGAAATGGTGACACGTACTAGAGGAGTGTATTTAATGGAGCTCAATTTTTATTGTGGTAGCCTATTGTTCGCAGAAAGAACGAGTTTTGGTACCTATCTGTTCCGCAGAGTATCTCTCTTATTTTATCGCATCTGTCAGATATAGATATGTAATGAGGAGTCATGACAATATTCTCTATGTCGCTCTGAAAAATATCAGATCTGAATTCCTCAAGCAACCTAAGCCTAGCGTGTAGCCTCCGAGTCCCCAGGGGATCCCACCTTATTCCCTCTAAACGCAGTGAGACACTATATGTGCGCTCGTGGCAGTTTTTGATGAAGCGCGCTGTTTCCTTTGTAATTTATATAATTTTCTGGTTCTAATCTCTATGACCAGTGTCTCAAATACTCGCGGCGTATTTGAGGTGTTGCCTAACCAGAGCAGGATCTCTCTTTGACTTTATCATCCGAGGACCTTCCCATTATATGTATAACAAAACCTAGTTTCTTTAATACTGCGCCACATATGTTCTGCATGTGTACTCCCCACGATATATCAGATGTTAAGGCAATTCCAAGATAATTTACTGTATCTGAAGATTTTATGTTTACTCCACCCACAGTATAGGTATGGCGCTTATGTCACAGGACGAGGAAGTAAGAGTTTACTGTTCCTTTTTTCGGGATTCACTTCGGGATTCGGGAGGAAGTAGGAGGTTTATGGGAGGGGAACGGGCAAAAACATCAATATCACAAGATGACAATTGCTGGTAGAAATTTATAACTTACCTTGGAGATAAAAAAAATACGTGATTTTGTGACAGAAACCCGAGTGATTGGTTGAGAGGCACAAAACGACAAAACATTTCCTCTAGGAGGCGGGATAGTGCCAGATAATTTATCCACGAACTCCAAAGAGTTATTCAAAGCTGTATCATGGATTGAAGGCTGACAACGCTCCATAAAAACTATAAAATTAAACGGCTAGTTTGGGGCAGCGGGCCGTAACGTGAGACATATCAGGCCTGATGGATATATTATTTTTATCAAAATTATAATCTTAGGCAATCCATGCAAACCTTGAAGGCAAGAGATTCGTTTTGACGAGACACTACCTTTCATTACGAATATAAGACAAAATTTCCGGCTTCATTATTAGGAATATAAGACAGTTTCCGCCTTCCACCCTCCTTCCCCCTCCATACTTTGTTGTGTTTGTTATATATAAGGGGAACGCGACCCAAAAGATTTACCTGAGGATGACACAGGGTGTCGAAACCAAGAGCGAGTTGAATTATATTAAAGAGTGTAGCATAAAACAAAGTACATATCTTTTATTATGAGTGAAATCATAAATTTCCGCCATATGACACTACCTTTCTTTCGTGCTAACCACTGTTTTACATTTTCGTCTGGGTTATTTAGAGATATTTCAAAAAATGAATGCCTGTCCTATTCGCAGCAGAGTTGTCAATTCTATTATACTGAAATTGCACACCAGATTGTATTCGTTAATAGCAACTGTTGTCATAGTTTGACACGAAAAAGAATTACGTGTATATATATAGAAAAAATAGTGTGGAAAGTGAAGTTAGGTGGCAGAAATCAAAGAGAGAACGCGCTTTTCTGAAAAGTGCCAGGATACACACGAATGAAAAGACAGGTCGTTTTCAAAAGGCAGCAAGCAGAGCCAGAGGAGAAACGAACTACATCTACATCTAAATAATACCCTGCAAGCAACCTCAAGGGTGTATGGCAGGAGGAGAGAGTGTCAAAGATAACGGTATTTACTTGATATGGCTTAAGCCAGAATCACTCGATACTTGACCTTGTACAAGCCCGAGGATGTTAGCGAGTACTGGATTTCTGGTACGAAACCTAGCATGCTTGAAACCTTCCTAGGAGCTATCACACGATACTTGAACTTGTAGAAGGTCTGTTTAGTAGATCTTTGATCCAGTACAGTCGCGGAAGGAGTTTGACGACCGAAATGGATGATTTCGAACGAAGACGACGGCTTCCGTAGCTTCCGTAATAGCAGGAGTAGGGGCGAGAATGCTTCAAAAACGTGAAAGACATCGCTGGCTACGGACCTCACTGTTGTGAGGTTTGGGTTGTTTATTTGATTGCGGAAAATTGTAATTGCCACGGGGGACTGTGGAGGCGCTGACATCAAAAATTGACGACCGCATTACAAAGAGCAAAGGTGATTGGTCGCCGGCTACTAAGTCCTACTAGGAGTAAGTCTCAAACTAGTACCGCACCAATTACGAAAACAAGGATACCAGCTAGTATGCTAGCGATCATGCAGGATTTCCAGTATGCTTGGTCTGTATCACACGATACCTGACCTTGCATAAGTCCTAGTATGCTAGCTAGCATCCGCGGACTTGTACAAGGTCAAGTATCGTGTGATTCAGGCTTTAGAAAGAAATGAGAAATAAGTATTTTTTTCCAACTTAATGATTTGTGTTTCCCAAGCATTTATGAATCATCGCCCCCGTGGTCCCAGAAGCCGTCATCCAATGCCTCCCTTCTCAAACTCTCAGATTTAAAATAAAATGCTAGACCAAATCAGGATTTTTATATAAATAAAGCTGAAGCGATTGTGATTGAATTGATGACGATTTCAAATCCAACAGGTCGATAGTTTATTCATCTCGAGACACGCATGCATGATACCGTTTGGTCAGGACCCAGCCTACAGCGCGCAATGTCGCACCCTTGTTTCAATTCGCCCCCTTGTATAAAGCAACCCCCAAAGAGTGCGATAAGGACCACTTTGGGAACCACTGATGTGAAGAAAGGCCAAAGATTCTTCAGTCGCGTGGTTTTCTTTCCCAAACTGCATCTACACCGACGTTTTCATACCCAAGTCCGCCATCCCCATATAAAGTATACTAATGCTAGTTGTAAAGCCTGGAGAAAACGCTAAAATCTCGGAGAAATAACCAATAAATGTTGCATAAATAAAATAATTAAAAATGAATGTTGACTTTTAAAATGAAAATATTAACGTAACTACAGAAAACAATACATAATATATAAATGTGAAAGACTTCTGTGAACACGTCAATTTTGGTGAAAAAGATGGAACTGTAATTTGTTTTTTTCCCTTATAATACGTGCATTTTGGAAAATTCATCTGCACGCGTCATGCTTGAGTTATTGGAGAACGCAGAAGGCAAGGTTCTTACACGCACTTCCACTTATGGCGTCATATTTTGGGAGGAAACTAGCTCAAAATTCGTAAATTACATTAACTACTAAAGGACGGTGTCCCTTTCTTGCCTGGTAAGTTTTTGAGTAAAGTTTTTTCCGTTAAGTTCTAATTTTGCCCACTGACGCTTAATTATAATTAAGCACCATATTAGTGATTAATTGGCCCGCATAAATAATTAATGTGAACCAAAATACGCCGAGGAAGGTTATCCTAAAATACGAGGTGAGAGATAGTTCTTGTTTCGTCGTGAAAAATATTTTATGTTTAATGAACACCAAAATATACCTCTTGGAGCTTACCCAGTCCTTTAATAATTTAAAGATCAAATTCAATTTCATATTTAATGGAGAATTTGTAACATTGATCACGGCTAAAGACTTTTGTTTACTCAATGAAGAGTAGCAGTTCTACGGAACATCAAGCCCGATCCAAAATGAAGAAATCAGAGTGCATTGTGGGATCGTGTCATGACCTGGGTGTAAGGGCCTTGGCAGAAGGGAGATCGCATTGCCATCTACTGGTGAACATCTAAATCACCACGCTTGGCAGCTGACCCATACGTGCATACACGTAGTCTTTTTCACAGTAGATTATTTTTTTAATTAGTTTGAATGATATTTGAAGACGCGTTGGTGCAGAGCAACGTGATCACTCGGTGCGAAGCCTCGATTAATCTTCACTCGAAGCACTCGTTGGGGAAAAACCAACTTCCTCATATCTTGCATTATGTATGTCCTACCTACACACGGCGTGCTCTGTCTCTCTCCCTATTTCTCGCTCCCTCCCCTCCGATGCCCTCTCTCCCCTCCAGCCATCTTCCTCCCCCCTCCCAACCTACTATGACGCGCCCTTGACCTCTCGACAGCTGGCTAGTAAAGGAGGAGGGAGGGCAGGGGAGGGGGAGGGAGAGAGAGAGGGATGGGCGGGCAGGGAAGGGAGGGGAAGTAAAGGGGAGGGGTTTGCCTGCGTCACACGCGCCCCACATAAGACAGCGCCCAGCGGCCGGCTACGTCACCAATCCGCCGCCGCTGCCGATGCCTCCACCCGCGCAGTGCAATTGTAATGCACATCCCCGCGAAGGCAGCGAGATAATAAGGCAACGTTTTCCACCGACGTGAAGCGTACGATAAATTACGCATCAAAGCTGTGAAAAGGCCGTTTTATACAAGACACTTATACCTGTATTATGTACGGACATGTACCACAAATTACGTCGTGGAAAGAGGTAGATTTGCAATAATGCATACGCAAATGCACAAATGGTAATATAGCCTCGGCTCTGATTTTGTATAATGAAAGAAATTTTGTAATGTCCACTTCGTTTTTGATAGGTACAACGCGTTTCAACGATTACATCGTCATCATACATACATACATACCAATCACTCCGTTTCTTCCAGGGTGGGCAACATCGTCATCATCAGGTACAAAAAACCTGTATGTTTTTTTGTACCCGATGATGACGATGCAATCGTTGAAACGCGTTGTATCAATTAAAAAAATAAGTGGAAATTACAAAATCTCTTTCATAATTCAGAAATATGTTCCACAACATCTCGCCAGATACCGTTGAGTAAATCTCTGATTTTGTGACCGCCCCTCTAGCGTTTTCCGAACATTGAATTGTGCAATTGAGCGACTCTCGCTATTGCAGGCGGGGTTGGGATCGACGTAAACTGACGTGACGGAAACGAACGGTTCCGTAAAGGTTTCCGCCTTCTTCCTGTAGAGGAGGAATGTATTGCGATGAATATTCAGCGCCGATTGTTCACCATTTTGGTGAATGGAGATCTAAACGGTTGAGAAGTTGCTGCGTTTTTCACATTTTCGCAGTAAAATATTGGTAATCCGAAAAAAAAATACCGACAAATACTGCTTCAGAAGGGCTAATTATGCATAAAAGTGAAGTAATTAAGCAAGGGGGACATTATGGAAATGAAACCTTGTGAAAACCGAACAAAATGGAATGGATTTTTGGGGAGGCGACCGACAGCTAAGGTCATTTGCGCCTTAGGGGATAGGTAAGGGAGGAAGGGTGGAAGGAAACCCGGCGTCGGCATTAGCCTTCTCTTAACGAAAGGCGCCAATGGGACCACGGTTTAACGTCTCGTCCGACAGATGGAGTACTGTAATTGAAGTGCCCTCCACAAAACACTCAAGTAGGGCTCGGTTTTCCTCTGAAAAACATCCTCCTCTACCGGGATTGGAACCCTGGCCATCCGTATGGTTAGCCAGTACTCTAACCACCTCACCAACCCAATCCCCAAATCGAACAAAAGCTCTCGGCTTTGTTCGCTGACGTTTACGTGTCGCGACGGAAAACTAAGACCGTGACAATGTTCGCTCATCGTCCGTTGACGGCGACGTTAGCGGCCGGCCATCGTGACTGGTGCCACTTAATAAGAGCAAATAAAATTTCGCATATTTCACCGTCCCATTCAGCCACGTCAGTGAACGTTTAGCTCATTCCCACCTTGAGGCACAGCCTTTACGGTACATTTTTCCCAAAATCACGCTGTCTGGAGAAATGCCTACTTGAGGATGTCAGAGCAATTTATGTTTACGTACTGAAAGCATGAAACTTTACTTACTTTCTCTCCTTTCTCATATCTAGGGAAGAAATTTTTAAAAAATTGTATCATACAGATTTGTTTTTTGCCACTTCAATAATATATTATGTCGTAGTCTTTAAGCACATGATATATTTCGTAATAATTCTATTAAATTTGCTCAAGTTTTCTTATAAACGCAAAATATTACATTTATTATCGGTATAAATCTTGCTAGCAAGTGTGAAGGTATTAAACTAATAGAAATATTCGAATGAAACATGTTTACAAATACTTTCGTTGAAATTTTGAATATCGCGCCGAGAATTCTCCTCATAATTTCTCTTCAATTTAGGAAAATATAGCAAAACATAATTCTTGAATTGTTTCCATTTCTTCCGGTATGGTGATTTCGAACACACAATCAGAATCACTTCAGGTAGTTTGAGCGAAATATCTTTTTAGCTATAAATTAATGAATTTGGTCTCATTTTAAAGAAAAATATCTCACCCTTCCATTGACATCAAAAATTCATCCCCTTACCACATTATTTTCCGAGATATTTGCCAAAAAAATAATAGCCCTTTCACATGGGAAATGGTATTCGTTTGCACTCCGCAGGGACATTATTTGAAAAATGAGGCATTTCCTACACTTAGATCTCGTCAAAAAATCAACAGTGGGTAGTTTGTAAGCTTTCGCAACTATTTTTGAAGATTAATCATACTGTCACCGCTGTAAATTCTTCGGGATCACAACAAACCTTCCGTTTTGATGGAGTACCGCGTGAAAAATATGAGTCAAGTTAAAGACTTATTTAGATATTTTCATTCGATTACTTTCAATTTCTGTCATGTAAAACTACGTTGTTGCACCATCAATAATGCAATATTTAAATGATGTGTTCTACAGCTGGTGAAATTAAAACGTATAATTCGAATATGGTCTCTATTTTGACTAGGAAACTATCACGCACGCACTACCTTAAGAGAGTAGCGATCCAAGAATTTAATTTACTACTTGCTTGACAATTCATCAAAATGCGCATTCAATTGCCGACGGTTACCGTTTCAACCGCCCCGAAATGATCTCAAGGAAAGTGTATTTGCGATGTTATTCACAGCGAAAGAGCAATTTTTGGAGATCGATCGACGTACCGGCGCACACTGCGTTTCAGTTGTGTTTGTGAGGTGACGGTCGATTGGGGGGGGGGGCATTCTATAACTTTTCGGATTCGAATCGAACAATGGTTCGAGTTGCAAAGGGATTGGATGTCCGAAATTCCGGAGGAAACAATGGAACGTTTTATTGGCGGAGAGAATCACACACAATAGCACGCTTCGGGCATTGCCCTCGAATTTGTTAAATTGGGATTTTGTTAAAAGAGAACTCGCTCAGCGCTCCGACAAAGTTATCAACCACTTTTCCTATGTTAGACTCCACTTGGGATACGCTGTCAGTATCTGAGATCCTCACTATGTCGGCTTAAAAACAGAAATGGAACGCGTGCAGCGCAGATCCGCGAGTTACTTAAATGGCCGTCATGATAATCTCGTTGGTGTTACTGTCATTTTACATGTACTAGGATGGAAATCGCTTTCGGACCTTGAATCAAAAACTTAGAATGAAATAAAGCTCGGTTCAACTTTGTGGAGTTCCCTATTAATTACTAAAAATCACTTTTACACTCCACTGATCAGTTCACAGATGAGTTTATTTCACGATACGGATTTATAATTGTCCGGAAAATCCGATCTGTGCAAAAAATTAATCCGTGAACTGACCAGTGGAGCGTAAATTTTTTTTTACCTATTTAAAATTTAGACTTAATCTATAAGGTGAATTCCACACAAATTTATTGGTTGACGACGTCAGTAATATCGTGTGGCCTCTGAAACATAACAGCAAATCAGATAATGGGAGAGAAATTAGGGAATTGGATTGCAAGGAGTAATCACTATTCGCTTAAATGATGTTCGTCAAACGATCACATGCCTGATCATCATTTCCTTTTTGCTGTCCATTTCTCTTCCTTCAAAACGTACGCTTTTCTAGAAACTCATCCCCTTTCCCACTCCTCCCCTCCATTACCCCATTTATTGTGAATAGCTTGAGTTTTTTTCCTCTTTATTTGATCTTGGAATTCGCCACCTTTGACCCCCTCCCCTCTTACAGCAAATTACTGTACAGGTGCATCTATGTTATTCGTAAACCTTGAAAATGGCCGAGACTAATATAAAAATCGGTAGGTATAATTTGTTTGTTTTGTATAATAATATGTTTGAGTTAATACTACATACATGTTTTCTTTCAGTTTATATTGAAATTGTTTTTAGTTTCCTATTTAGTCACTAAAATCGATCAGCCCTTCACACCTTTTGAGTCAATCACTTTCTGCCTTTGTTTTCGCTTTCTGTTTACGGTTGGCATCGCTTTCAGATCAACAATTAAAATTAAGGCTTAATCTTTTATGCACATTTAAAGCCAATTTGTTTTATTGCGACGTTAATTGCATTTTACGACACCAGTCGTAATACGGTAGACCTGATGATCAGAATAAAATTCCGTAACTAGATTGCAGAAAGGACAGGTTTAAAATGTCATTTTTTCCCGCGGACGGAAAGAGACAATAACAGCTCCTGATGAGAATTTTAACTCAGTTTACCGATGACTAGTTTATCTGGGTATTTGATTTGCTCCCTAATGCTTACATCCATATCTGCAGCCTGGTTCTAACATCACTTTCTGCAAGTTTCCGGTATAGCTCTTGCATCTCTGTCCGCTTATGAAGTTACAGAATACATTTCTACGATTAGTTTCTCTAGCATTGTCGCCATTCCTGTGAAGTAGAGCACGTCGGAGAAAGTTCACCATTTGACGAGTATTTGCATGTTTTTTTTCTAATGCACCGACGGAGGCAGCTTAATTGTGGTAGAGTGTGTTGCAGATATCGGCGATAACTCATCCCAAACACAACAGCCTCGCTTGCTTTGTATCTTGTAGGTGTGGACGAAAGAGCTCCACAAACGAGGGACCTGAAACCACTCATTTAACAAGAGAACAGTGTAGGTCACACATGATCTCAATGCAGGAGTTGTCATCACTGCTATTGAGAGGCGTGCTGTGACGCGCCGGACACGGCGAATCAGCCAATAATTCGCGGAAAGTGTTTCTGTAAGCGATCTTTTTTTTTGGTCGAAAGATTTCAGCTCCCGGGTTTCTCCATGCAACCGTCTCCATGTGTCCGAAAGTAGAAGAAAATACTTCTTCTAACAAAGGTATAATCTCATAATTTCGTGACAGTGGTACTGAACTGCTTAAAAAGTACTAAATCATTTCTATAAATCATCAATCCGTGGATTGGACTACTTCACCCCCCCCCCACTACTTTCTCGTCTCAGTTAATCGTATTATTCCATGAATATACATATGGATTGTTGACTCGTCGCCAAAAACTGTTGCCTTGAATTCCGTAAACAAAAAACTTTTTCGATTGAGTCCCCGTCTAGTGATGAAAGACGGCAGTCCAAATGTAAATACAGTCTACAGATCGTAAATAATCACGTCTTACCGGTTTTACTAACCAGTAATCATAATGCAATGGATAAAAATTGTAGTACTACACGTGGGACGTAATTATACACTTTTTTAATATTGTCCAGTCTACAGATATATTTAATTCCTCTCCAAATTTAATTACACAAATGCACAATTAACTTCTTAGCACTTCGTGAATATCGTTCTACGGCAATTTAATAACAATAGGAGGTGAAAAATGTGGAATGAATTATAACACGGAAACAAGCACTATAATGATTTCAAAACCAAGATCCAACAATATCATCTATGGATGAGAAATTGCGCCAATAACTACCATTTGAATAACAAATAAAGGAGAAATTTTTAAACCTACTCCAAGACCACACATGAATAGTAGGTTACACATTAACATCCACATCAATCTATCTAGATCATATCTTCTGATTCCTAAGGCTCTCATCAAGTAATGAACCAAAAAAATGTAGGTGTAAATTAACAGTAAAAGATCCACACAACAGAGAAAAGGCTCACGATGGAAGTTTCATATGCCTCTTACAAACTTCCAGTAGTAGATATTTCCTCTCTAGCATTTACAAAGTAACTGTTAGGTCTCGAAAATAGTCAGCTATTATTCACAGTGTCAAGTAGTTCATCGCTTTTGAATATTCACCATAGTCTCAAGTGAACAACAATCAAAAACGGCCATTTACGAGTCGACTGAGAAGACTATTTTCTAAGTGGCGCCAAGGACTGAGTGAACTAAAAGTGGAAATTTAGGCAACACGTAGCCTAGGCAACGATTCCAAATATTTGAATTCATTATCTATATTCATGTATTATTCCTTCATTAAGTCACCATTTTGACGCACCTCTCAATAAGCACAGCGCAAGAATAAAAACAATGAGTTTCCACACTTTTAGCGACCAATCGAGAGTGAAATTCTGTTATCGCTAAACAATTGTTAGGGACGAAGCACTTCTCTGGTTTTACTCCATACATTTTATACTTTTTGCCATAAGTGTAAAGCTATATTTTTGAAGAAAATTTGGAAATAGCTTTTGAAATGTGCAGCCTTAGATTCTCAAATGACGGAAGAGATATTTCCCTCTGTTTATATCGTCTGTCCTCTCTTATAGTAATTGATGTTGATTCCATGTTTTCCCTCGGGTTTTGCATCATTGTGTCATACAACCGACCTAATCCTCTCCGCCACTCAAAGATCCTTCACACCCTCAACCCCTCTCCGTTGTCCCGTCCCATTTATATACATCGCCCCCCGTACTTGAATGTGCACTTCGAACTCGGATGGCGGCGTTCTTACATCGACTTGGGTAAAACAAACTGCTCACTGTCAGTGCTTTCCATCCTCGGTTTTTCTCGGCGATATTACTGATTTATTTTTTCCGCCAATATTACTTTAATGTGGCGGTTGTGTCGTAGAGCGCGACCAATAAGTCCGCTTCCTCTACTTTGCCTTTGCTAAAAATAGCACTGATATATTAATGAATAAATAAATAATACATTGTTCCATCAAGTAAACAATGGCAGCCGTTTGGGTCTTTTTCGTATCAAAACCGAATAATTGTCGTTGGAAATGTGGAGATGAGCCCAAAGGCATTAGTAGGGTGATGTTAACGCAGAATCTGAGAAACATGAAATGACCTTTTCAAATAAAATCTTGAAAAATGTAGGTGAGATCATCAAGTTTACCAAAAAAAGTAGCTTATATAAGTTTTTTTATCTACAGCGTGAATGAGTAAAATAATGCCGAATTTATTGCGAGCGGATTGATGACTGTTCAGCGCTGTCTTGTAGTTAACTCATAAACCGATTAATACCGATCTCCTGAGAGGAGAAAAAGCGACAGACGCGTGAGACTTAAAACCGTTTAGTTTTGCAGAAGAGGATGCTTCCCCTCTGACACCGTCTTACCATTCATTACCATAAAGAAAACTACGGACAATTCCACGTTTGACCAAATAAGTGGCTCATTGGTTATATTTACTTCTATTTTAAATGTATTTGGCAACGCCACGTTTTTCATATAAGTACATAGTTTTTTAGTTATCATTCTCTCCTGGTACTTTTTCGCGAAAGATGTGTATTTGACCATCACACAACCTTTGAAAGTACATAGAACATGTAAATTAATTAGATGGCCAAACTTTGGATTCACAGTAGTTATCATTACATTCATCTATTGACATGACATGATAATCCACGCATTCCACTTGAATTTAAACTTATGTTAACTACTTTTTCCAAAACTTACAATATTCGCCCTTCATTATCAAGGTATAAAGTTCAATATTAGTAACTTGTGTAGGTTTTTTTTCAGAATTCCTACATCACATCACCTTCATAATAGTGTTTGACTCACCTCTCTATCTCAGTTCACACGAAAGCCATACCTATATCGTGGGTGGAGTAAACATAAAACATGGAGAAATCTTCAAATACAGAAAAATATCTTGGAATTACCTTAACTTCAGATATATCGCGGGGAACACACACACAAAACATATGCGGCACAGCATTAAAGAAACTAGGATTTATAAGCGAATAATAGGAAGGTCCTCGGATGAGAAGGTCAAAGAGAGATGCTACTTCGCTCTGGTTATGGCACACCTCGAATACGCCGCGAGCATTTGGGACCCTGGTCATAAAAATTTAACCAAAAAAAATAACAAAATACAAAGAAAAGCAGCGCGCTTAGTTAAAAACAGCTACGAACGAACATATAGTGTTACACAACTGTCAGAGGGATTAAGGTGGGAGCCCCTAGAGACTCGGAGGCTGCACGCTAGGCTTAGGCTGCTTGAGATATTCAGAACTGGTGTGTTTCAGAGCGACACACAGAATATTATCATGACGTCTCACTATATTTCTAGGTCTGACAGATGCGATAAAATAAGAGAGATACTATGCCGAACAGATAGGTACAAGACCTCGTTCTTTCCGCGCACAATAAGCGACCACAATAAAAACTGAGCTCCTCTAAATACACTCCCATACTACATGTCACCATTTCACCTCCAAAGATTTTCCATTTTCACACGGTTGGTGACCTACCACCCCCTGCCACACGCCCATGCGGCGACTCGCGGGGTAGTATGTAGATGCAGATTTCTAGCAACAGTTATTGCGGTTTTAATACAAAAAAGATCCAAAGGCGCGCTGGTACGGTTCCACCGGCTTTTTAGAGCGTACAGGAAGAGAGGCCCCAAAGGACATGAATATCCTTTCCACTTTCCCTCACTTCTTTGCCTTAAGGACAGGACCGACTTCCGCCCACCATTTTTCAAACCGTCGCGTGTTCGCCGTCAGCCCGTTCGAATGGTTCAAAGAGAGCGAAGATCCCGCGTTCCACCGCGCATGCATTTACATTTCGCCACACGCTCCATTTGCTATCGGAGACACGCCCGCGTCGTTGTCTTCCCTTCGCATCCTCGAGCGAAACCGAAACAAAAGAAAAATGTTTTGATAAACAATTGAAACGGGTTCAGGCCTTACGTTCCGTTTACTTTCGAGGGAGTCTTTGCTCCGTCACTTTCATCGAAAGGACGACAGGAATTTCCACCAATGCGTAGTGATGCGTGGAAAAAAACACTCGTCTGACACGAATGTCTTCGAGCGACATTTCACGGTCGTGCGGAGGACGCCACGGGCGAACAAGGATGACGCCCCTAGGTAGCTCGGTTTCACGCACGGGAAGGCACGTTGGCACGGGGAGGGGGAAGCAGATGCTTGGCGTATCTGGGTAATGTTGACGGCACAGGACAAAATGGCACTGTAAATATAATGCGGACACCAAGGTCCTTCTACCCAGTTCATGACACGATCCCACAATAACATTCTGATTTCTCCATTTTGGGTCGGGCTCGATGTTCCGTAAAACTGCCTTTTTTAATTGAGAAACCAAAGGTGTTTAGCCTAGTTCAATGTAACAAGTTATCATTTAACGTGGAGCTGATTTTGAACTTTAAAATATAAAAGGAGTAGATAAGCTGTACGAGTGATGTTTTGGTCTAAATTAAGGATAAAATATTTCTAAGGACAAAATAAGAGACCATCTATCACCTCTATTATTGGGATAACCCTCCTCGGTGTATTCTGGCGCACAGTTATTATCTCTGCATGTCAATATATCACTAACATTGTGCTCAATCATAATTAAACGTCAGTTATTGGCAAATTTGGAACATAACGGACAAGTTTCTCAACTCAAAAACTTACCAGGCAAGACGAGGACACCGTTATTTAGTAATTGAGATACTTTATGAGTTCTGTGCCATTTTCCTCCCAAGATATGAAGCCAAAATGAATACATGGAGATTATAATCGTATTTGTGTACATATGGCATCCTTGAAAGGAACATAGGGATGCTTTTTCTCTAAAAAACGGGAAAAACAAACTTGAAGGCCCACTGGAGCCATGTCTCGAGGACCTTGGTGGACACCTAATGATGGAACTAATCTTTTGAAGGAGGTAGGAGTGTTTTTCGTTTGTGTACAGATTCGAATGAAACTTTGGATAGTACACCAATTAGTAATATGCATTCGTGAAAGTGAAAAACAGCATGTGTTACACATTTGGTTTCAAGGCATATTAAAGCAATTTTAACACTTATCCATGGAACACTTGACATTCGTTTAGATTATAATTCGAAATAATTCGATTCTCTATGAAGAGTTTCTCTCAAACACGAAATAATACATATCTCATGAGTATATAATGGTGGCTATCAAACGCCAATGTATTATTCCGGGTAAAAAACTGGTATATCATATGATTGTCGCTAAAATTTTGCATTCCGCGCCGTAAATCCCCGTCATAAAAATGCTTCAAATATGGCGAAAGATTTAAAATATTACTCTCACACGATGTATTTCACCACGTGCATGATGCTTCCCAAACAAATAAACAGATGAACTACTCAAGTGAGTTTATTTTTCAACATACTCGGAAGTTAATTGTAATATGCACTCAATGACTCACGATCACCACATCGGCCAACTTCAAGGGCCATGGGACATTTAGGCTCGTCCGTTTGGGTGCTAGGACTTTTGGGCGCAGGGACGTTTCTGCTACTACTTGGCTGGAAAAAATATGCTTTTAAGATCTACAACTAGTGGTAGTACTATTAAATATAAACCAAAATTGTAAATGTCAAGTCGGGCGTTTGTTTATCTAAACAACAAAAGTATAAACTTTGATATAAATTATTTACATCAATTTTCCATTCCGAAACGCGAAACAGCGATCTAAGAAATACTTCATTTATCAATAACTACATTATTAACATCTTCAGGTCCCTTGTTGCCATCATATACATGAAGGTGGAGATGTCAACAAAGATTTAGAACCGATAAGGGCCAGGATTACAAGACGACCATTGAACCAAAAATGCTATCTGTGGTGCTGATTGTTGAGATACTTAATGTACAGCTTACTTACAAGCGTAATGCGCACGCGGATGATTACGCTTAGTAAAGAGGGCAGAATTAGGAGTGGCTGAGTATATGAAGGACTTTATGAATTATACCAGAGGTAGAAAATGAAAAGAGGCTGACGTGGATAGACCATCTTTAAAGATGGTCGGAGAGAGTTTTAAGTACATATTTGCATGAAACTTCGCATGCGTGTTTTCATCAGTGATGTCTATACATGAAAGTAAAAGAATTGCATCATAATTAGGTGGTTTTTTGGATAGTAGACGCTATTTTAACAAGAACACTTACGGTAGCGAGCCGAGGTACTCCGAGCGAAATATCATTTAACTTAGAAATCGATGAATTTTGAATCATTTTAAAGAAAAATATCTCACCTTACCAATGACACCAAAAATTCTACCCCTTATCACATTACTTTCCGAGATATTTGCCAGAATGTACCAGCCCTTTTACAAACGGTGCGTATATGCACTCCAAAGAGACATTCTTTGCAAAATGAGGTATTTCTAACACTTAGATGTCGTAAGAAAACTAAGAGTCTGTAGTTTGTATGTTTTTTCAACTATATTTGAAAATTAATCATATTGTCACCGCAGTAGGTTCTTTGGTATCACAAAAACTATACGTTTTGAAGGAGTTTCAAACGCACCGCGCGAAAAAAATGAGTCAAGTTAAAGACTTATTTAGATATTTTCATTTGATTGCTAACAATTTCTGCAAATGAAACTATATAATTGCACCATTAATAATGCAGCATTTAATTGATGTGTCCTACAGCTGGTGAAATCAAAATGTATAATTCGAATATGGTCTCTATCATAACTAGGGAACTATCTCGCTCGGACTACCTGGCACATGAAAAGTTCGTATTAATATATTGAAATGTGAACATATTTTATTATAAAAGGGTAGTAATATGTACATTTCTGACTATTTTGTCGTTGAGAATTTTTAAACTGTCAAGCTTAGTCCATTATTTAAAAACAACATATTTCAAAGTAATTTCACCTAAATTTCGAATTCCGCGCCTGTAACTCAAGTTATAACATGCTTCAATCGAGGAAAACATAAAATATAACTATTTTTATAATTCCAATTATTTCTGAATGGTGAGTTCCGACGAATAAACAGATTCACTATATATAAATGTATTCCAAAATTTTGTTCCAAATACATAGTTTAGAAAAATATTATAATGTTCACTCAATGACCCAAAACACCGATCCAGCCACCTTTAAGACCGTGCAATTTCTAAGCGAAGAAAATATTGAGATACCGGAATTCGGAAGAGAGAATGGGCAAAGGAAGGCCACGGGAAATGTGGCTGAATTGTGTGAAAATGTATGAGGGTGAGAGCCGTGCCGTAGAGGACATGGTGAGATGACGTTGCAGGTTGATACTTCGGGAATAACTACGAAAAGTGATTACCTGATGCAGAGAGATGACCCCCATTGGGATTACGAGAGAGAGGAAGAAAATGGACGTGAGTGGTGATTAATAAAGGACAGTGAAAAATAAGGACCTCGAATTCTCATAATTATCGACAATGATAATTTGCAATTCATTCTTATTCTTCGTCCGAAAAACCACAAAAATATACTCACTTCGATGCTGAAGTTCTTAAATTTTCCATTCTAAAGTATTTATGTGGCGGCATATGTATATGCTGTACATTTATTACGAAACTGGTGTAGATGTTGTTGTTGACCTTCCTGTATATCGTTTCGGCCCTGAAAATCGAATACATTCTATTCCGTAACATTGGCAAAGAATAACTGGTAATTAATTATCGACCTTCCCTCGGTTAAACCAAACAATAGGATGAATAAGAATGCACTCTTGTCAAATAAATATTAATAGTTTCATAATTATCGCCGATGCAATCTAAACGTCATCCATTTCCTATACGAAGCCATTACACAGCCGGCGTGTCTCCACGACACGAACACTGCTGGAGGCTTTTTGCGTACAGAACGGTTTAAGGTAGTCCAAGCGAGATAGTTCCCTAGTTATAATTGAGACCATGTTAGAATTATACCTTTTAATTTCACCAGCTTCAGGACACTTCAATTAAATATTGAATAATTAATAGTGCGAACATATAGATTTATATGACAGAAATTGCAAGTAATTAAATGAAAATATCTAAGTAAGTCTCTAACTTGACTCTTTTTCTCGCGCGGTGCGTTTTAAACTCCTTCAAAACGGATAGTTTTTTGTGATACCCAAGAACCGACTGAGATACCCAAGAACCGATTGAGAGACAATATGATGAATTTTGAAAAATACGTGAGAAAACACACAAACTACAGATTGTTAGTTTTTTGCGACATCTAAGTGTTAGAAATACCTCATTTTGTAAATAATGTCTCACTGGAGTGCATACACGTACCAATTACCATGTAAAAGGGCTAGTATTTTCGGATAAATATCTCGGAAAGTAATGTGGTAACGGGTAGAACTTTTGGTGTCATTGGATAGGTGAGATGAGTAATCTCTTTAAAAGGTGAGATGAGTACTCTCTTCACTCTCTGTGAGGTGAGAATCTCTTTAAAATGAGACCAAATTCATTGATTTCTAAGTAAAATGATTTTTCGCTCAAACCACCTCAATGTAATATATATTTGACGATAAGTGCCGGAAAAATGTCTCATATTGTTGGAGTTTTCTGTATGCTAAAAGGTGAAATGTGCGCCGCATGCGTTATTTCTGTCTACACACTCGAGGTCGTGCGATCATGGACCAACGCACGCTCAAATGTACGTCTCTTATATTCAGTTTGATAGGTATCTAGGCAACGCTATGTTCGGAGGCAGAGACGTTGTCAAACAAGACAAACTGGTGAGTACCCTTCTCATGCATAAAAATGTCCAGATACTTATGTTAAAAAATAATGCGTGCAACTCGAACGGCATAGTTGCGCTTAGCGCCAATTACGGCAGATGGTCGCCCAACGCCACCCGCGGGCGCGATTCGGAACCATCACGCGCTCGATTCACCATTTACCAGAAAGAAAATTGAACGAGTACGATAATTGTTCCCGTGCTGTACAGAACTACACAGTGAACTCGTAAATCGCTCGTGGCGAGCGCCCGGTGGTGCACGGAAGAGGCTTACTCGGAGGGTGAGGTGCGGCAGACACCGGCTAGGGTTTAAGTGGGGGGGAGGAGAGGGGATGTCTGGCAGAAAAACTCCGATTCGATTGATTGCGCGACAGGCACGGGCTCCTTCATTCCCATTACCGCCAACAAACCTACCACCCTCGACCACCCCCAACCCCCTCACTCCCAACCCACAAACCCCCATTTCGGTTGTATCAACGGAATCAGAAGAAAGCGCCAAGAATGCATGTGTACAGCCAATGCCAGGACAGAGGGCAGACAAACGTCGCTAAAAATTAACCTTTTCTCTACACTACAGACAGATAGCACTTTAATACGTAGGTACTATTGGATTTTGGGGAGGTGACCGGCAGCTGAGATCATTTTCGCCATAGGGGATAGGTAAGGGAGGAAGGGTGGATAGAAAATAGAAAGAACTCGGTGTCGGCATTAGCCTGCTTTTAACGAGAGGCGCCAAAGGACCACGGTTTAACGTCTCATCCGACAGACGGAGTACTTTACTCAAAGTGTCCTCCACAAGGCACTGAACTAGGGACCGGGTTTCCTCTGAAAAACATCCTCCTCTTCAGGGATTTGAACCCTGGCCTTCCGTGTGGTTAGCCAGTACCCTTTAACCAAAACCAAATTTATTTACAAAATTTATTACAAATTGAACAAAAAAATTAACAAAATACAAAGAAAAGCAGCACGCTTCGTTCTAAACTGCTACGAACGAACATATACAGTTACACAACTGTTAGAGGGATTAGGTGGGAGCCCTTAGAGACTCGGAGACTGCACGCTAGGTTAAGACCGCTTGATAAATTCAGAACTGATATTTTTCAGAGCGACACGAAGAATATTATCATGACGTCTCTCTAAATTTCTAGGTCTGACAGATGCGATAAAATAAGAGAGATAGGCACAAAACCCGAACAGATAGGTACAAAAACTCGTTCTTTCCGCGCACAATAAGCGATCAAAATAAAAACTGAGCTCCTAGAAATACACTCTCATAGGACATGTCACCATTTCACCTCCAAAACTTTACGTCTTTACACGGCTCGTGACCTACCACCCCCTGCCACACGCCCAAGCGGCGGCACGCGGGGTAGTATGTAGATTTAAATGTAACCACCACACCAACCCGATCCCATAGGTACAATTACTTTCAAAAATATTTTTTATGCCCACCTTGACCTATTTTTCTGGATTGATTGAATCGGATTGCATTGGAAAAAAACACTCTAGTAGTTGTTACGCATGGCTGGCTGCGGCCTTTGCTAAAAGAGCCTTACGTTGCCGAGAGACGACAAGAAATGGTGAAAAACTACATGTCTAATGAAACTGGAGTCAAATATACTTCGGAGCAAACGCTTTGTTTCCAAATTACGAAATGTAAATTTGATTTCCCAATGAACTGGCGTGATAGCCGAGGTGGCTAAATCTATGATCGGATTGTCTGTGGCGCCGGCAAAAATTCAAATCCTCTCTGAAGAACTTTTTTTTTTACAAAATGTCATTTCATGTGGAAAGGGTTTGTATGAGCTCGAAAAAATGCATTCTTCGCAGCAACGCAATTTATGAAGTTGACAGGAGATGAAAAGAATTTTTTGGTATTAATTATTTACCACTTACTTAATATATAAATGGTGTATAACTACTCTGCTACATTTTTTCTCAACTGATTTAAATCATTGAACGAGATTAATCATCCAAAGTAGCAGTAATTGCATTTTTTTGGCCTTTTAGTGCGTTACTGGAAAATCTCCTTTGAGTGAATTATCCGCTCAATGAATTAGTCTCTCTAGATAACCCAAAACCCATCATCGCTTTCCATGGTTGCTATCTTTTATTGAACAGTGAGTGAGAAAAACTTTTAATTTAAGTAATATTTTAATCGAAGAATGTATTTTTATTAAAATGATTTATATGTTAACTGTTTCCCCCAAATAATTTGACGATCATTAGAAATTAAATACATACGATGGAAAGTGACGTCACCAATACCTAGTTTTAAAAGAAATGGTTACATAATTTCCTTCACCTCTTAACTTCTAGCCCTCCATGGTTACTCAGATACGTGGGAAGCCGTGAGCAAAAAACCTTCATCACTTTCCAGGCAATACGTTAGCAAACAACAGTATATTATACGAGCCAGACAAGCTGTTTAAATGCAAATGTGTATACCAGCTATTTTATCAAGTATTATCTGAGGATTACTATAATATTAGCTTATATGACGACGGTAAGCGATATCAATCATTCCACAGATCTTTTTATCACGCAAAAAGTAACACACTACGCTGGCTATATTTTTAACTGTTAATAGGTATAACAGCTATTTTAGCAAGCATTATCTAAGGATTATGATAATTATAGGTTATGTGACGACGGTATGCGATGTCACTCGTTCAAATATATGTTTTTATCAAGCAAACAAATTACACACTACACTGGTTAAATATGTATCTGGAGGTAGAGGGTATTAAAAAGTAAATATATATGCAAACCTTTCACTTTTTTATACTTTGTTGCGTCACAACTCGAGTTTATAGCTAATTACAAACAACAAGACTTTAATGCGACAATATTCTCGCATTGAAATCAGTTGAAAAAAATATAGCCGAGAAAATATTCATTACTTTTCTAAATTAAATTGTAAATAACTAACTGGAAATTTCTTTTTATCTCGTATCGACTTCATACGTTGCGTTGATGTCAAGAATGAATCAATATGGTTCATACAAACCCTTTCCACAAGAAATTACATTTTGCAATAATAGAATAGGGGGACATGTAATGAGGAAAAGGAAGATGACGAAAGTGAATTACGCGAGCAGCTCCCTCTGCTTTTTGCTTGTTTCTTATTGGTTGCTTTGGTGCGTGACAAGAAGGGATATTTTTGCTCCAATCAGTTATCGGCAGAGAATCTCTCTCGTTTCGTCGCTTCTGTCTGTTCTTGAGGTGTAGTGCGAGTTTAAAACAATTAGCCTCCGAGTCGAAATAAGACTCGTCTGATCTGCAGTTTAAAAGAAATCTCATCCCGGCAAGTGGCCTCTCCGAATTCCTAAAAGGAAACCAAAAGAACTTCCCTCTTCACATTAGTTACAGCTTGGGATGACGACATGTTTAAAAAAACTATCATTACAATATAAGAAAGCATATAACTAATAAAATATCAGATGCAACTGCGGTAGCTAGACCATGTTTCATTTCATACTTCAAGCATCTCAAGACCAAGAATAATAGTCTTTGCTAGATATTGATGACGCAATCCGGTATGATTGGTGCCGTGTCAGAAGGCTTCACCCGATCATTGGACTTGCACTTCGGCGGAGAAGCACTATTTTCATCGTTAACGCATGTCTACTTAAACATTAAAATCAACCAATCAATGACAGCAGGTGACGAAAACAGTAGATGGGACAATTTTTTTATTGTTAACTGTTATTGTTATTTTCAAAATGCATTGCGAAAAAATACAACGTGTTCCCTACATTTTATTGTAAAAATAATTTAGACATCATGATCAATTTCCACGAAGTCACGTCTGAATTCACCGAGTTTAACGAAAATTACAGATAGCCGAAAGGATGTATTCATGGGGCTGATTTCTGAGATCGCACACAGCGTCCATAATAGCTGTTGTGATTGGTCGAAAGGCTTTGACGTCCGACTGAGAGATAGTGGCAAACTAGTGCGGCATAAATTATTATTAAATCAAGTGGCTCAGGCAGAATGATTTGGCGATCGTACTAGTTGGACAGAATGCTGGTTCCATAGAACACGATATTGGAAAGCTTTCATTCCAACGAATATCCTGGAGCTTGTACTGGATCATTTATAGCATAAAATGGGCTTAGTTTTAATTCAACAGAGAATGTGAAATAACTCAATTTCAAGGGTAAATTGGTCAGTTAAAGGTGTAGGTTTTTTGGAGATGAAATGGTGACATGTATTGTAGGCGTGTATTTAGTGGAGCTCAATTTTTATTGTGGTCGCTTATTGTTCGCGGAAAGAACGAGTTTTTGTACCTATCTGTTCGGCAGTGTATCTCTCTTACTTTATCGCATCTGTCAGACCTAGAGATATAGTGAGGATTCATGATAATATTCTCTATGTCGCTCTGAAAAATATCAGTTCTAAATTTATCAAGCAACACAAGCCTAGCGTGTAGCCTCCGAGTCTCTAGGGGCTCCCACCTTAATCCCTCTAAAAGTTGTGTGATGTCATGTACCAAAGGCTAGGGTTAAGGGAATGAGTGACATATCTTCCCGTCGTCATATAATCTATTGTCACAGTAATCCTCAAATGCTAAAATTGCAGTGAATTCCCAATGAACCAAATTGGCACGCGGGAGTTTTTTTTAACTGTTATTTATGAATTTGAGCACTCTTGCACAAGGTACGACGCAATTTTATTTCATAAATAAACTATGAGAACTTGTCCACAAGGCTTCACGCAAATCTGTGCGAAACCAAACAATTTTTCCGCCTGCCTCCCTCCCTACCTTCCCCCCCCCCCTCTCTCCCAGTATCCGCGCATAAACTCGGAATAAAAGGGCGTGATTTGGGTCACATCCCTCCTTCTCTTTCCGATGGTAATTACATGAAACCTTGGGCTCATTAGATGAGTGGCCGGAGCGTGAACAGAGAGATTGGGGCGGAGGAGGTGAACAAGGTGGACATGTCATGTTGCCTCGGCCACTCAAAAGGACAAACGATGCGGACGCCGCGCATACTGACCGGCGAATCTCAATGTTAAACGTGCGAGCCGTGCATCAAGCGGCAATTGCGTTCTTCGAGTCCTCTTTTCAAAGTTTCAAGCGGTGCTTGTTATGCAAACGGGTCGATCCAACGGCGGGCGCGGGCGACGGTGCGAACATATAAGCTAGTTGGAGCGAAATATCATTTTACTTAGAAATCAATTAATTTGGTTTCTTCAAAAGAAAAATATCTAACCCTTCTAATGACATCAAAAATTAAACTCCTTACCACACTACATTCCAAGATATTAGACGGAAAATACCAGCCCTTTAACATGGGAAATGGTACGTGTATGCACTCCAGAGAGACATTATTTACGAAATGAGGAATTTCAAACACTTAGATGTCGTCAAAAAATCAACAGCGTGTAGTTTGTGTGTTTTCTCAACTATTTTTCAAAATTAATCATATTGTCATCGTAGTCGGTTCTTGGGTATCACAAATAACTATCCATTTTGAAGGAGTTTCAAACGCACCGCGCGATAAAAAGAGTCAAGTTAAAGACTTAGATATTTTCATTTAAATGCTTACAATGCTATATTATTGCACCATTAATAAATAATATTTAATTGATGAGTCCTACAGTTGGTGAATTTAAAACGTATACTTAGAATATGGTCCATATTATGGCTAGGGAACTATCTCTCTCGGACTACCTTAAGGTGGCTAGGGCGAAATTAATCCCCAGTCATAATGGAGATCATTTTCAGTTTTATTCTATATTTTTATAATTTCAGACGCCGTAATCATCATGTGGTTAATATTGCGATATCAATGGCGGAAAGTATTTTTTTAATTTGACAAATAAACCAGAACGGTAATCAAAATGATAAGTAGATATAAGTTTTAACAATTTTTTCATGAGGTGCGATGAAAAATTTATTTACTGCAGAAGATTTCGTTCTTAGATTCTGTAAAATTTGCAGCGGAGAGTTATTTTTTAAAAATATAATAGATAAAAACATACAAACTACTCACAAATAAATTTCGGAAGAGATCAATGAAAAATAAATTCATCATTTTTTATGTCTATCTTGAGAGCACACGTGTGCCATTTTCCACGGAAAGCTGCTCTTTCGGCAAATCTCTCAAGAAACAGCGCGGCAGAGGAAAATAAATTGACATCTTTGGGAAAACGAGATGCATTTCTGTAAACTCAGGCCAAGCCAATTGAATTTTATGTGAATTGATATCTCGCTCCAAATACCGTCTGGTGGTTGCAACAGTTGGAGGGTGTCAGCCCAGCAAATAAATCTTTCTCCCATTTTTGCCGCTTTGTAGAAGCTTTTTACATTCATATTGCTCGGAATTGATCTTAACATATGTTCTGCACTTTCCTTCTTACAAAAAAGGTCATTAAAGGCCTCATACACGCTTATATAAATATGCGTAGCGTATGTTAACATAGGAAATAGACAGAAACGCAATAAATTGACACAAATACCTTGATAAAACAACCAAAGACTTATGGTGGTAAATACTCAAGAACTCAGTTTAATATAGCGAAGAAATACATGTCCAAGTGAGATGTGTGTTCAAGTAGTGAGGTCAAGAGTGAGAGAGTTCAAGTTTTACGTTAGACGAATTATGCCACTTTTTGACCTCTTCCCATATGTAAGACAATGTAATATTTTCCCAAACCCCCACTCCCTCTCAATCCTACGTGTAATGTTAGATATTTGTATCTACTATTCGTTAATGCTCGCATTCTGCTTTTTATCTTTCCATTGAAGCCAACGTACAGCTTTGAGTACTGGATATCGTATAATTATACAGTGTTGTAGTACCACATTCGTTAACAGAAAGAGTGAAACGGTACCACAGCTTATGAAGTTGAAGTGACAATCGTAGGACATTTGGAAAAAAACACAGGATATTCGGAAACGATAGTGTTTCAAGACAGACAAAAATCCTTCGTAAATTGGTTCCCGAACCCCTGCCCCCCACTTCATAAGACATGAAAGTAAGATGATCCCAACCTCCCTACCCCAAAAAACGTCTTACATAATACTTCTTAAGAATGACCAAGAGGTAAAAAGCTCGAGGAACGCTTCCCTCAGCTGACGGTAACCTTATCTCTTTTCTCTACTCATCCTTGAGTGCCACCACTGTCAATCGTGTTCCCACTTGCGTGGCATTACTCGCCGTCAGCCTGTCTGTCTGTGCCGACGTGAGAGGGCCAGGCAAAGAGTGCGACTGACGACGCGCCGGCGTCTCCTGCGTCGCCGCTGGCGCCGGAACAGACCGCGCGAGCGCACATTACTGACACCAGCTAGACATGCGTCGACATACCTGCAAAGACAGAAATAAATAACAAGCATTACAACTCATCCCAATAAAGCAGTAATCATTGTACTTTTGTGCCATGGATCTCTTTTGGCAAATACATATTCGGAACCAGAGTCCGTACAAGACGTGAGTGCACTTTAAGTATACTAATTTGGCTTACAAAGAAATGAGGAGGAAACAATTTTTACGATCTTATAATTTAAAAAAAGACAACCTACATGGACTACTCGGTCACGTGATTCCCTTCCCTTAATGACACCGGACGTGTTCACTAAAAAGGCCACGTTTATAACTTTCAACTGCGCTATAATTTGAGTCAGACTCTACCCGATTTACCTCGCTGGGACGTCACTTCGTAATCAGGTAACTTATCTTTTAGTCCATTCTGTTCCTTCCAATTATTTTCCCTGCCCAAGAAGATAATTTTGTCATTACGAAAAAGTAAAAAAAAGATCACATCGTCTCGCCAATGCGGTATAAATATGAAATAAGCCGAAAAATAGTGGGAAGGATTAAAATATCTATGTTGCGATAGTAAGGGTAGACTAAACGCCATGGGTATGAGTTATCTGAGGAGTGTAGCGGCCAAAGTAGGATGGATAAGGCCAGGAATGAGTGGGTAATAAATGAAAGTTTGTTAGATGCTCCGGTAATGGACATATATGAAAGGAGTGTGCTTCGTTGGTTTGGCCATGTTGAGAGAATGGATGAGAGTCGAATAACGAAACAGATATATAAGAGTGAAATGAATGGTGCGAGAGGGAGAGGTATGCCGAGAAAGTTGTGGTTGAATGTGGTTGAGGAAATTCTTAGGAGGAGGAATATTAGGAGTCTTAAAAACAGGAGGGCATGTATGAAGCAGTGTATGGAGGTAAATTAGGAAAAAGAGGTATGCAAGGATAGGTCAGTATGGAGGAAATTATTGAAGCAGAGTTATATAAGCATTTATCATTTTCATTTTTTCCGCGTACCATTCGGGACCATAACAGCTGTGATCGTCGTCGTGAATAGTTCGAGTATTGACAATAGGCAGGCAGTAAATCTTTCTCATTATATTCTCTACTCTCTTATTTATGCATGATGTAAATATTGATGTTCTTATTTATGCATGATATTTTGAATCTGTAGTAGTAGTCTTTGTATCCCTTGCATGTTGGAACGATTGAAGATAGAATGTTTCTTGGGTATTAGATTTTTAATTGGCGCTTTGCATGTGTCGTACGCGGGTTTTAATGTAATGTCGGTGTTCTACCATATCATTCATGCATGCCTGGTGCGAAAGCACCCCCTGCCACACACCCTTTGGGTGTCTTGCAGGGTATGACGTAGATGTAGATGAAGCAGATAATATATAAGCAGAGAAGCAGGTATAGAAATATGTATTTATGAGTGAAACTTAGTGACTCTGCCTACCCCGGAAGAGAACAGCGTGACTGGTGTACATATATGTATGTACGTATTCTCGTCTTTGGATTGACACGTTTTTATTATGTACAACAAGTACATTTTGAAAACCTTTCGTAATGGTAAAAAAAAAACAAATCCTAGCCAGCGGCGACTCGTTACCCGCTGCCACAATCTCGCTAGAGAGTAAATTATAGCTTCTTGTCATGCGCAGCCCCGACTCACCTAGACCCAGCACCCTCTTGGATTCCCTCCACTGGTCATGGTGCACAAGGAGGCAGAAAACAATGCATTTGAATCGCGACCCGATTGTGTAATGCACGGCTGCATCACGGTGCCGCACAAGGGAGCACGCAATGACGACAACAGATCCCAGAAGGGTGGTGGGGAACGAGACAGTCACTAAACATGGAGAAACAAAGAGACAGACACTAAACATGGAGGCGTCGCGCACGTGCCTCTCTCCCAGGAGCCTCATTCTCGACGGACTCGACCTCGACTATGACGTAGACGTGACGTCACAGCCCAGTCGTATCTCCAAATTTGAAATGGCAGTATTGTCCTGCGAGACGAGATGCTTGATTCCAAAATGACGTCATTGCGAGGCCCGTCCGCCTGCGCTCCGGTCTAGAGTCGTCCATACAGCGTTTCAAATTTAGTTGACAGTACATGCCTAATGGAGAACACTGTTGCCAAACTTACGTTCCGTTTGTTCATCTCAATGTCCCATATGCAAACATGTTGCAACGCATTTACGCAAAAGAGACTCCCCATTATTCATTGATAATACCATATAGGCAATATATGGTATTATCACTATACCATAACGGCAATGGATAATACCATATCGGCAATAATATCATAGAGTAAGTACATATAGTGGCAAAGAGATAGGGATATTCGGATATGAATTTTTAAACTATACTTTGGCCGATAGATGGAACAGGTATATCGAAGTTGCACTAAAAGTCATAACAAATGAGCTTCGGCACACGGCCACTACATTTAATGTCGCATAACTCACATGATGTTCTTATGATGATTTCGGTCCCTGGATGATTACTAATCGACCCATAGCAACGGAAACAAATCTTATTGAGTCGTGGGGACCAAATGAAACATGTACTTTAATGTTCCTTCAATGAGCATCATCTATAAAGAATCGAATTCATGTCAATATGATAAGACACGCGATTACCAAACACGGAGTCAACTGTTTACCGATGCATCATAGCAACGACAAAACAATAGATACTCAATAAAAAGCACACACCAGCCATGGTAAATCCACCTCTGTATGTTGATACAAAATCACCGAGTACCACTAGCGCCTCCAAGTGTTCTTACCCGTAAGCCAAAATTCTTCCTTCCCTAAGATGGTGGCACCTGAGAAGTTCTTTCCAAAGCTCTCAAATATTTATGTCCAGTTTTTAGCATTGCTTTGCTACTCTATATATACACTTACTCTATGGTAATACTAACACTAAATTTATTTTTCTCCTGCGATTGGTAAATGGGTGGACAGCGAGAGATATCAGGAGAGAATATTTCGGCTCACAGGAAATAGCATCATAAATCTACCAACGATTCATTGGTCCGTGTTTTTCCGGAGATTATTCGATGCTTATGATTCTTTCATCGCCGATCGTCCATTTGGGGGTGGGGAAGAGGGGGGGGGGGGCTTCGGCGGAAGTGGCCGCGCATCGAGGTCGGAAGTGGCACGCCGCCGCCACGCGGGCGACCTCGCGGTTTCCGCAGACCCGCGGCGGATGGTTTCGGAGATGCCACCGATGGTCAACATGTCCGCGATATTCTGCCAGTAAAGAATTTCACAAAAAAGTAGCGGAACTTTTGGTTCCCGTCGCGAAGATAAATTGAAGGTGGAACAATGGAAACTGTATCCGGCGCAACATTTTATAAGACATTTGTTGGGCGATTCGTTCTACGTCAAGTCAACCGGTTTCTTTTCATAATGAAACCCATATATATATATATATATATATATATATATATATATATATATATATATATATATATATATATATATATATATATATATATATATATATATATATATATATTTTTTTTTTTTTTTTTTTTTTTTTTTTTTTTTTCATCTTCACACCACCATTGTCTTTGTAAATTTTATGTGTTCCTATCCACTTTCTTTCTACCTTTCTGTATGAACATTTATGTGAGTGTATATATATATATATATATATATATATATATATATATATATATATATATATATATATATATATATATATATATATGGATTTTCATGAAATTTTCTGAGGACATATCATTTGGTGAAAATAGGAACTGAAGTTTTGGTCCACTTTAGTCCATATTTTCTGAAATATGGGCGATTTAAATTTGGTCACAGACCCTTAACTTCCGAAACATGCAACAGAGGTGGAATTATGGTTACATCCATAAAATAACTTGTATTCTATAAATATTGAAAAAAAATTTTCCTGTAGCTAGGAATTCTAAACAGATTCTATAACTGTCTTTAAAAAATGAGGTCAGTTTATTCGGGTTTTTCCCGCGTTGATTCATGTTAACGGACAACAATTTCGCTAACGTAACAGCTAGCGTCGTCAGGTCCTGAACGCTAGCTGTAACGTTAGCGAAATTGTTATCCGTGAACATGAATCAACGCGGGAAAAACCCGAATAAACTGACCCCAAAAAATCACCGCGGAAGCCTCGGTACCAATTTTGTTTTTCAAAATGTGCCACGTGAGCACCATCTTCCGCAATATAATACCCCAACCTAAAAAATCCAATCCGCACCAATTTCAATGTACTGCGTCCACTGAATGAGAGAATGCGTGTTCAGGCTCAAGAGTACTTTTAGTTAATCCTCGATGTATAAATAAACACTCTGGAGAAAAACTTTTGAGTACTCCATTGTTAGTGGTATAAAAGTGTATGAATTAGGAAAGATAGATGAAGTTTCAACTCAGCTTTCTCCATATTTAGGTTTCTTTTACACGACCATGATTTCGTAACAGTTTAAAATCTTCACAACACCTGATGATGTCACTCTATAAGAAAACTATGGTTGAGAAAAATAAAACTACACGTGTTAAATCTTTCAGGGAACTTCTAAGTAAGAAGGGGTATCATAGAATTTAATTGGTAAGTAAAATGGACTTACTAATTATAATATAAGCTCAAGTAGGAATTAAGTCGCCTTAATAAGTGTTTCCTCGTATATTAATAATCTAATCTCACTCTTGGGTTCACATAATTTTAAGTGTATCTGTTTATCCGTTAAAATTCACAAAACGGCAGCAATGTAAAAAAATAGCTCTTTATTTTTTTAAATTTCTTCCCTCAGGTTAATCCTGTTATCAGTTAAGTTTTCGGTGAGGGATTCAAAATTAAGACGAAATCATATTGAAGCATCATATTTTCGAATAGGAGACTCAGTGCGACACCTTTAAGGTAGTCCGACCGAGGTAGTTCCCTAGTCATAATAGAGACCATATTCAAGTTATACGTTTTAATTTCACTAGCTGTAGGACACATCAGTTAAATATCGCATTATTAATGGTAAAATAATATAGTTTTATATGACAGATAGTGTTAGTAATTAATTGAAAACATCTAAGTAAGTCTTTGACTTGACTCATTTTTTTCGCGCGGTGCGTTTGAAACTCCTTCAAAACGGAAGATTTTTTGTGATACCCAAAAATCTACTGTGGTGACAATATGATTAATTTTCAAATATAGTTGAGAAAACATACCAACTATACGCTGTTAGTTTTTTTACGACATCCAAGCGTTAGAAATTCCTCATTTTGTAAATACATAATGTCTCTCCAACGTGCATGCACGTACCATGTCCCATGTAAAAGGGCTGGTATTTTTTGGCAAATGTCTCGGAAATTGAAATTTGCAGATTTAGGGGTTACAAGGGGTTGAATTTTTGGTGTCACTAGAAGGGTGAGATATTTTTCTTTGAAATGAGACTAAATTCATTGATTTATAAGTAAAATGATATTTCGCCCAAACTACCTTAAATCACAACAATATTGAGAAATTTCTCATTACACGATGAGAAAAAATCTGTATACAAGTGATCGAATAATTACGAAATAAAAGTCACGAGTCACAGGCTACGTTTCACGTACGTAAGGCACGAGAAATCACATCGATTTGCCAGAAAATCAAATCAGTATGGTAAAGTTTTTACACTTTACGTAATCATATAACTGACAATAACACATGATTCGGTTTTTTTCCTGGTGTATGACACTAATAAAGTCTTCTCGGGTTTTCCACCAGGTTCGGTAATTGTTGGCCGACGTTTCGACGGCTATCACCGCTATCTTCCTCAGGGCATGTCAGCCCCAGATTGGTGCCTCCCTACATACCTATCGGTTTCGCTCCAAAATGAAACGTCGGCCAAAAATTACTTAACCTGGTGGAAAACACGAGAAGACTTCATTGGTGACAATAAAACGTTCAGAAAGTTGAACACAAATCTGCGTACAAACGAAAACCATCTCTATCGACCATCTCAAGGCCGCGTGTCAATAAGCGAGCCCGCCTTAACGGCGTCATGAACACATGCTGGTCCCATGTTGAGAGGGCTGCCTTTCATTTGATTCCACTCAGTCGCAAGCATTTTCTGACGAATATGGTGAGGTGAAAAGATCACGAAAAAGTTCCTGGAGCATATCAGCGCGGCGAGGAGGAGAGTGGGGAGGGAGGAAGGGTTTAATTGAAAGACGGAAGGGAAAAGTGAGAGGAAACGAGAGATAGAGAGGAAGAAAGAGAGAGAGAGAGAGTGAGAAGCAAGGGGACAAAACTACTTTACGTACTTAGATGTACGTTTCGAATATACAGAAAAGGGCGATAAAGCATATGAATAAGAAATTTGGTGGTAATAAGTATACACATTAGTTAACACTCCGATATAATTGTTTTTCCACTCGGAGTAAAGTTATTAGAATTTGGTGAATGTATATTGGAGCGGTTTATTGATTTTTATAAATAGCCCCGCCGAAATCACTCAGTCTCCGTGAACTTATTTTGCACAATTTTTATACTTTATGCTGCTACATATTTTTATATATTCAATCTTAAAGTGATTAATAATTAATGTCACAAGAAAAATCTAACCCTTAGAGGTAGTTCCACTTCCTAAGGCTGCATTGCCGTAATTATTTCTTTTATGTTTTGGCTATAAAACGAGTTGGGGCTCAAATCCACGTAGATATCTTTAAACTCATCTACATCTACGAAATACCGTGCAAGCCACCATTAGGGTGTGTGGCACGGGGTGATTTCACACCAGGCATGCAGCACTCATCCCAGTTCAATTCAGAACCGCGCACGTTCCCCTGAATGCCTGGCGCAGGCCAAAAGCAGTCAGGACAACGGTATGCAGTCAGACCACAACCAGGAGAGCGATACGTAGAGGAACATGCTACCATGCAGTACGCTACTCAAGATATAACTACTGGTTAGTATTATTAATGTGACAGATAAATAGCACTATAAGGTGCTAATACATGCAGGAGTATATCATGCCGGAGATTGCATGAGAGGTTAGTATCAACAATTCATGTTAAGATATTTAGCACTACTGAAAAAATCCTATTTAAACTCGTCAGTATCCTAGAACTGATCCATCAAAACTATTATGGTCCCTTACTGTACGTGGAAAAAATGAAATTTTAAATCTATCGGTTCTGCAGTCTATTTCCTTAATCTTATTCCCGTGATCGTTCCTACCATAATAGTTTGGGTCTAGCAAAATATTTTCGATGTCGGGCAAAAAATAGTCTACATCAAACTTTCTTAAAAGATTTAACCAATATTTCTCCCTTCGATTGGATAGAGGTTCCCACCCTAATTCCCTCAATAATTTTGTAACACTACTACGTTTATCGTAACAATTTTTAACAAATTTAGCTGCCCTCCGCTGTATACGATCTTTATCTGAAACTAGTCATACTTCATAAGGGTCTCATAAACTAGCGGCGTACTCCAAGTGGGGTCTAACGAGAGAAAAATAACATCGCTAGAAAAATAACACTCGTAGCGAGTGATGCACAGATTAATTTTGTCGTGCAGTGACAGCGCAAATCCATTAAAATGGATAGTACTTTAAAATAGTGCTTATCAATCAGCTTTTGGAAAAAGAAAAATAGGCCAGGTAGGACTTACAGAATTAATGGAAATAATCAACGCCGAGACTGTTAAGTACTTAGGGGTCACAATTACTCACGGGGAAAAAAAAATTACTTTGGGGAAAACATATTCGGGAAATATGCGGTGAAGCATATAGAAAGCTAGGCTTTATCTAGACAATACTCGGAAAATGTGATGAGAAAGTGAAAGAACGTTGTTATTTTTCAATCGTTAGGCCTCATCTGGAATATGCTGCCAGTGTATGGGATCCATATGAAGCGGGGTTGATATCGGAATTTGATCGTGTGCAGCGAAGAGGAGCTAGGTTTTTGAAACGATGCTACGATAAGTTTACTAGTGTGTCTGGATTTTTAGAAGAATTAGGAAGGGAATCGCTATCACAGCATAGAAAAATTATAGGCTTAACCTCTTCACTAAATTTCAGGAAAAACATTTCTCTGAAGATGTAAAAGACATACTATTAACCCCCTCCTACTACGGCAGATTAGATGGCGCCAATAAAATTAGAGAGATAGATTGTAGAACCGATAGATATAAAAATGACATTTTTTCCGCGTACCATTCAGGACCATAACAGCTGTGATCGTCGTCATGTATAATGACATTAGCTAAATTGTAAATTTTTTTCTCTATAGTTTCTACGTTCTTATTTACGTATGATGTAAATATTGATGTTCTTATTCATGCATGATATTTTGAATCTGTACCAGTAGTCCTTGTACCCCTTGCATGTTGGAACGATTAACGACAGAATGTTTCTTGGTTAGTAGAGTTTAATGGGCGCGTTGCATGTGTGGTACGCTGGTTTCAATGTAGTTTCGGTGTTCTACCATATAATTCATGCATGCCTGGTGTGGAAGTATCCCCAGCCACACACCCTTTGGGTGGCTTGCAGGGTATGACGTAGGGGTAGATGTACATCCAAGTAACTAACTACTACTTCCCCGAATAAAGCACGAGACACTTTGACGCAAGACGAGAGGCAAAAAAATAACCCACCACGATGATTTTAGCGGGGACCCTATCCTGAGGTCACGCTCTCAACTCGACTTTACTCGACTCTCCACTCTTGTCGAACGAGTCACAGCGTGCGCCTCCATGCAGATCCACAGGAGAGAGAGAGAGTGGAATGAATCGACTGGGGGATCAGGTTGGTGTGATGGCTAGAGTACTGGCTAACCATATGGACGGCCAGGGTTCAAATCCCTGCAGAGGAGGGTGTTTTTCAGAGGAACCCGATCCCTATTTGAGTGTCTTGTGGAGGGCACTTCAAGTGGAGTACTCCGTCTGTCAGATAAGACGATAAACTGTGGTCCCCTTGGCGCCTTTCGTTATGAGCAAGCTAATGCCGACGCCGGGTTTCTGTCCACCCTTCCTCCCTTGCCTGTCCCCTATCGCGCAAATGACCTTAGCCGTCGGTCGCCTCCCAAAAAAATCCAATCCAATGAATCGACTGTTCGGCTTCGACTGTTTCGCGGGGGCACGACATGGGAGGAGGGGGAGGGGGAGTAGGCGAGGGTGATGGTCTCTCTCAGCGTCCCTGACTGATTTCTCGTCACTTCCGTCGGCGAGAGCGCCCTCAGAGGCACTCAAAAAGCAACACCTACCCCGGCACAGGTCGGACCTTAGATGCATATGCGGTACATGAATCAGAGGATTCGCAACAAACTTCAGGTGAAGCCATTTCTGCCGTACAGGGAGTCGCTAGAGAACTATAACTGCTGTTAAAGATCTTTAGACGACATTCCAACGAGTACATATTTTCCGCTACAAATTAAAATATTTGAACATCTTTTTTTTAATTTGTAAGGCGATAACTAATATGGCGAAGCCTGTAACGTTGTATGGAGTGTGGTGACAAACGGCAGCGAAACATGGACAGTCAAAAAGAAAGATGAAAAGTACTTAGACAGTTTCGAAATGTGGTTGTGGAGAAAATTGCTAAAGGTGAAGTGGACGGATAGAATGAGAAATGAGGAAGTACTAATGACAATAGGAGAAGAAAGAAAATGCTGAGCGAAACAAAAAGCGGAAGACAGATTAGATGCGACATATACTACGCCAAAATTGTCTTTTTTAGAAGAATTATTGAAGGATAAATAGATGGAAAGCGAGGAAGGGGAAGAAGAAGAATGGGAATGCGCGATGACGCAAGAAATGGCCGAAGTTACGGGCAAATGAAAGAAGATGCTTAGGACCGACTGCGATGGAGGGCATCCAGTTGAAACCTGTCAGAAGACAGATTCCACTAAGGAGAAGAAGACCTGTAACTAAGGCACTCAAAAAGAGGCGATATTCTTATCAATAGTCCCAAATTCCTATTTCTCCATAGAGATCGGCAATGAAAGATTAAATTGGTAGAAATAGAAGATATTTACTTATCAACTTGTCAGATATTATTCCAAAATTTTCAGTAATTCCGCATTTTATGCCAATTAATTCTAATGGTATAACACGGGCACCCAATCTGGCGGAAGCGTATATCCCTTGGCTTACGGCCGAGTATGAGCAGCGCCCGCCGCACCTTGTGCCTCATGGACTCCACGGGTCGGACAACGAGAGGCGAGGAAAGGCGTGGTGAGGAGCGGAGGGAGGGGGAGGAGGCTGTGAAGATTCCCGGAGGTCGTTTCAGAGATCTTTGATTAGAGCGACACAATGCGAGAAAGAATGCATAAATTAGTGATTAAAAGCGAATAAATGAATTGAGCGGCTATGAAAGCGCTAGTAGAATGGAAACAATTGAAGGGCAGATAAACGCCCTGGAGTTCTCGCTTTTTTTTCTACTGCCGTAGTGAATCTTTCCATCGCCATTCGGGGATATTCTAGTGAGAGTTCCACATGTAGTCGACAGTAAAGGCCTCGCTTTCACAGAGAGCGCAATAGCCAAATTTGTGGTTCGCATGCAAACGACCCCGCACAGCCGAGTAGACAACCATCTACATAATACCCCGCGACCCGCCGCATGGGCGTGTTGCAGGGGATGTTAGATAACCAGCCGTGTAAAGGTGTAAGTTTTTTGGAGATGAAATGGTGACCTGTATTATAGGAGTGTATTTAGTGGAGTTTAATTTTTATTGTGATCGCTTATTGTTCGCGGAAAGAACGAGTTTTTGTACCTATCTGTTCGTCAGTGTCTCTCTCATATTTTATCGCATCTGTCAGACCTAGAGATGTTGTGAGGAGTCATGATAATATTCTCTATGTCGCTCTGAAAAATATCAGTTCTGAATTTATCAAGCAACACAAGCCTAGCGTGTAGCCTCCGTGTCTCTAGGGGCTCCCACCTTAATCCATCTAATAGTTGTGAGACACTATATGTACGCTCGTAGCAGTTTTTAACGAAGAGTGCTGCTTTTCTTTGTATTTTATTAATTATTTTGGTTAAATCTATTTGACCAGGGTCCTAAATGCTCGCGACGTATTCGAAGTGTGGCCTAACTAGAGCGAAGTAGCGGGGAACCAATCCTGAGGTCACGCATGGTTCGTATGCAAACGCCCCCGCACAGCCGAGTAGACAACCATATACAACTCCGGCCCAATATTATACTTTATATAGCGTTTTTTTGACAGCATGCGTCCTATGAAGATGGTTGTAGACCAACTTTCACACCGAGTACTCACCTATAAGTCACGAAGGTATCCATTTTTGACAGCGAGCTACATTTAATAGTTTAATTTAATATTACAGTAACTAAGGAAATGATATTTGCATATTGGAACACTCCTTGATGTGTTTACAATAGTTTTAGGTAATATTAGGTACTATGATAATTTCCTTGCTGCTGTTGATAGCATCGCACCTCTTGCCCTATGGAGATTAACCGGGAAACGAATCTCCATAAGGGGCCATGCTACCCGCTAAAGTGTGTGGAGCGGACTACAGTTGCAGAAACGGGGGAATCGGGTTGGTGCGGTGGCTAGAGTACTGGCTAACCATTGGTACGGCCAGGGTTCAATTCCCTGGAGAGGAGGATGTTTTTCAGATGGAATCCGATCCCTATTTGAGTGTCTTGTGGAGGGCACTTCAAGTGGAGTACTCCGTCTGTCAGATAAGACGATAAACTGTGGTCCCCTTGGCGCCTTTCGTTATGAGCAAGCTAATGCCGACGCCGGGTTTCTATCCACCCTTCCTCCCTTACCTATCCCCTATGGCGCAAATGACCTTAGCCGTCGGTCGCTTCCCCAAATATCCAACCCAATCCAAGTAGCAGAAACGTTCCTCGCGTGATCCACCGAATAATGGGTTTCTCCTTTCCACGAGAGTCACGAGGAAAACCTAGGATCTCCTTTTACTTTAGTAACTTTCGGAAAACATATCTGCTCATTGGACGACTCCCAGAAGCTCGTGAAATTTTCCGCGGCCGATGGCAACGTCTCAGTATCAGCCCCAACGAGGCAGGAACCGCATCACTGGTTACTGTGCGCACATCTTAATAATCTTTTCATGCAGGAGAAATATATTCTTGGACCACATTTCATTAAAAAGCATCTGATTATTAGAGGGATTTCACCATCCTGACAATATTGGAAATGATGAAGGAAATTTATTTCACATTTTTTTCTTTGAATAAAGGATATATTTCCATATTTAGACCAATAAATCCTTTTATTAGGGAAATTATGCATATTTCATAAAACAAATAAGATATTGGCTCGAGTTTTCGACGCGAAAGTCCAAATTTAGTGATGAAATTACCTTGAAATGTGTGGTTTTCGAATTTTAGACGCCTTGGCGTAACACGCTAATACATTCTGTCAACCAATAAAATAATAAAAAATATATTGTTTAGCATATAGAAGAAATTCTATACGTATATGACCGAATTATTATAAAATAAATGTCACGTACCATTATGCTACAAGTTAAAATAGCACTGAATTGCCGTAAAACCAAACCGGTAAGATGATATTATTTTAACTTTCATCAATTGGTATCGCTAATGAGAACATGTATACAAAGTTTCACGGCAATCTGTACATAAGCAAAAATCTCTCCCACCACTTTAAGGTGGATTTCCATGGGAAAGGAATCTTCCTGGGAGCGCATTCACACAATTAACTTATTGCGGAGAACACCCAGCAACAGCTGATTGGAAGGTTCCGGAGTGAGTCCTTGTCCAAACGTTCCCATTTCTGGAACATCTCTTCACTTTTCTTCGCATTACATGCTCGCCCTCAAATCTCCCTCAAGGTCCTTCTCGCACCCGACAGGTCCTCACACTGTGCATTGCGCAATGCAGCAACAACCATCAAACACGTTCCCGTTCCTATCTGGAGAAGCGAATCACGTGATCACATAATCCAAGATGATGGCTCTAGTTCCCATCGCATGATCGCGAATTAATTGCATATCATTCATTACTCGAAGAGCCAAATCACGAAAATCGACCGTAAATGATACGAAAAGATTTTTTTAAATAGTGCAGTTCCGACCAAACTAATCACTGAACAATAAATTATGAGATGGATCCAACGAGTACACTACGTGAGTAATATTACTAGATTATTTCCTTCATAATCATGTATACCGTCTCTAAAAGGCCAATCTAAAAATGCTGGCTATAAATCTAAAAAGAAGTGTTCACTTTCGACTGATTTAAATGTATGTCGAAGCACCGATGACGGAACGAGGACAAGTAAAGCTGCATAATGAAATGCAGCAATGCAATGGGTCATGGTGACCGATCGGCGTATCGCCTCAATTACACACGCTCACGAATTGACTGAAGCGTCTTCAGCAGAATGAGTGGCCGAGAATGAAACTTCAAGGCGCTTGAATACAGGATAGAAAAACGTCCGATATCAGCTCGTTTTAAGGCTATACATGCATAAATTATAGCGTAGATTAAATGATAGGCTTAACCTCCTAACTAAATTTCAGGAAAATCATTTCTCTGACGACGTGAAAAACATACTATTAACCCCCTCGTACTACGGCAGGTTAGATCGCGCCAATAAAATTAGAGAGATAGATTGTAGAACCGATAGATAGGTATAAAATGTCATTTTTTTCCGCGAACCATTCGGGACCATAACAGCTGTGATCGTCGTCATGAATAGTTCGAATTGTTACAATAGGCAGACAGTAAATCTTTCTCTTTATATTCTCTACGTTCTTATTTATGCATGATGTTCTTATTTAGGCATGATATTTTGAATCTGTAGTAGTAGTCCTTGTACCCCTTGCATGTTGGAACGATTGACGATAGAATGTTTCTTGGTTATTAGATTTTTAATTGGCGCTTTGCATGTGTGGTACGCGGGTTTCAATGTAATTTCGGTGTTCTACCGTATCATTCATGCATGTCTGGTGTGGAAGCACCCCCGGCCACACACCCTTTGGGTGGCTTGCTGGGTATGACGTAGATGTAGATGAAATGTCATTTAATGTGGCGTCCGCGGAGAAGCCTTCGAAACCGTCGAGCGGAGAAAGTAGTACGGGCTGTTTGAAACACTCAGAACGGTTGACAATATAAGAATTTTTATCTACCAACTATACAAGACGTAAGTCGTCACAATGCGAAAGAGGGATGGAAGAAAAATATAAGCGAACATTAACAATGGAGTAAGACAAGGATTAAACCTCTCACCAGCCCTGCTCAACGTATACTTGGTGATGAGAGAAGCACAAGAAATTGGATTGACCTAATTTAACATTCGAGATTAGAAGTAATAAACAAGGTGCGCTTCGCACACATCGTAATCATACATCTAAATCTACATCTACGTCATACCCTGCAAGCCACCCAAAGAAAGTGTGGCAGGGGGTGCTTCCACACCACGGATGCACGAATTATACGGCAGAACACCGAAATTTCATTGAAACCGGCGTACCACACATGCAACGCGCCCATTAAAATCTACTAACCAAGAAATAATCTATCGTCAATCGTTCCAACATGCAAGAGGTAGATGGACTACTACTACAGATTCAAAATATCATGCATAAATGAGAACCTCATAAATAAGAACGTAGAAAATATATAGAAAGAGATCTACAGTCTAGCTAATGTCAATATATGCACTATTCATGACGACGATTACAGCTGTTATGGTCCTGAATGGTACGCGGAAAAAAATGACATTTTATACCTATCGCTTCTACAATCTATCTAATTTTATTGGCGCGATCTAACCTGCCGTAGTACGAGGGGGTTAATAGTATGTTTAATCATAGCAGGAAATTATCTTCAGAGGTCACCAAACGCAATAGACCAAGTTCTACGACAATATAAAACCGAAAATAAATAAGGCAAAGACCGAAATCCTTTTATGCGGATGAGAAAAGCTGGAATCCACACTCAGAGTAGATAAATTAGACCAAATGCATTCCTTCAGCAAACTGGGAAGTACCATCACGTGGGACGTAAGACGAAGTACGAACCACAGGAATCAAGCGTAGGAAAGCCCAAAGCACGGATGCGCTCAGAGTCTTCGTTCAAATAACTACGAATTAGGAAACAATATGTGAAAACGTGTAGCGAGGAATGCTACGAATTGAAAACATGAAACATTGAAAAAGCAGTCCTTAACAGACCAGAAGATTTCGAAATCTGATGCTGGAGGTGGATGCTGTAGTTCATATACAATATGGATATATATAATATGGATATATGTAATAAGAAATTATGAAAGTTACAGAAGATTAGAAGAGGAAATAGAAGACATGGAACGCAACACGAAAAAGAACAATATGGATTGAGCACACCCTTCATAGATGTTCCTTACTTCGTAGATGTAGACGAGAAGTGTTCTGCTTAGAATCTTCTGTAAGGCCCTCCGGCACTTAAATGCCGAATCCGTTAATTTTACCGCGTCTGACGTCACAACCATGGAGTTCCTTTTGGTCCCAAATGCGTCACACATTCCACACAGTTGGAGCGTTAGCCCTCTCTATATAGTATACTAAGGCCGTTTTCAAACTTGGCAAACGCATAGTTAACTTGATATCAAGATATCTTGAGACCTAGGCAAGCAAAGTGAAATTCTTATTTGACACTTTAGTAGCCTTTTTACGATGGAAGAGACATCATGCGGCCTTCATCTCGTAAAACATCATCCCTGCAGCAGCATCCGTGTCCATAACATTTGTGGGCGATTGAAGTTGATTACTTCTTTAAAATGATTTCCATCCGCATGCAACAAATTAAAAGGGAATATAATTTTTTAAATCTTATTGCTTATGAATATAATAATTCTCATATACCATACTATGGTGAATAACTATTATGCTTCGGTTGCTGGGGGCTGCTGAAGTGGACGACATATCGCTCACTGTATTTCACCACAGTCAACGTCTTTATACACAAAAAGGCATCATAATGATTTTTTGCCAAGATGAAAAAACACGTAACAATATATTGATGTATTACACTCCCGAACAAACTACCTATGATCTTCGACTGATTACTGATAAATACGCGCGTTGTAACTAACATAGGTAATTAAATTGAAAACAAATTACATTTACTCTAATGGTTTATTGTCCCCCTCCTTTGATGAATGCAGTGAAAACCTCTCCAATGGTCAACGTTATTATTCAATTAGATGTTTGTTGGCTACAAATAATGCTGCCAATGAAATTATCGCTACCTGAGAGTACTTTCCATCGGACCATAATTCTTTCAACGACATCATTTTTTTCCTTTCAGAGTAAGGAAGATAGGATTCGTAGGTTCAATGGAGTAAACACGGACGGAACATCAACAACGTATGGAAGTATTCACACAAATATCAGGTACCAAATCTTTTATCAGTATATTCACATTTGAAAAGCCATAAATTATAGCGAATTCATCGATTTTTCCAAAAAAAAATAATAAATATCACACAAATATACGTAGTAATGATAAAATAGTATTCATTTGAAAATTTCTTCACTTCCATTTTCCATACAAGCCCATATTATCACAACCCGAGTTCTAACTTAAAACCTAGCAAGCATCACAAGTCTGCTTTTTCATTTACTTGCTATCACGGAGTGGGATCATCCTACTCCGTGCTTGGTATCTTGACTAGGTACCTAGACAATATGGCGTCAGCGGCCACTTGAATTTGACGTCACATCCGTCCAATGCGTACTAGGTTTCAAGGGAAGATTGCTTGATTTGGCAAGTTCGAAAACGGCCTAAGACATCGGGGCCCGTGTGCTCGACGTCACAATACCGTTTCGAGCCGATCAAAATCTCCTCGCCACTTGGTGCGTGGTCGTCGTCGCACACGAGTGGAGTGTTTGGTGGTGGTGGTGATGGTGGCCGTTTGTCCCGCTATTCGGTCGGCGCCCCATCTTCCTCCCCCTCAGAACACCCCACCCTTTCGACGAGGGGGAGAGAGATTCCAACGGACTCTAAATCAAAGGGGAGGGCGGAAAGTGGTGGGGAACATTCCAGAGGGAGGGAGGGGAAGGTCGCAGAGGGCGGCTGAGGGAGCCAAGGGCGAACTCGAAAGCAAGGCGCTCACTCACTCATCTCGCTCGCTACCTGCGGAGGAGGCGTCGGCCGGGGCAGTGCCGCGTCACATGGCGGCGACGCCATCGGACGAGGACGGTCACGCGTGGACGCCGGTCGGACGCCAAATGCCACCGCTCCCTGCCAGTCCACATACACCGCCGTTCGCGGGTCAACCACCGTCATTCGACCGACCCCATTCGCGCCATTTCGTGTCAAAGGGAATTCTTAGAATTCCCTTTCGCAGTCACTTCTGTCTGCACGACGGGGGATTTGCTTACAATTCGTCGCAGACTCTCGCGAAGGCGAACGGTGAAATTTAAGTGGCTCAGGCCTCAGACGGTCACAAATTACAGTTTTAGGCTACTTGTAAACAGCATCTTTGAAGCGCTTTTTATGAACTGAGAAGAAAATAAATAGGGTTTCCACGCTTCTAAAGTAATTCAGCCTTGAGAGTGAAGATGTTATCATGGGCTAAGATGGATATTGCTGAGATTAAAGAAGAAAAACGTCAGATTGATTGGAAAACCAAATCGGTAACACGCAATCCTTTTCACTTTCATCTCTACACATTACCGGTGAGAACACGGACACAAATCTTCATGCAAATCTGCACATCAACGGCGATCTTCACCCCCTGCCACACACCCTCGTGGTGGTACGCAGGGTATTACGTAGATGCAGATGTAGATAATCGCACCACCTCGAGGTAGTTTGAGCGAAATATCATCTCACATATCATGTCATCAATAAAAATCATTGAATGTGGCCTCAAAATACGGGGAAAATATCTCTCTTTCCAATATCAGCTAAATTTCAGGCACTAACCATTACACTTTTCAAGATATTTGCCAAAAGAAAAACACCCATTATGCATGCGGAATGGTCCGAATGTGTACTCAAGAGACATTTTATATTGAAAACGAGGCATTTCTTACACACAGAATATCGCAAGTAACTTAATAGTACGTAATTTTTACTCTTCCCCAAAAAAATTCCTAAATGAATCGATTAAATATAAATAATAAATATTTGTACACGGTCTCTACAATATCCTGGGATAAATGTTGCTTAAACTATCTTAAAAGCATGTCGGGAGTAGAGTTACCGTGCGCTAAACAATAAAATAATAACAGGAGATGAATGATATTTTCTTTGATATATACCACGAAATTATTCGTTGAGATAAATTTAGGAACATGCTGTTCCATTTCGGCAGAATGAAGATTCACTCCACTGCTTGAGAAGGGTCAACGAGCTCGAAAGTCCTCGTCAGATTCAACTTTTTCCTTCTTTTCTTCCTGCTAAGTTTTACCATGTTCGTGGGCGATTGGTGAAACTTTCTTTGTGTTTATTCATATCTTTGCTTTACCAGAATTCTATCCAAACAAACAATCCCATAACGCACTCTTAAAACTTTTTTTTATTTTCTGTAAATTATTTATACTAAAAATATTATTTAGTAACTTTTTTTTACAAATTTTTATTTATCAGCCACAAACATTTTCATCCTCTGATATTGTTTTCTTTTCTTCTTTTGCGCACTCTTTTTTTTGCGTACATTGGCTCTGCACCCGATCTGCTTTTAAATCATGACTTGCTTCGCTGCATTAAAATTTTATCTATTTACGACTCCGAAAAGTGGGTTAAATTAGTGATACCAGAATAGTCGTGTACGTAAATACATATTTACACGTCTACAAATGTAGAGACACATTAAAGTTACACGTGTATATCACATTGTTGCCTGTTCTGCGTCGCTGCGCAATTTCATCACTTAAAACGTCGGGAAACGAGTTCATGTAAGTTTGCAAGACATTTGCGCAAGGTCAAACCATTTCCAACTTCAAATAACTTCGACTTTCACATCACATATAGTGTTATACAATTGTTAGAGGGATTAAGGTGGGAGCCCCTAGAGACTCGGAAGCTGCACGCTAGGCTTAGGCTGCTTGATATATTCAGAAACGATATTTTTCAGAGCGACACAGAGAATATTATCATGACGCCTCACAACATCTCTAGGTCTGACATGCGATAAAATAAGACAAATACACTCGACACAGAGAATATTATCATGACGCCTCACAACATCTTTAGGTCTGACATGCGATAAAATAAGAGAGATACTCTGCCGAAAACAGATAGGTACAAAAACTCGTTCTTTCCGCGCACAATAAGCGACCACAATAGAAACTGAGCTCCTCCAAGCACACTCTCATAGGACATGTCACCATTTCACCTCCAAAACTTTTACATCTTTACACGGCTGGTGACTTACCACCCCCTGCCAAACGCCCATGCGGCGGCTCGCGTGTATATTATGTAGATGCAGATATTGTTTTTGTTTAACCATTCATTATAGGCGTCACCATGTGTAATTTAAAGTTTTTATTTAGTCGTGCTTGAATATCTTCTCGCCAAAGTGGCATCAGGCATTATGACAATCCTTTGAGTGCAAGATGCAACTTACTGGCATTCAAACAGCATCCCTCCTGAGTCACGCGTACACAGAAAAACAAATGAATTTAAAAAACGAGACTTAAAAATCCCCTCCGAGCGCTCTCTACTACCTTGCCGTATTCGCCAAATCCTTGATCCAAAGCCTCCCGACATTACTTCTCTGCCTTCTGCCGCGTCCTCTGCCAGTCTACTTTAAACCACCCACTCAGACGATAGCATTTTTCCAATCTGACTTATGTTCCCCTTGTGGAAGTCTCTAGTCGGAAATTTGTGGACTTTTTTTACCCCTGGAATGTTTTACCTAAAAAATGCCATCATGTCATATGAATTCAAAGCATCCATTGTACACATCAGACCCTGCGGAGTAAGTGGCGAACTTGTAAGAAGATCTGAAGGAAAGTTGGTGTGCGCTAATAAACAACAAAAGAACGGGGATTATGGCAAAGTTGATTGCTGTCAAGTCAGTGGTTTTCAGTGAATGTATCAAAAACGAATATTTTATAGTTATCAATTAATTTACCATAAAATGCTTACGGTTTTAAATGATTTTTAAAAGACTGCAACAACTTTACAGAAAATATAAGGGCCGTAACTGCGGACAACCATTAGAACGGTAACTACCAGAAGATTATAAAACATTTCGACAACGCAAGGTCTTTCGTGTGCGCTTCTTTCCAGTTTAGATGAGGCTAATTTGTTGAATTATTTTTTTCAGACCGACTTCAGCAACCAATGCCCCCGATCGATACATCCTGTAGCGGAATCATATCCTTACTAAATAACATTAGCCCGAACAAGTCCTCAGGTCCTGATGAAATTCCAGCTCGTTTGTATAAAGAATTAGCTCTCAAAAATGGCTCCGTTTCTTAGAGTAATATTTTACAAATCCCTCGAAGAACACGCGGTTCCCAAAGACTGGAATATAGCAAACGTGACCCCAATTTTTAAAAGAGGCGATAGGGAACAGCCATGTAATTATGGACCAATATTATTAACGTAACTATCATGTAAAATTATAGACCAATATCATTAACGTAACTATCATGTACAATTAAAGAGCATATAATAGTTACATCAATAATGGGACACCTCGACAGTCAGGATTTATTGATAACAAAACCATCATGGGTTTCGAAAGGGACGGTCTTGAGAAACTCAATTAGGTCTTTTTGTTCATGATATTTTAGTTTCCGGAGAAGGTAACGTACAGGTAGACGCAGAGTTCCTTGACTTTAGAAAAGCGTTTGACAAGGAGATCCGCTAGATTTGTTAAAGGCCGTAATGATAATTGTATGAGTGTTACGAGTTTAATAGAAGAACTAGGATGGGAATTACTATCAGAACGCAGGTTAAAATTTAGGTTAAACCTTTTATGTAAATTCGAAACCGATTTGTTCACAGATGACGTTAGATATATATTGAGAACCCCTGCGTATTATGCTAGGTTTGATAATATGAACAAGATTAGAGAGATAGATTGTCGTACCGATAGATTTTAAATGTCATTGTTCCCGCGTACCATTAGAGAGAACAATAGGCAGCGTAGCAAAGGGATAGGTAGGTGGAATATAGTTACAGTAGTCTGTAGTGCATGATGCATGTAATAACAACCAACAATCCCTTTCTTATTATGTAAATACTAACCATCTAGATGCATGCGACCCTGTTCTCTAGCATGTCTCCCTTAAATCCTAGTTGCATATCAATAGTGCATGTTTGGTGATCTTCACCCCCTGCCACACATCCTCGTGGTGGCCCGCAGGGTATTACGTAGATGTAGATGTATGGAATTGAATATTGAATGGAAAGCTCCTGGAGTATATATAATATCATTATAGTGAAATGTCAACCCAATTTGGAGTAATTTTTCATTAACGTGAAGGCATCATAATGATTCACTCATCGCTCCCTAACATTGCGGCGAATGTAGGATTTAATCATCTAAGTTTATTTGGATCTGCAGCAAGGCAAAAAACAGTAATTCCGCAAGTTCAGAGATTTACTCATCAGCCCACCAAAATTTATCCACAAATACCATAAGAGTCACGATAAACATTTACTTGTAGTTTTTCTAAAAATGTTTTAAACCAAACTTTAGAATCCGAAAACAAATCCAATATTGACAAATGATACTTCAAGAATGGCCATCGTTTCTCTGCGAACTAATTAAGATAGTATGGGCAATATGGACATGAAATCCAGCATCTTTTGAAAAAGAGCTCTTTCAAAATTGATCGTTGCCGTTGACGTGGCGTGACGAAAAAGTTAGCCTCCGACAAGATTCGCTCATTTTCCGTCGATGGCGACGTCAACGCCCGGCCATCGTAATCGACTGCAATCAATAACAATAATAAAGAGACCACTCGAACAGCAGCGTCCTTTTTCGTACCGTAGGAAAAATTGATCGTACTTCCCACCACGTACGCCCACGAAAAAGGCGTCAACGCATCGCGGTCGAAGTACGACCAAGAAAATACGCAAACGGTGATCGCGCCACTTCAGAGCGATGCGTAAAGGCTAATTGGAAGCAACAATCGCGCAATCGAATCGAGACCTCCGGAATAGTCTCCAGGCCAACTGCCGCTTATGCGTCAAATGCCGCCCTGAACGATTGAGAACGGAAAACAACAAGCGACAATCGCACCACGGTGGTGCAGAGGGGAGGGTGGGGAGGCATAATGCATTGGTGGTGCGTGTTCATAGGTCCTGGATATATACACATATATATATATCCCGCGCGGAACGACGGGACTGGACGTCAGTACGCACAATCATGTGCGACCGACCGATCGACCCACTCACCTCGATATACGAAGACTCCTTCCGACTGGACAACTGCTTTGAGAGGGGGTGAGAGAGGTGACGATGGAAAAGAAGAGCACGGAGAGATGAAGAGACTCGGCTGGTCGCTTCGGATTTCTTCCCTCGATGTATCCGGCGTAACTAGGAGGCGACCGATCGGGTGGGGATGGAGTGATGGGGCGCACTGACACGGGAAATGCGAAAACTAGGAGAGGAAACGTCTGACGAACGACAACCTTGCGGCTCGAGACCTCGGAACGGACTGAAGGAAAGAGCAGCGGTACTTGGCCAGCAGAGGAATGGAACGGAGAAGAGGGGAAGGGGGAGGAGGAGGGTGGTTGTTCGGCGGGGGGAGGCTACTCTCCAACCCTCTCCCTCTCTTCCCCCCCCCTCCAACCCTCTTCCCGTCTCCTCACTTGCTAGCGGTTGAAAGAAATGCCACCTCTCCTTCCGTTGGCCACGCGTTGTTGGGATGAGAGGAAGGAAGGGTGTCCGGCGAGGAAGCTGTACTAACACCTAGGAGACCACCTGGGAGATTCTCATAAAGGTTCCGCTCGTCGATGAAAGTTAAGGTAGAGAATGTGTCTTAAGGTGGATAAGGTTAGATATCACTCCGCATCAAATCTGATATATCGTGGGGATTACACATTAAAACATATATGGCGCGGCATTAAATAAACTAGGTTTTTATATAAAAACGAAAGATTCTTGCGAAATTGTGTGGAACTTATGCATGATGCATAAATGAAAAACTTAGCAATTTTCCTCAATATAAAAATTACTTCGACCCAGGTTTCGATGTTTTTACATCATCATCAGGTGACCTCATTATTTACATCATCGTCAAGTTTTTCATTTATGCAATAAACTAGGTTTTGTTAAACGTATAATAGGAAGGTCCTCGGACGAAAAAGTCAAAGAGAGATGCTACTTCACTCTGGTTAGGCCACACCTCGAATACGCCGCGAGCATTTGGGATCCTGGTTATAAAGATTTAACCAAAAAAATTAATAAAATGCAAACGGAAGCAGCGCGCTATGTTAAAAACTGCTACGAGCGTACATAGTGTCTCACAACTTTTAGAGGGATTAAGGTGGGAGACCCTAGAGACTCGGAGGCTACACGTTAGGCTTAGGTTGCTTGATAAATTCAGAACTGATATTTTTCAGAGCGACATAGAGAATATTATCACGACTCCTCACTGCATCTCTAGGTCTGACAGACGCGATAAAATAAGAGATATACACTGCCGAATAGATAGGTACAAGAACTCGTTCTTTGCGCAGACAATAAGCGATTACAATAAAAATTAAGCTCGCTAAATACACTCCTATAATTCATGTCACCATTACTTCTCCAAAAAAAATTTACACCTTTACAAATTTACACGGCTGGTAACCCAACACCCCCTGCCACACGCCCAAGCGGAGGCTGGCGGGGTATAATGTAGATGTAGATAACGTTCTAATATGGCCTCGATTTAAAGAAAATCATATAATTAGTTCAAAGGGAACAAAATATGAGAAACTTGCGATTATACATTTCCATATATTTGCAAATATATTCCAGTCGTTTTTTGTGGGAAATGGTGCGCATGTGAACTCCAGAAAGACTTTATGAAAGAAATTTCAAACGCATTAATCTGGAAAGGAATTTTACGAGTTCCATTTCAATTAATTCCCATGAATATTAAAAATTACGTTATCAATTACTAACCGCTGTAATACTTTTTGAATTCCAAAAAAATCCTCGGTTGTAAAGGGGTGCATGTCTAGCATACGACATGAACAAAGTTTACTCCTAATACATGTTTATCTATGCAATTACTAAGGAGTTCCGAAATTTAAATCAAATTTTTTACGTCATTGGTATTATTATATTTACTTAAGTCCCCTAAAGGACCGTTTTCCCTGTCGGGACCTTATTCCCTGACGGGACCTTATTCCCTGTCGGGATCAATTATAATCACCATATTCAAAATGTACTAGTAAATTTCCACAACAGTGAAAATTATAAATTAAATATTGCGCAGGAATCTTATTCTCTTTCGGGTGAGTCAGACAATGTTATTGCTTATTTATTTATTTTTCTATAATTCAGAGCGAAGCAGCGGTTGTGCAGCTCCCTCTTAAAATTGATATGACTGTCATAACGCATAACCCATGCCCTGAGTGGAAGAATAAGTTCACCCATAATATCACAGCAAGCTCCGTCTTTTTGCGGATGATGCAGTTGTGTATTAGGGAATTAGAAATGAAGAGGACAGTCAGTCTTTAGTAAAGGATTTAGATGCGATTGATGATTGGTGTGACAGTTGGCAGCTAGAATTAAATTTGAAGAAATGCGCGATAATTAAATTTTGGAAAAAAAATGGCTTTTCCCGGAATCATTATTGCATCAAAGAAGAGAAAATATCTAACGTAGAATCTATTAAATACTTAGGCGTCACCATCACTGAAGACATGTCATGGGGTAAACACATCAGGGAAATAACTAGTGTAGCAAACCGTAGATTAGGATTCGTAAAATGGATTCTAGGCAAATGCGATGAGAGAGTGAGAGAAAGAAGCTATTTTACACTTGTCAGGCCTCATTTAGAATATGACGCTAGTATATGGGATCCGTACGAGAAAGGTTTGATAAAAGAATTAGAGCGTGTGCAAAGGAGATCCGCTAGGTTTGTTAACGGCCGTAATGATAATTGTATAAGTGTTACGAGTTTAATAGAAGAACGAGGATGGGAATTACTATCAGAACGCAGGTTAAAATTTAGGTTAAACCTTTCAAGTAAATTCGAAACCGATTTATTCACAGATGACGTTAGATATATATTGAGAACCCCTGCGTACTATGATAGGCTTGATCATGTTAACAAGATTAGAGAGATAGATTGTCGTACCGATAGATATAAAATGTCATTTTTCCCGCGTACCATAAGAGAGAACAATAGGCAGCGTAGCAAAGGGATAGGTAGGTGAAATATAGTTAGAGTAGTCTGTAGTGCATGATGCATGTAATAACAACCAATAATCCCTTTCATATTATGTAGATAGTAACCACCTAGCTGCATGTGACCCTATTATCTAGCATGTCTCCCTTAAATATCCTAGTTGTATGGCAATAGTGCATGTTTGGTGATCTTCACCCCCTGCCACACACCCTCGTGGTGGCTCGCAGGGTATTACGTATATGTAGATGTAGATAAGGGACTCGAGCACACTGTAACGCCGCGCTCTTTGAGTTGTTGTTTGTTTTGTGTGTCTTAATGTTTAATACGTTTATTGTCTATTTTGTGTGTTTTCTCTTGTTTCTTAATTTTGAGTTTTAATGTTTAATTTGTTTATTTTGTATGGTCGATGTTGGCTGTGAGGGAGTTGTTGAAGTTTGGAGAGGGGGGATTGTTGGAGAGGAGAGATAGAAGGTCTATTAGAGAGACGTAGATAAAACGCTACCAAAGAAAACACGAAGGCGTTACACCGCGACCTTCGGATAATCAAGCAAGTACTCTACCTTACCTCAAAAAACTTCAACGTCGTCCCAAGAGATCTGGCACCCTTTTAAGGTAGTAAGAGCGAAATATCATTTTACTTAGAATTCAATAAATTTGGTCTCATTTAAAAGAAAAATATCTCACCTATCCAATGACACCAAATATTCTACCCCTTATCACATAATTTTCGGACATATTTGCCAAAAAATACCAGCCCTTTTACATGAGAAATGGTATGTGTATGCACTCCACAGAGACATTATTTACAAATTGAGGCATTTCTAACACTTAGATGTCCTAAAAAAACTAAGTGTGTAGTTTGTATGTTTTCTCAACTATATGTGAAAATTAATCATATTATCACCGCAAAAGGTTCTTGGGTATCATAAAAAACCTTCCGTTTTGAAGGAGTTTCAAACGCACTGCACGAAAGAAATGAGTCAAGTTAAAGACTTATTTACATATTTTCATTTAATTACTTACTATTTTAGTCATATAAAACTATATTATTGCACCATTAATAATGCAATATTTAATTGATGTGTCCTACAGCCGATGAAACTAAAACGTATAATTCGAATATGGTCTCTATTATGACTAGGGAACTATCTCGCTCGGACTACCTTACTGGACTGCACCCTCCAATACAACAACACCCTCTCCTCACACTTTCGCTTCCCTTTGCACTCGCACGCATTGCTTTGTAAACGCCCTCCAATCCATCTCACTCCGAATTTTGACCTCTTTAGAGATTATTCCGAAACATTCACCGACGACTTTCGCGGTCAACCTCTTCCCCTCACTCTCCACCCAATACAAACCATCACGTGCCTCTCTTTCACATTAATTGATACTCCCATTCTCTCGAAATGGCGTCACTGCCGAAGCGCACTTAACTGGTTCTAGCTTAAATTAGTTCGAGTGACATAGTTCCCTAATCATAATAGAGACCATATTCGATATATACTTGTTGATCAGCGGTGGGACACACGACTTTAATATTGCATTATTAATGGTGCAATAATAGAGTTTTACATGACAGGAATTGTAAGTAATCAAATGAAAATACCTAAATAAGTCTTTAACTTGACTCATTTTTTTCAAGCGGTACGTTTGAAACTCCATCAAAACGGAAGGGTTATGGTGATGCCGAAGAATTTACTGCTGTGACAATATGATTAATTTTCATATATAGTTGAGAAAACACACAAACTACGCACTTATGATTTTTTGACGAGTTCTAAGTGTAGGAAATGCCCCATTTTTAATATAAGGTCTCTCTGGAGTGCATACACGTATTATTTCCCATATGTAATGGATGATCTTTTCTGGCAAATATCTCGGAAAATAACGTGGCAAGCGGTTGAATTTTTTATGCCAATGGAAGGGTGATATATTTTTCTTTATAATGAGACCAAATTCATTTATTTCTAGGTAAAATGATATTTCGTTCAAACTACCTTAAGCTGTCACCTTCGGTTGCATTCATAATCATTAGCGTTGAAATACAAAAAAAAAACAGGCCAAACCCATTTCCTAAACCACGTGAGTCAAATTCAATCGGGCGGAGATCGATCCCTCGATGCGTACGCTCTGGCGCAATCACATTAACCACTCCGCCACCCACGCTCTGGCCATCTCACTCTTGTTTCACTTCTGATTCTCTGAGCATAAATGTATAAATCACGTGTTGCTGGAATTCGGACACCTGCAAATTTGTACGAGAAATTCCAAATATCATTCACCCTACGGCTCAAAACTATCACATCTATAAAACAAATACTATAAACATTTACTCATTCACTACACCTCACATCTGCGCACAGCCAACGCCCAAATACTATTATGGATGGATATCTAATCCATATCCTCCCTTCACCCAATCATTTCCAGCCCTATTGATCCTTTTTTCCTGGGAGCACTTCTCATCTACCCCATTCTCACTGCATTTTAAAGACAATTATGTTTTTTTTCCAATTCAATGCAATTTCAACACGATTCCTTACGGCGCATGTCAAAGAATTCGTAATAATTCTATAACATATCTTCATCATTTTTAAAATGCAAAATAGTAAGTTTCTTAATAATACAACAAATATTGAGGAGTCATGCTGAGTCCAACGTCCGGGAAAAAATAAAATTAATCATGATATCCTCCAAAAATCGAATACCATGCAGAAATCTCTGGTCATAACATGTTTTACTAGGGATAAAAAATTGAAGTTTGATTCGATTGAATTTGATTTGATTGAAATTTGATTTGATTGAAGTTGAGTATAATTATCGTCACTTCTTGTATTGATGAGTTAAAACAAATAAACAGATATTCGTCAGCGAACTTTTGTTCAGATTTTCGACTGGCTAAAAAGATCGTTTAAATGTGCACTCAACTACCCTTGATTAGCGCTCCAAGAGCCTTCATTAAAGTTACAGCAGTGCTGATCACTTCAACGCTGAATTATACGAGAGCAATTTGTGAGGAGGAAACACACTCCATGTGCACCGAGGGGTATGCAACTCTGAAAAATGGTGTACGCATGTTGAGAAATGGACGCAAAATGGACAGAAATGGCTAGAAATGGATAAAAATGGACATAAATGGATTGAAATGGACTGAAATGTTTAGAAATGGATAGAAATGGACAGAAATGGACTGAAATGTTTAGAAATGGACAGAAATGGATAGAAATGGACTGAAATGTTTTGAAATCGATATAAATGGACAGAAATGGATAGAAATGGACAGAAATGGACTGAAATGTTTAGAAATGGACAGAAATGGCTAGAAATGGATAGAAATGGACAGAAATGGATTGAAATGGACTGAAATGTTTAGAAATGGATAGAAATGGACAGAAATGGACTGAAATGTTTAGAAATGGACAGAAATGGCTAGAAATGGATAGAAATGGACAGAAATGGATTGAAATGGACTGAAATATTTAGAAATGGATAGAAATGGACAGAAATGGACAGAAATGGACTGAAATGTTTAGAAATGGACAGAAATGGCTAGAAATGGATAGAAATGGATAGAAATGGACAGAAATGGATTGAAATGGACAGAAATGGACTGAAATGTTTAGAAATGGACAGAAATGGCTAGAAATGGACAGAAATGGATTGAAATGGACTGAAATGTTTAGAAATGGATATAACTGGACAGAAATGGACAGAAATGGATAGAACTGAACAGAAATGGACATCAATGGATAGAAATGGATAGAAATGGATGTAAATGGTTAGAAATGGATAGAAATGGCTGAAATGAAAATGCGGTGTACACTCGTTTCTGAAGTTGCGTACCCCTCGATGTGCACTAAGCACCGAACATGGGCATGGCCAGGGGGAGGCAGCGAGGGGACAGCTGCCCCCCTCCAATGAACGAGACATTTCTCACCAAATCTACTAAACAGAGCCAGACAAGATGGTGTCCTGCCCCATCCCCAGCCATAAAATAAATCCTGGAACCATCCATGCTCCAAGATGGCCTCAAAATGGGTAATTTGAGGTCGAAAGGGTCAAAAACCTCCCAATCACCGTGCTGAGTATACCAGGGTCTATGGGAGGCTCCGAGACAATGAAGTATATAGTAGAAATGGATAGCGCGAGGACCACGCGAAGTCAAGACACCACATCTCTCAAAAATATGGAGATGATCATTTCATCCATGGAACCTACATTCCGCCGGTCAGCCATGCTTGTGACTCTACGCGTTCCACGCGTCGAAAGTTGAAAATATTTCAACTCGGGCGACGCGAACATACGCGAACTCTCGCGAAGAAAATCGGGCTTCTGATTGGCTGAGGATCTCGCTTTCGCGTCTCTTCGTCTGAAACGCGTTCAAGATAACGTAGGTATCTTAAGTTATCCAGTAAGATCTTGATGTGCTTCTTGGATGAAGAAGACAGAGGGCGCGTGGTCCATCGTGAATAATAAAAGCAACCGCGCGAGAGGAGAATCAGTGGGGAGAAGGCGAAGTAACGCGACGTAAATACGAACGGGAGTAGAGGGGAGTGTTTCCGAACCTTCGTAGAGGAAAAATGGAGGACGGGACGGAAATGAACATGAGAATGGAAATGGAACACAGCCAGAACACGAAGGAGGAAAAGGGCAGAACGCAAACGGATAAACAATTGGCCCATCGTAGTCCGTAGTGGGGAAATTCGAAAGGAGAGGAATTCGCAAAAAAATGCCAGGGACCAATATGCCAGGATTCTGTCCCTCCGCTGAAAAGCCAATAGGCTGACGTCACGCACTCGGCTCACAGCCAAGAGACCACCTCCTTCTGTCCATACACCTTTGGTGTACTCAATGGGAACGCTCCATTCAAGACCTTGAAGTCAAGGCACATTGTATCCCATCAGCGCACTTTATTGTGCACGCAAACGCCGTCAAACGGAACGATATTTGCGCTGACGCAATGTTTTCTAACCTATCGGTAGATAGAACTATGCGGACAAACAGCAGTCACAGTGTTTTGGGCAAAGTTGTTGGATTCGTTGAAAATAAGTATTCACAAACGTAAGCTTTCTGTCACAAGGTAATTAAAAATAAATAGAATGTTTGAAGCCTTTACTAATAATGAAAAACAACTTGACAACAATCACGTATACCGTTGTCAACGCTCTTTTGTTGTCAAGGGTACAACAAATATGCCTTAGGTGCGTTTGAAAGTGCGCCCGCCACCTAGTACACAGATACGAAATGAAGTCAAGTGAGCGGTTGAGTTTAGACGTAATGAGCGCACAAGATAGAATGGGAAGATATTTCACGATGACTCGAATTCAAGAAGGTTGAATCAAACTACAGTGATACCCTTGCGAATAGCGCCTGGTGAATATCGATTCACACTTCTTTTATCAACTTTTACGTTAGTTGCTCCAATGAAATCAATATTTTACGGCTGATTGTCTCGCAAATTACTCTTTTCATTCAACTGCTATGCTTTTATTAATCATTTTTTCTAAATGCATTCCTATCTTTGTTCGGAAGGGTGTGACCTGCGTAAACGTGCGTCAATTTTAAATCCAGATTGCTGAAGGTAGATACATAGATAAATTTATTGCTTCACTTAAAAAACAATTCAGAAAAAGTTAAGCAACACAGCTGTGGGGATTTAGGTAGATTCAATGGTTTAAACCAGTGTAAAACCTACCAGCAGTTATCTACATCTACATCTACGAAATACAGTGCAAGCCACCACTGTGTGTGTGTGCCACCAGTGTGTGTGGCACAGGGCGATTCCACACCAGGCATGCAGCACTCATCCCAGTTAAATCAGAACTGCTCACGTTCCCCGAATGCCAGACACGGGCCAAAGCAGTCAGGGTATAGATACGCATTCAGACCACAAGCTAGGAGAGTGATACGTAGAAGAGCATGCTACCATGCAGCACACTACTCAAGATATAACTACAGGTTAGTATTATTAATGCGACATATAAATAGCACTATAAGGTACTAAGACATGCAGGAGTATATCGCAGATCACAGATGACATTAGATATATATTAAGAGCCCCTGCGTATTATGCTAGGTTTGATCATATGAACAAGATTAGAGAGATAGATTTTCGTACCGATAGATTTAAAATGTCATTTTTCCCGCGTACCATTAGAGAGAACAATAGGCAGCGTAGCAAAGGGATAGGTAGGTGAAATATAGTTAGAGAAGTCTGTAGTGCATGATGCATGTAATAACGACCAATAATCCCTTTCTTATTATGTAGATACTAACTATCTAGCCGCATGCGACCCTATTATCTAGCATGTCTCCATTAAATATCCTAGTTGTATATCAATAGTCCATGTTTGGGTACCTTCACCCCCTGCCACACACCCTCGTCGTGGCTCGCAGGGTATTATGTAGATGTAGATGTAGGTGTATATCATGCCGGAGATTGCATGAGAGGTTAGTTTCTACAATTCATGTTAGGATGTTTAGCACTACTGAAAAAAAACCATTAAACCTGGTCAGTATCCTAGAACTGATTTATCACAACTATTATGGTCCCTTATTGTTAGCAAAATAAAAGACATTCTAAATCTATCGGTTCTGCAGTCTATTTCCTTAATCTTATTTCTGTGATCGTTCCTTCCACAATAGTTTGGCTCTAGCAAAATATTTTGAACGTCTGGCAAAAAATAGTCTACATCAAACTTTTGTAAAAGATCTATATTTCTCCCTTTGATCGGATAGAGGTTCCCATCCTAATTCCCTCGGCAACTTTGTAACACTACTATGTTTATCATGACAATCTTAACAAATCTAGCTGCCCTCCGCTGTATACGATCTATATCTGAAACTAATCCTACTTCGTAAGGGTCCGATATACTAGCGGTGTACTCCAAGTGGGGTCTCACGGGAGAAAAATAACATCGCTCCTTTACCTTCTCGTCACTTTTTCCTAGTATTCTTTGAATAAATTCAAATTTACGACTTGCCTGTCCAAAAATTTCTCGTATATGTTTCACTCACGACAGGACCTGAGTAAGGGTCACACCTAAGTACTTAACTGACTCTACATTTATTAGTTCGGCTTGATTAATTGTGTACGTCTTGTTGGTTAAGCTACTCTTGCTCCAAAAATTCACAACAACGCACTTATTAAAATTTAATGCTAACTGCAAAGTGTCGCACCATCCGCTTATAGCTTCTAGGTCTTTCTTCAACGCAATTCTATCAGACTCTTGTGTTAATATCCCTATACAATACTGCGTCGTCCGCAAAAAGACGAAATTTACTGGTAACGACGGTTGTATCAATAAAACGGCAGAACACCGAAACTGCATTGGAACCAGCGTACCACACATGCAATGCGCCCATTAAAAACTACTAACCAAGAAACATTCTATCGTCAATCGTTCCAACATGCAAGGGGTACAAGTACTATTACTAGAGATTCAAAATCTCATGCATAAATAAGAGCATTAATATTTACATATCCATGTTGGTTTTGAATTAACAAGTCCTGACTATCTAAATACATCATAATTATGCTGACGGTTATATGGTCCAGTACTTTGCATGAAATGGACGTGAGGGAGATAACGCACTTATTTCTGCGTTCAAAAAATATCATTGAAAAATAAAGCAATAGCTCTTCTGACAAGAGATTAGCAAAAAAATGAAGAATAAACCAAGAAACGATAGCATACAAGGATAAGAATAAGCTGCTTGCAATGCTTTAAGAATGTTAGAAATATAACAGTGGCAAAACTAATTACATTACACTTTTTTATACAATACACAACCATGAAATCATAATAAAACTTCTATACCATGATGAGATAATAGCCAATTTCTGACCTTACCATAAAAATATATTTCCTCTTCACTTCCTTAATGTCACTCAGTAAATTATTAAAAGCTGTTGGCCCAATGGACAAAAACGACCTTTTGAATAATGAGAGATTTGGCTTTGGAATATGAAATTCAATGCTTCTGCGTAAGTGATAACATATTACCGTACAAGGCCTTTCTGGAAAATTGCCACTTCTTAAAAAGAATAGCTTTAAGACCTTAGAAACAAATATATATCTCAATGGCAATGACCTAAGTTCTCGAGTTAGCAGTAAATTAATATTATTTGCAGATGGCTCGGTCATCTACCGTGCAATAAGCGAAGACGCGGACTTTGAAGCTCTGTTATCGGACCATAACAACGTTCATTCGGGGTGCCAGGAGTGGGGGATAGAAATAAATCTCAGTAAATACACAGCAGTACACTTTCTGCGAAAGTTATCTCCCGAGCGCCTTATCTGCAATGTGGGTGGAGTGAACATAATCTCCCCAGATAAAGTCAAATCCTTGGAATCACTGCTTTAAGCTGTCGCAGCGCTATAATGCAGCTATTCAATTGCTTCCGAGTTTCAGTAGTAAATGCACCACAGTCCACTTCCTGCTAAAGTCATCAATCAAATGCCATACCCATTCCGTGGGTGGAGTAAACATAAAATCTTCATATAGAGAAAAAATCTCTTGGAATTATAATGAATGATAGGAGGCATAACTTTGTGGCAGGTTTTCGCAGACATGCTTAGTAAATAAAAAATTTCTTAGTAAATTCCACATTTAAAATTTCATTACCAATCTAGGTTTCTATTGCCGAGCAATCCTTTTCACTGTCCCTTTTTTGGTCATATGTTGGAATTACATAAAATCAGAAAATCTTCAGTCATAGTCTTTTTATCTTGGATATATCTTGGAATTATCTGAACTTCTGACATTTCCTGGGGAACACACATACAAAAAATATGCGGTGCAGCATTAAAAAAAAATGGTTTTGTTAAGCGTATGACAGGAACGTTCTCTGATGAAAAAGTAAAAGAGAGATGCTACTTCGCTCTGGTCAGGGCACACCTCGAATACGCCGCGAGCATTTGGGACCCTGGTCATAAATATTTAACTAAAAAAATTGATGAAATACCAAGACAAGCTGCACATTTCGTTAAAAACTGCTACGAGAGTACATATAGTGTGTCACAGCCTTAAGAGGGATTAAGGTGGGAGCCCCTAGAGACTCTGAGGCTATGCTTTAGGCTTAGGTTGATTAAGAAATTCAGAACTGTGTGTTTCAGAGCGACACAGAGAATATTATCATGACGCCTCACTACATTTCTAGGTATTTCCATTAGTGATATTCTAATCAATTAATAAAATAAATCTATTTGACTCTTTAACTCGACAAATATTTTCGCGCCGATCGCTGGATACGCCATCACAGCAAAAGTTTATTCTCTGGATTATGTAAAAATAATTGTGTTACGTAATTGATTTAGTTCTTAACATAGTTGAGACAACATGCAAACTTCAAAATTGAATTTCTGGAATGATCTAGGCGTTGTTAATACCTCTATTTTTCATTAATGTCTTTCTGGACTTCATACGTGTAACATATCCCGTGAAAAACGGCATCTTGATATCAGCGAATATCTCCATAAATAGCGCAGTTAGTCTTAGGTATTGCGGTATCTTTGTAAAGGTGAGATATTTCCCTGTATAGTGAGAATAGAATCATTGAATTCAATGTATAATGATATCTCGCACAAACTACCTCAAAGAGCCTGATTTTGAGGGGAACCTTTCAATAGCCAAGAGTGTATACTAAGGCCGTTTTCGAACTTGGCAAACGCATAGTCTTGAACTTGCTATCATTGAACTTGCTATCAAGTTATCTTGATTCCTAGGCAGACGGAGTGAAATCCTTACTTAACACTTTCGTAGCCGTTCTACGATGGAAGAGACATCATGACTTCTTCAACTAGTAAAACATACGAAAAGCGCCATCCGTGTCCATAGTTTTTGTGGGTGATTGAAGTAAATTACTTCTTGAAAATTCTTCCCATCCTTATGCGACAAATTAAAAGGGAATATAATTTTTTAAATTTTATTGCTTATGAATTAAATAATTCATATGTATCATAATATGGCGGATAACAATTATGCTTCGATTGCTCGAGGCTGTTAAAGTGAACGACAAATCGCTCTTTGTAATTCACCGCAGTCAACGTGTTTATGCACAAAAAGGCATCATAATTATTTTTTGCCAAGATGAAAAAACACGTAACAATATATTGATGTATTACACTCCCGAACAAACTACCTATGGTCTTCGACTGTTAACTTATAAAATACGTGCGTTGTAACTAACTTAATTATGCTTGCGCCATAGGGGACAGGTAAGGGAGGAAGAGTTGATAGAAACCCGGCGTCGGCATCAGCCTGCTCTTAACGAAAGGCGCCAAGGGGACAACGGTTTAGCGTCTCATCCGACAGGCGGAGTACTGTACTTGAAGTGCCCTCCACAAGACACTCAAGTAGAGATCGGGTTCCCTCTGAAAAACATCCACTTCTGCATGGATTTGAACCCTGGCCACCCGTGTGGTAGGCGAGTACTCTATCCACCATACCAACCCGATCCCCCCATTAAAACAGAATATGCAAATTGGAATGACCTATACAGTTCAGAAATATTTTTTATGCCTTGATGTGCGATTCAGTGTGTCAGCATTGCTCTCTTCGCGGGGCCGCACTATTGGGTACAGAGGTAGCACTCACTTTCAAAATCGTAGAACTTTTGAATGAATTGAGATATTAAATTAAATTTTTTTAACTCGAAAGCTAAAACCCTAAGAAATAGAGGCAAAATATGCATCAAATGAAAAAAGGCAACATAAGTCTGCAAAAAGTGTGCGAAACCCGTTATTTTTTTTCAATTATTTTTATAGACCAAAATAAATCAGCGAAAAATAAATATTTAAAAACAAAAATATACACATTTTTATTGATAATAATATAAGATATTATATTATTATCAATGAGTATGAGAAAATATAATGATATGTATATTTTTTTTTACAAATTTATTTTTCGCTGAATTATTTTGATCCTTAAAAATAATTGGAAGGAATTACGGGTTTCGCACACTTTTTGCATACTTATATTGGTATTTTCCATTTGATGTACATTTTTCCTCTATTCCTGAGTGTTTTAGCTTTCAAAAAATAGTTTTATCTTAATATCTCAATTCATTCAAAAGTTCTACGATTTTGAAAGTGAGTGCTACCTCTGTACCCCATAGTGGGCCGCTTCGGAGAGCTTCAACGCGCGATTCGGAACGCACGTGAAGTGTTCCCGCTCTCTTATTTGTCTTCTTCGTGGATCGCCACCACCACCGTTGGCTCTGCCCTCCAACGCAGCGCTGCTGCCCTCTGTGGAGGAGGCTGAGAAAAGGGCAGTCATGGGATGAAGAGCGTGCTCTCCGAGTTTCATCTCACAAAAAAATATTTCGTTCGGAATGAGATAAGCAAATATCGGTCACGACCAAACTCACCGTGGCTATCGAAGTGATGAAGTTAACGACGATAAGATACCCACACCAGATAGCAAGAAAGCCGGATTCCAGCCAGGATTTCTGCTGGAGTAGTTCACACGGACGTGGCAAGCCAAAATTATAGTTTGACTCCAGCTTGAATCCGTTGCTTCAAGCGTATGAAAGTGTTTAAAGTACTTGGAGCGTAATATCATTTTACCTAGAAATCAATGAATTTGGTCTCATTTTAAAGAAAAGTATATCACCCTTCTAATGACACCAAAAGTTCAACCCCTTACCACATTACTTTTGGAGATATTTGCCAAAAAATACCAGCCCGTTTACATGGGACATGGTACGTGCATGCACGTTAGAGAGACATTATGTATTTACAAAATGAGGAAGGAAGGAGAGGAACACTTAGATGTCGTAAAAAACTAACAGCGTATAGTTTGTATGTTTTCTCAACTATTTTTGTTAAACTATCATGTTATCAAGGCAATGGGTTCTTGGATATCACAAAAACATTTATACACAGTTTATATTTTTTATGTTCGAAGTCACGACGTGAGATAAAGTTACTAAATTAAAATAAAACATCTTCAGACTGTTCTTTGATATCTCTCTTTTAACTTTTTCTAATGACAACCGATATTTATGCATTCCAGAATTACTTACGTTCTCTTTAACCTCTCCGGAAATTTCATCTAACTCACCAAACCCGAGCTTTCAGTTAGCATCACAATTATGGAAAGTCGCTGTAATCTATTCGTTAACGTTGATGAGACATTATAACGATAGGCATGTGTGTGAAGCCACTGTCGTGGTTATGACACCAATAATATCGAGATATTTCGAATCAAGAGTGTTGAACTTAAGTATTGTAGATCGGAGGAACACATTCAAATACACTCCATCGTAACTGAAAATAATAAATGGGACGTTATTTGAGTGAAATTCCAAAGAGAAAAATCATTTGCCTTGACCGGAACTCTAATCCGTATCCCTCGATTTCTCGCCGTGGACTTAGGTCAGTATAGTTACAGGCCTTTTACATCTACATATTACCCTGCAGGCCACCTTAAGGGTGCTTGGCAGGGGGATTCTACGCGGAGTCAGACATCATAGGTGACTTGATATAAATCGTTCAGTTGTGAATGAATCTATGCGCGTGTGTCTGGGGATTAAGATAGTCCTAGAGAGATAGTTCCCTAACCATAATACAGACTATATTCAAATTATACGTTTTAATTTCACCAACTGTACGACACATCAATTAAATCCTGCATTATTAATGGTGCAATAATATAGTTTTATATGACAGATATTGTTACTAATTAATTGAAACAGTCTACATAAGTCTATTTTGCATACAAACATTTTTTTCGCGCGGTGCGTTTGAAACTCCTTCAAAACGGAAGATTTTTTGTGACACCCAAGAACCTAATGTGGTGACAATTTGATTAATTTGCAAATATGGTTGAGAAAACATACCAACTACACGCTGTTACTACACGCAAGACATCTAAGTGTTAGAAATACCTCATTTTGTAAATAATGTCTCTCTGGAGTATATGCACGTACCGTTTCCCGAGTAAAAGGGCTGGTATTTTTACGCAAATAACTCTGAAAGTAATGTGGTAATCGGTTAAGTTATTGGTGTCATTAGGATTGGATATTTTTCTTTAAAATGAGACTACATTCATTGATTTCTAGGTAAAATGATATTTCGCTCAAACTACCTTAATTCTGTAGATACTATCGTGAATACCGTTTTTGAGAATGCTCTCCTTGTGCTTATCACACCACACGCAGCAATCGATATCCCACTGAGTCCTTATCTTAGAAAATCAAGAAAACCTGCAACGTTTTACATGAGTAACAAATTTATTTATAAACGTTAACAAATATAACAGAATAAAAGGTACGACCACTCGGGTTCCAACGAATTATCGTCATCACCCCCTCAAGACGGAGCTTTATTCATGTCTCACATCTACATCTACATAATACCCCGCAGGCCGCCGCATGGGCGTGTGGCGGAGGGTGTGGCAGGGGGTGTTAGGTCACCAGCCGTGTAAGTTTGAAGGTATAAGTTTTTTGGAAATGAAATGGTGACCTGTATTATAGGAGTGTATTTAGTGAGCTTAATTTTTATTGTGATCACTTATTGTTCGCGGAAAGAACGAGTTCTTGTACCTATCTGTTCGGCAGTCTATCTCTCTTATTTTATCGCTTCTGTCAGACCTAGAGATGTAGTGAGGAGTCATGATAATATTCTCTATGTTGCTCTGAAAAATATCAGTTCTGAATCTATAAAGCAACTTAAGCCTAGGGTGTAGCCTCTGAGTCTCTAGGGGCTCCCACCTAAATCCCTCTAAAAGTTGTGAGACACTATATTTACGCACGTAGCAGTTTTTAACGAAGAGTGCTGCTTTCCTTTATATTTTATTAAGTTTTTTGGCTAAACCTATTTGACCAGGGTCCCAATTGCTCGCGGCGTATTCAAGATTTGGCCTAAACAGAGCGAAGTAGTATCTCTCTTTGACTTTTTCATCCGAGGACCATCCTATTATATCTACGCTTAACAAAACCTACTGTCTTTAATGCTGCGCCACATATGTTTTGAATGTGTAATCCCCACGATATATCTCACATTGTCAATCGATTTTTCAAATTTTTTCCTGATTTCTGAGGACAAGCCTCATCAGTCAATTTATTCTCAAACAGGACACTGAATTTCGTGGCGCGCGCACAAAGGGAAAATTCACGGACGGCGCGACTCGAGGAAGAGACAGAGGAACCTTACACCCAGAGGGGAAAAGGGTCGAGTTGGCACCTTTTTTCTCGCAGTCCCCCGAGTCGGCGCCACCGGCGATGGCGCCACATCCCATAGTCCCTCACCAAGGCGCCATCGGCGGCCACCCACGGAGGGAAGACGAGACGTCGACGACGCCACCAATGAAGACACTCCCAGCGACTGCAGCACGAGGGTGAGGGCGACGACATGCCTTCCGCTTTCCCGTGCAATCATTCCACTCTCGCTCCGTGTCCCCAACAGATAAGGGCGGTCTCGAGCATGTGCGGGAACTTAGAGAGGACGCAATATGTCACAGGACGACGACCAGCAATGGAGATGTGCGTTCCACCGATGAATTGAAGGTAGTCCGAGCGAGATAGTTCCCAAGTCATAATAGAGACCATATTCGAATTACACGTTTTTATTTCCCCAGCTGTAGGACACATCAATTAAATATTGCATTATTAATGGTGCAATAATATAGTTTTATAAGACAGAAATTGTAAGTAATTAAATGAAAATATCTAAATAAGTCTTTAGCTTGACTCAATGTTTTCGCGCGGTGCGCTTGAAGCTCCTTCAAAACGGAAGGTTTTTTGTGATCCCGAAGAATTTACTGCGGTGACAATAGGATTAATTTTCAAAAATAGTTGAGAAAACACACAAACTACACACTGTTAGTTTTTTTAGGCATCTAAGTGTTAAAAATACCTCATTTTGTAAATAATGCCTCTCTGGAGTGCATACACGCACAATTTCTCATGTAAAATGGCTGGTACTTTTTTTGGCAAATATCTACATAAGTAATGCGGTAAGAGGTAGAATTTTTTGTGTCATTGGATAGGTGAGATATTTATCTTTAAAACGAGACTATATTCATTGATTTCTAAGTAAAATGACTCTTCACTCAAACAACCTTAATGGAGCTGCATACACAACGGCAGAAAACGCCTCCGCAGACGTCTAAGCTCTTTAATTCAATGACTCTGATTTGCTACTTGAAGCAAAACTGATTGCGCAGGATCACAGATTAAGTATATACACTACGGATGAGTCGAATCCAAATGTCGATCCTCGATTCCACCGATTCTCAGGATTAGAATCGGTATCGAGAATCGATCGCCTCAAGTCGATTCCGATTCCATCGATTTCAGATAGATAAATATTCAAATCAAATGTCATTCATCACATCATATTTGTATCAGTAATTTTGGGTGTAGGCTATCAATTTGTACTTTTTTCATCTACCTCAATAAGCTGAGGATATATTTGCTATTTGTTAATAAATATACTTTTTGAGCGTCTTAATTGTCTTTGTTATTTTATTTCAGCCGATACTTGAATTTAAGTTATAGTCGTACTCTACTGGTATACCAATATCCCACCTGTTATTAGGAATAAGAATCGATGGATCCGGAATCGAGAATCGGGAATCGATTTGAAAGAATCGGAATCGAAAAAAAATGGGAATCGACTCATCCCTAATATATACGCGTACTTAAAGAATGTGTACTTCTCTACAGAATTTCATTTTGGATGGTACGACGCGTTTCACCGACTTGCCTGATAATGAGGTACCTGATGTCGTACCATCCAAAACAAAATTCTGTGGAAAAGTACAAAATCGTATTTTTTTAAAGTATAGATACTATAAACCCTCACGAAGAGTAGCCTGAATCTGTAGAGTGTAACTGTACATAGATGGGCAAAGAGATAGGAAGATTAGGATATGAGTTTTAAAATACTATTTTGGCGGATAGATGGAACAGGTGTATCGAAGTTGCATGACAAATCATAGCAATTGAGCTTTGGCACACGGCCAATCCATTCAGTGTCGCATTACTCACATGATGTCCATATGATAGTGCCGGTGCCTAGATGTCCGCTTATTGACCCACAACAACAGATGTTATTTTCAAATTAGTCCGTGCAAACAATTGTTCTTCGTATTTGGAAACAAATGTCATTGAATTATCGAGACCAAAATAAACATGAATTTTATAGTGCCATTTAATGTCAAGTTGTAAAGCCTTCCAAAAATTTAAGAGATAACTTAGGTGAATTCATATTAGTCTCTCCTCACATGTTTTATAAGTTATTTACTTAATTTTTAAATCACTATATTGAACCCTGTAATCCTCTAAATTGTGTTAATTCACGTAACTGTGGGGTAATTAGGCTGAAATGTAAGTCATGTAGGAAGATCCACTGGCAATGTGCACAGTTTAAAATGAGAACACCTCTACATTTACATACCCTTTACCTATTTAAGTAATCATCAACTTCCCTGAAACTCACATTTTACATTGAAATAGTAAACATGATAAAATAATCTGACAGATACATTGCGAGCACTGCCGGGTTAACCAAAAAAATCATAAAATACAAAGAAAAGCAGCACGCTTCGTCAAAAACTGCTACGAACGAACATGTAGTGTTTCACAACTGTTAGCGGGATTAAGGTGGGAGACCCTAGACACTCGGAGGCTGCACGCTAGGCTTAGGCCGCTTGAGATATTCAGAACTGGTGTGTTTCAGAGTGACACAGAGAATATTATCATGACGCCTCTAGGTCTGGCAGAAGGGATAAAATAAGAGAGATACATTGCCGAACAGATAGGTACAAAAACTCGTTCTTTCCGTGCCCGATAAGCGACCACAACAAAAACTGAGCTCTTCTAAATACACTCCGACAATGCATGTCACCGTTTCATCTTCCAAAAACTTACACCTTTACATGGCTGGTGACCTACCACCCCCTGCCACACGCCCATGCGGCGGCTCGCGGGGTAGCATGTAGATGTAGATGTAAAAACCATAGTACTTACCATAGTATTTTGCTACAACGCTTACAAATAAGTATTTGGTTTGTGGATTTTGGAGAACGTATGACTTGCTGTGCTTACGCATCATTACTATCTCCTTACGCTAAGGCCTCATAGCCCAAGAATCGTACATTTTCAGTTAATATTTTATTGAGAAATTTTTTTTCCGTCACTCAACCTAAAACAAAGCGAGTTAAAGAATCAAAATTGTTTTAATACTAAAACTAATTTGATCATTTAATTGTGTGTGTTGAACCAAATGTCCTCATCTTTCCTTCCTAGGCTTGTATCACTGTGCGTAGTGGTTACAATCTTGCCAGCCGTATCGGCCGGTTTAACTTCACTTTATTATCAGGTCAAACATTAAAATGTTTAACCTGCAACAATGAGCGCCGACAAAGGCCGAGAGAATTGTTGCAATTATATTACAAGTACATCTATTGCTAAATGCCATCCGTAAACCAAGAAAAAAGAGTACCTAATGTGTTTATACCGATAGTTTTTGCCTCGTAATCCAATCAATTCCCTATTCTTACTTAAGTGGACAAGTAGCCGTCATGTTATATATCTGCGCCATGAATGGCTCTTTTTTGTGATCAAACTGATCCAATCCCTCGTTCTTTTTGCGTCGCTGTGTCTCTTCCAACATTCTTCCGACACTGCATTTTGTACATTGTGAGAATATAATTTCCCAACAGTTTTCACACAGTGCATATCGGTTTTCAACTCGCAAGATTTCATAGTATGAAGTGGTCCGTGATGGAAAATGATTTATCAAAGCCAGTTATCTTCCCATAGTAATGGAAACAGCACACATATGTCTCTTGTTAGTCTTATATCGGAGGCAGAGCTTGATGTTGTCAAAAAAAAGAGTTTCAGAAGAATGTGCAACGTTTTTACCCCCGTAAACAGAGGAAGAACAAGAAATCATGCCTTTTAAAATAACACACAATTTTACCATACGTTAATACGAAGTTCACATAATTAAAAACTCAAAATTAATGAGTAAAAATATTATGTGTACTATCACGATAAATGACCGTTTGGCCGAGGTAATTTGGGTAAAAAACTTTTCATTAGACTTGTTCTCATCAATTAGTCAATATTTTCATTTTAATATTTTCATAGCAGTTGCACCAACTAAACAGCTAGCATAGCAGAATAGGAACTCATTTATGGCAGTGCACATTGACTGTCTTTAACTGGACTCGATCCTCAAGAGCATTAATAAAATTTCTTAAACCAATTATTTCGCTCATGCAAATGACGTTATTTGTCATTGGGTATTTGTTAACTTGATAATATCCCTTCATAATGATATGAAATCCTAACCTCCTTCGATTTTTACGTGACTTAAAAAAATCAGTCTTAGTGCCTCGGTGTTAATTTAGACCAATATATTCTTCATGGAAAATAATATTCTGGAAAGTTAAAAATCTTTACCAATGATAGTTCGGAGATACTTCGATCAAGGATGTGTTTGTTATTTTTCGGCATCCACAAGTGTACACATTTGCAGTGGCCACAAAAAAGCGTGCTAATCATGGTGAGGAGAAATTGATAATGGATAAATAAATGTCAGCGCTCATTAAAGTACCAATTTTAGTGCTAAATAAATCATGGAGGGAGATATATCAAAAACAACGCCAAGGTCTCCTTAAAGAAACTAGGTTTTGTTAAGCGTATAACAGGAAGGTCCTTGGATGAAAAAGTAAAAGGGAGATTCCACTTCGCTCTGGTTAGGCCACATCTCGAATACGCCGCGAGCATTTGGGACCCTGGCCATAAAGATTTATCCAAAAAAAACAAAACAAAATACAAAGAAAAGCAGCACGCTTCATAAAAAACTGCTACGAACGAACATATAGTGTTACACAACTGTTAGAGGGATTAAGGTGGGAGCCCCTAGAAAATCGGAGGCTGCACGCTAGGCTTACGCTGCTTGAGATATTCAGAACTGGTGTGTTACAGAGCGACACAGAGAATAATATCATGACGCCTCACAGCATTTCTAGGTCTGACAGATACGATAAGATAACAGAGATACTCTGCCGAACAGATAGGTACAAAAACTCGTTCTTTCCACGCACAATAAGCGACGACAATAAAAACTGAGCTCCTCCAAACACGCTCTCATAGGACATGGCACCATTTCACCTCCAAAACTTTGACATCTTTACGTGGCTGGTGACCTACCACCCCCTGCCATACGCCCATGCGGCGGTAGTATGTATATGAAGGGTGCGCGCAGTTTTCTACGATTCATGGTGCCTCGGAATATCTATTTGGAATTTGTTCCCGTGAAGTGTAAAATCATTTTTAAAGCGTTAAGAGGAATGCTAAGCTGATGAAATCCGTTAGATTTCACTGAAGTTTAAAGGACCAAAACTATGGCGACTCGAGATATTCGAATAAACTCCGAATGAGGGAAATGAGTATAAGCAGCGGTCTTGTCAAGTGGGAAGACTGAAGAAAAGATAAACATGCGACAAAACATACCACATCAGTAGTATATGCGAGAGGTATTACGAGGATGACTATCCTAGAAACTATCTATCGCAACTATTATAGTCCCTTGTTATACGTGGAAAAAATGATATTTTAAATCTAGCGGTCCTGCAGTCTATTTCCTTAATATTATGCCTGTGATCGTTCATAATACCGTCCATCGTACCATAATAATTTGGCTCTAGTAAAATATGTTGAACATCTGGCAAAAAACGTCTGGCAAAAAACGTCTACATCAAACTTTACTAAAAGATTTAATCTACAGTTTTCCCTTCGAAAGAGGTTCCCTCTCTAATTCCCTCGACTATTCAGTAAAACTACTATGTTTATCATGACAATTTTTAACAAATCTAGCTGTCCTCCGCTGTATTCGATCTATAATTGAAACTAGTCCTATTTCTTAAGGGTCCAATGTACTAGCGGCGTACTCCAAATGAGGTCTTACGATAGAAAATTAACATCGCTCCTTTACTTTCTCGTCACATTTTCCTAGTATTCTTTTGATAAATCATGATTTTCGATTTGGCTGTCCGCAAATTTCACGTAGGTATATGCTTTCCCCAGGACTAGTCCGGAGCGTAGAAGATCGGGAAGTTTCACCGGCTTCCAGTAAAACCTACCTTAATCTGGTAGTGCACTTAAAATAAGCTTGTGTCCTCCGTGTCTCTAACAAGGAGACATCGCGTAATAGTAATTGAGGACGAAGACAAGACAAATGTTATTTTAAAGTGGAGTGAAAATGCCGGAAATGTCCTTTGCCGGAATTTGGTAATGTCTTTCCGCCCCATGTTCCCGGGTTCGTGAGAAATCTACTAATAAACAATTTCGTCCCAAGAAAATACTTACGATTTCGCGCCTTTCGTCACCAGGCGAAAAGGCAGAGGTGGTTAAGGCGCTAGCGCCTATTATGCCGGGTTGTAGCGGGATGACGCGGGTTCATACCTGCATAAATTTTTTTCGCTCGAATATACTTCGGAAACCACGAAAGATGCCAGATTCCGAACGTATACGACAGGAACTAGGGTTTTTTTTTCGTTTAAAAACTATTTTCTGGAATTTCTACTGCCCAGAGTGTTGTAGACAATTGTGGAGTTTCTATCATTTGCTCGGAAGGAGAGTTGCCGGAGAAAGGAGCGTCATCTGCGGATTATTTCGGATTTTGAAATACTTTTTGGAGACAGGAATGACTCCGATTAGTCGTGGGACTCTTCCTTTGATATTTTTTCGGTAATAATAAGCGTATAATAGGAAAGAGGTATATAGGAGGTTAAGCGTATAATAGGAAAGAGTCGTGGGAACCTACATGTACATTAAAAGTGATACCTCCCAAGTGCACCCCGTTATGCCAGCCTTGCGATGTTTATTTTTATAGACAAGTAAAACAATTTATTGCAAGGCTACAAAATAGCAATGTCTTATTGAAGGAAAAAAGGGAAATAAAATCTCGAGAAGATGCCATTAAAATCCATTCTTTGATCCACCATCAGCTTTCTTCACCATTGTTTAATGAAATGATAAGTTATGCATGGTTTGCATCAAAATTATTGGAGGAGAGGAAGGTATTTAGAAATGTAAGAGAAATGTGTTTTCCACAAGATCTGCGTACACACAGATGCAAATTTTCCGGTGAAAGCTTCATTAAATGCTCTCATTGTAAGGAAATTCTTTGCTTCAAATGCTTTTATGATGAATATCATCCAAAAACATGCTATTTAACGCCATGACAAAAATAAATAATCCCTGCAGTTGTAATAAACATGGTTTTGGAAAGGGATTACTGTTTTTTATTACCCAATAATTTTCCTTTACTGAAATGGAATTTCTTTCTCCTCCCACCTCTTTACCCCCCCCCCCCCAGTCACTTCATTAAATACGTTGTCCCCTATTACCTCCTCTCAAGCCTCTTATCCATACTCTTGGCACCTGTTTTAATCACTTTTCTGGAAAATCTTCGCGATTGAAGGAAAAGTTGAGTAAAAAATATCCGCCTTGGAGCGCAATTTCTAGGAAATTAAATGCAATCAGATCGCTTCAAGATAAACATTAACATTTTTGTCTCCAGAAAGTCCCACGACTAATCGTAGTCATTCCTGTCTCCAAAAAGTATTTCAAAATCCGAAATAATCCGCCAATGACGCTCCTTTCTCCGGCAACTCTCCTTCCGAGCAAATGATAGAACTCCACAATTGTCTACAACACTCTGGGCAGTAGAAATTCCAGAAAATAGTTTTTAAACGAAAAAAAAACGTAGTTCCTGTCGTATACGTTCGGAATCTGGCATCTTTCGTGGTTTCCGAAGTATATTTGAGCGAAAAAAATTTATGCAGGTATGAACCCGCGTCATCCCGCTACAACCCGGCATAATAGGCGCTAGCGCCTTAACCACCTCTGCCTTTTCGCCTGGTGACGAAAGGCGCGAAATCGTAAGTATTTCCTTGGGACGAAATTGTTTATTAGTAATTATCTCATGAACCCGGGAAAATGGGGCGGAAAGACATTACCAATTTCCGGCAATTTTACTCCACTTTAAGATAACGTTTGTCTTGTCTTCGTCCTCAATTACTATTACGCGATGTTTCCTAGTAAGTCGTCTCTAACATTCCAATCTAATCTTTCAATTAAGTATAATCTCGAGGGATGGTTAGTTATCTCAGACCCGTGCATTAAGGGAGAGCGGGAATTGTGGAGAGGAATGTGCAGTTTAACTCAAGAGGCCATCTCTGCGCAAATGCAAGAGGCGCCTCACGTGGGTGGTTACACAATGTCGGCCGTTGACGCCGCCTCCTCCTCTGCCACTGGGGCGAAGGGCGGGGGGCGTGGTGGTGGTGGGGGGGGGGCGTAATGCCCTCTATTCCACCTCTCCCACCCTCTCGGGCAAACAGCTATTGAAAGCGCCTGACAACGCACCAATTAACCGTCTCAGCATGGGTAACTTTTCACACCATCACCCTGTAAAGCCGCGTTTACACTATGTAGCAAAACCTGCTATTTAACTTTTGCTATATGTATATATTTGCTATATGTTTTTTTTTTTGCTTGAAGGTTTTCGCAGCTTCTTTTATCAATGTATAGAATTCCTTTCGGGAAATGCTGCGTGGTGCTGATCATTTTTTCTCGACGTTTCACTCCTCCTACTGGGAGCGTTTTATAATATGAATAACGTCAACAGGGAGGATGGCTACAACCTCAGCCGGGTTTTGAAAGGGCTCCTGACCCCTTCAAATGTCCAATGGCTAACGTCTTCCGCCCGGAATTTAAATCGGCCTGACAATCGGGCAATGGACGCTAAGATTGAGACGAGACACGGTACACTCATTCCCTTGAAAACGCTCCCAGTAGGAGGAGTGAAACGTCGAGAAAAAATGATCAGCACCACGCAGCATTTCCCGAAAGGAATTCCATACATACACGTAGCAGTGTTACATGCAACTAAATTTATATGGCAAATGCTATATTTTACAGTTTTTCCAAAGTGACCCACGCTACATTTAGCAAAAATAGTGCAGCAAAATAGATTCATAAAAGATGTCGAGGAGGAAGGATCAATTGCTAGCGGCACTCATTACAGTAATTTTGGCGGCTCAGAAGAAAACGAAGGTTTTGGATGCGGCCATCGCTACAAGCCAGGCAAAAGTACAGTGCGAGCGACTCATCAAAAGACTTGAATGCTGATGATTATGCCGTAGAACCGTCACTGTGTTATGAAATCAGATGTGACGGCAGTTTTAAAAACTTTTTAGGGGATGAAAAGTGAATATTTTGAGTATCTTTTATGAATGATTTACCAAAGAATTGAGAAAAACAATACAACATTCAGAGATGCAATACCGGCCCGAGTAAAGTTTGCGTGTACTTTAAGATTCTTGGCTAGTAGAGATTCGTATCAAAGTCTAAGTTATCTGTCTAAAATTTCTAAATCTGCCACTTCAAAGTTTATTTCAGAGGTGAGTGAGACAAATGTTACATGTAGCCAAAATTCCCCTTTATCTTAAAGACTCCGAATAGATAGCGTAATTTTTGCTACACATAGCAGAAAAAGTTACAAATAGCATCCAAAACTGCTACGTATAACATTTCTCCGTTTTGAGTTTTGCTATATGTAGCAATTGTTGCATAACTTTTGCTATATAGCAGGTTTTTCTACATAGTGTAAACGCGGCTTAACTCGCATCATGAGCAACTGCAGATGTGATTAGATGAGAAGTGGATTAGAGTGGAAGTAGAAGAAATGTTCACCTTTATTTGGTGCCTGCATTAATAGGAAATGTACACCTTAACGGTACACAAACTTTATTAAACCAAATGTTTTAGACAACGTGGTTTTAGCGATTTTTATTTACGCTCAGGTTGCATGGAATTTCGCATATGTGTATCTGTTAGAGATAACCGATTTCGGCCTAACTAAAAAAAAAGGTATGTCAAAAAAATTCTTGAAGCTAATTTTACTGAAGTGTAACTGTTAAAGCGTTAGAACTCAGCGTTGGACAGGAAGTAATGGAAATCATACCATTATTATATTTTTTCTCCTATAAAGCACGTTATGACCAGAGTTTTCGGCGTGACATTCAAATTTTGGACGTATTAAATTGAAATAGCAAGCCGCATTAACCGGGCCAAGTTAGCCTTCAACAAGAAAAACAAAGTCTTCACCGCCAGCAACATTAATTTAAGGATTAGGAATTTGCTATTGAGGACTTTTGTACGGAACGTTCTGCTCTCCATGGTAGTGAGACCTGGACAATTGGAAAGAGAGAGAAGGAAAGAATGGAGTCATTTGTAGGGTGGTCCTATAGGAAAATTCTGGAAATACCCTTGGTGGCAAGAGTCACGAACGAGGAGGTGTTTAATCCTTTCAATAGTACTGACGGATTATATATGTCCCAGTGAATATTTTCGTATGACTATCGGGTCTATCATGCCTCATTCATGTATTTAAAAATGCCGCTATCAGTCATTTTGATGTAGTTGCCTTGATGGGTGGTAGTACTTGCTTTCAGCAACTCTATTTGCTTTCAAGCACATGTTTTTGCGTGGTGGAAAATATAGTGATATTGATTCAAAAATGAACACACAAAAATCAGTCTTGAAAGGGTTAAGATAATAGGGGAAAGACGGTGTCTACTCAAAATGCTAAATATGAGAAGGAACACCTGGATTGGCGATATTCTCCGACACGAAAGCTTGGTTAAGACCATACTAGAAGGTACAGTAGTGGGAAAAAACAAGAGGGGCAGACCTAGACTGGACTATATGGGACAGTTGATGAAGGAACTAGGTTGCCAATCGTACAATGAAGTGAAAACATTGGCCCAAGATCGGATAAAGTGGAAGACTGTTGCAGACCAATCCTAGGATTGTAACCAGGGAAGAAGATATTGAAATATGTTTCTTTTATAGAAATATGGACTCGCTCTGACTCCTTAATTTTTGTTGGCAACAATTTTTATTGTGAGTTATGTATTATTATACGTTTCGAATAAAATTTGTGAATAAGTAAGCGAATAATTACGGAATAAATGTCATGTGGCATGCAGCTACCTGTTTAAATAGCGTTGAATTTTTAAAAATCAATTTAATGAGATGCATTTTTTCACCTTAACATTAGATATCATTAATGAGAACACGAACTATGCAAAGCTCCACGAAAATCTATTCGTATGCGGAAAATCTCACCGACCACCTTGAGCCACGCCGCAGCACAGTCTGCCGCAATAGTTCATTCCTATCTCGATGTGCGCGACCACTTCACGACGCAAAGGAAATCGAAAGGTCACGTGATTGGGAGGCAGGTGCTCCAATGTTGAACTAAAGCTGTGTCCCAATTCGCCATTTAGGCAGCTAAATCGGCAGATTTAGGGAGGACGCCATCTTGAAGTGCGTCCCAATTCGTTAGGCATCATGGGGGAGCGGATTTAGGTGCCTTTCTCGGGGGTGAAATTTAGGGTAGATGGAGTTTATCCTAAATCCGCCTCCATATTGAATTTCCCATCATGCAAAGCGCTGCACGTGTCGTACAAGGAAACTTGCACAAGGAAGTAGTCGAAAAGTGACAAGCGTGGCTGGGAAGTATTTTGTCTGTAAGTGAAAGAATTCTCTAATATTTCACATGACTTACCCAAGTGTTAGATATTATTTTAATTGATAGATATTTGTTTTTGGGAGCAGAGAAAATACGGAGGCCTTCATCAAGGCGAGGAGGGAGGGATGTGAATTGTTCGATGGGAAGAGAAATTCGGCCGTTGCGGCATGGACGTGAGTGTCTTCTAATAATCCTTTTCCATGCTTTGTCTTATTACTTTAACACCTGATGATTCTTTTGGTACCTTGTGCAACATTTGAAATTCATTTGATAGATATTATTTATTGCATCAATTTTCTGCATCTCGCTGCGTAATGTTAGGTTGTCGTATTACTGAAGTGGATATTGTTCAACGCTTCCTTGCAGTAGCGCTATTTTTTCCTCTTAGTCGAGAAATAAAGTAGATAATTTATTTTATTCTAACATAGAATGTAATTCTTTTGTTTTAAGTGTGGTATTAAGAGACATGAAATTGGAGGGGACGGTGTTGGTGCCGCAAGCCCGGAAAAAATGGGACAATTTGGTCCGGAAATATAAGGTGAGTTCTAACTGTAGCACTTAAATATCAACTTGATCGAAGGACACACGAACAAGCCCCTATGTTTACCCTACCCAAATAATAATCTATCTTTGCCTCTTAAGTGCTTCTCATGGGGTACTTCAAGGATCTGTACTTGGTCCGCTTCTAATTTTAATCATAATCGTTGACTTGCCTTCCAATTTCCCATGTACCTACATCTTTAATTTACGCTGGTGGTACTACATTCGTACATGATAGAAATGATATTATAGCACCAGTGAATCCTCCAGTGCAATTATATTAGTAGGTAGCATCTTAGTGGTTTTCAGCAAATGGACTTCTGTCCAATGGAGTTCTGAAAAGGACAAAAGTCGAGTGGCAATATTTTCTCATTGTACATTGCCCATGTGTCGTGGAAATTGAAAGTTGCTTGGTTTTAATGTAAATAGTAAATTACAATGGGATCCTCACATTTTAACGGTTGCTAATAAAATATCTAAAACTACCTACATGCTCCGAAAATTAAGAACTCAGATTTCTTAGGATTACCAGCGAGCAATCTATTTCTCCTTATTTCACTGCCACTTTAAGCATGGAATTTAATTATGTGGTCATGCCCCAGCCTCCAAAGATATGTTTGTTCTACAAAAGAGGGAAATCAGGATCATATCTCACTCTTACCCAACAGAGCAATACAAGCCTGTTTTCAGATACCTTAGAATCATGACTTTCTACAGCCTTTCTATTTATAAATGTGTATGTAATGTGAAGGATAACCTTGGTTCCTGTGAAACTGGTGCAAATGTCCATTTCCACCGTACTACGAGGAAAGGCAATCTTGTTCTACCCCAAAGTAGACTGACTAAGTCATCAGGGTTGCCACAATAAAAATTATAAAATATTGGCATTTCCTTTGGATGGGTATGTGTTTTTTAGTTTTTTCTTTATTTTCATGACACAGATTACTGCTATTATTTGTGCTTGGTATCCAATACATGTGTTATTATCATTGAATTAGATTGTTTTTGTGCAGCCAGTTTCTGTTGCTTTTGAAATTGCTTTTTCCATATTAGTTGCCTTTTAAAACATCAAATTTTGTAATGGTTTGGGTTCAATTGCGATAGGAGCAGTGCGTAACCATTGAAGTAACAATTTACGAGAACACTTATGTTTACAATAATGGAGTGTGAATTAATCATATTATCAATATGGCTAATGGTATTCAATCCAAAACATTAAGATCAAAGTCATGCATTCGAGCAGAGGTGGAGCAAAATTGTAAATGCTTCTATTCCAGGCTGTCATTAATGTGTGCCTTTTTCTCAATGTGGTGTCACCTGCCTGTGGATCATGACACAGAGTGAATAACAAAGAAAATTGTAGGTGGGGAAGTTCATGCTATGGTTAATTTTTGGAGGAGTTTTTAGCTGTTGAAGTAGATAATTTATACCAGTGATCCTTTGACTCCTTGAGGTCGAACAATAATTCCATAGAATGAAGCTTTTCCAGTGTTTCCCCATTTTACTGAGCAACTATCCCATTTTTTTGTCCTTTAAAACCTTATTCAGGTTATTGCATACATTTAACAAGAAAATAAGCCAAATCGCTCCATCCATTCTCAAGTGATGCACTCACCAACGAAGAGCATTTTATTTTGTATTTTTATAGATTAATTTATGTGGGACTTTTAGTTGGTACAGTAATGGATACAGATTCCTTCTATCGTGTGAGTCATGTACCTGTTTGAAATCTATGAATATATTATATTCATAAGTGTCATATTCACAGGCTTTGAGCAGGATTTCTTTCATTTTGAAAATTTGGTCTATTAAAGACCTCCCTCCTAAGTCCCACTTGATATTCACCAAAAGTAATGTATGATAATATTTCATATGCTGTGCATTGAAGAGGATCCCTTGTTGGTTGTCACGTTTCAATGTCTCCCTTTTTGTGTATAGGGCATATAAAGCATAATAGTAATGCTAGGCATCAGCTTACTTTCCTGTTGTAACTGAAAGTTGGCTTGCTTACATTGCATGTGACTTCTTCAATTTAGAAAAATGTGTTTGCATCGAATTCCTTTTCCTCTTTTTTCATTTTCTTTTTCCCTCTTTCATTATTTAGGACTTGCGGAATCCGGCCACCGGCACCGGCAGGGAGAATGGAGTGGAGTGTGCGGACACCTGGCCGTTTTACTCCTTAATGCACTGGGCCATTGGAGAAAGAGATGCTTGTTCTCCACCAGCCATTTTCTGCTCCAGTGGCCCTGGGCATTCAGGGAGTGTCTCAGCCTTGTGTCTGGACACTCCACTCCCTAAAGAAGAAGAAGGAAGAGGGGTGGAGGCTACTATTGGCAGTCCAAGGCCGCCTAAACGGCGAAGGACCTCCGAATCGGAGGTCCTGGAACGGATTGCCTCCTCATAAGAGGAGGCAATCCAGGAGCAGAGGAGGAGGGGGGATGAATTTTTATCTTTGATTAAAAATTACATGCAAAATAAATGGAATTAAAATGATTAATTTCTTTTTTAATGGGAATACTGTGAAATACCTTTACCCATCTAGAGAAGCGAAAATTGCCATGTACAAAAGTGTACTTCTCCCCACTTTGCTGTATGGTAGTGAAACATGTGTATTTCAGGAAACAAGAGGGCGTGTATGAAACAGTGTATGGGGGTAAATGAGGCAAAAGAGGTTTGCAAGGATAGGTCAGTATGGAGGAAATTATTGAAGCAGAGTTAGGTTTACAGTTTATTAATTAGTGAAACTTTTTGACTGTGCCTACGTCATGGATATGTATGTATGTACCTTTACCCTTGGTTGAATTAATGAGATGGTTGTGTCATATTGGTCTCACATCTGAAAGGTATTATGCAACTAATTGTGGCTAACACTGGGTGTGAAAAATACAGGACTGCAGCGTCAAAGCAGAGGGGTTTTGCCAGGTAAATCTATGGTAATAATTCTTTGGAAGTTACAATATTAAGGTGGGAGACATTATGGAGCTGTACTTGGAACTTGGTAATTTCTAGAATCTGGATCACAATGCAATGGTAGGAGGGCATTAAAAGAGCAAGTCAAGTAGTTGGGTCATGGGTTGTCCAAGAGTCCATTTCCACTCCAGGTGAATGATCTTTCCACTTGAGTTGAACACCATAATGGCTCAGTGGCAACAATATTAGATGTAGAATGGGCATGGTCTAAGAGGAAGAAGGTTCTTGAGGGGGAGCCTGAGTAGTCGTCTACAAAACGCTGGTTGAAACTCAAATACAGTGTGGCACCAAGGTGGTGAGAAGGACAAGCAAGGTCAGTTACATAAGATACTAGCACCACAGCTCTATATCTAACCTGGTGCATAGGGCTTCACATACCCTTTCAAAATGCTGTTGTTTTTAAATAAAAAATTAGATTAAACCTTATGTCATTACCATGATATCATGCAGAGAGATGTTGACCTATATAGATAAATTGCAAGGAATGTCATTCTTACTGCTTCCACACCTTCCCTTGATTTTATGCAGCATTTTCCTAGTCGTATTCAATAAACTTTGAGTTGAGAGCCTGGAGTATCCTGCATTTATCTTTTACTGATACTGAGATCCTAGAGGCAGTTTGAATTAGTAAAAACGTGCATAGCTTAAACCGTAAAATAGGTTACTTTACGAGAAAGTGGGAGCTGCATGGGTGCTATAGTATGGTTAATCTGCAATGATGATCTTATAGGGATGATTAGCATAAGCTGTCACCACATCACATGCACCTCAACTAAGTAACAATTTGTTCTTTCATCCCCCCTCACCTAGAAAAGTAAACTCAACATGGACATAAAAAGTAATATTGCTTGGACAGGGTATAAGGCAATTTCTCTTATATTTAATAATGATAAACGGAGCACAATTATAAAGGGAAAGCTTTTATTCATAGGTAATCATGATCCATTAGTGCCACTGGAACATCTTGGGGTCGGGCCATCCTCCTGGCTATTTCCTCCCTCACATCCAAACCATTCCTGTGGTTTTCCAACATGCCTGCTGCATTGTCATCGTTGTCAACATTGGCCATCTCCTCCTCAACCAAAACGTCCCCATTTGTTATGCAAATGTTGTGCATGATACAACATGCCCCGATAATGTTTGCCACTCTGGTGTATTGCAGGGTCACCCGCTGCATAAAAATGCACCTCCACCGGGCCTTCAGCATTCCGAAACTCCTCTCAATAACGTTTCTGCCCCTTCTATGGTAAGCGTTCAAACGAGCCTGGACAGGTCCCGCCACAGGCTCCCGGTAAGGGGTCAACACTGTGATTGGCTCCCTAATACAGGGGTAGCCACTGTCGCCCAAAATGGCATATCCCTGCGGGGGGTAAATTCCATCACTGTAAAGGGGGCTAGCACGAAACACGCGCGAGTCATGGACAGATCCAGGGTAGCCGGCGTACACATGGAGGAACTTTCCTGTGTGGTCACACACGGCCTGAAATTGCACGCTGTATCGCAGCTTGCGATTAAAATAGTCAGCCCGATGAGGGCCGGAGGCCAGCACTTCTACGTGGCAACCGTCTATTGCGCCAACAACGCGCCGGAACTCTTCGCTTCGCGACATGCGAGCAAAGCCGGCACCAATGGCTTCCAGCTCCCCATTAGTGGGAAGGCGTATAACCCTCCCAGAAAGGGAGAGCACTTGCTGCATCATGTCATGAACCATACGGTGCACAGAGGCGCGCGGCATCCCGAACGTGGAGCTCACCACCCGGCCACCAAAACAGGAAGACAGCGAGCTTCCACTTCTGCTCCCATCCCCACCTTTGGTCGACGGAAACCATCCGTAGGAGCTCTTGGAATGACTCCCGGGAGACGCGAATATGCCTCCGCATATGCCAGTCATCCCCTACGAGGATTTTGATTATCTCCTGCTCCCGATTTAAAACGCAATACTGCGTTGGTTCCTACCAAGATATTTTCATAATGTTACATCGGGAAATTATCACATAAACGTAATGGTCGAGATAACTAAAAAAATTTGGTTTTACTAACACTGTTAAATACTAACCATGCCGCGTGCAGCAACCTCCCGCAGAAACACCAAAAGCTGCTGCAGGAGAATTAAAAAGTCCATCTCCTGTTGCATGAATTCATTGATGGCCATGAAAAACATTTCTTCATCCATTTAGACAAAGAAAAATACGCGAACTACCGATAATACAAAACTCGAATACTAAAAGAATGAGAGAAGCTAAATGAAAATGCAAAACGAGAAAACGACTGAACTACCCAACGACTATATAAATGCAAAATAAATTGGTATAGACACTAATACAATATAGCTAAACAATACAATAATACAAAATAGCTAAACGATAAGGGGACCTACTTAGAAGAAAAAATTAAAAAAGTATGACCTATTAAAACAAAGACAAAAAGCAATACACACTATAACAAATAAACACACGAATCGCTACGTACTAATAAAAAATTAAAATTCAATTAAAGAAAATTACAGGAATATACGCTAAAAAAGTTATAAAAAAATACACGCAACACAACCCAACACCGGACTAAAAAAGAAAAATCCTACTAAGTACACTTAAAAAAATCGAATTTAAATCCCAGCACACCTACACAAAATTAAATACCCCAAAAACTAATGAATCTCCAAACAACGAAATGGATGAAAAAATGTTTTTTCATTTTCCAAATCTCACAACGCAGGTAGCCACAGACGCCAAAAATGTCGTAATTTCAGATTTCATTTGTTTCATTGTCCTTTAAATTACTCATATGTTTTTCGTTCGTATCCAGCTCGGTAGACGGCAACACTAGCAAAGGATGTCCCAAATCAAGCTCCCTTAGTGAAAGGCATCTAAATATTTAGCTAGCTAACCGCATCCTCCCTAATGCCTAACGAATTGGGACACGGCTTTAGTGACTTTGTGGTCAGAAATTCCGATCGGCGCATGGTGGCCGTCGTGACGACGCGGGGGCGGAGGGACCGGAAAGGGTGGAGTTAGTTTCCTTTGACCCCACGGGAGGGCGACGAGTAGGCGTGGCGAAAAAGAGGCACAAAATTTACGGTGATATACTTCAAACGTAACATATTCGGGAGAGACGCGCGGAATATTCGCGGCGTATGCAAAGTTTTATGCAAATCCGTGCACGAACGAAAATTGCTCCAGCCACCTGGAAAACGCAGAGTGCTCCTGGGACGAACGGCGGAAAATGTCGAAACTTCGACATTTTAGTTGCGATGCGGCACATTTTGTCCCCATCCGATTGCAACAATACTCCACACAAATTATCTCTTAGCTTAAGCCATGCTCACTTGCTTGTGTTTTGCACAAAGACTGCGCCAAGATTGGGGCGAAACCGCGCGAAAGATTCACATGCAAGCGTTAGCGACATCGCGACCTCTCTACGCGCTGACATCTATCGGCAAATGAATATAGACGGGGAAAAAGGTGGACCTCTGCTTACGCATGGCTTGAGAATTGGCACAACCGCTATTTCGCGGACACGATGGGAGAGAATCGCATCTCTTTCATAGTGATGAAATACGAAGAACGACGCAGATGATTGGCGACTACCGCGTTAATTTAATTTCTTTAATCCGGCGTCGAGATCCATCTCTCTGCATAATAAGGAATTTGCCTCTCATTGCTATAATATCAACTAAACTAGCTAATAGGAATATAGTTTAAAAATTCATTTGAAATTTTAGGTAGAAAATTATTCCTTTTTCACTCCACAAGAATCTTCACTTATATATAAATATTTACAATACGGATCATATCTCGAATATCTGTGTGCTAAGTCAGGAAGATTGTGAATGAAGCTTCCTCCCGTGAGTATCGATCTAATGGCCACGGGCACAAGAGACGGGCGCGCTACCGACCTCCTGCGACCGGAGGTTGCGTAGCGGTAGTACATAGAATAATCTGAGTATGGCCTGAAAATGTCTGTCACAGTCTTGAAGAGTTTTTAGCGCAGATCGCTCAGTATGCATTCCTTGAATTTCTACTTTACACTAAAACAATTATAAATAGCTCAATTCCGAGCCGAATTCGTACTTTGGGTGGTGGATGGGCCGAAAATTGTAAATTATAATGAATATTTGAACGGTGTCCCAAAGTCGCTAGGGATGTTTATGCATCGGAATTAGTCCACAAAGTTCTTAATGTGCCCGCAATACAATTGTTGTTTATCAAGCACTGTAGCATTAATTTACATAAAAAGAACATTTCGGGAGTGCATCCCAATATAACCCAGTAAGTTGTCAAAGTAAATACAAACGGTCCACATGCCCGAACTGGCGTGTAGCGTGGGTTGAAAGCTGAGCAAAACTCAACTTTTCGCGCGCGAATCCAGACGAACGAGGCGAAGCACCTGATTGGCTGCACGCGAGACGCTTTGCTTAGTTGAAATGTTCATTTCTGTAAATTAATGCTACAGTGCTTGATAAACAGCAATAGTGCAACAATAGTGCAATAATACAGTTTTAAATGACAGAAATTGTAAGTTAATAAATTAAAATACCTAAATAAGTCTTTAACTTGAATCATTTTTTTCACGCGGTACGTTTGAAACTCCTTCAAAACGGAGGTTTTTTTGTGATGCCCAAGAACTTATTGCGGTGATAATATGATTAATTTTAAAAAATAGTTTAGAAAATAAACAAACTACACGCTGTTAGTTTTTTTTACGACATCTAAGTGTGAGAAATTCCTCATTTTGTAAATAATGTATCTCTGGAGTGCATACACATACCATTTCCCATGTCAAAGGGCTGGTATATTTTGGCGAATAACTCCAAAATTAATGTATTAAGGGGTTAAAGTTTTGGTGTCATTGGAAGGGTGAGATGTTTTTCTTTAAAATGAGACGAAATTCATTGATTTTTTTAAGTAAAATGATTTTTCGCTCGAACTGCCTTAAAACATAAACTGATTTCCCTCCGAAGAAAGGATTAGCAGGGGTCATGAAATATCGGGGTGCCATCGAACACTTTCACGGACGCGCACCTAAACAGTTTTTAATCAGCCTTAAAAATATTTTCTCCCTAATGATTCCCGTTTTTTTTGCCAACATGTTCTGAGTTTCTTATTCTCTTCGGTATCTGTTGCTCTCATTTTTTTCAGAGATACCTTACAAACCCGATCGCTTTGTAATCGAGGAGCTAAAAATTTAATTAAACCTTTCCTAAGCTACAGAGATCACCAGCAAAACTATACCAATGCTAGATTTTACATAATTTTATGAGTTCATTAGGATTAATATTATATTTTCTGTTACCCAGTATTTAGTTACAAATTATCAATATACCATTGTCAATCGACATTATTATATGATACAAATGCTATTTAGGACAAAAAATGGACCGAGACTGTCTGTGGCAAAGATTGTTCAGTTGAAAATTAATGTAGAACAAAAGCTTGAATTAAATTTCGCGTGGTTATATTATGGCGCAAAGGAAACCCTTGGTTATTTTTTCTTTTTAAAAATCCGCTGTATTTACCCGTGTGGAAATGGCACGATGTCACATTGCCGCGGTCACTACAAGAAAAGGCAGTGCGAAACGGAATGCCGCGTCGCGGCACAAGAGCGAATGAAAATCGGGTTTGCGTTGCGTTTGCTTTTGCCGCCCTTCAGCCGGCGACGATCGCACACATTTGCCGAGAGCGTAATCTAAATAAACAAATGAACAAAAAGAGCGAAAAAAACACAACATTCCACGGGCGCGAAATGCCGATGGTGAATATCGGATAAAGGAAACGGAAATTCCACCTCACGCGAGCAAAGGTTTATGGAAATCTAAACCAAGTTAAAAACCTGCCGTAGCAGCAGTGATTGGATAAAAAAGTGTTTCGAGCAGAGTTTCCCAACATTTGATAAGATGACTAGGACACCTTTATGCGACACAATCATAAAAATTACGACCAGGGAAATTCATGTTTAGGAAATGACACTTGACGGAATACAGAAATACCAGCAATGTTCTAACAGCGGAATTTGGTCTCCTGTTGTTTGGTGTGCCTTATGCTGATGAACGCCAAACCGATGTTTCAGGAAAATGTTACGTTTTGATACTTTTTCGGTTGCACAACAGTGTCGTGAAACATGTATCTCTCGTTCACGTTGCTGCAAAATCATGTATACAAGTAATTTCTATGGCACTGGTAGCATAAATATCGTTTAGTTGATGTTAGAGAAAGTTCCTTAGTTCGTCAAGTTCCTGCAGGTCCTTGCTAATGCATTACTTGTTGTGTACAGCGTTCGACGTGACAGTATAGTCCTAATAAAGAACACTGTTGTCATACTCGAGTTACCTGCGTTCACCCGTAGGTCACCTAGGACACCACTTCCTTATTGACAGAAATATAAATACGAGGGCAGTTTTTTTTCAACCTCCGATAGGCCATGCATAAAAGACAAGTGAATATTTAAAAATTATTTTATTACTAAAAGTTACGTACACTTATGGTTACTTATCGACATAATCACTTCGACGATTGAGACATTTGTCGTACCTGCAGACTAGCCTTACAATACCCTCTTCATATAATGATGCCGCCAAAAATTTAAATGAGTCTCTACGTTGTCTTGAAGCTCCTCGTTAGTTTGGAAGCGCTGCCCTCTCAGCCACTTCTTCAGTTCAAGGTAAAGATGGAAGCCACTCGGCGCTAGGTCGGGACTGTATGGCGGTTTACCGAAAATGTCCCATTGAAATTGCTCAAGGAGCCGTTGGGTCAGGGAAGAGGTTAGATTGCACCAACACTTTGAAGACGCGATATCATGGATCAGAGCGTTGTCAGTCAACATTTTTGGGACCCAGCGAGCACAAAGTTTTTTGAAGCCTAAATGTTCTGTAACGATAGAGTACAGAGAAGATCTTGGAACTTCCGGATATTCCATACACAAAGCACTTAAGGTGAACCTACCGTCTTCTCTAACCACTTCTTCAACTCGTTGAACAAGGCAGTCCGTAGCGGCAGACTTGCATCGTTGACCCGCTTAATCATTCACATCAGTTCGGCCATCTTTAAATTTGCAACATCATTCACGCACAACACTACCACTCATAAAGCTTTCTCAATACACTCGGCTCATTCTTTGATGAATTTGTGCTGCACTATTCCCTCCTTCTTGTAGGAATCGAATAAAGCTTCGCAATTCGTATTTGGCGGGACAATCAATTGAGGCGGCCATGCTTATGAGACTACTGCCTAGCACAGACTGATGACTTGAGCTCGGCAATGACAGAGCGTGAAGGGCAGGAAATGTGAAGTTGTCGACTGAGCACGCCACCCGCCTGTCGCTTGTCTGGCGTTTATGCTGAGCTATCGGAGGTTGAAGAAAAAACTGCCCTCGTATGATACTATTAAGAATAGTACTTAGATAACGGAAGACTCCTAGATGTGGATTTATTGTATAGAAACGTAAAATAAGAATTTTTAGCCGCTGTTGGAAACAACGAATCTCCAGTCTAATCGAGATTTTCGCAGCTAATGAATTGCTATGAGAACCCATTCTGCCCACTAAATGTGGAACGTTCCGTAGTTTCGTCAACTACACTGGGTATCATTGTAGTGAATGCTGTAGATAGTACAGGGAACTAAAAAGTCAACAATTAATTCCTTGAAAAACGATAGAGGCGAAGTGGTAACTTCCAGTTTAGATAAGGCAAATTTTTGAATTATTTTTTTCAGAGTGTTTTTAATCAATCTATGCATAGTTTCCGCGAAACCATACCAGATCGATTTCAACAACCAATGCCCCCGATCGATATATCTTGTTGCGGAATCGTATCCTTACTAAGTAACACTATCCCGAACAAGTCCTCAGGTCCTGATGAAATTCCAGCTCGTGTTTATAAAGAATTAGCTCTCGAAATGGCTCCGTATCTTAAAGTAATATTTAACAAATCCCTCGAAGAACACGCGGTTCCCAAAGACTGGAAGATAGCAAACGTGACCCCAATTTATAAAAGTGGAGATAGGGAACAGCCATGTAATTATAGACCAATATCATTAACGTCACTATCTTGTAAAATAATAGAGCATATAATAGTTACATCAATAATGGGACACCTCGATAGCCAAGATTTAATAATAACAAACCAGCATGGGTTCAGAAAGGGACGGTCTTGCGAAACTCAATTAGGTCTTTTTGTTCATGATATTTTAGTTTCCGGAGAAGGTAACGTACGGGTAGACGCAGCGTTTCTTGACTTTAGAAAAGCTTTTGACAAGGTTCCCCACTGTAAGTTACTAGCAAAGTTAGCATCATACGAGATAGACAGAAATATAGTAGGCTGGATAGGAGACTTCTTACATGAACGCGTTCAAAGGGTGGTATTAGATGGTGTCAGCTTAGGCGAAGTAAAAGTTACATCGGGTGTTCCCCAGGAAAGCGTGATAGGCCCAATTTTATTTCTTCTCTATATAAATGACTTGAATACAGTAGTAAAAAATATCAAGCTCCGTTCTTTTGCTGATGATGTAGTAGTGCATAAGGAAATTAGAAATGAAGAGGACAGTCAGTGTTTAGCTAAGGATTTAGATGCGATTGATGATTGGTGTGATAGTTGGCAGCTATAATTAAATTTGAAGAAATGCGCGATAATGAACTTTTGGAAAAAGAATGGCTTTCCCCGGAATAATTATTGCATCAAAGAAAAGAAAATATCTAACGTAGAATCTATTAAATACTTAGGCGTCACCATCAATGAGGACATATCATGGGGGAAACACATCAAGGAAATAACTAGTGTAGCAAACCGTAGATTAGGATTCGTAAAAAGGGTTATAGGCAAATGCGATGAGAGAGTACGAGAAAGAAGCTATTTTACACTTGTCAGGCCTCATTTAGAATATGCCGCTAGTATATGGGATCCGCACGAGGAAGGTATGATAAAAGAAATAGAGCGCGTGCAAAGGAGATCCGCTAGGTTTGTTAAAGGCCGTTATGATAATTGTATAAGTTTTGCGAGTTTAATAGAATTAGGATGGGAATTACTATCAGAACGCAAGTAAAAATTTAGGTTAAACCTTTTAAGTAAATTCGAAACCGATTTGTTGACAGATGACGTTAGATATATATTAAGAACCCCTGCGTATTATACTAGGTTTGGTCATATTAACAAGATTAGAGAGATAGACTTTCGTACCGACAGATTTAAAATGTCATTTTTCCCGCGTACTATAAGAGAGAACAATAGGCAGGGTAGCAAAGGGATAGGTAAGTGAAATATAGTTGGAGTAGTCTGTAGTGATTTTTTGGAAAAAGAATGGCTTTCCCCGGAATAATTATTGCACAGAATAGAACAATAGGCAGCGTAGCAAAGGGATAGGTAGGTTAAATATAGTTAGAGAAGTCTGTAGTGCATGATGCATGTAATAACAACCAATAATCCCTTCCTTATTATGTAGATACTAACCACCTAGCTGCATGTGAACCTATTATCTAGCATATCTCCCTTAAATATCCTACTTGCATATCAATAGTGCATGTTTGGTGATCTTCACCCCCTGCCACACACCCTCGTGGTGGCTCGCAGGGTATCACGTAGATGTAGATGTAGTGCATGACGAATCATACACGCGTGTAATATCAACCAATAATTCCTTTCTTATTATGTACATACTAATCATGTGACCCTATTATCTAGCATGCCTTCATTAAATATCCTAGTTGCATGTCAGTAGTGCATGTTTGGTGATCTTCACCCCCTGCCACACACCCTCGTAGTGGCTCGCAGGGTAGTGCGTAGATGTTGATGAAGATAATTCACCCCCTGCCACACATTCTTGAGGCGGCTCGGCGGGCATTGTGCAGATGAACTATCATGAGCAACCACACGCGTCTCTTCCCCTATCCTCGGATCATGCTTTCTGGAGACGGCGACAGGAGAAGCGCTGCGGAAGCAACAGACGGCGGAGTGATGATGCTCCGGTGCGCGGTGCGTGGTGCGACCAGAGGATATCGCGAACGGTGGGTGGGGGAGGAAGGGAAGCTCACATTTTCAGTCTCTCGCCGTATGCGGCGCGCGTGCATCTCAAGTGCGCGCTCACAGCACACGAGGACGGACGTGTGAATGTCGCCTCTGAAAAAAGGGGGTAAGGAAGGGAAGGATATCAGGACTACCACCGCATGCGTGCACGACGTAAGACATTACACGCACCACGCAAGCGAACGAGTGACACCAGTGAGGTGGTGGTGCAGACCTCCGCGGCACCCTTTAGTGTCCACCCCCGTGGTCTCTTATGGAGACAGAGAGATGGCCACCATTGCGAGGGAGAAATTTAGGTGAGTGACCATACGTCTACATTTTCATGAGCACCAAGCTTGAGGAGAAAGACTGACAGTGTTCTTGTTCCTATTTCTAATTGTCAAACATTATTCGTGCATAACAGTGGTGAAATCAAGCACCAACATTCACGACCAATAAGGTACCGGCTTGCGAAGGTCTTTCACCGAGGAATATATGACGACGTCGCTACATTATAGATGAGTAGCAACTGACGCTATTTTCAACGAATGCTTTTCCATGTCAGGGCATCCGATGATATTTGGAATTATACGTCAAATATTATATCAGAATCATTATACTGAGAAAATCATCTATGAAGTCCTGAACGATACACGCTTTACCTTCCACTATTTATAAATAATTCAATACGAACTCACGACAAGGTTTATGCTCCGCTGTATACTTGTGTACACGTACAGCGTGTGTACAGCATAAACATGATTCAAATAACTTGGCAATCCACCTATTTGAGTTTGTTCAATTTCAAAAGAATATACACGACATACTCCTGATCCATCACACAATCCAACTCATTGATGTTTCAGCTAGTATATACTCGCTCATCGGAAATGGGAATCCTCTTTACCACGCGATTATGAACACGGATACTTATTAGTTGCCCTCAATTTATGATAGGTAAAAAAAATATGTTGACAGCGAAGTCCTTACATGGGAATGGTAAACTTACTTATAATAGTGTATCGCGAATAGTCTTATCAACAATAACTTTCTTTCCCTACAAGGAAAGAATTACCTGAATGATGCTAGCAAATTTTGTGTCCTCAATCGTAATAATAGTCCAACGTCCAATTTCCTCGCTTTATTAAAAACACATAAGATCAATACGTCTAAAATCGTCATCGATATTTACTTACGATAAAGTATTATGCGTCACTTCAAATACCTAACTCCTTCGTAATCTTTTTGTATTGTTACGAAGGTAAAGAAAGTCGTGAAAAAATAAGATTTATCGTAATTACTCATAAATTTATGAGTACCCTTTTTGAAAATATAAGCGATGCATTGTTATGTATTAATGTTCGGAATGGACAACCGCAGTTGTCATCATCATATGTAAATGCAGTAGGAAGTGAATAATGGAAATGAAGCAAAAGGAACTGTACACGAATAGGTCATTACCTTCAAAGTCTATTTATTCATTCCCCACCAGAGGAAACCAAAATTATAATAAGAGGAAATATTCATCCCTACCTTGAGAAGATGTTACGGTAAAAGTACGACTTGAGGTAATCTTTGTCAGCTGCTACAGCGTAAATATAACATTTAGGACAAGCCAATAACACGGGGCATGATTAGCCCATCCCTAACCATTTAGAATGCTAACTCAAAGGTCAAAAGTTATCTGGAAATGCATATTCACCAGCCTTTCTTCAGAAATGCCGACGGTCTTATCTTCCTTGGGACTTATTTCCTCAAACTCACAAAATATTACCCAGTTGCAACGCTTGTACACGAAGTTTCCAGATAAATCTCTACATTTTAAGGATTCAAGATTCTGCACTATTTTCAAGTGCACATTTATAATGAACGACGCATAGTGTCTGGATATAAATCGGTGAGCGTAGCTAGGTACAGGGGTCATTAATACAGCCATAAAAAGAGGAGGGGACAATGAAAGGACAAGTACCCCCTTGTCAATATGACACTTTAGTGCTAAACGATGATTTCATTATCAGAGTTGCCTACGTAAGCCCATGGTCATAATATTTGCGCAGTGATAATAGCTTCGTTTTCATAATAATACCGAAAATGTTCGTCGCCATTGAAATCCTACGTCATTTCTAAGCCAACAGAGCGATTTTACGAGAATTAAACTTGGCCCAATGGATTTCTTAGATCGTAAGTATTCACTCTCAGAAGAATACGTTCGTTAGTTATCAAGGATATGTTTGGAAACTCATACGCCCATATCAAGAGATCATATCATAAGTTGTGATCCTATTCATGCTTAAAATAACACTGAGACGGTCCAAAAACTTAAAAACTTCAATTTCAAAATATTTTCCGTGGGGGAGTCCCGGAAACCCCTCCCTTCCTGACAGCTGGGCTGGGGTGGTAAGACTGGTTCGGGGTGTCTGAGACCTACCAGACTGTCCCGGAGGTCATGACGGAGGTCCCGTGTCCAAGACTTATGTTCTTTAAGTATGACAAGAGAACGGAAAAATACTTCTTAATTTTACGAAAAATGCCGCATAAAAAGTCTCAGATTGAATTCTCTGAGTGAAGGGCTCTAGTCTTTTCAACCGAACGCCTGGGTCAAATTAGTGGTTACATTACAGCACCAGTGACCTGTCATGCGTCGTGGAGCTCTAGAATGAAAATTTACTTTATCCCTCGGACGTTATTAAGTGCAATTTGCTCCAAAGCAGACGTTAATTTTTCCTTATAGAGTTTCCAATACATATTATTTTGGAAAGGACCAACTCTCATTTTCCATTAGAGTTTCGTGAAGTGCTGGGCCCGAATCATTTGCAGTAGGGGATCGGGTTGGTGTGGTGGCTAGATAACTGGCTAACCATGCGGACGGCCAGGGTTCAAACCCCTCAGAGGAGGAAAGTTTTTCAGAGGGAACGCGATCCCTACTTGAGTGTCTTGTGGAGGGCACTTCAAGTGCAGTACTCCGTCTGTCGGATGAGACGTTAAACCGTGGTCCCCTTGGCGCCTTTCGTCGAGAGCAGGCTAATGCTTACGCCGGGTTTCCATCCACCCTTCCTCCCTTACCTATTCCCTATGGCGCAAATAACCTTAGCTGTCGGTCGCCTCCCCAAATAGTTCAACATACGTATTCATGAGTGTCGATTTCCCGTTTTCTTACAGCAAATATACATTCAGAATGAGATCTGATTATGATTTAGGGATAAATAATGTTATTTGAATAAAAGTACAATAATAGTCCATTTTTTAAAAGTCAGTGCGTCAAAAATGCCCAAATAAGCCTTCAAAAAGTAATTACAACCGCTCTATTTATCGAAGTTGATCAGGATTTTTTTTAAACCACAAGAGTCCCATTTCTAAAATAAAATAGAAATATTTTAGCGCCCTTGTTATAATCCCCAAAATTTAGCCTGTATTCGCCCCTGCTTGCCTGCCTTATAGGCGTATGACACGGGGTGTTAGGACATCAGCCTTGTATAAAGATGCATATCAACTCGGATAGGGTTTTTGGAGGTGAAATGGTGAAGCGTATCATGGATGTGTTTCGAGTGGAGCTAGGTTTTTATTACGGCCACTTATTGGGCCTGGAAAGAAAGGATTTCGGCACCAATCTGTTCGGCAATGTATATCTCTCATTTTATCTCTTCTGTCAGACCTAGAGATGCAATGAGGCGTCAAAATGATAAGCTTCGTGTCGCTCCAAAACGCACCAGGTGGGTCATTTAGTATTTTGTTGGTTCCGCATCGATCGGTAGACCATCTACGGCATGGATTCCGTACCGACAGGATCCCCGCTCCGACGGAGCCTTCTCGGGAGATTCTGAAAGCAAAGTCAGGCATCTAATCGGTTCCAATCGGTTTGGTAACTCCTTCCTACCAAGATACCCCTCCCTCCCAATTTTCCGAGCGTTGCCGAAGCTGAGGGTCGCATGGTATATTTTCACCAATGGAAACAATAGAATAAACAAATTACTGATGAAAGCCTCCGATTGCTCTCGCGGTTATCAACCAAAACAACAGTCAGAAATGTCGATAGAAGGGTGATAGTAAAGTTTTCTGTGAATTAGGGCGTGGCAATGTATATTTGAACAATAAAATGTGTGCTATAGATTTAAATTACATTGTAAGTAGCTTCTGTAGCAACATTAAGTTTTCCAAAGAGATATTAAGTGCTACGAAAACAAGTCAGCGATAATTGTACGAATACAGAAACATGAACTGCCAATTATAGCAGCTTATTGAATGCACCATGCATATGCATACGTACATATTAACTCGGGAGATGGAAATCAGCAATTTTACCGCTTTATATATATTTCGTCTCTCTAGCCACAGACGTTTTCTACAAGTAAAGTATAAACCATAGGAAGATTGTAACTATTTGTTAATATTTTTTGAATGATATGATCATGAATATAGAATGGCCATTATTGTAGTCCATATTTGTGGGTATGATTATGAAATGTTCGCATATGTATACTTTATTCGTGTGTTGATTATGATATTGCTGCGTTCTCATGCCATGAAACATTTATTATATGTCTCCATGGAGCAAAGTTGGATTTAAAATGAAGGATTGGATTGGATAATTGGGGGAGGCGACCGACAGCTACGGTCATTTGCGCCATGGGGGATAGGTAAGGGAGGAAGGGTGGATAGTGACCCGGCGTCGGCATTAGCCTGCTCTTAACGAAAGGTACCAAGGGGACCACGGTTTAACGTCTCATCCGACAGATGGAGTATTCTACTGGAAGTGCCCACCACAAGTCACTCAAATAGGGATCGGGTACCCTCTGAAAAACCTCCACCTCTGCAGGGATTTGACCCCAGGCCGTCTGTGTGGTAGGCGATTACTCTAGCCACCACACCAACCCGATCCCCTTGGATTTGAAATGAATTTAAAGAGTAATGTCATTCGTGGTGTCTGGAGTGAGGTTCAGAACTAAATATAGTAAATGCACCACAGTTAACTACCTGCGAAAGTCACCGCATAAAATTCATACCTACACCGTGGGTGGAGTAAACATAAAATCTTCAAATACAGTAAAATATCTTGGAAATACCTTAACTTCAGGTATATCGTGGGGAAATACAAACATACAAAATATATGCGGCACAGTATTAAATAAACTAGGATTTGTTAAACATATAATAGAAGAGTCCTCGTATAAAAAAGTCAAAGAGAGATGTTACTTCGCTCTAGTTAGGCCACACCTCGAATACGCCGCGAGAATTTGGGACCCTGGTCAAATAGATTTAACCAAAAAATAATAATAAAATACAATAAATTCAAATAAAATACAAACATACAATAAAATTTTAAAAAATACAAAAAAATAATTAAAAAAGAGGAAAGCAGCGCGCTTCGTTAATAACTGCTACGAGGGTACATAAAGTGTCTCACAACTTTAAGAGGGCTTAAGGTGGGAGCCCCTGGATACTCGGAGGCTGGACGCTAGGCTTAGGCTGCTTGGGATATTCAGAACTGGTGTGTTTTAGAGCAACACAGAGAATATAATCGTGACGCCGCACTACATTTCTCGGTCTGAAAGATGCGATAAAATAAAATAGAGATTCTCTGCCGAACGAATAGGTACAAAAACTCGTTCTTTCCGCGCACAATAAAATAAAAACCACAATAAAAACTGAGCTACACTAAATACACTTCTATGATTTATGTCACCTCCAAAAATTTTGCATCTTTACACGGCTGGTGACCTACCACCCTCTGCCACACGACCATGCGGCGGCTCGCGGGGTAGTATGTAGATGTAGACTATTTAAACCTATGATGAGAGAAATTGAAGTGGTGATGCCGATAAATGCGTATATCGTTGAATAGTATTCTTCGCCTAGCTTTGCTGTTGTTGCATATATAATTGTAAGTATATATACATATTAATTACAGTCAGGAGGACTAAAGTTTCGTTGAAGCTTGTTCGACTCCATAATAACCCTCATACCCGGTCATTAGCACGTTACGCTACGCCGGAACGTACTTTTAAATTAACTGCAAATTTTTTTGCTCGTGCGAGTTACAATATCAGCCGTATTCACGTGTTAATCCTAATTTATTTGAGGCATGGTGATAACTGACAGTTAGGTGTAAAAGATGTTTTGAACTGCATTTACTTAGCTGTGAAAATAGGTAGTGTAGTGCAAAAAAAGGTCAACACAATTACAGAGCTCACAGCGGCACGATAGTCTATTTTCGTAAATAATAAACTACATACTCTGGTGTATAAGTGGGTTTCATGTATGTGGTTGCATTGACAAAATTTGACCATGTAAGTAAACTTTCAAATTCGAGGATATATTATGCCGCAATAATTATTGGCATTCATCGCGGACGATTTTCTGGCGATGATCAGGAGGTGTAATATTCCGGTAATCGAGTACGCTAGATAGCCAAATATTGGCTTAAATACTTACTTGATAGCGCCAAATTGTAAAAACATTTTGAGGAGCCAAAAGAGCAACATGATGCTACACCTCCGAATCCTAGAATCCTTTTCAAATATCTTTGCGACTGAGAGGCAGACCGAAGTTTTTTGGGGGTGAGGGAAGAAGGAAGTGACTTAGCGTAAACCAACCAGAATGCAGCAGGCGGAGCCTACCTTCTCGGAAATTCAGTCGCCCTCAGACCTCCGTAATGTACGCTTCGCGAGTCGGTTAGCTGTGTTGCCGAACCTCTGTTGCATTCGTTCGTTTGATATGCTGTGGTGATCTTCCTCAGAGAAAACATGGCAACGCCCACCTCCCTCTCTCCCCATCCCACCTCCTGCCACGACGCCGCTCGAATCGTTCCGAGCACGCACGAAGGGCCAGTCGCAAAGATATTTGAAAAGGAAAATAGTTGTTTTGAGATTTTTCCTAGAGGTTGACACTTTTATTACATAGACTTCAACTAGTGCATTACTTAAAATAGTTCTCTTGATCCTTTGAATTGATTATATCGCTATTGCAAGCATCATTTGAACCTGTTTCAGACAAAAATCTAAATATATTCTTCATCTGCTATGGAGTATCTCAAGCAAACCGACTAATTTCCCACAGTACCGAGAGCTTTTGCGTGTCGGTAGGTCTCTTCCGAATGGAGCTCCCCGGCGCACCGATCGGTATCACACTGAATGCCACGGTAGTCAGTGTGACGTCCCACCCGCTGAAAATACTCCGTACCGATCGGTTTGGAGATACAGAATGAGCCTGCTCTGAATTTCACAAGAACATTAAGCCAAGCGTGTAGCCTCCGAGTCTCCAGCGGCTCCCAACCTAATTCCTCTAAAAACTGAGTCATTATATGTTCACTCGTAGCAGTTTGTAACGAAGCGCACAGCTTTCTTTTCTGTTTTATTTATTTATTTAGTACAAATTTTCTGTCCAGGTCCCAAATGCTAGCAGCGTATTAGAGGTGTAGCCTAACCAGAGAAAAGTATTACCTATCTTTTACGTTTTCATCCAGAAACCTTCCAATTACATGCTTGATAACTCCTAGTTTTTTAATTGTGTGCCGCATACGTTTTGTATGAGTTTTCCCCGAAATAAGTCTGAAGATAAGGTAATTCCAAGGTGCTGGAGTAGGTATTGTTCATACCGGAACGCAGCAACACCAGGAAGCAATGGAATTGCCTGCATTAAAGCGCTGCGACAGCCTAAAGCTGTGATTCCAAGGTATTTGACTTTATCTAAGAACACAATGTTTACCCCTCTCACAGTGCAGATAAGGTGCTCGTGAGATAACTTTCGGAGAAAGTGTACTACGGAGCAATTACTAAGATTTAATTATAACCCCCACTCCTGGCACTACGAATGAACGTTGTTATGGTCCGATAACAGATCTTCTACGTCTGGGTCTTCGCTTATTTCACGGTAGATCACCGTATCATCCGCAAATAATATTAATTTACTTCTAACTCGAGATCTTAGGTCAAATATATAAGTATTGAGTAAGAGATGGCCGATTATGCTTCCTTGTGGAACACAGGATGTGACTCCAAGCATATCAACCATCATAAACTACTTTTTGATTTCGATCACTGAGAAAGTCTCTTAACCAACTCACTATTTTTTATTAACTCCTCATAAATACAATTTGAAATGAGGTTTTTGTGAGAACCCATATCAAATGCTCTCTTGAAACCAAGGAATATCGCGTCGACTTGCTTTTTCGATTCACCTGATTTTAGGATATCATGAAGGAAGAGAAGCACTAGTGGTGTTTCGCAGTACCTCCCATTCCGGAAGCCGGAAGCTGACTGCTTTATGAGAAGTTACGATTATCCAAAAATGTCATAATATTGCTAACGAAAATGTATTCGAGGGTCTTACATGAAAGTGATGCCAACGATATAGGCCGGTAATTTCCTGAGTCACTTCCATTTCCTTTTTTAAATATCGGTAGTACGTTGGTTATTTTCCAGTCTTAGGCCATCTTACTTTCGGATAATGATTTGCTAAATATAATTTCTAAGAATGATGCAAACTGTGGCGCAAACTTCTTGAGCATACCAACGTCAATATCTAGTGTCATTTGTGTTATTTTATTGCAACTTATTAATATGTAGGTGAACTCTTCTTAGGTAACGTACCGGGTTCCATAATTCAATTTTTTCTAACGTTCCAATAAGGCTCACCAGCTTTGTAAAGACTTTGCGTACATTACTCGCCGCAAAAGAATTAGTTTTTACATCCACATATATTTAACTTTCAGCATGGCCGCCATCAACCAGATCGTGACGTCATTTGCCCGTATCTCAAGAAATTTCTCGGCGTAAAGGAGTTGAATTCGCGGCACATATCCGCGGGATGTGCCGCCTTGGATGCGGGCAAATGATGTCACAAGGCCCATCTCGTGCCACTCGTATCTTCCAAAATTTTCACGATTTTCTTTTCAGTACTACGACATGCTCTGCATTTCGCAGCTCAGAAACTTGTGTTCTTCGTAATCATTATCTCAATTATCAACACGATAGTAAAATTTTTTCGAGAGAACAAAAAATAAATGGAGTGTTAGTAACATGACGAAAAAGGAAAATCTCTTAGTATTTTCCACACTTAAAACTTTTATTCCTGATCCATGTTTCGATTGCCTTGAATCCTGATGGCTTTCGGGATGGCTTCCGCGTGGTGTCATTTCAGTTGACAACAGTCTTCTTCAGGTCTGAAGAAGCGAGCTGGAACGCTCGCGAAACTGTTGTCAACTAAAATGACACCACGCGGAAGCCATCCCGAAAGCCATCAGGATTCAAGACCACTCCGCGGAAGCTTTCATGATAACTTCAATTGCATTGCAATCATTTTCAAAGGTAAAATTTGAAAATTATTGCAAGGCAATCGAAACCTGGGTCAGGAATAAAAGTTTTAAGTGTGAAAGATACTAAGAGATTTTTCTTTTTCGTCATGTCTGTAGTGTCATTCCATAAAGTTACGCCTTCAACCATCAAGTTCATTATGAGTGTTAGTAAAACATTTTCGAGAAAAAAAATTTTTGCTAACACCCCATTGTAGTGAGACAAAGGGAACTCTTGAAAGGGGAAAAGGGGAGGGAAGCGAGGGAGAAAACACCACAAGGTGAAGAAGATTGTGAGCCGCTGTCCACCACCCTTTAAAATCGAAGCTAAAGGGAAGGGGGTGGATGTCGTCTAATTAGCGTGCGTGTCCTCCTCCGTTCCCCATTCCACCTCTATCTCCGTCCCCCCTTATTGATCGCTTACATCGGCATGCTTCGCAGAGTTTAGTGGCATGCGGAAGTCACCTTGAAATCGAGGGTGGCGAATGGAGTTACGTATTTCCGTTTTCTTCCCGTCAGGGAGGATTAAATTGCGATTCACGGCATGGTCGTTAGATTCAAAACAAAAGCAGCTCTAATGAGAGGTGTGGTATCTTGTATGACTGGCACCGCATGTTTACAAATATGCGGCGCCAGTCGCCATCTCGAATACAAACGCACTGCCAAATCAGCGGAAAAGTTAAAAAGAACCTTTGCTAAGAGAAAATGCACATATTAGGAGTATTAATAGCAAACTTGTTTGTGATGCGAATAACTCTATCGAAGAAAGAATAAAACAGCGCCGAAAACTCCCGTCAAAACACGTTAAACATTAAGTAAAAAGATTGAAAATGTAATTCTTGTATCATCTCCGTTACCGTCTCTACGGTGAGTTTCATTTTTTATGTACAGATTCATTGAACTGAAATGCGATCCAAAAATTTTTCTCGACTTTCTTAAAATATTATTCCTATGTGCGCCCAGTGGTCCCCTAGACACCGCACCAACCAACTCAAAAAAAGATGCCCAACTGACTGCACCACGAAATATATTCGTATGACAAATATTCCGACCCCGCAATCAGCGAAAGTGGTGATTAGAATTCATGCCTACAACACCGATATACTTGAAAGAGTCGTTAAATAAATTAGGTAACTGGGATTAGGGATGTGACGGATGATGGTCCATGACTGGTTAATAATATCCTTGGAGGAGAATGCGCAGTCACAATAGAGAGGCTCAATAGGCTCACAATCAGATGTATCGCTAGATTAGGGCCATAGCGAGCCATTGTTGTGACGCCAGTCACTGTAAGATTCGTCGTATGGCGGAGCACCTTACCTTGAAAAAAAAATCCCTTCAAAATCACTCTCGGCTTAAAAGTTATGGGGATGGAGGTAGGTACATCTAAAATACCGCTTTACTCAGCAGCATATAAATATCAATAAAAATGGAGGAAACTGTGACAACACAATCGTGTTAACCTAAAGAAACAAACTTTAAAGGAAAGATATTAACTAGGCTGTATCTTAACCTAGCGTGTCTAACGGCACGCACCTTGTAGTCGTTGTGGAGTCTGTGAAGCCAAGTTGCACTGCTAATGGCGCAAATGGTTGACATTTGATCAAGGATTACTCGTTCTTGACGCTATGCAGTTAGATTCATCGTATGGTGGTGCACCGTTCCTCGAGTATAAACCCCATAACTTTCCTCCTCCCTTCCTTCCAATTGTCCTCTGATTTCGCCACCTCGCTGGAGATTAGAGGAATGTTCTACCAGCCAATAACGAACTGTTTGATAATAATTTTGATACCAAGATAAGAGATAATATACCTGTGGGAATACAATCTTATTCGCTACAGAGATCTATATATGCTCCACTCCACGATAATTTTTTCACCGTGGCGCATTGTTGAAATAAAATGCACAGGGAGTGGACCCACATTTACCAATTATTGTGCTGATGGTCACCGACAACGCAAGACAACGACACGCAACGCCGACCCAAGGCCTACATCTGCACCGGGAAGAAAGGACAGTGAGCGGAAAATATGTACGTATCGAACGCTTTACGCGTAGAGTTATAGATTGCATGCCTTAATATTTAGGGTTGAAGAGAAGTACCAGCAAACGATTCGCTGGACGACGTCAACTTTTTAATCGTAATCATCGGGTGATGAGAATCCCTATGTTCCTATGCTCTCGTGGTGTGCGGATCGGTTGCTCTGCTCCTGCTCGCTCACAATGCCCTCTTGTGCAATCTGTGTTCAAGTCGTTAAGCGTGGTCAAACAACTTTAACGTGTGCCAAATTCTACGAAGTTTCACATTCACAGTGTTTGTCACTCCCGGCAGAGGAAGCAAAGGTGCTTGCGGAGCTTCAGAAGTCTTGGAATTGTGAAAAGTGTTTGTCCACAGCTCGATCATTACGCGGTGACGACACTCCAATTAAATCTGGCTAACACACCCGACCGGCAATTGGGAGATCCGGGTTCGTATCCCGGTCAAGTCAAGTGATTTTTTCGTTGCGAATTTCAACCCTGGTGTATAGTCCTTGCAACTTCGGGACCTACATATGAGTCGAGACCTGAATTTATTGTAATGGAAATAACAGGGGTTCATCTCTCAAAACTCTTATTGTTAGTTGTATATGGACCTCCAAAGGTCGGTCATATCTCAGATATCGAAAATGTATTTATTAAATTTAGTCCAACCTTTAATAACATAGTTATTGTCGGAGACTTTAATGCCGACATGTTCAGTGATAACTATTATAGTGCATTTCTACATGACTTTATATACTCAAACGATCTCTATTTGCTTCCCTTGGATGCCACTCATCATACTGAAAACAGCCACACGCTTCTCGATCTCTGTATCGTTGATTCGCAAGAAAAGATTTCCTCTTTTCGTCAGTCCCCTGTTCCCTTTCTCTCGGCCCACGACAATATCACCTTAACATACAAATTTACCGCACCTAAAATGATTCCATCCACTCTCGTCTTTCGATCAAATAAAAATTTCGATACCGATAGCTTTCAGAGAGAATTGTTTGAAACAGATTGGAAAAAAGTGCTTGAATCCACTAACGTTGACTTGAAAGTGGAACGTTTTAACCTAACATTCTTAAATTGCCGAGATTGTTACGCCCCAAAACGAAAAATCCAGCTTAAAGAACCGATAGTTCCGTGGATTACACCTGAGTTAAAGGCACAAATGAAAGAGAAGGATAGACTGAGAATCAACTCAATTCGAACCAAAAATAATGCCATATATCAACTATTTATAAGGCAACGCAATCTCGTTAAGCGATTAGCGATCAAGTCAAAACAACAGTATTATACAAGTACTCTCTCTAACCTCACGAATTCAAATGACCTTTGGCGTGAGCTAAGAAATCTCGGACTAGTAAAACAGACTAACAAAAGTTCAGTTCTCGGACTATCACTAGATGCCATGAATGAGTACTTTGCATCAATTGGCTCCCCCTTGCCAAATGGTAATGATGTCCATACTCCTAACATCCAATCCATAGACCCTTTTGTTCCGTTCAATGACTCAAATTTTTACTTTAACCATATAACCCCTGAAGTCTTGCAGAATGTCCTACGAAACGCTAAATCAAATTCTGCTGAAATTGATGAAATTTCGGTGAAATACCTGAAAGCCTCATCCGCATCTGTGATTCCAGCGCTACTTGATATTTTCAACTCGTCCCTCATATCTAGCACATGTCCCGCAGTTTGGAAATCATCTTTGATTCGACCGATCAGTAAAGTTAAAATTCATACTTCTCCAGGAGATTATCGACCTATATCCATCCTCCGCGCCGCCTCAAAATGTCTAGAAAAGGTAGTTTATACACAGGTAGTAGATTATCTAACCGCTCATCAGTTATTAGACCCATTTCAATCGGGTTTTTGTAAGAACTACTTGACACAGACAGCCTTAATTAAAGTCACTGAAGATATTAGGTACGCCATTGATAAAAAGATGGTGACAATATTGGTCCTGTTTGACTTTAGTAAAGCTTTCGATAGTGTAAACCATGCCCTTCTCCTACAAAAAATGAGAAATCTCAAATTTTCAAGTTCATCCCTTAACTGGTTCTTTTCCTACCTAAATGGACGTCGTCAATCTGTCAAAGATTCTAAAGGAGACATATCGAACTGGGTAACAACATCTAGTGGTGTACCACAAGGTTCCGTTCTAGGGCCACTTCTGTTCTCGTTGTATATCAGAGACCTTCCAAATTGTATTGTTCACTGCAAATACATGATCTACGCAGATGATTTGCAGATCTATTGCCATTGTCTTCCAAATAAACTCGGTGATACTATCAATAAGGTAAATGAGGACGTATCCGCTATCACGTTTTGGGCTAAGCTAAATTTCCTCGTGTTAAACTCCATAAAAACTAATTCCATTATCATTGGTAACAGCAAGATAGTATCGAATATAAATTTCAAAGAACTGCCGATGATAATGGTCGAGGAAGTGAGCATACCGTTCAGTAACAGTGTGAAAAATTTGGGGCTGACATTAACCATGAATCTTCCCTGGAAAGAACACACGATGAGGGTATCCAACAAAATAAATGCAATTTTACATCAATTTAAAATCCATAGAAATCTACTGCCACTTCAGTTAAAAAAGAAACTTGTTACCTCACTCATTCTTCCTCATCTAGACTACTGTAGCCTCGTGTACAATGACTTACCTGAGGAGTTGAATATTAAGCTACAGCGTTTGTTGAACTCCTGTGTGAGATTCATCTTTAATCTACGGCGAGATGAACACATTACCCCTTATTTTAAAAGGCTCTCCTGGCTTGATCTTAAATCAAGACGAAAATATAACATGGCCTGCTTCATGTTCAACCTCCTCAAATATGGGAGCCCTCAGTACATAATGGATCTTTTTCTCCCAAGTAGTAAATACACTAATGCTGTTACTAGACAAGACCCCTGTTTTTTGTATCCCCCCCCCCTCAGTTCCGGACAGCTACAGTCCAGAAATCGTTTACAGTTGTTGCCTCAAAGCTGTGGAATGACTTGCCTAAACTGGTAAAAGACATTGCATCACTGGTAATATTTAAGAGAAAGATTATCACACACTTACTTTCTGGAATTCTGACCATGAATGCTGACCATGTAACTCATTTATCAGTTCATTGATGTGATTAATGTCCATTGTTGCGTAAGAAGAAGCAATTCAGTTCCTTTTTTTTCTTTTCATTTGTTAAGCTAAATTTTCTTTTTAAAAGTTGTGTTATTTGTTTATTGATATGTTTAATGTTCGTTTTTCTGTTAGAAGAAGGAATTCAGCTCTTTTTCTACATTGCTAAATGATAATGTTGTATATGTCTATTGTTAGCAATTTATATGATAACTTACCTTTTTTCTTTCCTGATTGGCTTATTCACATATTAATTGTCTTGCACACCACTGTAATTCATTTCTATGTTCCAAAGGAGTTCACTCCTAGAACAATAAACGAGTTTATTATTATTATTATGTTGCCACATTTCACAATTCACCAAACTTGGCTCGAAGACAGACCTTGTGTTTACTAAAATGAAAAATATGACAACATGAACAGCAATACTACTCGATAATTATTTTTCTCTAAGCTCCATAATAAATGAGCTTAGATGTTCTAAAAAACACGACGACAGAACATATCATGCCCCTTCCGAGACCTGGAATCCCTCTTTGCCACCATGAAAAATCTGCCTAGCACGGGATATAAGCGTCTCCATTAATTCTTCTTCTTCCTTACGATGCTACGTCCATCTATATTTCTTCACTTGCAATAACGGATGTCTTTTCGATACTTCAACGTCCCACTGCTATGGAAGGCTTTTTCCCGGGACTGTTAGAGTGTACTTTAGCCCTGGACTAATATGTAGTGGACGAATATGCGCTTCCAAGTATTTTATTCCAAGGCTAATGACTCTATGTCAAACTTTAGCCAAAAATTATCGAAAGGGAATTTAATATCGCATTACTGGTCTAAATTGAAGAAGATGTGATTCAATGAAGAATGAAATTACTATATACCGCTGGTAAAATGAATGTAAACAGACCAGAGTTTCGACGTATTACACCATCTCCTAATGATGATGTTGTACATTAAAACCCTGATTGCATTTTAATTTTATTTTACGAATGGAACATTAATATTTCTATTTTCTTTCTGTTCAAATTTCGCTGCGTGAATCCAGATACACCTCGTTACGAAAACGTGATTTCATTACAAGTCATCACCTAATCATTCAAGGAAATCTTTGAAATTTGATCGCAATTTTCTTCGAGTTCTGCCCCTCATGTGATGACCCGTTTCGTCAAATTTATTGTCTAAAATGTTGATCGAGGCTTGCATTCGATGTAGTGACTCAATATAAGCTTGATATATTTTATATATAATTTTGATGCATCAAATCACTCTCTTCGGTAAAATATAATGGAAGTGAATGCGAAATATAAGTTTTAATCCTCTAATGATAACTATAATTGGCATTGACTAGATTCACAATTGCTATTTCGATATTATTACGTATTTAATTTTATCAAACTCCTGAATAAATAAAAAATTACCTTCACTCGTGAATTTATTTTAAAAAATACCTATATTCACTACAGGTTTAACTTTGAAACATATCGTAATGTAGATATATGTAATTTAACCTCTTGGAAACGGCGAGATTTCATAAAATAACCGTGCTATTTGATGTGTTGTTGTGTGTTGGTCTTAGAGGAGAGGGTCTTAAGTCCCTTTCTTGCAATCTGAGGGTCCAGGGTTCGATCCTCGCTGGGTAAGAATTTCTACCGTTGAATCCATCAACATTAATGCCTTGTAAAAACGGGTTTTTCTTTAAAGGATTGAAAATTGCTGACGAAACGCCCATGTTGGAAAACGGTTTCCAGGACAGTCATCAAATTACAGACTGATATCCCTTAAATTTGAGCATAACACTTCGTGGTAAAATATTTTCAGTTTGATTACGAGATACCTCGATATCCAGAAATTACTTATTATAACTCAACCCTGATTTAGATAGTGTAGGAGTTTGGAAACCCTATTAAGTACTTCTTTTCCCGCGATATTCAATTTTATATTGCTACACGATTTGAATTGATGAATTCTACTACGATTTACTGCTGAAATCTACTAAGTTTCCAGGAGAAGAAATATTTGAATGTCTTCATCATAATCGCTATTCACTGTTATAGCATTAGTAAAAGAGATGAAATTAGATAATAAGTCTTTCCATTCTACGTTATTGTTTCTGGAGGTAAAAGAATATATAAGAACATTCAAGGTGAATGAGCATTCAGCGAGATCGACGTTCGGAAACATCGACCTAATAATAGCATCAGAATTTATCAGTTTAGCGTAGATCTACATTGCCGAAGTAATTCTTGGGAGGCTCCAAATACTAATCGTGATAGCAAAAACAACTCCAAAACGCGCGCTAAATGGAACGGCATAACCGCAGAGAAAGTCTCGTTTCTCTGTATTTCAATAGATAATCAACGAGATAGCACACAAAATCACAGAAAACAGCGACCCAACATGCATCGAGGTGAATGCGATATAAATTCAGTAACATTAGATTTCCGTAGCGTGAAGAACAGACGCGTCGAATGTTGAGTATATTTTTGAAAATGTAGTCATAGTAAATGAAACAGAGAGTTGGCTTGCAGAGAATATTAGCGATAGCAAGGCTTTTCTGTCAGGAAAGAAAAATCTATGGACATGATCGACCTGATAGGACTGGCAGCGGAGTATTCTTAGCTGTCAAATTATTTTTTAATAGTACCGCACATATGTTAGCCGACAATGAAATAGAGAGCGTTTAGTATATGCACTGTTAAACCGTAAACAAAAGAAATGTATGTGCCATTTTACAGACCACCGTATTCCAATACAGTCGTTTTGTACAAATTAAACACTCGATTACCATCAATTAACTCAAGAGGTAACAGAGAGAGATAACAAAAGCTGATAATTACCGTTGGGAATTTCAACCTCCTGGCTAAAAATTGGAAAAACAAAAGAGTCGAAACAAGTTTAAAGGAAGCGAGATGTAAGCGAGGCTATACTTCATAAACTTTCACACCACTCTCTTACTCAAGTAGTAAAAGGAACCTACGAGAGGTAATAAAGTATTAGATATTTTAGCTGTGAATCGCCCTACAATGATAAAACACGTCCGTATCCTACGTTTTTCGCTTTTCAAGCATTTCACTTTTTGTAATAATTTTTGCTCCAAGGGTAATGCCCAGCGCAAAATAAATGTACATTCGCTCTATTCTATCCTCGAAGGCATAAGTGATCACAAGGTAATCTTTACGATTTTGAAAACAACGGTATAGTCCACTGTAATACATAAAAGTAAAGTCTACTAATTCGAAAAATGCGATTACATAAAATTTGTAGAGACATTAGAAGCTTCAATCACGAAATACGTGGCCACAATGAAAGACGAGAGCACCGACATATGATGGAGATATGTTTTGGAAACACTACGTAAAGGAATCGATGAATATATTCCGCACAAGTTCAAACGGGATAGTAAAGAACCTCAAAGAAAAAGGCAACACAACCTATATAAAAATTCTATAAAGTCGGGTAACAATGCAATGGAACTTGCGGCAAGAGAAATTTATGTTGATCGACGGTCAAAAGCTAAGAAATTAATGCACACTACTCTACGAAACGTCAATAAAAAATCCAAGGCGAATTACTAGAGGAGAACACCATGTCATTCTGGACTTACGCGAGAGAGTTCCAGGGCGAACGATCGACAGTAGAGTATTTATTAGACACAAACAACAAAGTAGTCACCAAGAGCATCGATAAAGCCAACTTATTAAACCACTAGTTCGAAATTGTATTCACTAATGATGACACATCACGCAATTTTGACATTCCTGACTTAACGAGCCGATGGCTGGTATAATAATTCAACGTGATGGAATAACTTAACAACTGCGGTCGATTAAAAGTAACAAGTCCTCGGGTCTAGAAGGAATGCCTGCACGTGTGGTCAAGCAATGAGCGCCATCGGGAAATGGGTGATGTGAAAAATGCGGGTTAGTACGAGATGACAGAAAAATAAAATTTTGGAAGGAGCATAGCATCAAAAACGTGTAATCCTTGATCAAGTGTCAACAATTTGCGCCATTAGCGGCGCAACTTGGCTTCACAGACTCCACGACGACTACGAGGTGCGTGCCGCTAGACACGCAAGGTTACGATACAGCCTGGTTAATGTCTTCCCTTTAAAGTTCGTTTCTTTAGGTTAACACGATTGTGTTTTGCTCAGGGCTCCTACATTTCATTCTCATTACAAAAGTTTTGGAACACAAGATGAGGTTTCTTTTTCTTTCTTTGAATAACTTCCAATCATGATCAATGGTTGAAATTGTTACTACCGGGGAGAAGAAAAAAATGAATGAACCATCGAATTCTTGCAATCGATTTCGTTTTACTCTTCGATTTAGCTTAGAAATGAATTTCAATTTTTAAAATTTTCTCAGACTTCAACAGCACCATATTTCCTTGACAACATGACCAATCGGTATCAACAGAAAATTTCTCCCAGACTTTTTGTGGTTTACCACTGAATATATATAAAAAAGTGAAAAAAGCATTCATAAATTAGTGAAATTGACCAAATAAAAAAAGCTCCGTGGGTATGAGATATCTGAGGAGTGTTTGCGGCAAAAGTAGGATGAATACGGTCAGGAATGAATGGGTGATAAATGAAAGTGGGTTAGGTGCTCCAGTAATTTTAGATATAGACCCTATTTTCTAGCATGTCTACATTATATATCCTACTTACATGGCAATAGTGCATGTTTGGTGATCTTCACCCCCTGCCACACACCCTCGTGGTGGCTCGCAGGGTATTACGTAGATATAATGGATATGTATGAAGGGAGTGTGCTTCGTTGGTTTGGCCATGTGGAGAGAATGGATGAGAGTCGTATAACGAAACAGATATATAAGAGTGAAATGAATGGTGCGAGAGGGAGAGGTTGGCCGTGAAAGTTGTGGTTGAGTGTGGTTGAGGAAATTCTTAGGAGGAGGAATATTAGGAGTCTTAAAAACAGGAGGGCGTGTATGAGGCAGTGTATGGGGGTGAATGAGACAAAAGAGGGTTTGCAAGGATAGGTCAGTATGGAGGAAATTATTGAAGCAGAGTTAGGTGTACAAATATGTATTTATGAGTGAAAATTAGTGTCTCTGCCTACCCCGGAAGGGAACGGCGTGATTGGTATGCATGTATGTATGTATATTCCATTCTGTGTGTACGGATTTTCTCCTTAACGCGAAGCAATAAATTTCTAATTATAACTTCTGAGGCTAGACATATCAAGATATCTTGGCGAGTTAAAAACACAATTTTACACATGGTTTACGCTTTAATTTTGAATTCCGTTCCGTGAATCTAAGTTATATTGGATTTTAATTAAGTAATAGTATTTAGAATGTAATTCTTGAATCATTCATACAGTTACATGTATTGTTATTTTACCACATAAACAGATATACTTTCGTGGAGTGTGATCCAAGAATATTTTTCGAAATCCTTGAAAACTTATTAAAATATGCATCCGATGACTCAAGTTTACTGCTCCAACCGCCTCAATGGATAAAAACAACTGTGCTAAGAAAATTTTGACATTTTAAGGTACTCACACGGGCGACAAATCGGCGCAGTGATCGGCCAGGTGTTTATCGATTCCATATATGTATTTATGAGTGAAACTTAGTGACTCTGCCTACCCCGGAAGGGAACGGCGTGATTGGTACCCTGAAAAAAAATTCTGTATATTTTCCTTAAAATACTTCTACAGAATTTCTTAAAAAGTTCTGTAGATATTCCTTAAAGTATTGAAACGCCATTTTACGGAATTCCCCACGACGTTCTGCAGAATACCTTAGGATGTTCTGCAGAATACCATAGGACGTTCTACAGGATTCATTTGGACGTTCTGTGGAATACCCTACGACTCTCCATACAGGTCCTAGGAAAAGGAACTGGGTCAACGGAATCCTCACATATTTCCGTAGAGTTGCTGAAGTTCTACAGAACAGCTTGTAAGGAGTTATTTTGCTCTGCAGAAAATAACTCTACAGAACATTTGTTCTGTAGAGTCAGGCTCTCATTTTCCGAACAGATCCTTAGAAAAGGAACTAGTTCTGAAGAAAAAAGAGTCAATTTCTGTAGAATTCCTTACGTTCTACAGAACAGCTTCTAAGGAATTTTTAGCAGGGTATGTATGTATGTAAAAATTATAGCAATTTGATTAACCAACCCATGAACTGTCAGCTAATAAACTTGACAGGCGACTAACTGCCGAAAGGGACTCTTAAGATTTCGTAATATTCTGGTCACTCACCTTTTTTTTATCTCTTTCTCTCTCGTTCACTCGATGTCCAATCAGGCCTCTTTCATCCCCCAAGGGGGCGGGGGTGCTCGCCGCCTACCCCTTCCACCGCCCCCTCGGGGACATCCTTCCGCGACTCCCGAGGACATCTCAATGGGAGGGGGGAAAGGAGGGGAATACACCCTTAAATTTTCCACACACTGTAGGAAACGGGCGAGAAAGGACGGGGCAATCCTTCGGCCCTCCCTCTCTCTCTTGGATCCTAAGCCATTTTCTTCCCTTCAGTGAAGGGGGCTAAGGCGTCCAGGGGTCATGTAAACGGGGAGGTATATAAGCGTGAGAATGCAGGAGGACTGAAAGGATGAGTCTGAGGTGTGAAACAGGGGGACAAACTCGACGGATCGACGAATCGGAGTACAAAACTAACGCATACGAGAGAAAATCACACACGGAGCGAAAAACACTTCTCCCTCACTCTCTCTGCGGCACACACCTCGGAAAAAAGTTAATTGGGTGACAGTACCCAATATATATGCATACATAAATATCACACACACATACACACACACACACTCGCAAGCCTTCAACAGATATGCACCATCACTCGCGTGCTGTGTGGTTCACCTCTCCATCCCTGATCGGATCCCTGATGCTACACTTAGAGGGACGATGAGCGCGGAATGCAAGGCAGAGCCTCCTCTCCTTCTGCTCTCACCCACCAGGGGGTTCTCGCGTCCCCGCCTCCTCTCTCGACCTCCTCCCCCCCTCCCGACTCCGATGCGTAATTTCTCCGCGAGCGAGAAAGAGGCGCCACTGTCTGCTAACGGAGGCAGGGTTGCCAATTCATGTGAGGAGAATCATCATCATCAATGGAGATCTGTCCTAAGACAGGTTCCAGTTGAACTCCCAACTTCTCTATTATGCGCGGGGGATCGGGTTGGTGTGGTGGCTAGAGAACTCGCCTACCACGCGGGCGGCCAGGGTTCAAATCCCGGCGGATGCGGATGTTTTTCAGAGGAACCCGATCCCGACTAGAGTATCATATGGAGGGCACTTCAAGTAGAATATTCCATCTGTCGGATGAGGCGCTAAGCCTTGGTCCCCTTGGCGCCTTTGGTTAAGAGGAGGCTAACGCCGATGCCGGGTTACTATCTACCCTTCCTCCCTTACCTCTCCCCTAGGGCGCAAATGATCTTAGCTGCCGGTCGCCGCCCCAAATAACCAATCCAATCTATTTTGCGCCCACATTTTCACCTCTTGGTAACTCCTCTTCTCCCTCAAACCCGTCAACATATCAAATTTTCTTCTTCTTATCTTGCATTTTCCTTTCACTTTTCCTTCCATTATCTGCGAGGATAATATCATCTCAAGAAACAAAAAAAGATTCAAAGATGAAAATTTTTGAAATGTCGAGAAAAAAATTCAAATTTTCTCAACGAGTTTATTTTACCAACTAACGTTTCGGCAGCTTTTGCCACCTTCAAGGTTATTCATATCAATTCATGTGAGGATTACATCATCACAAAACATTATATCCTCTTATATCGTCTTTAGTTTGTCGACCACTGGTAATTTATCATTTATACATGATTCAGGATTTTGGTAATAATTGGAATTAAAAACATGAATGATGTAAAACAAGAAAAAATAAAGGACACTTAGTGTAAATTTCCACGCTGAGTGTATTTCACCGACCACAGTTTCAGTAGCGGTAAGGTTGCCATCATCAAGGCGAGATCTGGAAATTTGCAAAATATCATTTTTGTAAGGATGACATCAGTCACTCATTTCAACAAGTTGTATCCCGATACCTAGAACTTTCATTCATGTGTCGGTTGCATTCAATATTCGTCTGCTCTCAAGATGGGGTAATATTTCAGGAGATTCCGGGTGAGTGAATTTAAAAAAATACATTTGCGACTACCGGACTAGCGAAGCAATGGTCTATTGCGTAAGAGGGAAAATGTATACAAAGTTCTAATGCTGATGACAGAGAAAATTGGAAACACATTAATATTTCCATTTGGACATTCAAACTGATGGATTTCTTGGAAATTATCATAAAATACAAGCCTATAAAAATTGCAAATACTCTTTTCCCAAAATATATAGTTTTCCCTAAGGTTAGGATGGCTTAAAAAGAACCAGGTCGAACAGTTGTACATCGCAAGGTAATTCAAGGTTGGTAATTATCGCTCATGCTTCTTAACGTTCATTGCGAGGTAATAGAGAGAGAGAGGCATGGGAAGAGCTAGATGTGGGAATGAGAGTAAGTGGACAGCTGATGAAGTCGATAAGGTTCGCAGACGACCTTGTGCCAGTTAGTGAGGCATCCAACAGATTGCATGAATTGGTAGGCAAAATTTAAAAAAAATTAAAATTATTTTTTTAAATTAATTATTATTTTAATTTTTATATATATTTATATATATGTATTTATTTATTTATATATATATTAATATTTTATATAATAATTTAATTAATTAAAATAAAATAAATTTAAAAAAAATTTAAAAAACAGTGCAAGAAATACGGAATGAGACTTAGTCATAGGGAACTAGAGTATAGAATTGATTTTCAATGACTAAGAAAGACAAGTTACTCATAGAGGTAGGAGGACATAAACAGTTAAATTATTATAACAGCACGTTGGAGGGAAATGGGAAAAGTAGTAGAAACATACGAAGGAAAGTGGAGCTATCAAAAGAAATATTCGGCAATAGGATGGGGGTCTTGTTTAAGAATTTAAGGAAACTAGCTGACCCGTGCGAATATTTCGCACAGTATGCAGCTTCTTCCTGTTTCTTCCGTCTTTCTTCCGGTTCTTCTACCTGTCGAATATTTCGCACAGTATGCAGCTTCTTCCTGTATCTTCCTTCTTTCTTCCTCTTCTTTTACCTGTTTCTTCCAATGGACAATTATGTTATTTTTGTTTGTGTTAAAGATACATAATGTAAACGCAAACGGTAAACGGTCACACTGATTGCATGTAGAATGTAAACAATCTAACTACACGATGTGCTAATAGATGACGCCACCTACAGTCTTTCAAGCACGTAACAATAGCCAACATATTAGTTGATTTTATTGTCAACAGATGGAACTGTATTATGTTTTAACAAACACTTTCATTTTAAATTTTGTAACAAAAACTTTAATTTTAAACCATTTGTCTATTTTTCGTCAATAGCGGGGAACATAAGCTTTAAAACGATGTTTGAATCATTAATTCTGATGAAGAATTATGGGAATTATGGCGTTGCGACAAAAAAACACCTTTTAGAAATAATATACATGATATATGATCTTTGGCGAAGAGTTATAATCGAGTGATGATTATCGTAATGTGACGCATTCACGACGACTCCGAGGAAACAGAAAGAGCCGACCGCAGGCGTTCGAGATGTCCATGTGGAGGAGAATGAAGAAGGTGCAGTGTGTGAGGACACGGAAAGGAAGACAAACGAGGGAGTGTTTGGTGTGGTACGTGAGGAAAGAGAGCTTTTAGATGAGGAAAGAGAGCAGGAGGCTCAAAAGGATGATTAGGGTGGATGGGCTGCTGGAGACCCTGCTTAAGGGTAAGGCAAGAGAGGAAGGGGAATGAAGATAATGGACTTCATGGATGTGATGCAAAGGGTATGGGCACATGACGAGCAGTAGATAATCACGTTATAAGATAAAGGCATGAGTTCGTAAAAATACAGAGGCTATTAACTCTCTTCAATGAAAACTAACTCGTAGATCACTCCATTTCAAACTCTATTTAAATGTCCAATTTCCAGTAAGAACAGATCTTTCACGACAAATTCAGATTTAATTAGCCTACTTAGCGTGTGTCTCATAAATATTATATTTCTTCCATCTAATTGCGAATACCAACTAATTTTAGAATAGTGATTCACAACGAAGCGTCATAGCAGCTGTACTTTATTAATTGCAAAAATTATGAAATTTAATTTAAATGTAAAATATACTGCTAGAAATCAATAGTTTTCCCCATATTTTCAACGGATTTGCATAATCTGTCATATTAGCCACAAATATCAGATGAACAGAATTTATTGATTGTAGCAGACGATAGTAATGGATATTATATTTCAGTGGAATATTTTAAACGCTTTAAATCCCTCGACTCGCAACATTCTCACTTCCGGAAAACTCATCCTTCATTTTTTTTCATTTCAACGATTTTATTGAATGGTTTGTATCAAATGTACAGCTTTTAGTAGTTCATCGAAACTTGTACAGATTTTAATAATGAAATTCTTAATAACCAGAACATTTAGCATCAGACGAAGCAATATTTAGTTATTTTTTTAAACTGAGGAAGACGACTCATCCCCCCCGATGAGCGTCATAAAGAGTAAATGTAGACGTGTGCAATCATTGTAGACAGTTCGAGCGAAAATCGGCCGAATCTCTGACTCAGAATTTTTCCCCGCGCCAACCAAAGTATATGTTAAGGCATTATATTTGACATCCTTACGTCCTAATTGTAAATGGTGTATATCATGAAAAACTGGCCGGATAAATAAATTTTAAGATCGCTCCAGGTTCGTTTCTCCGCTTAAATAGCCTATAGCCTTTAATTGGCTTTGTTTTTTTCAGAAGCAGGCTGAGTTGCACACGCCGGGACTGTTCCCGCCGCACGAATAAGTCCCCTTAAGGTAGTCCGAGCGAGATAGTTCCTTAGTCATAATAGAGACCATGTTCGAATTATACGTTTTAATTTCACCAGCTGTAGGACTTATCAATTAAATATTGCATTATTAATGGTGCAGTAATATAGTTTTATATGACAGAAAATGTAAGTAATAATGTAAAATGTAATGTAATAAAATGTAATTAAATAATAATATCTAAATAAGTCTTTTACTTGACTCATTTTTTTCGCGCGGTACGTTTAAAACTCCATCTAAACGGGAGGTATATTGCTATTTCGAAGAATTTACTACGGTGACAATGATTAATTTTCAAAAATAGTTGAGAAAACAAGCTACAAGCTACCCGCTGTTAGTTTTTTTACAACATCTAAGGGTTATAAATCACTCATTTTGTAAATAACGTCTCTCTGAAGTGCATACACGTACCATTTCCCATGTAAAAGGACTGTTTTTTTGGCAAATAATTCCAAAAACAATGGCAGGGGCATGATGAAAAAGAAAGAACTCTTAGTATTTTCCACACTTAAAACGTTTATTCCTGACCCAATCCTAGCAATCCTAGCAAGCCTAGCAATCATTTTCAAAGGTATTTTCAAATGATTGTAAGCCAATCGAAACCTGGGTCAGGAATAAAAGTTATAAGTGTGGAAAATACTAAGAGCTCTTTCTTTTTAGTCATGTCTGTAGTGTCATTCCACAAAGTTACGCCTTCAACCATTAAGTTAATATGTGGTAAGGGGTTGAATTTTTGGTGTCATTAGAAGGGTGAGATATTTTTCTTCAGAATGAGACCAAATTCATTGATTTCTAAGTAAAATAATATTTCGCTCAAACTACCTTAAAAAAATTAAAAATAAATTCAGCAAAGGAGGTTTTACGCGTGTCAGAAGCAAGCCATCGGCGTGACCCGTCTGGTATTTATGCCAAAGGGTTAAACCTATAGTGCGGGAGAAAAACGCAACGACTGGGAGAGGAGGGAGATTTAAAAAATTCTCTCTCCGATTTCGGAAGCTTCTCGGGAGAGTTGGAAGCCCTGTTCGAAAGGGGGAGGGAGTGAGGTGGGTGGAAATCCCACCCCCACACACACAACCCCCCTCCTTTCACGCCTCCCGTTCGCGCATGCGTCCACCCCTTACAGCCTACCCTCCATTCCTCCCCTCCCCCTCTCATCCCTCGCCACCCCTCCAACGCCATTGGATCGAATGTTGAGAGGGAGAGATGTGGAGGAGGAAGGGGAGTAAGAGGGGTATATGGAGAGGGATAGATCGTCTCCATCCCCCACTCCCTATTCCTCCCCCCTCCCCCACCCACCCACTATTCCATCTTCTAAACATCCACTCGACACAGAGACCCTTAAGGACTCCTTTTTTAATTCGTGACGATAACAATCGGCCGGGGGCGCCTTCGCTGCGCTACCCCAATAGCCAGGCGCCCCCCTGTTGACGACAATTAACTCAGCCAACGGGTGGTCTCCTTCACATCCACCGCCCTTTCCCCTCCCACCCTCCTCTAGCCATCCTCCCCCCCGTTCCTCCCCCCGTCCCTCAATTGCAAAACGAGTCTTCTAAAAAGCAACGGCAACAGAAAGAAAGGACATCTCTCGCAAGAAATATTGATCCGGTCATCACTGGAACATTCTATCCACATTTATTTATCCATACTGGCGGAGGGCACACGCTGAAATTCAGCGCGGGGAATTAATCATCGACCATGATCTACGCCTGAGGAAAAACTTTCCGATTTGCTGCCGAGATGCACTTTCCTCTTTCTTACCATTTTATATGAATTCAGAGAGAAAAGATGCACTAGTAGATCGTTAACTAATTAAGAACTTGATAATTTTCCTCGCTATTTTTAAAGTACTCACCGGTTTCTATGACACAACTCCATCATTAGAGTCGGATGTAAATTTTTATGTTGTAACATCATCAATATAGGTTTGCTAATGATGTAATAACATTGAACCAGCTAGTCCCATTGAAAAAGTGAGGAAAATTATAACGTTTTGTGATTCTTTCAGCTTGTTGCGATTCCACACAGTTACTTCGCTTACCATCGCGTTTACATCCACTAGTTGACTACTTTATAAGTAAGGTAACTGAATCTGTAAGTAAGATACTAAAAATTTTCCCCACTCCCTTGGTTCTCAAACTGATTTGAGGACGAGACTATTTCTCTCTCTATTAGTGATATCAGTAGTCGTGACAGCAATATCACCAAAAAAATTTGATGTACCTTCATTTAGTCATAGTTAGAATCGGTAAGGAAAATTGGGATAGTAATACCACCCCCGAAAATTAAAATAATCTCTTTTGCCATTGATAAACAAGAAAGAGTCATAAGGTATTTTAACTACACCTCTACATAGTCCCCAGGATCAAACCTCGTCTCATTAATTACTACAATCGTCACCACTGGGGACACTGGGGAAACACATTGCATAATTTTGAAGCTTGAATAAAAGGTGCGATAATAAATATCAGTAGTGCATACTCTAAATAAATTGAAACTAACACGGAAATACAAGAGAAAATTTTCAATTTTTCTGTAATAAACTTTTGTACATAATAGAGGTATCGAGAAACTTCGCATAACTAAACCATGCCACGCTAATAATTCTATTGTTAACGTAATCATTACGACAAGACACATTTCCCTCATTTTTTTCGGCTAACTACAAGGTAAATCGATTAAAACTGTTTGACTTTGTTGTAATATTACCACGGGGTAGGATCCATTAAAGAAGGGGATAGCAGAATTTTTCGTCTTCAGCAAGGTCTCTCAGGTAATAAAGATAGGTATAATATTCTTACAGCAGTGGCTTTACCAAATAATAGGCTAAAAAATTCGTTTAAAATGGTCATATAAAAATATAGGGCTGGTTAATCTCCTAGGTGTAGCGGTTTATACATTGAATGGCTTCTTTAGCGTCACAGGCGTTTCGGCCCTCGCCGCAGGGTTACAACCTCCGTCCCCAGGTCTGCAAGCTTCCGCTTATTACCTAGGGACTTGGAAGAGGGGGAAGGAAGGGATGGGAAGGTTAGCGAAACCGCAGCCCCTTCGAGGTCGACACCAATGAGGCGGATAGAGGTCAAAAGGACCTCTATGGGGCCTCCGCCTCCCCGAAGTGCTCGTGTTAGTTTGGCTCCCCCAAACAACTGAGACGAGTAACCGTCGGCTCCGCTTTCGCTAAAGCCTACCGCACATCTCTGCGAACCGAGAGAGCCCGTTGCCCAAATATTTGGGATGAGGTGTCTCTCTGACTCGCTTTTAGGGTTGCCGCCGTGCGGTCTGCCGACGTACGTCATTGGAGTGAGGATCACCGGACCCATGGAGGGTCAAAACGGACCAATTTTGGTCAAAAATGTGAGTACAACCAACTCCTCAATAGGTCTCGACAACCCATCTTTAGCGTCACAGTAATAACACGAGTAAGCAGCGAAACAGGGTCACTATGATAAGGTGAAAATGAAGAGTCTCAAGTCTATCTACTCCTTAGATATCGCCTAAAATAGATTTGGTAATAATTCCGATAAATATCAAAATTCACGGAGAAAAAATGAGTAAATCTCTTGAAATAAGGAGAGAGTAATAAATGAGTGTAACACGAAGATTATCACTATGTTACGTTCAAACTTAATTGTCCAATTTTAAAAAAATGGATACAGACGTCCCACGCACTCATTAGATCTGCGCACTTCTTTCTCTCCTTCTACGTAACCCAGAGGCTCATAGTTCCTTCAAGCGTATGATATAAAGATGGGCCTCTCTTCATTAAACATTCACCCTTTCTATCCCTTCATCATAAATGTTCATTGGACCGATTTTCGTTCGTGAACAGATTTGCGTGTAAGTTTGCAGACGTGATATTTTCGTGATTACATGATTCGGATAAAAACAAAAAAATTGTATCTTACCAATTTGCTTTTTTGTTGCCTCAATGTTTATTTGGCACATACCTTGATGCACACGGCACTTATTTCGTAAAAACTCTCATACATATGAACAGATTTTCTTCAAGACGCGGAATAATTGGGCTTTGACGACATTCGTTCGTGGCGCCAGGGGTGGGGGGTTTAACTAAATCTTAGTACATTCACCACAGTACACGTTTTGCGGAAGTCTTCACACAAATGCCAACCTTACACTGTCGGTGGAGTACACATTAAGTCTTCGGATAAAGTCTTATGCCTTGGAATAACCGTAACTAGAGACATATCGTGGGGAATACGCATAAAAGTCATACGTGGCACAGTATTAGAAAAACAACGATTTATGACGCGCGACATAGGAAGATTTTCGGGTGAAAAGGTAAAAGAGAGGTGCTGCTTTGCTCTGGTTGGGCCAAACCTAAAATACACCGTTAGCATTTAGGACCCTAGACAGGAAGATTTAACGAAAGATATATATAAAACACGATAGAAAGCTGCGCGCTTCGTTATAAATGCTACGAGCGAACATATAGTGTTACACAACTCTTAGAGGGATTGAGGTGGAAGCCCCTAGAGACTCGGAGGCTATACGCTAGGCTTAGGCTGCTTGATACATTCCAAACTGATATTTTTCAGAGTGACACAGAGAATATTATCATGACGCCTCACTACATTTCCAGGTCTGACAGATGTGATAAAATAAGAGAGATACTCTGCCGAACAGATAGGCACAAAAACTTGTTCTTTCCGCGCACAATAAGCGACCACAATAAAAACTGAGCTCCACTAAATACACTCCTATAATTCATGTCACCATTTCACCTCCAAAAACATTTACATCTTTACACGGCTGGTGACTACCACCCCCTGCCACACGCCCATGCGGCGGCTCGCGGGGTAGTCTGTAAATGTAGATGTACGAGTAGATAATGTGTCTCAGTTTATAGAGGTATTAGGTTGGGAGCCGCTCGAGATTCAGAGGCTGCAAGCTAGGTTTAGTTTGCTTGATGATTTCAGAAGAGTTGTATCTCAGAGCAACACAAAGAATGTCCACCTTACTCCACACTACACTTCAAGGTTCGACAGAAACGATAAAATAAGATAGATGCATTGCCGAAGAGTGAGTCACAAAAATTTGTTTTTTCCACGCACATTAAGTGGCTATAATAAAAACTGAGCTCTACTCGAAATACCTATAATACACGTCACCCGTCCACTCCCCAAAACTCGTTTACACCTTTTCAAGGCTCGTGTTCCAACGCCCCTGCCACACGCCCAAGTGGCGACTCGCAGGGTATTATGTAGATATAGATAATACATTACCTATAATCATAGGTATTGCTAGCAATAACCAAGGTATCACGCCGAGTCCAGTATTAGAAAACAACATATTTCACAAAATTTCGTTTTACTAAAGAAAACTCCCGTCACAAGTTAAATATTAAGTAAAAAGATTCAAAATATTATTCTTGTATCATCTCCATTACTGTCTCTACGGTGAGTTTCATCTTATGTACAGATGCACTACACTGAAATGCAGTCCAAAACTTTTTCTCGGCTTCCTTAAAATATTACTCTTATGTGCACCCAATGGTCCCCGGGACACCGCACCAACCAACTCAAAAAAAGATGCCTACTGACTGCACCACGAAATGCATTCGTACGACAAATATTCCGACCCCGCAATCAGCGGAAGTGACGATATGAATTCATGCCCGCAGAACGGAAATACTTGAGAGAGTCATTAAGTAAATAAGGTAACGGGGATGATGGATGTGACGGATGGTGGTCCCTGGCTGGTTAATAAAATCCTTGGAGGAGAATGCGCAGTCACAATAAAGAGGTCGCATGGGCTCACAATCAAATGTATCGCTAGATTGGAGCCATATCGCGCCTGTTGTTGTGACATCAGACACGGTAAGATTCGTCGTATGGCGGAGCACCTTCTCTCGAATAAAATCCTGAAAAAAATTACTCTCGGCTTAAAAGGTATACAGGTGGAGAAAAATCTAAAATACTACTTTGCTCAGCTGCGTATAAATGTCAATAAAAACGGAGGAAACTATGAAAACACAGTCGTGTTAACCTGAAGAAACGAACTTTAAAGGGAAGACATTAACAGGGCTGATTCGTAACTTAGCGTGTCGGACGTCATGCACCTTGTAGTCGCCGTGAAGTCTGTGAAGCAGTGTTGCACCACTAATGGCGCAACTTGTTCATACATGATCTGAGATTACATGTTTTTGACACTCTGCACTTTTCATAATTCTATTCAACTGTCATCTCGTACGAACCCGAATTTTTCACACCACCCGTTTCCCCGAACGAATCTTCTCCAGTTTTAAGTCAATCAGGATAGGTTGGTGACAGCCTTCCACCTCTCTCTATCCTCTTGCATTCCAAAAACCATCGACACTCCACTTCCACCACTATCCACTTCCTATACTCGAATGCGCGTCTTCCTCCAAACATTTTGCATTCCGCCATCCCTTCTAAAGTTATCCCCACCAATCCCTAATGACGCACTGGATGACTTCTTCTTTTTACTGTTCCCAACCAGTTCCACTCTTCTTTCACTATTCGCAATACCTCTTGATTCGACACTCGCTCAGTCTAGCTAATCTAGTACATCCTTCTATGATCTCTCACGGTGTTATGGATTATCTCAAAGACTCTAGTCGCTTCCTCTCAATTTGACCCACAGTCCATTTCTCGATGTCATACAGCAACGCACCCCACGCAGTGGTCTTCACTCTCCTGCCTCTCCTTCAGCGATGTATTAACGGAGTTGGAAGTGAAGACTTTTTTTTATTAAAAGCGACATTTGCTCTAAGCATTCTATTCCTCATTTCTTTTGCCCTTATTCTAACAGAATTTTACGTCGGGTGGTCAAATTCTCGCCCACTTTCTCACGTTAATCACCGTCCAACGTCATTCTCGCATCCTCATTACTTCCTCTGATAGCAATTGGGACTTTTCTCTAATGCCGATTCAGTGGAACATTGTATTGGATATTTAGAATATAGTGAATTGATCTTAGGATACTCAAAAGGAGGGAAAAGAGAGAGAGATTAGGAGAATAGTAAAGCCCACTATACAACGGACGTAGACTGTGGCGTGAGAATTTCCTTACGGCAATCTTTCTCCAATTCTGAGGAAAGGCGTGACAGATCGACAGGGATATCGAAGGCAGATGAGAGTTGAAATGGTTTCTGTTTGTCATGGAATTGCATATACATTGTATTTGAGTGATTCGAAAAGTTTTCGCTGAGTTTTGTGTAAATATTCGGTATTAAGCTCTAACCTCAAAAATACTTCCGTTCAAGCAGTGGACCGTGACTGACACCGGCAATAGCCATGGCGTACTCTGATTGGCTGACATTCCGGCCGCCGTAAGACACCCCTAAGTAAGGTGTCCTACGGCAGATTCAAATACGGTCTAAAAATCGGAGATGCCCGACAAAATTGGTTGTAAAATGAAGATGTCGTAGGATATAGGAAATTACGGAATGGACTAACCGGATAGAAACAGGAAGTTATTAAAAATTATGGAGGAAAAATCTGCTAAAACCATAGACCTATCAAGGTCTATGGCTTAAAGTGATCATTTGGATAACGAGGCCTTATGTATTTTCACTACATTGTGTAGATAAAACATAAAGATGAGGAACATTATGAAAGAGAAAAAAATGGGACAAATAAGATGAAGAATATTAGTTGATAGTTATCAGTCATTCATTCCATTATTTGTGCCATACAGATTCGCCACACACAGCACATTTACAGGTCTGACAACATTTACTGATCTGATAAATTGGATATTTGCAGCGTCCATCAACTAGGGAGCAATGTTAATCACAAGTATGTGGAAAACATCAATAATAATGAGGATAATAAAGGCTAATAAACTGCCATTTTTCTGAGAGTAACCATGTCGCACTTTTTTTTACAATGTTCTCAAGAACTTATACGTCCACGAAATCCAAGAAAGTTGCAAGACTGGTAGCTCAGCATTGTTGATGGAAAATTGAAGCCACTTGACCGGAATCTGGATTAAAAATCAAGGCATCGTCTTTTTCCTATGGAGGGATTTCATCCACACATTAATAGATGTGACGGATCTCGAACTAATTGTCGGCTCTAGGTACAAAAAACCATAGTTAATTAGCTCTAAATTGGATTATTCGATTTTTTACGCAAACATATGATAACTAGTAGCACAAAAATGAATGAGCACGGTGAAATTTCGTCCATTAAGGGAATACATCAATTTAAACGATAGCATATCGCAAATTACAACTTAAGGCGAATGGGGACAACAACATATTTAAGCAATTGCCAATGCGAAAACAAGCTATGGCATATACATTTCCACGATTGGATAAAAGAGCATGTTCAACCCACGTAATAAAACGATAATTAATTGATAGATGTCGTCTTCTTATTAGTTAATAGTAATGTAACAGTTAATTCACTTCAATATTTTAATAATGCGCTCTCCTTAATTAGATACATAATGACGATTTTGAACTTATACGACTAAGGTATCGCACTATATTATAAGTTCTTGCATTATCATAAAGAGTTAGGCATTAAGCACAAAAATTTGAAAGTATATCCTTACTCACCATTGTTAAAGTTTCTGCAATTTATAAGATGGCAAGACAAGCTTTTTGTAAGGCATCAGATCTGTTACAAATTTGAAAGATGATTCCCAAATACTTGAATACTTTTAACATACCAATTTTTTAGGCAAATATCTATCCTCCATGGCGCCGACCATTCTAACTTGTTTACTTAATTAGAGCACTTTGAAATTCAATTAAAGCCGATTCCAAATTACGCAGCCATAAAGATTTGTAATTATTATTATAGAAAAATTGCCGAATTGTTTATACTGAATGCCACAAGGACGCAATGACGATTGTCAAGTAATCCATAGACTAAAGAATATACTATGAACGACTCCCGTGCCTCGTAGTGTTTGGACTCGAGCTACAGAGAATAAATTCACATCTTACTCCAATAAGAGATCGCCGAGCCTGCATATACCATCGAAAATGGAAAGAACTGTGAGAGCAGAATGGATTTGTAAGGATTTTCAATTTTTATTGAATCTAGACTAGTGCAGCCGGGCTTTGAATGGGCAGTGTTCACGAATAAATTTAATTATAGTTCATACTAGAAACTTTTAAAAATGCATGACTGTGAAAACAGATCTAACGTGAATTTGATAAATGAGTGAGGATATTTTCACTATCTCCTTAGAACCGACATATTTAAGTGAGTTAGTGAATGCTGAGTTGAGAAGTGAATGAAAAAGAGGAAAGATTCAGTTGAGGAAGCCGAAGAAGGTAATTGCCTACCTCATTTAAATGAACTAGTTATTACCACTGGTGGACTGTCGGCGTTCAAAATAGTGAATGATCCCATTAAAAATATCAGACTGTAAGTTTCAGGTTTTAATGAAATAATTGACAATAGAATTCCCAATAGCTATAACAAAATATCCCTTCTCAAGGACTACAACCTTGTCATGGTGGAAGGGCTTGTGTGCTCCGATGACCCCTTGTACTGAACGCGCGGGAGCAACGCTCCTGTTAGGGCCACAAATGCCAGATAGGTCGAAAGTTTGAAGAAAGACGAATGGTAGTCCGCGCACCGTATGTTCCTCAGGGTAGCATCTGCAAAAGGTGTCTCACGCCAGTGGGGCGGCCAATCACGTGATGGTGTCACGTAAAAAATACTACTGAGAATACCACGGAATGCCAACTCAATTTAAAAGCTTTGACGTTATGGAGAGTACTTGTATGGAATGAATTCTGTCAACTATGAGACTTGGTCCAGTGGTCCGGGTATCATAGGTAGCAGAGAGAGTAAGGTCACTGAGGTCGTCATCACACGAAATCCTTTGCTCGGAATAAGATGCAAATGCGGAGTCAGAGTGAGAGAAGATGCAGAAGAGGAACGCAATAATCATGATAGGCACAAGGAATGTTAGGACCATGCCAAGGGCGGGAAAGTTAGAGAATATGAGGAAAGAAATGGAGGAGGTGGGTGTAAACGTGATGGGTCAGAGCGCATGAAGATAGAAATATAGATGAGACTATTAGAGCGATGACTCTAGAGAGGAGAGGATGAGGAACAGTGTGGGATTTCATTCGTGATGAACAGGAAGCTTAGAAGATAAGTAATCCATGCAGTAAAGATGAATGATAAGATTTAGGTAGCTGAGCTAAAAGTAAATCTAACGGACATAATTATAATTCAGGTCCATGTGCCTCACTCGAATCATAGAGAGGAAGAGGTGGATGGAGTATACGATCACCCGGAGGAAGTCACTCGGCGGGAACTGGCTGGCCATGAGGATTTGAGCCAGTAACATTATATTGCATTTCGAGTGTCGGTGTTCTGCAGGTGACACAGGCGGCTGGTGGGGCGGTTCGGGACACGTGGGACTAGATTGCAGGTTGTAGTCCACGTTGGCATCAACGACGCCGAGGACTGTGGATCCGAGGAGATCCTGCTTTCCTTCCGAGAACTGGACTCCGAGTTGAAGCGGGTAACTAGTGACAAGGGGCTGACATGACGTTCGCAGTAGGGAGTCTGGTCCCGAGTATCGATCGTGGGCCCCTGGTTTGGAGCCGAGTGGAAGGCATAAACCAGAGGTGGTGTCGCTTCTACACGGACATCTGACTTCGCTGACTTCCGACCGACAATTTGATCATGCCGCTATCCTCCGAATCGTCCCAGAGACAATGACGCGGTCGAGGAAGCTAGGTGTGTAGCGGGTGGCATTTTCGAGCACTGTTATCCGTTTTTAGGGTAGACAGTAGAACAGAGAGTAGTTTATGCACTGGGTTACTAAATAGAGCGGTTTATGTATATAATAGTAGCAACAGAAGCTATTTTTCTAAGTCATAACAGCTAAAAATCCGAAAGAAATAGAAATCACGGGTCTGATCCACCGAAAACGGCCTCCTTTGTTGAACTCAAGTACACAAAACAAGGGAACAATAGATCTCTCCATGTTTCCGGGATTTCTTCCGCGTAGGTTGTTTGTGGGACAACAGTTTCGCTGGCAGTCCTGCCAGCGTCTTCAGGTCGAAGTGTAGTGAAGCATGTTGGCCGTCCTTATATGTCGTCGTTTTCCCGCGTTTTTCTTCGTGCTGCTCTGTGATTGGCTGAGGCGCGAATCACCCTTTTCCAAGCGCTGTGTAGTGGATATCCGTCCTCTCTGTTGAACTTGTTCGGTTCCTTCATTATTTCTATTGCCTCTCGTATTTGTCTCGGGAAGTATCTGCTTTCCTTGGTCAGAATCCTGGCGTCTTCGAATCTAATAGTGTGTCCTGGTCCGCTCCATGCGTGTTCGGCGATGGCGGAGCGGCTGAACTATTTCTTTTCAGTCGCTCTCCGGTGTTCTTTCATTCGTACGATCATTGAACGGCAGGTCTCACCAATGAACGCCTTTCCGCATGAGCAGGGGACGTTGTAGACTCCTTCACACAAATCATGCGGAATCTTGTCAAGGGAACTATAGGTCGTATGCAAGGGATTCCATTATTATAGTGGCATGGATGATGATGTAGTGATAGAAATAGAACATTGGTTGTCGGGTGAAAATGCGGATACCGAGATCTTCCCAGAATCATACCCAAGATAGTGTAATGACCCAGTAGCGAAAATAGGAGCTTGTGTGTTTATGGTTGTAAAAGAAGAGAACATCCGCAGAGCCGAGACATTATTAGATGACTCAGAAAGCGTAGGCTGTTCCATTAAATGGTCGACAAAAACAACTTTAATGAATGCGTATTACAGACCATTCGACACAAGTTTAACTCTGTTTTGGAGTATTTTTAGGATATACGAGGGGCATTCAAATATGAACGAGCCTTTCGCAAAAAGAAATTTATTTTACATTTAAGAAGAAAACACACTTTATAGTTATTTTTCTGCATAGTTACCCTCCTTAGTAATGCATTTTTCCCCTCGAACAGGTAGTTGGTTCATGTTGTTTTCGAAGAATGACTTCGGGCGGGTATCCAACCAACTGCGCACAAACTGTTCAACCTGTTGATCGTTCGCAAAACGCTCTCCACCAAGTGCCTCCTTGAGAGGACCAAACATATGGAAATCACAAGGCGAAAGGTCAGGGCTGTAGAAAGGATCAAGTGTGGGTCAAATGCATTTTATCCAATTTTTAGGGCTGCTAGGGCTGTAGTGTGGGGTCTTGCATTGTCGTGCAAGAGCAGGACGTCTCGGATGGGTTGACGGCGCCTTTTTGATCGATATGCAGCTCAAACCTGGCCAAGAAGTTCACAGTAGTAAACTGCGTTTATTGTGCAATGATCGTGAAGGAAATCAACGAGTAAAACTACTTAAGAGTCCCAAAAACCTCAAAGGTAAAAGGGTCGTTTATATTCGAATGCCCCTCGTAATGTACGATGACCGTATTGTTGAAGCAAAATTTTATTTCGTAAAAATATATGCTCTATGGGCGAAGACCAGGGTAGAAAAAAAAATACATACTGCACATATGTTTTAATGGCCTCAATGGCCTCTCCGTGTGCTCAGGTGTTCGTGCCTCCGCTTCCCCCATTTGTTCCTTCCCAGGCGAATGTGGGTGGGATCCTGGGTGCCGTGCAGTCGGAGAAGGAGGGAGCTCCCGGTAATCATCCTATTTCTGTTCATCACCATGACGCTGCTGCTGCCGCGGTCTTTGCTTCCCGAAACCCGACAAAAGCAGTTGAGGCTTCTGCACGAGGACCTGGCCCGCGGGTCGGGCCGATCTCACGTGGACGTCTCGGGTCGCTACAAGGTAAGCAATCACTTCAAGGAGCTTCCCATTGGCTAGTTTCCGAGCTCGTAACACAACTTTGAAGGTGCTATCCATTCGCTTCAGATCCTGCCCAGTACTTAGCAGGATATTTTCGAGTCGTCGATTCAAGAAGTAGGGTGGATCAACTTTGAAGACTGCATCCGCGATTATTAATGAGAGCTTTCAATTCAAGTTACTGAAATTAGCCCACATCAGAATACATCCCTGGCGCACACGAACGGCAATTTCAAGGACGCGCGCCGGCGAAATGTTTTGTAACCTACCAAAAGGTAGCACTCTGTGGGTGAACAACAGACATGGCCGAATACTTCGTATAAAATTACCGAATTCATTTAAATGAGTATTTAAAAAACCTAGACTTTTTATCACAGAGTAATTATAAACTTTAAAAAATGCATGTTTGATGTCTTTCCTGAAAATCATCAAACTTCACCACAAACACACATGTATTTGACGACATTCTTCAGTGGTCTATTGCACATAAGTTCAAATTCCGATCTGTTTCGCAGTGCGCTATCTGGAGCGCAGGGTCTGATACAGGAATGGAGGTCAAGAGAGCTATTGTGTTGCGAAGTAATTAGCGCTTTACATGACGCAATCACCAATGCTCATCCATTTATACATCAGATTGAGCAATAAAAAGCATCGTGTAAAACGACCCTGAAAGGCATTTCTGACTAGAGATGAACATAGATGGTCGATGATTCAGAAATATCGATGATTTGTGTCCGATGGTCGATGTTTTCCCCATCGACAGTTTGCCCTCGATGTTATCACACTATCGATGATCTTAGTCATGGTAACCATCGATGTTTTCATCGAGTATATCTATTAAGTGTTTTGCTAAAATTTTGCTAAACGATATGTTTAAAGGGTTAACTTACATAAAGATTTGTTGGGGTGAAAGTAGACGATTTTGACTTTTCTTTGTTGTAACATTGACCTCGAAGCCATTTCGTAATAAAATATTCAATATCATAGATGGTTTCACCATTGATAGTCAGCCATCGATGGACCATCGATGGCATATCTCCATGGTTTTCTATCAATGCTCATCCCTATTTCTGACACACCTGCGCGCGGGCGTACATAGTTCCATCCTCCTTCCTTTAGGTGCTGCCTTTTGCGGCCTTGGGGGCCGATTGGCCGCCCAGCGGCGACGAGGATGTGGTGTGCCTGGCGACGCACACGACGGTTGGTTCTGCGCGCGGCGAGGAGATGGTGCTGATGGAGACGTTGTCCTCGTGGGCCGGGCCCGCGTCCATCGCCCTCTACGACTCCGACCCGTCCCTCGAACACGCGTTCCGTTTCCTGCGCAGACTAGAGGCGTGCGGCCACCATCCGGCCCTCGCGCAGGTCTCCTTTCACGTCATCGGACCCAACAACAAGAGGTAAGGTTCCTTTTTCATGAACGCGTTTCAGACAAAGAGACGCAAAAGCGAGATCTTCATCTACATCTACGAAATACCGTGCAAGCCACCACTAGGGTGTGTGGCACGGGGTGATTCTACACCAGGCATGCAGCACTCATCCCAGTCCAATGAGAACCGCGCGTGTTCCCCGGAATGCCAGGTACAGGCCAAAGCAGTCAGGACAACGGTACGCAGTCAGACTACAAACTAGGAGAGTGATACGAAGAAGAACATGCTACCATGCAGCACACTACTCAAGATATAACTGCTGGTTAGTATTATTAATGTGACAAATAAATAGCAGGTACTAAGACATGCAGGAGTATATCATGCCGGAGATTGCATGAGAGGTTAGCGTCTACCATTCATGTTAAGACATTTAGCACTACTAAAAAAACCTATGTAACCTAGTCAGTATCCTGGAACTGATCTATCACAACTATTATGGTCCCTTATTGTACGTGGAAAAAATGACATTTTAAATCTATCCGTTCTGCAGTCTATTTCCTTAATCTTATTCCTGTGTTCGTTCCTACCATAATAGTTTGGCTCGGGCAAAATATTTTCAACGTTGGGCAAAAAATAGTCTACATCTTCCGCCAATCAGAAGCCCGGATTCCTTCGTGTATATTCGAGTACAGTCGCGTCGCACGAGTTGAAACATTTTCAACTTTCGATGCGTGGAACGCATAGAATCACAAACATGGCCGACCGGAGAATTGTATGTTCCATGGATGAAATGATCATCTCCGAAATTCGAGAGCCGTACACGTACCTGTACAGTTATAAGGACTGTCAATACAAGGGTAGAAACCTAATGAAGAAGGCAACGGAGGGAGAGAGGAGTATCCATTGGAGTGGAAGGTAAGAACAACTTTTATTTCCGATGATTCTCAAAACCTACATGTTTTGATGCATTTGTGGTAACATAATTGTGTTTTACAGCAAAAAAATGTGTCGGCTCGGTGGAAAGCCCTCCGGAATAAGTATGTGAGGGACAAAAAGAAGCCCAGAAGTGGCTAGCTACGCGTAGGTTCGCTTGCATGCGAACGGTTCACGCGAAGAAATGACGCGTGTCGTCGCGCGCGTGCGCGTCTGACAAATTGAAAACAACACTACCGATATGCGCTACTCTCTCCATGGTAGCATGATTAAGCTGCGGGTTCCTATGCCGCGCTTCACGAAGCTGCCACGGGCTGCCCGTAGCCGGTAGTAAGATGCCAGTAGCCGGTAGTAAGATTAAGCGAGTAGCGAGTACCGTGGAGCGAGTAGCGCATATCGGTAGTGTTGTGTTCAATTTTTTCTGCAACAGTGTAGAAATGGCGCGGTTTATTAATCTTAGGAGATTAATGCTTATGCGCGAAGGGAAGCTCTTAGGTGTACAAGAGCTCAATATTGAGAGGAGGAGGTTGCGAGACACAATATGCGTTTGAGTTACCGGAGGAAACATTTAAAACATTCTTCCGGGAAACTCAAGAGATTGCCACCTATTTGTGCCACTGCCTCACGCCGGTTTTGTCTAGGAGAAGGAAAAGCGGAACAAGCGTTCAAACCCAGGTAATTTTTTGCTTATCCACGGCTAGTATCAAATGAGCATGGGATCTTAGCATCGAGTGTTTGTATCTTAGTCCATCCCCGTTGGTTTTCATCTTCTGCATGCCTCTGTATGCACCGAATGTGATCATTGCACCGTTTTATGATAAGTTGAGATAGCGCGTGTAAATAGGCTAACGCTATGGTGTAGGATGAGAATATCCCTCCGCTCTACCAACGTTTAGTATATCTTCCTATTGTGTCTGTAAGTATGTACCATCATAATTTTCTGATTTTAAGTAGTTGGTTGTACCACCAAATCCGTTATCTTCCTAATCAAGGTTTTGGTCACCCTTCGGTTTCTCGCCGAGGGTTCGTACCAGAGGGGTGTTGGGCAGGACTTTTTGATTGCACTCAGCCGGCCGTCAATATCTAGATGCATAAAAGCAGTCACTGCTGCCATAGTTGATGCATTGCAAGAGGAGTAGATAACGCTCCCTTCTACCAACCAAGAGGAGGCTGAATTGGAACAAGGGTAAGACCACAATTGTCTTTGGCCCTTTTATGTCAGACTGATCATGTGCTAATTTTTTCCGATACATCTAATGGTTAATATGAATTTTAAATCAAAACGATAGGTATGCCATCACATTTTCGAAACTCCAGTATCGACTCAACTGACACATCTACTTCCTCGTCCTCGTCGCCACGGGGAACCTAACTCGGAGATACTATAAAATTTACTAAACCACATAAGCGAATGCCAATATTCACGTACCATAGCAGATATAAATGCATACATCAACTTGTGGTCTCCGAGTAGCCTCATACATGGGCTCTGTGGTTTGAAGGCCGATAATAGTCAAAATCTGTTGCTCAGTAGCGGACAGAGGAGCCATGACGGCCTTAAGAAAAAGATGGGAGAAAGTTAGTGCTCCCTACAAAAGTTTAAAACACAAAAATTACAACATGTACCGCCTTGTTTCCTGTCATTACGCTCTCCGCATTCAGCTTGGCTTTCTTCGCCCGCGTTTTGCCTTTTAGGTCTTTCCAGGCCTGCGAACATTCATAAAAATGGAATACTTCTGAAATGACACTGCGTAAAACACATGGTTTCGAATACAGATAATAATGAAGATACTCACTCTCCTCCGCAACTCAACAGTCTTCGGGGGACCGTGGAAATTGAGAAGTTTTCTCAATTCTTCCCGTTTCTTGGCCATAAGTGCCTTCCCCTGCATGCCCTCAAATTTCCCACGAGCAAATGAAAAATTCTCCGACATGAAATTTACCAATGCTTTGGTTTGGGCCCTATTGCAAGCCCAGGTACAGAGACGTCAGAAGACGCGGCTCAGTCTTACCGCAGTAACACAACGGCGTACTGTTCATTAAAGGGAAAATCACAGGCACAAGTCCTGCTTTCCACTGCTTTAGTTCAGATCCAAGGCAACGATGGAAGATTGTATACGTGTAGAGCCTTGTTAGACTCCTGTTCACAAGCTAATTTCATCACTGAGGCATTAGCTCAACGCCTCAAATTGAGAAAGGTACGGAGCTTTATCCCCATACAAGGAATTAACGGCCTAAAATCAACCGTCAAGTACACTGCCACGGTGCAAATCCACTCTCAACTTGAGTGTTTAGTACTACCAAACATATCAGGACAGATACCCTCGTATGTCAACGCCTTGTATATATACTTCGTATGTCAACGCACAGGAATGGAGTATTCCAAAAAAACCTTCCACTAGCAGATCCTGACTTCAATTTTCCAGGACCAATAGATATGCCGATTGGGGCAGAGGTGTTCTTCAGTATCCTCAAGCCAGGTTAGTTAGTTAGGTCAGTTAGACCTGGACCTTATCCAATGTTGCAGGATTCAGAACTGGGAAGGATCCTAGCTGGAAGATTTGAAACCATTACGCACAAAGATGCACAGTCTCAACCATTGGAAAAATTCCTCGTAAGAGAGTGTAGCAATGTAGAAGACCAGCTACGACAATTTTGGGAAATAGAAGAATTTAGCCAGAAACCATCTACGGCTGAAGAGAGAGAATGTGAAGAGCATTTTTTTGAAAAATACCAGGAGAGATTCAACGGGCCGATTTGTTGTGCGCCTTCCTTTTCGAAAGGAACGCACTGAACTTGGAGAGTCTCAGGAGGCAGCGAAGTCACGACTGCAACATCTTGGGAGACGATTCAAAAGGGACTAAAACCTAAGGGAGCCTGTAAGGATGATATGGTGTAGTGCAGACCACGTTTGCTATCGATTCACATTTTTAAATGCGCCCTAACATCACCAAAATGTCCCTGCGAATGCATAGAACGGAGTGTCATAAGGTTTCCAGCCAGATTGAGGTGATAGATACCACGGGCCTCAATATATAACTCCGAACACAATGGCATTGAAACGTCGCGACTATCAAATGACGATATTGAAAATACGCGTCGGTGCATTTGATGAACACCGTTGTCAGCACGCTTGGGAATAACTAATGCTAGGAAAGGTAATTGAACCATTGGACACCAAGGTAATCATATCGAAAGCTAATCTCGTAGTAACTGATCCTGCATGTTTTTTCATAAATTTTACCTGAAACTTATATAATGAAATCTATTTTGATGTCGTCCCGGAAAAAATTAATCATATTTCAGCGTGTTGCCTCAGAGTTTCTTAGTACTCCCAGCCTTATTAATAATTAGAGTCGAATGCATGTTTGAAATAACTAGCATATAATTATTAATGAGTTGAGGAATCGAATGAAATATCGGCGTAACTTGGTTTATTTGTAGAAATCTCATGACAAAATTTTTATATTTCTAAAAGTGGCATAAATAACTGAGGGCAGAACAAAGACCAATTCATTTGCTTCGATAATTCACGTCCATCTTTACAAAATTTTCATGCTCCAAGTATTTGCATAAATTTTATATGTGGACCCCAGAAGTCAAGGGGTCTAAGTGACGTTAAAAAGAAATAAGTTAGGTACAGGAATGGGGTGCGAAAATGTAAATCTTTTAGATGGTAAAGCTATCCAAGCGATTTTATTGACAGATGATGCTATCTAGGGTTATGCCTCTTAACTACTTAGTGGGTTGTACCAAACATTTTCAACTTTGACTAAAGTTTTCTCAAAACAACGATTTTGTTACTTAGACCCCATTGACTTCCTTGGGGTCCTCATATACTATTATGTAGTGCGTTTCAGAGTACTTATGGTATCAATTCAAATACTATGTACGCCATAATTCTCACGATAATGTCCCGGCAAAGGTGTAGTACGAAGTTTTCTTGTATTTTCAGGTGGGTGAGGGAGATACCTGTGTTTTGGAATAGATCGCCGAAAACCCTTGCAAACCATAGCATGGAAAAGTTACGACAATAAAACGAATTAATAGAGAATACGAGTCCGTGTATTTAAACACCTTTGCCAGCCCGGAAGTCATTAATTTTGAAATTATAACCGTTGAGTTTCCACGGTACATAATATATTCCAAGGATTACAAAAATACGTTCAAAATGATAAAATACTTAATTTTGGTTGTACTCCTTTAATCAGTGATAAGATTTACCGATCACTTTTACCGATTTAAGATTTAATACCCTGAAAATGGGTTGCTATATTCATGTGTTGTCGTAATACTTTTAATAATTATCAAAAGAACGACAAATGGGCGCTTGGAAAAGTAAAAGCTCTTAATAACGTAGAAATAATAGGTTGAATAGCTCCATTACAAACACAAAATATGGAGACATATATTTGTTTAACTTCAGAGGAAAACAATTTAAATGGGAGATTAACGGGAAAAAAATTATTTTATCATGGAGTCAGCACTAAAGTGTAAAGTTAAAGAACCTTGCTGTTTTTAAACGCTCAATAAAGGTAAGACACATGCCCTGTTTTGTAGCCTGGTACGAAGCAAGTTCTGTTTAAACATGGAATTCTAAATTCTTTATATTAGCCTAACGGGCTTAATGCATTCAAATTAGAATCAGAGTCTGGCAAACATCGTCGTCGGCACACGAAGGACATTTCATAAACCTCTTACGCAATTCCTGTAATAGATAATTCCTTTCTAGCATTTACAAAGTAAATTTTAGATCACAAAAATTGCAAGATGTTATTGAAAGCATCAATTAATTCATGTCTCCTCGATCGTTACTGAATATTCACCACGGTCTCACGTTAACAGCAATTAACTACGTCTATTTACAATAACAACAGAAAAGACTAATCGAAGTGGCGCCAAGGACTGGGTGATCTAAATGTGGAAATTTAGGCAACGCGTAGCCTAGGCAACAATGCCAAAAATCCGAATCCATAATATATATTCATGATAAGATCTATCCTATTGATGGACGTTTTCGTGAGCTTTCATTGTTGACGTTACGCTCCCTTCCGCTGTGAAAATTTGAAGCACGCGCCAGCGTTTCATACTTTTATTTATATTAATTTGATATTTAAAAACCCTCTGGTATTATTGGCTTTTTGTGCTCCATTGCACTTCAGCGGTGAATTGCCAAAGTTAATGCCTGCATGCCGGAGCTCACGGAGTTAGGCGGGAGACGAATAAAAAGGATATAAATTTAAATTATGTGCGGATTTCTAAGGAATTTGTTCCAGGAGAGGATTGTAATAAGGATGCGAGAAGCTGTGCTAATGGTAGACATAATAAGAGTTGGACGCCGATAATACCAGTTTGGATAATGGATTGTTAGCGACATGAAGTGGATGTGACAATCTAAACAAAAGCGCCACGATCATGCTTTTCTTTTGTCAAGATTGCATACATAATGTATTTATTAGCAAGAAAATAAGTCTGGGTATTCAAAATTAAACTTTACCGATAATATCACGTCATAAAGTTGAAATGGTAAGCAGTTTAAACATGATTCCTTATATATAACTCAATCTTCCGCTGTGAAAATTTGAAGCATGCGCCAATGTTTTATAATCTTATTTATATTCATTTGATATTTTAAAAAAACCCACTGTTATTATCGGCTTTTTGTACTCCATTACAATTCATCGGTGAATTTCCAGAGTTAATATGAATATAGTCTTAGGTCAGAGGTGTTAGGTGCAGCCCTCGGAGGTAGGCGTGAGATGAAATACGAACGCATAAACATTTTTAACGAGCGCATTTTTGCTTTTATTCTAGGTAAGGTTAATAATAATATGAAATAAAATCGAATAAAATTGTATTACCGTTGGAAGTGCGAGCCATCGAATAAAAATCCTCAATCCAGATGGACGAGCGAGACAAATACTAATCGAAAAGATGAGTAAGGGATCGACTGACTGAATATTGGGTCGAGGCTCCAGTTTCCTTTCATACGCAGATTAAAGAGCTCTTTTTACTTCCTCATCCTCAAATGGGGATAGATTGAATCGAATGCTTTCAGGTTAAAATGCAGTCGCTCATAAAAGGCGTCCTACCCATTTTTAGTATTTTTTATGTTTGGCCTTTTGTAATCCTTGGAATATATATCGTACCATGGAAACTGGAAGGTTTTAATTAAAAATTAAGGACTTGCGTGCTGGCAACGGTGGTTACATGCACAAACGCGTATTTTCAAAATCGTCATTTGATAGTCGTGACGTATCAATGCCATTGTTCGCCATGGTCTTCAGAGATCTATTCTGAAGCCCAGGTGTTACCTTACCGTGGCTGGAAACACGAGACCTCTTCGTACTACGCCTTTGCCGGGACAGTACGTGAGCATTATAACGTGCCAAGCAATTACAATGATTACATAAATTCTCTGAAATACACTACATTATATATTAAATTTCGATTAATGTGCAAATAATTGGATCGTAAATATTTTGAAAAGATATTCGCAAACTATCAAAGCAATTGGTCTTAAATCTCCCCTCGGTTTTTTATGCCACTTTGACAAATATAAAAATTTTGCCTTAACATTTCCCTAAATAAACCTAGATACGCCGTTATTGTATTCCATTTCTCAAAAAGCAATGATTGTATGTTGATTATTCCAAACATACGCTAAATTTAAGTATTAATAAGGCTGAGAGTCCCTAGAAACTCTGAAGCCACAGGCAAAAATAAGATTAATTTATGGCAGAGATAAATTCAATATAGTTTATAATTTACGTTATTTTCATGTTAACTTTTTGAAAGAAAAGATTCGGTACCTATTACTACGAAATTAGCCGCGATATGATTGGCTTCCTGGGCAATAATTCGTTTTCATTTCTTGGTATTAATTATTCCGGAATCCTACGTAATATCTGTGTTCGGAAGACGCGAACAAAGACCTCGGGGTCACTTTACCGGGTGTCGCGACTGACTTTGGCGTTCAAAGGCCAGTAGTTAGTGTGCCTATAACTCCCCCCTCCCATCCCGCGTGTACCTATTGGACCGCTTTCCCGCAGGAGAGCGGAGAACAGCCCTCTCTGCCCCAGCGTGTGAGAACCAAGGTCTCAGTTAGCTTGGCCACGCCACTGTTTGCGTTGGGCGATGTTCTGATTTTTGGTCCCCAGCCTGCCCAAGAGTGCAAAGGCAGTGCAATGGCTGGGGGTGTAAAATGGGGCCCTTAGCCAGGCCAACGAGTGCGTCGGGGGCGGCTAAGGGGTTCTTTCGTGTACCAGCCGTAGTCTTCTCGACTCCCGGTCTCCAAGACCGGAAGCCATTCTCTCCGGGCCGGAACCTCGGGCCTTAGATCCCCAGGCGGGGAGGCCCCTTCGGAAAGTGGTTACGTAAGATCGGTTACCGTTGGTCGGGCCTCTCAAACGTTCCAAATCCCTGTCCCTATCACGTCGCTGATGAACCTGTGAAAGGACGTCACGAGGCTGGTATTCCATTCAACACGGCCCACGGGCTGTCTTCGCTGGCTGGTACTCCTTCGGGGATCGGCCTTTCATCAAGGACACCGACTCGTCGCAATGGCAATCGGACTCTAGCAGAAGATCCCATTCTCAAGCTCTCTCCTTTGTTATCCTTGGGTGGTCGACTTTCTTCGTCTGGTGGTGAGCACACGATGTTGTCCTGGCTGGAACGTGAAGATTGTAGCAATGATGCCAGTCTTAAATAGCGGATTTCGATTCCGCCCTTCGTCGTGATTGGCCGATGACTCTTTGTTGATGATTCGGCCAATCCGAAATCAGCACGATATGAATCCAAATCGGCATTCGTGCATAAAAACCAATCCGGTAATAAAACTGAATCCATTCTTTTTCTTTTCCCCATATCAAAAGTTGATTCGCAAAACTCCTTTCATCGCAAACCATTGCGTCTGTGAGATGATCGTAGCAATGTAGACATATGCGTTTGTGATTACTCCATCAGTTACGAAGTAATTACTTGAATAATATTATTTCATGTATCTTGTAGTAGTCTCGATACCTCCTAGGTCACGTAAAATATCGTAATATCCACCCATTCATTTATCGAGGCAGATGACGTGTATCATTTCTGTTAGAAAACTTAGGAAAACGAAGAAATTACACGTCAGTGTCGATGCCATCTAGTCATTTCCATCGGTTTGGCCTGGTGACAATAAACACTACCTTCAGCATCTCTCGTTGCAGTTCGCAAGCTATGAAGAGGTCATAGTCACATATTTACTCCTTTGTCAAAATTCACTGTTGTCCATTCGTTTGCACATAGATACTTAACCGTCGCGACGGCTTAATTCGCCGGAGCTAACGCCTGGGTGGCCAACTTACTCAATTGAATGGGGAGTGGACAAGAGCAGTATATTCAGTCCACGAGAATTTTCATGACCAGAGAATTAGATTAAATCTGTGAGACCCTCACCATTGTTACCCGTCGACCGCGTGACCAAGAAGCGTAAGTAATATTTCGACTGGAGGCCACTTAGCTCTGTCCAATATAGAGAAGTACTCATTAGTAGCACCTGCTCGAAACACTGTTAACCCAGAATGATTGGCAAAGATTATTGGTCTTTACCCGAAACGAAACTTGATTTGGATTACACCTTTGGGTGAATAGTTGAAGCTTCAGAATAATATATGCGAGGCAACTGAAGAGTTGTAATTTATTCCAACATTTGATATATATAATGACGCAGTTACTTTTCTCTTTGAAATAATGTGCTCATATCTCTGCCTTTCTCAGCCATGGAAAAATTGTACTAAACACATAAAAACTACAAAATTTAAACGAAGGTATTTTACTTTTGGAATTTCCACGGCAAGGAAGTATTAATAAGAGTGAAAGTTGTTCAAATGTTATCGCGTTTTTTTATATACGGCATCACGACCTCCAAATTTTCACAACATTGTGAAGCGCGTCAGTAAGACTTGAACATCATTTTCATCGGTTTCGAGTAGTGACAATAGACAAACGTTCTCTTTCCCATTGTTCAGAGCCATTCAACAGAAACGTCCCTTCAATATTGATATTTCGAAATTTGGTTTTGCCCCACTTGACTTAAGGTAAGACTCTTGCAGGTGTAACTTTGGAAGGCCTCCGAGTTATTGCGTCATTCTTCAGAAGCACGCATCTCTTGTTTGTTTCTGCGATTGAGGGGAAACAAGGTGAGTGATCTCATTGCAAGCGGTCGTATTATTATTCACAACAATATTTTCGAAAATGATCTTTACTTCTGCCGACGAAGAATTCCCGTATGCTATCCCTTTATATAAATCGACCGGACTTAAAAGTGATTGTATTATTGGACCAATACAATTGTCAGTCTTTACTCAACGTAAAAATATGACTTGAGAGAGAAATTGCGTTACTGACACGATGCCAAAATTATATCCTTCCAGTATGACACGAAGAAATACCGACCGAAGAGTCGGGCGACAGCGCGTAGTCCTCGTCGGTAATAATCAAGATGATTTTCGGAATTATTGTCGAAAATAGTAATACGGTCGATTACAATGAGATCATCCACAATGTTTCCAATTAACCGTAGAAACAAGTGCGAGAGTTTCCGAATAATGTCGCAACAACTCGAAGTTCTTCCGCGCTCTGAGCTATTGCAACCTTTTTTGAGTCAAGAGGGGCACTATTGAATCTGGAAAAAAATCAATACTGAAGAACAGTGAATGTGAATCACTTGAAATAATGAAAGAGAGAGTGTTTGTTGAAACTACGCAAAATAAATGAAAAGGACGTTACAAGTCGTACTAACTTCTTCACAATTTCGTGCGTTGGGGGGGTGTCATAAATGAAAAACGATGACATTCGAACAACAAACACACTTATTAATCCATCCTTGTGGCGCAACTTTCAAGGGTGACAGACCATATAATAACATAATACTCTCGTAATATTCGATTTATATTACAAAGTTTTAATAAATTCTAAGGATTTTATTATGATTTTACAATAGGTGAGAATGGTAGAGATAGTAACACATTATTTAAAAGAGAATAATAATAGCTTCGTTAATCACATAAAATGATAGAATATTTGTTAGCTCGTGGGTCTCATCGTATCCATTAGATTTCGTCGTCAGAGGCTTCAGCTATTCACGAGAAAAGGCTAAATTCAAATGATTAAATTGTCCTGGGAAAAAAGACGTAGGACGACTGTTAATTGTTCTGGGGCAAAAAAATGAAAAATATTAGATAGCATGGAAAAGGCCCTGTTATGTCTTCTTTTCCCTAATAATTACATGAAAAAAGATATCCACTTTATTTGCCATTATAAAAAAATTGATGGTTAATACAAGATTTTACGTGAGCCAGGAGAGTATGAGATTACTGAAAGATATTTGAAATAATATTATAACAGTAATAACTTTGTATTGCGCAAAAACTGATAGGATAATCACAAATGTATCTGTCTCCATTGATCATCTTTCATTCGTTATCCTCCGCGATGAAGGAAGTTTTAAAAATCAACTTTTGTTGTGGGGAAAAGAAAAAGAATGGATTCAGTTTTATTACCGGATTGGTTTTTATGCACGAATGCCGATTTGGATTCATATCGTGCTGATTTCGGATTGGCCGAATCATCAACAAAGAGTCATCGGCCAATCACGACGAAGGGCGGAATCGAAATCCGCTATTTAAGACTGGCATCATTGCTACAATCTTCACGTTCCAGCCAGGACAACATCGTGTGCTCACCACCAGACGAAGAAAGTCGACCACCCAAGGATAACAAAGGAGAGAGCTTGAGAATGGGATCTTCTGCTAGAGTCCGATTGCCATTGCGACGAGTCGGTGTCCTTGATGAAAGGCCGATCCCCGAAGGAGTACCAGCCAGCGAAGACAGCCCGTGGGCCGTGTTGAATGGAATACCAGCCTCGTGACGTCCTTTCACAGGTTCATCAGCGACGTGATAGGGACAGGGATTTGGAACGTTTGAGAGGCCCGACCAACGGTAACCGATCTTACGTAACCACTTTCCGAAGGGGCCTCCCCGCCTGGGGATCTAAGGCCCGAGGTTCCGGCCCGGAGAGAATGGCTTCCGGTCTTGGAGACCGGGAGTCGAGAAGACTACGGCTGGTACACGAAAGAACCCCTTAGCCGCCCCCGACGCACTCGTTGGCCTGGCTAAGGGCCCCATTTTACACCCCCAGCCATTGCACTGCCTTTGCACTCTTGGGCAGGCTGGGGACCAAAAATCAGAACATCGCCCAACGCAAACAGTGGCGTGGCCAAGCTAACTGAGACCTTGGTTCTCACACGCTGGGGCAGAGAGGGCTGTTCTCCGCTCTCCTGCGGGAAAGCGGTCCAATAGGTACACGCGGGATGGGAGGGGGGAGTTATAGGCACACTAACTACTGGCCTTTGAACGCCAAAGTCAGTCGCGACACCCGGTAAAGTGACCCCGAGGTCTTTGTTCGCGTCTTCCGAACACAGATATTACGTAGGATTCCGGAATAATTAATACCAAGAAATGAAAACGAATTATTGCCCAGGAAGCCAATCATATCGCGGCTAATTTCGTAGTAATAGGTACCGAATCTTTTCTTTCAAAAAGTTAACATGAAAATAACGTAAATTATAAACTATATTGAATTTATCTCTGCCATAAATTAATCTTATTTTTGCCTGTGGCTTCAGAGTTTCTAGAGACTCCCATCCTTATCCTTAGAGTTGAATGCATGTATAAATAAGCATTTCCCATCTCTTGATGATAATTTGAGGAAATGAATGCTATAACGGTGTAATTATCGGCATTTACTGAAATTTCGGATGAAATTTTTAATTGTCAAAGTCAAATACAAAATGAAGGGGGTTATAATATTTCGATCGTTCTCGTGCTTCTTTTCCAAATATTTTTACTCTCCAGTTATTCACTGATACACTTTAAATTTTATATATTCTGCAGTGAGTTGTGCAGAGCACTTATGTTATCAATGGAATTGGTAACTATCCCCTAAGGCTGCCGAAAATATCCCTGCGGATGCTTAATAAAAATTTTCTTGCGTTTCCAGCATGGTTAACGGGATATCGTGGATTCAGGATACGTCTCTGAAAAAAGAATTTGATCATTAAATGAAAACTCCCAAAATTTCGATCTTGGATGAACCTAATAGTAGACGGACCGAGACCAAAGGCATTTTGTTAAGGTGGTCCGACCGAGATAGTTCCCTAATCATAATAGAAACTATATTCGAATTATACGTTTAACTTCACCAGCTGTAGGACACAACAATTAAATATTGCATTATCAATGGTGGCATAATAGTAATATATGACAGAAATTGTTAGTAATTAAATGGAAATATCTAAATTAGTCTTTAACTGGACTCATTTTTTTTCGCGCGGTGCGTTTGAAACTCCTTTGAACACGGAAGGTGTTTTGTGATACCGAATAATTTACAGCGGTGACAATATGATTAATTTTCAAAAGTAGTTGAGAAAACATATACACTTCACAGTTAGTTTTTTTACGACAACTAAGTGTTAGAAATACCTCATTTTGTAGATAATGTCTCTCTGGAGTGCATGCACGTACCATTTCCCATGTAAAATGGCTGGTATTCACTGGCAAATGTCTCGGATAGTAACGTTTTAAGGGGTAGAACTTTTGGTGTCATTGGATAGGTGAGATGTTTTTATTTAAAATTAGACCAAATTCATTGATTTCTAAGCTCGAAATTCCTTAATGGATTTTTACTTAAATATAACGTACATCTTCGTAAGATTTTCGCGTATAAGAAAAGAAGCGCGATTTATGAGCGCTGTAATTGCAGCGTAGGAATCATAGTTCATTTAACGCACATGGAGGGAAGTATTTCTAAATTATTAATGGTTTACACAAACTATATCACTTCATAACATCATTATTATGGGTCCAAAACAAAAAAAAGCGGAACGCGTAATAATTGCTCCTGCTACCTTAGAATCAACAGGAAAGTTTTGGCTATCGCTGAATATATATTGTTTGCTCTTCGATAACTAGAAGTAGTCATATGATCAAAAAACTTTATTCCTGAATCGCTCTATTTTGGCAGAAATGTGAAAAAATTTAAATGGGCAATAGTCACGCTAAAATCATTTCATAGAACATTTCAGATTAATACGTTTGAGGTCAAATGCTTTCCGAACAGCAAGTTTGTGGGAAATGTGACATCCTGAGGGACAACCGTTCGTAGTATTCATCTACATACATCTACCAGCCGTGTAAAGCTGTTCGGGATTTGGTTTTTGAAGGTGAAATGGTGACGTGTATTATGGGAGTGTATTTAGTGGAGCTCAGTTTTTAATGTGGTCGCTTATTGTGCGCGGAAAGAACAAGTTCTTGTGCTTATCTGTTAATGGTAATGTATCTCTCTTATTTTATCGCATTTGTCAGACCTAGAGATGTAGTGAGGAGTCATAATAATATTTTCTATGTCGCTCTGAAAAATGTCAGTTCTGAATTTATCAAGCAACCTAAGCCTAGTGTGCAGCCTCCGAGTCTCTAAGGATTCCCACCTTACCCCTCTTAAAGTTGTGAGACACTATGTGTTCGCTCGAATTGCAGTTTTTAACGAAGCGCGCTGCTTTCCTTTGTATTTAATTTATTTTTTTGGGTTAGATCTATTTGACCAGGGGAGTCATTCTGTAACTCCGAACCGATCGGCATGGGAGCCTTTTCGTCGTGTGGCACGTCACACCGACAACCGTGGTGTTCTGTATGAAACCGATCGGTGTGCCGAGGAGCTTCCGTCGGGAGATCGTACCGGCACGTAAAAGCTGTCGATACCCAGGGTAATCAGTCGGTTTGCTTGAGAGACACTGCAACAAATCGACGACGCATTTAGATTTATGTCTGAAATAGGTTTATTTGAGGCTTGTAATAGCGATATAATTTATTCACAGGATTAATGGAGATATAATATGTAATGCACAAGTAATGATAATGAAAGTGACGGCCTAAAAGAAAAACCTGAAAACAACTGGGATTCCGATGTGTAGCATTGTATTGATCGCTTGGCTCCTCAAAATATTTTACTATTTGGCGCTATCAAGTACATATACTGGCCAATATTTTGCCTACATATACAGGCCAATTTTTAATATGAAGCATTTTGGATTACCTTATTATAGTTTGTGCAATTAATTCCCAGAAAATCCTCCGCAACAAATGTCAGTAATTATTGCGGATTAATATATATTCTCAAATTGGAAATTTTACCCATATGGTTTAATTTTGTTTATTCAACCACGCATGAAGCCACTACAGTAGTATATTATTTCAGAAAATAGGATATATCGAGAGATCTGTGCTTTTATTGGCGTTTTTTTTTGCGCTTCAGTCCCTGTTTTCACAACTCAACTAAACATCTTGAAGCACCCTTTAAACTGAACTGTCAATTATCACTGTGCCTCAATTCGGATTAATACATAAATACTGCCAATAGTGTAACACATTCGAACGACAAATTTTCCACTTGAACCACGAGAAACGTTCCTGCTCGGCGTAATATGCTAATAACTAGGAGTTAGGTTGTTACGGAGGGAAGCAAGCTTCAGCGAAACTTAAGGGCTCCTGACATTAATAAACATATATGTGTACTGAAAATGACATACATGCAACAACAGCAAAGCAAGGAAGTGTTCAACGACATACTTAGCGGCACCTCCACTTCATTTTCTCCCATCATAGTTTTTAATACTACTCATTCAAGTCATTTTTACATTCAACTTCGTTCCACGAAGACGCTAAATGAATGTTTCATGGCACGAGCGCGCAGCATAACCATTGCTATACACACGAATAAAGCATATAAATGCGAACATTTCATAATCACCCCACAAATATGGACTACATGGCCATTCTATATTCATGATAATACTGTTCCATTAGATTCAACTATTAATTCGAACCATCGTCCGAAGGTTTGTACTCCACACAGAGGCCGCTTCTGCGGCCAGAAATACCAAATATATACAACGCGATAAACTGTCTGCTTTCCATCACGCGCGTTAATTTGCACATAAATATAATGAATAAATTGGTATACTTGACCAATCATATTTCTACATACATGCAATCATAACACATTAGTTCTCGTTGCACCTAACTTGTCTTTGGAAAACTTCATGTTCATAAATAAGCTACTTATTGCAATGTACTTGAAATATGGAACACTTTTTTTATTGCACAAATATACATTGTCACGCACTCAATTCACAGAACTTTATTATCCTCCTCCTTTCGACATTACTGTGCGTGAGAATGACTTTAATTTCGACATTACTGAGTCTGTGTATTATAATATTTGTCACTGGATGTCGTTTTGGTTGATACCCACGAGAGCACCAGAGAGAGAGAGAGAGGTTTCATTTAGTCATTTGTTTGTTCTATCGTCTCCCTCGTCTCCATCGGTTGAAACGGACCATGTGACCCTCAGCTTCGGCAACACTCGGGAGGGAGGGGTATCTCGAGAGGGAGGAGTTACCAAACCGACTGGAACAGCGCTCGACTTGCTTACAGAATCGCCCGAGAAAGCTCCGTCGGTGAGGGAACTCCGACGGGGACTCCCTGTCGGCACGGAATCCATGCCGTCTGTAGGCTTTATACCGATCGGTGCGGAACCGACGACAAAATACGGAATGAACCCCCCAAGAGGTCACAAATGCCTGCGGCGTGTTAGAGGTGTGGCCTAACCAGAGCGAAGTATAGCATCTCTCTTTTATAATTTCATCCGAGAACCTTCCTATTATACGTTTAACAAAACCTAGCTTCTTTAATACTGCTAATGATATGTTTTGTATTTGTAATCCCCACGATATATCAGATGTTTAGGTAATTCCGAGATATTTTACAGTACCTGAATATTTTATGTTTACTCCACCCACAGTATAGGTATGGCATTTGTGTGATGACTTTTCTAGGAAGTGAACTTTGGTGCATTCACTAATATTTAAATCTAAACCCCACTCCTGGCACCACGAATGAACATTGTCCAAGTACAAGTCTTCTAAGTCCTAGAAATATAGAGGTCGTCCACATGCTAATAATTGTTTTTATTCGGCAGTTAACCTTTATTTAACCTTTACACATATGAGGAATCATTTCATCCCTATGAGAAGCATATTGCGCGTTTGAAACAAATTCCGAGCATATGTCATCGTATTTAAAGTCATTTTAGACCGAGCTGCCATGTTCGACGAAACGTTGAAAATAAAACAGTTTTCGAGGCTTTGAAGTTTTCCGTAAGGGACATGCGAGATAACTGCCCGGTTAAAAACAATGCAAGGATAACTTCTTCAGTAAAAATTATTACACCTAATACGGCAGAGGTCGTTTTCGAACTTGTCAAATCTAGCAATCTTCCCTTGGAACCTAGAGCTCATTGGGCGGATTTGGCGTTAATGTCACGTGACCTCAGACGCCATATTGTCTAGATACCTAGTAAATTACCCACAGGGGTAGCCTTGAAGCTCTCTCCAGCGTGGAGAATTGAAGCCGAATTTTTCGTATCTTTGCAACAGCATTTGCATTTGCAATAGCTACCAATATTATTTTCTTTCCCAAAGTTCCTTGGTGTTGAAGGTGTTATAATAAAAAAATGTCGCCCAGTTGCCGTGGATTTCTTTTCGCAGGGAGTGCACTACATGTTTTGGGCAGCTCTTGCATTTCATTATTACATTTATCATCCGTAATACACAGGTACGAACTTGTGATAAAATATGATCCAATGTGATGGCTAACTAGTTGCCACCCTTGTCCTCGGCCTCTTTTCGTCAGACCATGCTCACAATTAGTATTGAAGAAGACGAAATTGGATATATTCCTGATATCAATTTTTTCGTGCATATGTAATTGATTGAGGACTATTGAAGAAAAAGAAAAAAAACATTTGCTCCCAGCAAATTCTATGACGACGATTGAAACTACTTGGAATGCGAAATGGACATATGATCAGTGGGTATTCGGTTTTATTCGACATCGTAGCAGACGATATCTAAGGCATTCCTGACATATACGTCATTACGTCCATGTGTGATAAACGGAGACAAACATAAGCTTTGGAACTGTCATTTATACACAGGAGTTTCCCCAACCATACTTGCATGTAGTATTGTTTGGAAATGGGAGGTTTTCTGTAAGTATTAAGTTTCCAATGGAATCGTAGCAGACGATGATGTAGGCATATGTTATTTTCTCTATTGCTACGAACTGTCGCGAATTGAAGAATCAAATCAAGTATTATTTCTAGGTACAAAGGTAAATATAAATATATAAATACATTTCCCGTGTTATATTAGCTCCTGGGTGCCGTATTCGATTATAAGTGCACCGCTAAAATACACGGAGTTAAGGGAAGAAGGCAATGTTTTCATAGTCAGAACATGGCCAAAGTGCAAGACTGGTGGCTTCATTTTTCTCGCGTAAGGTAACCCCTGTGAAATAAACAGAGTAAATGAAATCGCAGTATTGTTACGCTCACTATGTATTGAGCTAATCGTTGCGCTAATCCCTACGACGGAAACCGCTAATCGGTCTCTTTTGATATAGATATCATGTTCTGCTTAAATGTTCATCTACATCTACGTAATACCGTGCAAGCCACCACTAGGTTGTGTGGCACAGGGTCCTCTTGAGTAAATTTTACAAAAGTTAAGCTTCCAACAGTTAATCTTATTTTGTTTTTGTGCTTTATGCTCCAAAGCGCAGTCAAGTATAGAAGGCGTACGTCTCAGAGGGGTAAGAAAAAAAATAAATAATGGAATGGAGAACACTGGATCTGGAATAGATGCGATGTCCATTTTGGATGAAGTTTCTCTTTCACACTATTGTGGATAAAAAGTTCCAAAAATCGTGGAGTGAATCGGTAAACCCTTTTTAAATACGAGGCACTTCATTACCTTCTATGTTTTAGCTTACTGAAGTTGGCATATAAGGACGCCATTGGGTAAATGGCGTTCAGCACAACATGCACGATGCAAAGAGATTATGGATAGAAAGATAAAAAAATAATCTCTTAATTTATTTACTGGATTAATGTTTTGCAGAATAGACCTTTAAACATGAATCATCATAGTGAAAAGGGACTTGGTCATGAGTTAATGTTTCTTACTCGAACTTCAATGGGTGGTGAAACTTTCGCTTGGAAGGAAATAATATTTCTTCCCAAGTTTGTATATCCAGCAGGCAATGTGGAAGAAACCACAAATAATGACCCAAGGATTTTTTTAAATGGACCGAGTCCTTTGTTCTTTTTACCTATTATTGAGCAACAAAGAAAGGGTGATTGGAAGCGTGGTCAGGTCAGCTACCATATTAACTGCATAGGTGTTAGAAACATCGCTAAGTATTGGATTAGTGAAGCGCCGTCAATGCAAGTGAAGGCATTTCCTGGACGGCAGCTTAAGAGTTCCTTGAACCGTGATCTGAGGTTATATTTTCTTTGGTATCATTCTCCACGACCTCCACATTAATATTCCATCAGTCCAAAAAATTCACCATTTAGAGCCGGAAACTGATATAGAAAATGTCCGGGTCACACTCAATTTGTCATCAAGCAATTAGTAATTGGAACGAAATAATATATCTTCTCAAGTTTGTATATCCAGTAGGCAATGTGGAAGAAACCACAAATTATGACCTGTGACGGATTTTTAAAATGGACTTTCCCGGTTTCACCAACGACGATCAGCCCTTGATCGAGGATCATTCTTGAGTTGACCGGTGATTGCGTTTCACCAACGACAATCAGCGATGATCGGTGATCAAAATCGTCAGTCAAGTTGATTTTGAGGTCCAATTGCCTAATATTACTACGCTGGTTTCTTATATTTCTGAAATTTGGGCATTTCACAGTAGGACCGACTATTTCCATGTTCTAGAACTCAAAATTTTCCGGGAAAGTGCGACGAAAATATATTATTAAGCACCTCCTAATGGCTCATTGTCAAGAGGGGGCCCCGAGAGGGTGGGAAATCAGACTTTTTCCCCAGGAACTGAAAACCCTGGCTATTCCTCTGTCAATTACCACAACCATCGACCCCTTAATCTCAAAGAAGTCCGTGCCCAAACATTGAAGAGTCATTTGCATGCGATTTGAAAGGCTACTGTCATGGAGGTGTCATCCATGATTAAAACCGACTTGAAGTGTGGGTCGAATATACCTCAGTAGATTAGTCATAATAGCATGAAGAAAACTCCTCAATTTGACAACATTGTAAACAGTTAGGGGTAAGATAAGTAATAAAGGAGCAAGATTTATTTCAAAACAGACAAAAAATCCGCACGCCATTTTCCTCTCTTTTGTTATAAACTCTGGTTAAAAATGCCGAAAACTGGTTTTCGGCATCTTTGACCGACTCTTCGAATTTTCTACTGAAATTAATCAGATCTGGGTACTTCAATGTGTTGAAATGAAGAAAAATGCATAAAAATGAGCTGTCGAACGGTAACATTTGTTAATTTGCTGCTCCGAAAAAAATACAATCAAAAACACTGAAAGTGGCTATTTTTGTATGTAACAATCATCATAATAAAATTGGTGTTCTCGAAATCGGTTTTGTGAAGGAAGGATATTCAGGATTAGGGATAGGACTATTCATACGGAAAAAATGCGCTCGGACTGAATCTGTAGGTCAATAAATTTTTGCAATATTTCTATTTGTTTATAAACACATGCCTGGCCATTTAAATTCCCATTTAACGGAGGGGGGGTAAATTAGCAATTTGGAACAAGTTTTTGGAAACTAGAGGAGTTGAATTGCAAGTCTTTTAATTTAAAAATCATTAACTATCTGGCGGAAACACATTTAAAAATGAAATGAAAAAATGGGGTTGTTTTTATCTCATAAAAAATCACCCAAAAAAATTAGTTCTTTAAGGTTTGGAGTTTGAGTGTGTTACTCTGTTGGAAGGCGCGGCACGTGATACCGTGTGCTTTGCTTTGTAATGTGTAATGTGTGCTTTCCAATCACCTCGCGCACATTAGCGCCCACAGTACTAAAGTCTGGAACACGCGAGCGCAATTTAAGGCCAAGATTGGAACGATCTACGCTGGAGTGATTTCAAAATGTCGGAACGGAACGGTCAACTCCTTTTAAGGAATACCCAAACTCATCAACTTGGATGAACTAAAATTAGAACTAGCATTCATTTTCAAGTAAATATATCAGTTAGTTTATAAAATGAGATATTCCTGTTTCTATCATCGCTTCCCCGCCATCCCAAGTATCGTCTCACTAACGCATTTGGTAACACATGCGTAAACTGCTTAAGTTGTGTGTAAACCTACTTATAGCAGATGACGTCACAAGTTTGATTGAATCTCACTCTGAACTAAACTGTTCCAATCTGTTTAGCGCAATCAGGTGATTGGAAAGCACCTCTTTCCCCTCTTCGCCACCCATTTCCCTGTGTGGTGGCGTGGCAGAATCCTCACCTGAATGATGGGTATGATATTTGTCACTCTTAGGATGGCAGCCCTTGTAATATTAACAATGCCATGGCAACGGGGAGTTTGTTGAAGAAGGGGAAGAACGCGTTGGGGGACAGTGTCGAGCCAGGAGGTAAAAAGTGTGGAGTATTGAAATTGTGTGGAAGATAAAGATATTGTGATACAGTGTTGAGTGAGTTGAATGTGAGAAGGTGTAAGAGGAAGTATGTTTTACTTTTTTCTCCCTCCTAAACAAATTGTGTTGTTTAGCCCATTCACTGCGGCATGACATGATATCACGTCATGGTTGTCTTTACTCTGGTGCTGATGACGTGATATCACGTCAAGAGTACCGTGAGTGTTCCAGCTTTCACTAGGGAACTTTCACTAGGCCCCCTAGTGAAAGCTGGAACACTCATGGTACCCATGACGTGATATCACGTCATCAGCACCAGAGTAAAGACAACCATGACGTGATATGACGTCATGCCGCACTCAAAGGGTTAGGAGGGAGAAAAACGAGTGTAACATTACAAAGAAATAAACGGAGTGTTACGACTGCTACACCGAAGCCGCGGATAAGAATCCCGTCTGGGTGGACGGTGGTCGTCTGGGTGGTTTTCTCCGTCCAATGCATGGGTGTTCGTGTACTGTATAAGAGTTAAACGTAAGAGTGAACTTCTTAGTCTTAATTTTGCTCTCAATAAAGTTGCCATTAGCATTTTCTCCTGCCCATAACATCATCGAATCATTTCGGACGCCAGCGAGGACGGCACCCCGGCGCCGACGACGCCAGAAGCAGGGTCGGGTGCGGAAGAGGACGCTTGGGAGGAGTGGTGCCGGGGTGAGGATGGCAGTGCCATGGTGCGGCTGCGAGAGGCCGCAGGCGGGAATAAGACACAACTGAAGGAGATGCTCTACCCACAGGCAAGGATGGCCATCTTAAATGTCTCTCTCGTGCGCTGTTCTTTTGACTCGCACCAGCGCGCTCGCTTTTTTCCACTCTCAGTCAGTCACTGCGAACAGTTACGCATCTCGTCATGGGCGTATCCAGGGGGGGTAAGGGGGTCAGGCTCTCCCCCTACTCCCCATCTACACGAGACATTCCATTCAAACTCTGCTATAAGGAGCCAGACAGGATGGTTGGATATTAGATATTTATCAATATACAGTTTTATCAATGCACAAAAGGACTCGCAGTCCTACGAGAGTACAATACAAACGTTGGAATATATAAAAAAAGTAAAGTAATTTCAGTTCCATCAGCAAATAATAAAAAATTGGTCGAATATTAATAGCACCGTAAATGAAAACAGAAAAATAATCAAAAATAGTATAACAACATAATCAACGGTAACAGAGACATAAAATATTTTCGAGCATGGTGTTGGAAGGTTTTGACAGAGATGTAGTGAGTGACTGTGGATGGTAAACTGTTCCACAAAATGACAGCAAATGTCCAGAAAGCACCTCTTTCTTTATCAGTCCGGTGTCGAGGGACTCTTAGCATATCTGGATTCCTGAGAAGGCGACTGTGATTGGTGTGGACAAAAGAAAGCTTATTGTACAGATAGAAAGGCGTCTTAGTATACATAATCTTATTTAAGAGTAGTACAGCCTGATAATCACGTCTGGGGTTTATTTTCATCCAGTGTAAGGAAGCAAGGTGTCCAGAAATATGGCAATCACGAGGCAGGTCAAGGACAAATCAAGCGCAAGCATTTTGGAGGCGCTGGATACGATTTACACATACAACTAACATGCCATCACAGACCAAAACCCCATAATCAATAATAGGAAATACTAGACTCTCAATCTCAATCAGATGTTTTCTGACATTGATTGGTAACAAATGTTTATGGCGTTGCAGTTGTTGGAGTACGGACAAAGTCTTTTTACAAATGACATTTGCATAGGGTTCCCAAGTTAAGTGCTTTTCGATTACAGTACCCAGGTTACAGGTGTGTCATACGACTTCCAAGAAACCTGGCTACGCCCATGCGTCTCGTGTTATAAAAAGGTTTTTCGAGGTTCGAGAGTGTCGACGCCATACCGATTAACCCCCCCCTGGTGGGTTGTATTTGAAATCCCTCGAAATGATTCCGAGGGCGTTAACTAAGGAGTCACGTGGAAAATAAAGAATGTGTGGAGATGCACGAATGGATAGCTTCAGGACGTAACATGTCCTTCATTGTATCTTCATCCGCGATATTTAGCTTCATTTACAGTATTCCCGGGAGAAAAACTCGATTTGGGAGGCTGTGTGAGATTTTTGTTAATGATTTGAATACACCGCAATCTCGAACCCCTAGTGATTGTGCCACGTGGCTCCTTAGTTACGTGCTCGGGATCATTCCCAGGGATTTTCAAACACAACCTCCCTGGGGCCTAATTCACTAAGGACTGGATACGGTGTAACGATTAATGTTACAATTTGTATTTACTTTTAATTTCTTAAATAAAATTGTAAAAACCTTGGCTGGATCTTACCTTAAAAAATAGCAATCATATATATTTTGGAACCCAACGTGGGGCTATTGGAAGCTGTCTTAACAAGACCAACCATTTCCAACAAACTTCAATATGACAAATTTCAAGCTATCCGGGACTAGCCACGGAGTTTCACTTTTACGGAGTCACCCGCAATGCACATATGTGCGAATTTCCACAGAGAAAAATTCATCCGCCTTGACCGGGATCCCGGTCAAGGCGGATGAATTTTTCTCTGTGGAAATTCGCACAAACTTCAATATATTTGGTGGTTTTCCACTCTCCATGCTAAATAACTGTCAGGAGATTCTTTGATCTTCTCCTTCAGATGTCTCTTCCAAATGCCTCTCAGTGCCTCGATGGTAGAGCAGGGGGTACAAATACTTAGAAAAATCACCACTAAAGTCCACGGGACACTAAAAATGATAAAAATTAGAAAAACAACTACATTAAAGATCAAACAATATCTTTATAAATCCTCAAAAGTTCTTCTCGGTACAGAACATGTCTACTCTGGACCAGCGCGACAATCCAACTCTCCGACATATAAATAAACAACCGTTACCAATAAAATCAAACCGATAAAATCCAGCGAATGCCCAACAATTTTATTTAAGAAATTAAAAACAAAATGTAACATTAATAGTTACAACGCTTAAGCCTCTGGTATTCCGTGGATGTGAGGTCACAACCTCCAAACAAGTTTCAACTATTGAATGGCCCTATTCGAAATTTGTTCAGCTTTGTCGTGAAATATTCGTCACTGTCGAGGCTCGCAATCCCAAGGCCATACCGAATAACCCCCGGGGCCTAATTCAGTAAGGACCTTACTCAACACGGCTAAACTCGGATACTTCATGGATTAGACTCACAGCCCCAAAGTTGTTTTCCAATGTTGGAATCGGCGTGACCCATTGAAATTCCTAAGCAAGAGCTACAATAATTTCAAATATATTACTTTGCGTTTGGAATAAATTCTGAGCATATGCAATCGAAATGTTACGAAATACTTGCAAAGTGCCGTGTCAGGCTATGCGTGAAAATAGCATTGACTCGCCAAAGAGCAAAACTGATGTGACCTAATATTTTTTTCTCATTTGTCCATACATTTCAAAATGAGAACACACATGCAAAGTTTAACGCAAATCTCAAGTGCGTTATTTGAGCATTTTAGCTGTGGGGCAGAGATTAACGGCAAATTTGGGTTAAATGTTAGATTTTAAAGCCTTTAAAGAGTAACCGGGGTTGAAACTCGCCATGAAAAAATCATTTGACTTGACCGGGATGTTAAATGCAATGATTGGAAATTTAGAGAGTAAGTTACGACTGTAGAATAATTATTTAATCGTCTATTTTATCTATAAAAGTTTATTAAATATTTCATCAATCTTATGTAATAACTTCATTTGAGAAAAACAAAGCAGAGTAACGAAAATTGTGCCAATAAATTATGCATTTTCGAGTTGGTAACGGTGAAAAAATTTTCCTTCAAATTATTGGGACAACGACTATCACCCCTAGCAACTCCCGAATTACGCCAACGGAAAATCTGTGTATAAACAAAAATCGCTCTCTCTCTCTCTCTCTCTCTCTTGTCCAGATGGAACCAAAGAATATGGTCAAGGGAAATGGCGATTGATTGGCATTGGTTCTTTTTCGTCCTAACCTCTGTGGTCACTGTCATCTTTCATCATCATTTATATAACATTGGATCTCATCAAAGAATTATTACTTAAATATTTTTTCCACAAATTAAATCATGTTATGACTACTGTCGGTACAAAAATTGTGTACAACCGAGGTCGGACACTGATTGTAAATGAACCGTATTGCCCACGTGAACGCAAGCTACTTCAAACCTCAGCTAATTTCATTTCACATTCAACAATGGTAGCCGGTTATTTTTACAAGTCACCTCTGTTTTTTATGGTGATGAAAATAAAAAGTTGTTGGGTTTTTGCACCTCGAACGCGCTCTTTCACATTAAATCACGAAGAAACTTGGAAGCTTAATCACGATGAAATCTTTGACATTGAGAACGAAAAAACAGATTTAAATGCATTGTCTCACTTTCAGTTCCAACTATTTTACCATAAAAAATCGTTTCCAATTTTATGAAACAGATACTTCTTGGTTAAGAATAGTACTGGAAGCAAGACTGGTCTTGTTTTGAAGCACCTAACACCAGTATTTAAAAACAAATATATTTAAGTACAAGGAAACATTGCGTGCAAATAGAGAAGTCACAGGCTTGATGTGGGGGAAAGAATTTATCGTAATGAATAAGAATAAAGGCAATTTTCCGCATAATTAAATTTTTATTCAACCTAGGTTTCGATGTGCTACATCATCATCAAGCCTGATGATGTAGTTCATCGAAACCTTGATCGAATAAAAATTTAACTATGTGGAAAATTGCCTTTACTCCTGTTCATTATGAAACATCGCGTGATGAATGTCAAGGATGCTAATAAAACATTGCTCTTCTCAAACTGGAGAGAAAATTCCAGAAAAGCGTCGTGGATTACTCTTTCATTGGCCCGGGTTCGTGAGAAAATTGCCGTTTAATATTCCAACCCGCGTTAATACTTAACATTGCGCAATTCCAGATCAACAGTCGCTGTGGCTGCGTGCTTTAAGACATATGTTAGTGTGTCCTTATTGGGTACATGGGATCGAGGTCTCCCGTAAAAGTTGTTTTTCGGTGGAATATGTTTCAGTAGCAACTTAAGATAGATGATCCCGTACGAGTCCAATAGTCCACTGCATTTTAATTTCATATCTTTGAGTGACATGATTTTGGACTCATCGTAAAAGCATCTAAAGCAAAAAATTTTATTGCAGTATGCGTATTCAACTAAGCTGTCACCGGAATATTTGCTTCTGTTTCAAAGCCTCTTCTCTCGCTTTTTGACCCCCCTTGCTCTCGACAACGAAAAATTCCGGAAACCGCAATAAAAATGAAAGGAAATATGTACAGTTTTTCATTACCCCATAATTTCCTGTACTAGAGAGGAATCACCTGCCCTCCCCACGAATTGCTTCATGAAAGATGTCCCTCCACATTCAGGTAGTCCGAGCGAGATAGTTCCTTAGTCATAATAGAGACCATATTCGAATTATAAGTTTTAATTTCACCAGCTGTAGGACACATCAGTTAAATATCGCATTATTAATGGTGCAATAATATAGTTTTATATGACAGATATTGTTAGTAATTAATTGAAAACATCTACATAAGTTTTTAACTAGACTCATTTTTTTCGCGCGGTGCGTTTAAAACTCCTTCAAAACGGAAGATTTTTTGTGATACCCAAGAACCAACTGCGGTGACAATATGAATAATTTTCAAATATAGTTGAGAAAACATAACAACTACACGCTAATAGTTTTTTTACGACATCTAAGTGTTAGAAATACCTCATTTTGTAAATAAGGTCTCTCTGGAGTGCATACAAGTACCATCTCCCATGTAAAATGGCTGGTATTTATTGGCAAATATCTCCGAAAGTAATGTAGTAAGGGATTAAATTGTTGGTACCATTAGAAGGGTGAGGTATTTATCTTTAAAATGAACCCAAATTAATTTATTTCTCAGTAAAATGAAATTTTGCTCAACTACCTTAAAGCATATAATGAGTCGAGTTATTGACGCGGTATTCGGAATATGGACGAAATTACATTGAAATTCGTCGTACGAAATTTCATTGAAATACGTCGCTCTTCACAAACCTCTTAATAATACCCTTGGCACCTGTTTTCATCTCTGTCTCCTGTCACTCATCAATTCGCAATTGAAGGAAAAATTGAGTAAAATATATTCGCCTTGGAGCACATTTCCTAGGAAATTCAAAATAAACTCATTGCTTTACGATAAATATTTACATCTTTGTCAACCGTTAACGGCCTCCAGAAAGACCAGCGACCGTTCGGTGCCATATATTCCCCAAAATGTGCCCTCGGATAGCAAAATGAGAACATATCCAGCCCACGACACACATTCCGCCAATGAAGTCTCTTAACGGGCAAAGAAATCCTGAAATTGGTTGCATTACTCTCCCTAAATGGCCAGTTGGTAATACAGGAAATAGGTTAAAAATAATGAATGCAGTGGTTACTATTGCACATGCACTGGCTCAGGTATCTTAAATTGTGTACGAAACATATTTGACCGAAAAAAATACTTTGAATGGCCTAAATCCCAAGTAACCAAGAGGTAGATGTTAACACATTTCTTAAAGCACGCGGCCACGGTGGATATTAAATAAGATCGCACGACGTCAAGTATTACGGCAGGACGAAATATTAATCGGCAATTTTCTCAGGAACACGGGCCAATGGAAGAGAAAGCCACGACTTTTTTTCAGAATTTGCCCTCCAGTTTCTGAAAAAAAGTGTTTTGTCAGCATCCTCAGCATCCATGACGCGATGTTTTCTTGTTTTTAGTACAATTTTAGGGGCAGTATTCGAAATATAGACGAAATTACATTTAAATATGCATTTTCGTACATGGGACTCTGTGGACACCTTTATATTTAAAAAAGCAGCCATTATGATGTCATCAAATGTATTTTTTTCACTCAGAAGAAAACCGTACGCACGTAATCAAATCATTACGTAGTTTACGTCATGTGTCACTACGGCACGTGCTAATGTAGGCATTTTGATGGCCAATGAATTGAATGGCCAAAAAAATCGACGTGATGCAATTTTCTCACTAAAATCCATAGATACCACCTTAGAGTGGGTATACAACAGAGGAGAAGTGGGATACCCTTGAAATGTTTTCTTACTGGAGCCAGAGCAAGCTGGCACATGTGACCTCAGAAATAGAAACCGGGTGATATTCATACGTTGAGCCTGGAGGATAGATAAAAGCAAATATAAATAATTAACTCCTAGTGAAGCCTTCTCCGTCAGCAATGCAAGAAATTCTCAGTCAGTTATTAAATATTTGATTAAACTATAAATTGCATCAATGACCACAGAATCTTGATTTATTTAAGTTTAAAAAATGCCATCTTAAAATGGGCGCTACAGTCATTATCGGTAGCCTCGCCTTCTCTGACGTCACTAGCCTGGGAGTTGCTATGGAGACACTTCACCTCTCCCACAGTCTCTCCAATGTAGACATGCTCTTAGGATATCACTAATGAGTAGAGACAGGACTGCTTATGACTTTTATTTTTCCATTTCATGATCTTTATCCTATGGCTTTCATGACTTTTATTTTCCTGTTTCATGACGTCTTTTTTTTAAATTCGGTCATTTCATGACGCTTTAGCTAAAAGTATGACGTGCATTTTACTGTACAATTTAAACTAATATCACGATCCTCATAGTTACTATAGGGTAAGTCCCTTCCCCCTCGCTGCCCCTCTTTTTTTTGTACATCTAGGCACCTGGGTCTCTTGTCTATGTATATGCGGATGTAAGAATGATCCATGTACCTGAAGATGTCACTACGTGATGGAATCCGGGTTGTAAGAAATAAATCAATTTAGTGGACCATCAGGGATAAAAGAATTAACTCTGCAATTCCACATGGTAAAAGATTTATTCACGACCGGTTTCGCCGTAGTGCAGCATCATCAGGAACTGCTGCACTGCGGCAAAACCGATAGTGAATAAATCTTTTACCATGTGGAATTGCAGAGTTAATTCCTCTATCCCTGATGGCCCACTAAATTGATTTATTTCTTACAACCCGGGTTTCATCACATAGTGACATCTTGTAAAAGATAGTAGAAGATTTATTCACGACCGGTTTTTCCGCAGTGCAACAGTACCTGATGATGCTGTACTGCGGCGAAACCGGTTGTGAATAAATCTTTTACCTTGTGGAATTGCAGAGTTAATTCTTCTATCCCTGATATCAAGGAATTCCACCGGGTAAGGCTTGAAACTATCCTCCACATTAGTGGACCATTACAAAGAGTAATTTTTATTTTCCGATGTGGAGAGGTTCCACATTGTTTAGCCTGAAGTGATTACTACCATTTTAGGACGTGTATTCCGCAAAGTTGAATTTCATGAATTTTTGGCAAAAAGCGGCTATTTCACGATAAAAACCTTTGACTGTGACATTTATGACTTTTTCTCGTCTCTGCCAATGAGAATACGCGTACAAAGTTTCACGCAAATCTGTGAATTAACTATAATCTCTCCTCCTTGATCGGATGGAATTGAAAAGTTGGAGAGCAAGAGTGAATTGAATGAAACATTTAAAGCTTTCTCACTCTCCCTCTTCGCACGTTCGCCGTCATCACCAAACCGTCGTTAAGGTAGTCAGAGCGAGATAGTTCCCTAGTCATAATAGAGACCATATTCAAATTATACGTTTTAATTTCACCACCTGTAGGACACATCAATAAAATATTGCATTATTAATGGTGCAATAATATAGTTTGAAACGACAGAAATTGTTAATAATTAAATGAAAATATATAAATAAGTCTTTAACTTGACTCATTTTTTTCGCGCGGTGCGTTTGAAACTCCTTCAAAACGGAAGGTTTTTTGTGATACCCAAGAACCTACTGCGGTGACAATATGATTAAGTGTCAAATATAGTTGAGAAAACATACCAACTACACGCTGTTAGTTTTCTTACGACATCTAAGTGTTATAAATTCCTCATTATGTAAAGAATGTCTCTCTGGAGTTCATACACGTACCATTTCCCATGTAAAATGGCTGCCATTTTTTGGCAAATATCTCCGAAAGTAATGTGGTAAGGGTCTGATATTTTGGTATCTTTAGAAGAGTGAGATATTTTCCTTTAAAATGAGAGAAAATTCATTGATTTCTAGTAAGTAAATTGATATTCGCTCAAACTACCTTAAGCAGAACCTGGCGCGAAACACGGCTCTGCGCCGATGCCCGCCCCTCTCCTGGGTGATGACCGTGGACTCGGACATGGTTCCGCCGGCGTCCCTAAGACGGCGCCTCGGGCGATTCCTCGGGCGTCTGGAGGCGGAGCCGCACCGCCAGCCGCGCCGCTCCTTCGTCGTGCCCACGTACGAAGTGGTGCGGCGACACAACGGGTCCTCGGAGGACACGCCGCTGCCCGAAACCAAGGCGAGCCTCATGAGGCTCAAGAGAGCGGGCGAGGCGAGGCCATTCCACTACTCTGTTTTCAAGGTAGGCAACCCTGAAGGAAATTTCCAAATATGAAACACCGAGATCATTGGAAAACCCACGAGGGAAGACTTGAAATTCCCCGCGAAAAAAAATACATTTTTTCATAGGAAATTACCTTTAACTGTATGAAATTTTTTTCCTAGAACTTTTTTTTCAAACATGAAAGACTATCGGGCAGTGATTTCCCTAGAATATAACGCTACTGCCGTGAAAACCTCCCTCAATAGGCAGACAATCTTAAGGAAAATAATTGCGCATAGAACTTAGAATCGTTTCGTACCAAATGATCAATTTTACGAGTAAAACAAATGAATCCTGGAAATAGTGCACCATTAATTGAATATATTGGAGACTTTATTGAATAAAGAGAAAGATTGCAGAGGAAAAATATATATGTATTCAAACAAGACAAAAAATATTCTGCACTTTTCATCTATACCACCATAGAGTTATCGAAATTAATTATGCTGAGACAAAAATATTATCTCTAAAACACAAGAGATGTGATATTGATTTAAAAAATATCCTCTTTCAATCGTCTACATTTGGTAAATAAACATATGCGCTACTGCAGCCCACTTTTAATGCTTATCAGGCTGCAGAGAAATGTGAGAAGGGGTCAGGGATTCACTTTCCTGAAAAAAGATAAAATGTTAAGAACGCCTTAAAATGGAAGGACTGTCCTCTCCCAACCAATTACTATTTTGTGCCCCAATACATATATTTAAGATATGAAGCTTATATATTTAAGTATTTATTGGCTATTATATTATTTGAAAGGTATTGCATTACTTGCCAATATTGGGGTTGCTGCAATGACTTAAATATAAAACAGAGCCTCATTACAAAGAGGATCATTTCGAATGCATAGGACGGGCTACAAGCAGTTTTGATTGCATTAAGTCTTCACTTGCTAAGAGTGGTTAATTTGATCGAAGGAACTGATATGACAAATATGGAGAACTGTGGTGAAACATGGAGGAAGTCTTCTCGGGTCTTCCACCAAGATAAGTTTTTTACTGCCGACGTTTCAGAGTCCGACATGTACTTCGGAGTACGAGTCGGACTCCGAAACGTCGGCAGTCAAAAACTTATCTTGGTGGAAGCCCCGAGAAGATTTCCTTCATATTATTCGCCGGGGAAAAAAAATAAATCATACTGCGGTGAAACGTTCGCGATGTAATTATTCATCTCCATCAGCCTCAACTGATTTCTCTCTCTCTCTGTCTGCGCATGCGCCACAGTCCAACCAGCATGCGTCGAATCTGGCCAAGTGGGAGGCGAGGAATGCCAGCGGTGACAGTGACAACATTTCCGTCTCCCACGAGGTCCGCTCCTTCCCCTTCTGGTACGAGCCGGTGTACGTGACGCGCCTATCCGCCGACCTACCACCGTTTGAGGAGCGATTCGTCGGATTCGGAATGACCAGGAACACGCAGGTGACGCGGCAACACTGCCTGGGATGAAAACTGGCAGTGGGTGCTTTGCATTCGCTGCTCTCTACGAAACACACAAATTTTGAGTATTCTACCAGCTGACTGATATTACATCAGCCGGAGTGATTTTATTTTCTGCGCGATTCAGTATCTTGTAGCAATTTTAAGATAAATAGCATCTATGATATCTACATCTACATATTACCCCGCGAGCCGCCGCATGAGCGTGTGGCAGGGGATGGTAGGTCAGCCAGTCGTGTAAATATTAAAATTTTGGGACGTGAAATTGTGACATGTACAATGGGAGTGTATTCAGAGGAGCTCAGTTTTTATTGTGGTCGCTTATTGTGTGCGGAAAGAACGAGTTCTTGTACCTATCTGTTCGGCAGAGTATATCTCCTATTTTATCTCTTGTCAGATCTCGAAATGTAGTGAGGCGTCATGATAATATACTCTGTGTCGCTCTGAAACACACCATTCTGAATATCTAAAGCAGCCTAAGCCTAGCGTGCAGCCTTCGAGTCTCTAAGGGCTCCCACCTTAATCCCTCTAAAAGTTGAGTAACACTATATGTTCATTCGTAGCAGTTTTTAACGAAGTGTGCTGCTTTTATTTGTATTTTTAAATTTTTTTTGTTAAATCTTTATGACCAGGGTCCCACATACTTGCGGCGTATTCGAGGTGTGGCCTGACCAGAGTAAAGTAGCATCTCTCTTTGACTTTTTCATCCGCGGACCTTCCTATTATACGCTTAACAAAACCTATTTTCTTTAATGTTAACTATTAGTTGTACCTTAACGAGTTTACCACAAGTTAGGATGCTAGTATCACTCTTCTAGTTTCCAGTTTGACCGCGCATTGGTCTCCTGACAGCAATTACGTTCAGTGTCAGCAGCATTCTTCCTTCGATAGAGGTCTTGGAAAAGTGAACTAGTCCGCCATCTATGCGATAGACTGTTTGTCTTTTGTTGACTTGACCGTACATTCGTATTGAAATTGATGGCCTGCGCCGCATATTCGCCGATTTTCTTGGGCGCGCAATGGAGATAAAGGCTCAGTAAGCGCATTGGTGCGGTGTAAATGGTCGTGAAGACCCATGTCGATAGAGCTACGGATATATCGAACCAAATAAACAGGTATTGCCTGCTGCTTTTTGGTGAGCACATAGAGGCTGGGGAACGTGCGGGGTTCTGATTTGAACTGATACGAGTGCTGCCTGCCGGTTGTGGAATCATCCAGCACTATATACCCTAATTACAGCTTTCGCAATTCTCCGTAGAAATAGATATTTAATGATGTAGATAGGAAGGCTTTTGGATAGTCCTAATCGTTTTATAGTAGTCCCTGACCAATTATTCGGAACGCTATTACCAGCTTACGCCCATATACCATGTTATGATATGTCTTCTCCGCGTATACCTCTCTTAGAAATTCTTTCTCTACTTGATGATATTGCTGCTCTGTAGTAGTTAATCACCGTGATGCAAAAGATACAGGTTTATTATTCTGCAGTGAAGCGCAGCCAATCTTTTAAATATGAGCGTATATTTCGATTTTATCATTAGGATTGAAGTCTTTTAAATAGATGGTTTTGATAGCATTGATTTTAGTTTCTCAAAATTCTCTTTGTGGATTGGGAGCCAAATACATCTTGTATTTTTTTCATTAATGGCCAGTTGCAGGAACGTAACATATGTATTCCATAAAGTTATGGGACCCATAAGCCATGACAACCATTCAATAAGTGTTGCACAAACATTCAATAAATTCATTGGTCTCATAACTTATGGCATGGAGTTATGAGTTCCATAAGTAGCCAAGATGACGGATGCGTAATGAACCGCTTGGAGTCTTAATTACTTGATTAAAGAGTTTTTTTGAGACTAGTGACCAGTTTGTTTACTCTTACTGACTAATTATAATGTGCATTATCAATTATTCATAGGCTAAACTTTCATAACTTTTATCCGGCGGTGGAAGATTAGATCAAATATTTGAGGCTAGTAACTATTGGTAAATAAGTTAAGTAACTAATAAATGTGTTCAGGCAACCCAAATATTTATGAGTTCTATAACTTTATGGATCTCATAACTATTGATTCCACAACTAAATTTTCTTGCAACCGGCCATAAGTCTCTTAAAGAGTTTTACATACCTTTTACCAGCCGAACGATTTCCTTTCGTTTGGAGGCTACCGTTTGGTGATAACATAAAACTAACGTCATTGAAAAACATGAATTTCCCCCTGTACACTCGAATTCATACACCAACTTCAGATTTAAAATTGAAAATACTTTTCTTAAAGAAGCAACTCAACCTTTGGCGCACAATTTTCTTTTTCACTGTTGTGAAATGAAAGCTGTAACTTAGTAATTCCACATAAACAGTTAGTTGCTAAGTTACAGCGTTCATTTCACAGTTAATGTGGAGTATTACATTATACAGTTTATGCGGAATTACAAAGTTACCGCTTCCATGTTCCACAAAGTTTCGCCAAACAAAACTAGTATATTTTCAATTTATTATAGTAATTCCTTACTTAGTTACTGTTAAAGCGGTTCGGTAAAAATCAATTCAAAATAATCTCCAGAGTAATTGTTTTCTCTTGAGAGATAAATGAAGTGCCGCATGCAACCCATCAATACAAATGTCACCACCAGTTTAGCTAATAAACCATGAAAGTGAATCTTTCCAACGAAATACTAAAGTTTTATGGAAATGAATAAGCACCACCTAGGGGAAACATGCTCACAATTATGTCTTTGAAAAAGTCGTTCAACTACTGAACCACAGACAGGTTTTCATCTCTCGTAGTTTCACGGCTTCACCTAGACATTACCCGACTGGGCAATGCATACACGTAAATTTTATTTCTACTGATGAGGTGGCCATGTTTTTTTTTTTAATGTAATTCATACTTATTCGCCTACCACGTTTCAGGAGATCATATTATGAGATTTGCAATTCCAAAAACCAAAGTCAAGAAAAATAAAACAACAATCTTTTTTTTATCACTCACCTCAAAAATATGACTCAGTTTAAGTCGGGAATGCAAAGATGACACTCTAGCATCTTTCCCACGTTGATACCAAAGACGATTCTGTCTCTCATCAGATATTCTTCTTGATCACCAAATTCGTATGACACTGCTAATATTCTCAAGTCTGTATTGTAATCAGTAACTGGTTCAGATACTTTCCGCTTCCATTTAAAAAACAAATTCCTCTGGTCACTTATATTCTTCGTGGGTAAAATTGTTATAAAGGCTTTCATTACGTCTTCAAGCTAAAGTTTCCCAATATCCGTGTGAGCTTGAATGTGAAGCACATAGCCAATGCTCCAGGACCAATTGCACTGAGAAATCGAGCTACTTTCATGCCTTCACTCTTCTTGTCAAATACCCTGGCGTAAAGGAATATTAGACAATGACATTTAAGTAACTTCCGTTCTGATGTTAGCTGTTCATTGGCTAAGCATTAGAGGTAGTCCTCCTTTGAATGTCATTACGACTGCGCTATGCCATGTTCTTTATTATTTAAAGAACCAGCATATCAAAATCATGACTCACTAAGATGGCTGTCTGATTAATAATGGTCTATCTGCATGTCTGATACATAGCTTGGCAACATCTTAATCATGAATAAATATTATGAATTGGGATCTCGTCGCCAAAACTGTTGTTTCGAATTCCGTAAACAAACAAATTTTTGGAAAGTGGTGCCGCCTAGTGATGAAAGACGGAAGTTCAAATAGAAATACTGTCGATATAAATATACATTGGTTTTTACTTGCAAGAAATCATAATGTAGTGGATAAAAATGTAGTAATGCACGCGGGACGTAATTATACACTTTTTAATATCGTCCGGTCTACAGAAATATTTAATTCCCCTCCAAGTTTAATTACAAAAATGCACAATTAACTTCTTAGCACTTCGTAAATATCGCTATACAGAAATTTAATAATAATGCGAGGTGACTTCATGAGTATTCTCAATGGCCATCATTGCAGTGTAGGTAAAAAGGAATGCACTACCGCCGCCTTGAATGGAATCTTATTTTTCAATCCAAGTCTCCTATTTTGGGTCCTCGTAGACGAATACCCAGTTTTGCAGCCTGGTACGAAGCAAGTTCTGTTTAAACAAGGCATTCTAAATTCTTTATTTAAGCCGAACGGTCTTAATGCATTCAAGTTATAACCGGATTCTGGCAATCATCGTCATCGGCACACGATGGACGTTTCATAAACCTCTTACACATTTTCTGTAATAGATATTTCTCTAGCATCTACAAAGTAACTTTTAGATCACAAAAGTAGCAAGATATTATTCAAAGCATCAAGTAATTCATATCTCCTCTATTATTATTGAATATTCACCACAGTCTCACGTTAGCAAACATCAACTACATCTATTTACAATAAAAACTGAGAGGACTCTAATCGAAGTGGCACCAAGGACTGATTGTACTAAAAGTGGAAATTTAGGCAACACGTACCCTAGGCAACAATGCCAAACATCCAAATCCATAATATGTATTCATGATATTGATACAAGTCATACACAGTAACATATCAATTATACATAACAACATATTCTATACTATCACCATGAATATATATTATGGACTTAAATGTTTGGAATCGTTGCCTAAGTAATGTGTTGCCTCAATTTCCTCATTTATTTCACTCAGTCATTGGCGCCACTAAGAAAAAAGTCTCCTCAGTCGAAACGTAAATAGCTGTTATTTATTATTTTTAACGTCGGACTGCGGTGAATATTCGATAACGATTGAATAGATACGAACTACTTGATTCTGTGAATAATAGCTGACTATTTTTTAGACCTAACAGTTACTTTGTAAATGCTAGAGAGGAAATATCTACTACAGGAAGTGTGTAAGAGGCAAATGAAACTTCCATCGTGAGTATTTTCTCTGCTGTTTGGATCTTTGAGTGTTAGTTTACAGCTACATTTTTTTGGTTTATTACCTGTTAAGATCCTTAGGAATCAGAAGATATGATCTAGATAGATTGATGTGGATGTTAATGTATAACCTACTATTCATGTGGCCTCGGAGTAGGTTCAACAATCTCTCCTTTATTTGTTATTAAAATGATAGTTATTGACGCAATTTCTCATCCATAGATGATATTGTTGGATCTTGGTTTTGAAATCCTTATAGTACTAGTACCCGAACGATATTCACGAAAAGCTAAGAAGTTAATTGTTAATTTGTACAATTAAATTAGTAGAGAAATTAAATATATCTGTAGACCGGGCAATAATAAAAAGTTTAATTACGTCCCGCGTGTAGTACTACATTTTTTATCCACTGCATTATGATTACTGGTAAGTAAAACCGGTAAGACGTGATTATTTACGATCTGTAGACTGTATTTACATTTGAACTGCCGTCTTTCATCACTAGACGGCGACTCAATCGAAAAAGTAGTTTGTTTACGGAATTCTAGGCAACAGTTTTTGGCGGTGATTCGAGAATCCATAATGTATATTCATGGCCATCACAAATACTACACACAACTATGCTGCGCCATCTTTCCCCTGCCTCGCGGAATGTAGGTCGCACAAATTTTGCTTTTTATCATGAGCTTATATAGAGTGGATTGCTCAAGCGTAAAACGATTAGTTAATAGATTCAGTGTCCTCTGTAAGACTCTCATTAAAAAAATATAAGTACAGGAGAATTAAAAAAAACATTAAACACCGTGCTTTACTCCGGTTTTTTATACTAGTTTCTTACCATTAAACAATACATTGGTAATTTTCAACGACATATGCGCCTATCTTTAATTACCATGGTATGCTTGATAATTATCATATATATCGAGCACCATAATTGATTCTCATCACCAAATAGTCACTTAATATGATGACGATAATCACTCACGCATTGTAACAAAAGTGTATTTGAATGGAAGAAAACGACTATTGTAACAACTATATAACTATGGTAAGGTTATCTGTTATAAAACCTTGCCTCCCCTGAGCCAACCGGGCAATTTTATTGCTCATAGTCACCCTAGCAATGGTTAATCATGGTAAATAGCTGGTCATGCGGAAAATATTTTCTTATATCTTTACGAAAAATATAAGGATTTGTTATTTCAATTAGTTCTTTTCCATTAGATCCGAATACTGGCCCTGTTTTAATAAAAGTCACCATCAAAATGCCCAATCCTAATAAATCACTTTCACTTCTCTTACACTTAGGAATTGATTCATTTACGCACTCCAGTTCATAGGAAATATAATATTTCTCATCTTTGGAGTCCATTCTACCACATTAAAGGTTTGATTTCAATGCTTTTGTTAGCTAGATAAAATTGAGGTATTCTGGTTTTATATTCATGAATTTACAATATCATATAGTAAACGAAGCGGGACATGGATTAGTACGTTTAAGGCGTTTTCATCACTAGCATTCGCATTTAGTCAATTTTGTAAATATTTAGGATAGTGAAAAGCTCAAGCCATTGAACCCCTATTTGCATAAGAGTAAGAGGCAAAAATATCGTGATCCCCTCGAAATCTTGAAAGAAAAACAACAATACGATATGTTTTCCTATAAATGTAATGCAATCCGTAATGCAATCTCAATCACAAAACCTCCTCAAAGCTATGCACATTCTTAAAGAATGGGTTTCAAATATCCATTAGAGACTGGTAAAAACTTCAAAAACAAAAACAAACCCCACATTTTTCGCGTAATATGGGCCACTTTCTGTCAGTTGGGAAGTTTTTTTTTTACTTTTTCTAAACTTCAAAGACGTATGCAGGTCTAATAAAAATCACCTAACGGATGGAATTATTTTGGTTAGGATATTGAACATGAATCACATTATGGTTCCTCATTCAAAGTAAAGAAAAGAATAAATTATGGCAAGAAGCTTTTTTTCCATGTTTTCGGCCAATCGGACATACACACCAGGAAACCGATATTCCCTGAAACACTGACAGCCCACATTGCACACGTGCAAGTTGGGGTGCCCAGCATTGGGCGTACACTCACACCCAGTATCGGAGAGGTTGATGATACAGGAGTAATCTCTATTCATCTCATGCCACAGCGTGCATGCTCTTCTTTAATATGAAAGAAAAGACCACAGAACAGTGGGTTTTTGTCAGGATATCTCCACCCCAAGTCGAGCTTGTACCAGTTTTAAGAACAGCGGTGCTCGAGCTTTTTCAGCCAAAGAACCCTTTTCAAAGCAGAAGTTTCTCGAGGAGGCCTAAGAAATTCAGTGTTCCATTTTATCTCTGTTATATGAAACAAACGAGGCATAATACACTGCAGACATACACGGAAGTATGAATAATATGTTGTTGGGTTAAAAAGAAAGCCATAGTAAAATACGCCATATAGAAGATGTAATTTAATTTTTATGATTTTTTTCATCTTCTGAACTGTCTCGGACGCAGCCCAGGAGAATCACTCGCGGAATCCAGTCTTGGAAACATTAGTTTGAAGAAAGTTCGTTTAAGCAAAGAAGGTTGTTTGAGTGAGATTTTACATAATGTTCCCAGACGTTCGGTTTCAAAGCATAGGAGAAATCCTCAGGTGCATTTTTCAGGCCGGTGCTGAATATAAGCATTTTTAATTTTTTACACAGGTTGGTCATTGCACCTCAATTCAATAAACGATTGTCCCTTAGGGATTCAGATTTTGCTCAAACTTAGTATATGAGTGGCAAGTGTCATCAAAACCGTTTTCAGAAAAACAAATTTTTGCGAGATCTATGCCTATCTAAATTTTTCAAATTTTGGTTAAAAATGCATTCCCTGAATCATCTAATTACATATATCTGGGCTTCCATTCATCGTAGAGCAATGCTATGTACCTCATTTTAATGCTCATTGTTTTTTGAAGAGAGTGATACCATTTAAAACTTTTTCACATATATTCCCGATAAAGTTAAATTTTAAAGTCCAAAAAATGCTGATTCACGTTTCTCAAAGACTCCATTTTGGATACGACAAAATCTCATTTCTCAAAATGTAAACTAGAAAACCATCATTTACTAAAAAAAACTCTCATGACAATTCATAAATACGGTCACAAAAAAAAGAAATATTCGCATTTTTCACCAGCCCGCATCGGCGGGCTCAGCCCTGAAGCTATCATATAGCGGATATGTAATATGGTCACAGGTTAACACGGATAGCCGTACATAAAAGAGGAGGGGGAAGGGAGGAAGGCCAAAAGGGAGAAGAAGGCGGAGTGAGAAAAGATCCATATGGAAGTGGGCGTTAGATTTTTACGAGTGGTCTGAAGACATCAAAATCTTGAACCCATTGTTATTGTACTGTATGCCTCCTTAGTTACTTGATCGTAACCAAGGAGACTAGTGTAAGTATAGGACCAAAAATCGTAGACCTTCGAACGGTGCTCGGATCAAGCCGGGCTCCTCTCAACCGTCCTGGGGGCCATTACTCCGCTCAGGAGTCAGAACGGGTAGCTAGCAGGATTTTCGAGAATTTTAAGTATTTTTTTAGGCTAGAGAGTAGGTCATTCAGTGAGATTCAAACACCTGATAACAGCCTCCCTGTAGACCAGATGACAGCCTCCGAGTAAATCTGTGAAGCATAGACCTTCACTGTCGAAAAGCTTAGGGGAAGCAAAAATAAATAAATGTCACTTACATAGCGAAAACAATACCAACACACGCTCTCAATATAACAGCGTAACTTCAAAAACAAACTCGCTTCTCAGTGTTTACCGATACGATCATGAAGAGAACATACAGAACTACAGCAAACAGCGAATCAACATTCATCAAACTTACTGCGATATAAATTAAGAAATAGTAAATTTCCGTAGCATAAAGAACAAGCGTCCTGAAGTTGAGCATACCTATATTTAAAAACGCAGATATAGTCATTTGAACAGAGAGGTGGCTTGCAGAGAACATTAGCAATAGCGAAGCTTTTCCGACAGGATATGAAATGTATAGACGTGATCGACCAGATAGGACTGGCGGCGAAGTATTCTTAGCAGTAAAATCGTATTTGAATAGATCCGCACACATGTTAGATGACAATGACATATTGAGTGTTTGGTGTACTATTAACGAACAAAATAAAAAATACATATATATATTCATTCTAAAGATAACTTGATTCCAAAATAGACGTTTTGTGCAAATAAGAAACTCATTTATCATCATTTACCTCTAGAGATAACAAAAGCGTGATAATTATCGGTAAAGATTTCAACCTCCCAGCAATAAATTAGAAAACCAAAGGCGTTGATGCAAGTTCAAGTAAGTGTGATATAAGCGAGGTCTTATTAATACACTTTCACACCATTCTCTTACTCAAGTAGTAAACCAACCTAGGAGAGGGAGTAAAGTATTAGATCTTTTAGATGTAAGTTACCCTACAATGATTAAACACATCGATATCTTCGACGGCTTAAGTGATCATAAAGTAATTTTTACGACTTTGAAAACAACAGTAGATTCCACTGTATAACCCAAACGTAAAGGCTACTTATTTGATTACGTAAAATTCGGAGAGACGTTAGAAGCTTCCTTCACGAAAATTGTAGGCACAATGAAAGACGAGATCACCAACATATTATGGAAATATTTTTTGGAAATAGTTAGTAAAGGAATCGACGAATATATTCCACACAAATTCAAACGGATGAGTAAAGAATCTCGTTGTTTTAAACACGACGTAAGGTGAGAGTTTAGGAGACAAATGCAATTACATGACGTATATAAAAATTCAATTGAGTCAGGTAACAAAACAATGGGATTTGCGGCGAGAGAAATTTATCTTGTTCAACTGTCAAAAACGAAGAAAACCATGAGCACTATTTTACGAAACTTCAAAAAAAATCTTAGGTGAATTACCATATGACAACTCCAAGTTATTCTGGTCGTACGCGAGAGAACTATAGGGCGAATGATCGAAAGTAGAGTATTCATTGGACACAAACGGCACAGCAGTCACCAACAGCATTAACAAATCCAACTTACTAAACAATCACTCCGAAATTGTATGGACTAAGGATAACACAAACACGATTTAGACATTCCTGACTTAAACAAGCCGATAGCTGACACAAAAATTCACCGAGATGGAATAACTAAACATAGAAGTTCGATTAAAAGTTAAAAGATGCAGGGCCCAGAAGGAATACCTGCACGTGTGCTGAAGGAGTTGACGCCACAGATTGCACCATTCTTAGAAATTATATTTAGCAAATCATTATCCGAAGGCAAGCTGCCCTAAGACTGGAAGACAGCCGATGTCACACCGATATTTAAAAAAGGAAATAGAAATGACCCAGGAAATTACCTATATGTTATGCCTATATCGTTAACAATAATTTTAGGCAAGATCCTCGAACACATTGTCGCTAGCCATATTATGACGTTCCTGGATAATCGTAACTTTGTACATGCCAGTCAGCATGGCTTCCATACGGGCAGGTCATGTGAAACACAGCTTGCGCTGTACCTTCAAGATATCCTAAAATCAAGTGAATCGAAGAAGCAAGTAGACGCGATATCCCTTGATTTCAAAAATGCATTTGACAAGGTTCCTCACAAAAAATTCATATACATTTCAATCATGCATAGTTAATAGAAAAGTAGTGAATTGGATGAGAGACTTTCTCAGTGATCGAAAACAAAAGGTAGTTATTGATGTTTCAGCTCTGATATGGTCGAAGTCACATCCTGGTGTTCCTCAGAGAAGCGTGATCGGCCCTTTTTACTTAATTATTTATTTAATAAATGTATTTTATTTATAAGTTCTCGAGTTATCAGTTAATTAAGATTATTTACAGACAGTACAGTTATCTATGGTAGGTACATATAGCGAAGACGCGGACTTAGGCGATCTGTCATCCGTCCTTAACATCATTCATTTGTGAGGCCAGGATTGGGGGTTAGAATTACATCTTAGTAAATGCACCACAGTTCACTTCCAGCGAAAGTCTTCACACAAATGCCATACCTACACCGTGGGTAGAGTAAACATAAAATCTTCAAATACAGTAAAATATCTTGGAATTACCTTGACTTCAGGTATACCGAATACGCCGCAACCACTTAAGACCCTGAACTTAAAGATTTAACGAAATAAATTAATAAAATACAAAGAAAATCTGCACGTTTCATTAAAAACTACTACGAGCGAACAAATTTTGTTTCACAAATTTTACAGGGATAAACGTGGGATCCCCTAGAGACTCTAGAAGGATAAACTCTAGGCTTAGGTTGCTTGAGCAATTCAAAACCGGTGTATTTCAGAGCGGCAAACAGAATATTATCGTGACGCCTCACTAAACCTCTAGGTCTGACAGATGCGATAAAATATGAGAGATTCATTGCCGAACTGATAGGTAAAAATTCGTTCTTTTCCTGTTCAATAAGCGATAAAAATTAAGCTCCACTAAATACACTCCCATAATTATTTAATTGATTATCCCTTACATGTTTACACGGCTGATGTCCTATCGCCCCGTCACACGCCCATGCGTCGGATTTCAGGGTAGTATGTAAATGTAGACCGTTATTATCTAGAACATTTCAAACACAACCCCGCAGAGCGTCATTTGCGTTATTAATAGCTGCTTCCAGATACTTAATGGCCCAGATACTTAATGATCAATATGGCCACCCTCCAATTTTTCGTGACGTCATTTACTCGTATCCATGGAAATACTTCGCGTGGAAGCTAAATAGGCGTTACATGTCCGCGGGGCTTGCTGCATCGGATTCGTGTAAATTAGGTTGCAAGGCGTAAATTGCTCCGCTGGCATCTTCAATATTTTTGCGATTTTCTTGTGGTTACTTCGACCATAATATGCCACTCTACTGTGCGGTGTTTAATTATGTGCTTTTTACGCAGCAGAAACAATTTCCGTAATCCTCATAATATTCTCGTAGAATACTGACATTTTTTTTGGAAAAATTTACACAAACATCCTATTGGGACAGCTTTGAGAATGAAGATAAACCTAAGGATTTATTTAAGGTGAATTCTAGACCTATAAAAAATATTTTTGCACTCGTAAGAGCGTGATTGCGCACCATATCACTTTCCTCAATGAACTCTGATTCGGTGCTATTAAAATTCAAATTATTCCCGCAGGCCTATGAAATGTCTCTGCTTGGGTATACTTTCGAAGTCCTGGACAACGCATTCCTGGTTCACTGGGGTTTCCAGGAACTGAAACAGAGGCCCAAGTGGCGAGAGAAACAGAGCCAGAGGAACCTCAATTTCTTCAAGAAATGGATACTCGAGAAGGCGGTCCAGTACGACGTCGACTCGGCCAACCTCATAAAGATGGCAGGAAACCAGAACGGGAGGAAGGTGGTCGTGCAGCTGCGAAGCTCAATGCACAAAGCCACCAGTACCACAAAGGTGAGATCGTGGGAAGAATAAGTGACCCAAGGCCGTTTTATACGATGCTTAGGTCATTACTGAGTTCAGAACTGTAACCAGCGCCGAAAGCACGGAACCAAATTCGTGATTCGGGACTTGGGATCATCTTACGTTGTCTTACGTAGGGGGGGGGGAGCAGGGGGTGTGGAACCAATTTACGAAAGATTTTTGTCCATCTTGATACATTGTATGATTTCCAAATATCCTGTGTTTTTTTCAAATATCCTGTGATTGCTCGCAACTTCATCAGCTGTGGTACTGTTTCGCTCTTAATATTAATGAATGTGGTACTGCAACACTGAATAATTTATGACATCCTGTGCTCAACGCTGTAAGATGACTTCTATGGAAAGATGAAACTACAGAAAGCATGTAACGAAGAGTAGATACAAGTATCTAACGTCTTAGGTACGAATGAGAGGAAGGAGGGGGGTTGGGAAAATCTTCCATTCTCTTACATGGGGGGGGGGAGGTCAAAAATGGCGTAAGTCGTCTTACGTAATACTTGATAAGCCCCTTTAGCCAGTTAAGCTACCAAGGGGTCTTCCTGTCCGAGTAGCGATGTAGCGAGCAGTCCAATTCGTGCGCTTTGGCGAGGTTGAAGGCAAACTCGCAGGGGACTCCGTAAAGATGGCGCCTGTACTGCTGCCACGTCTATTCCCGGGTCTCCTCATAATTCGTTCATTAGAAGAATTTATGTTTACACCACCCACTCTGTGAATATGGCAGTGTGTGAGATGACTTCACCAAGAAGAGTTTGCGTGAACCGATCACCTATCGGTAGATAATGATGGATTAATGTCTTCTTACAGGTGGTGCCAACGTCAAGGAACGGCACCAAGGTGCAAGAACAGCGGGTCGACGTGCACCACTCCACGAACGACACGGCGGGAGTGCGGTCGACAAAGGCGCCGGCGGCCGCTGACTGACTGGTGGTGGTGTCGCCGGCTCCTTCTCAATTGGTTCCTTCAGAGACGATCTCAGAGTTCTCCGACAGGCGGAGGGCACGGGCCCGTCCCCTTAAGAAGATCCAACCGAAATGGATCGACTGCGTACGTGTGAGGTGGATGACCGATGTAAACGACGTTCACTGCATGTATGATGTGGTAGAGCGAAAATACTCGTACGATTTTACTCGTGCATTCTCATCTTGGTATTCATTCCTTCGAAATATTTCTCTGTTATATGCCCAATTCCGGAAGTTTGGACGCGTTTTTTTCCTTTGCCATAACAGAGGACATATTTGAATGTTATTTTAACATCTCAGTAGCTGTAAGAAGCATAATAGTAAATATTTTGAAATTGATGCTCTTAAATATTGTTATATAAGAGTGAAGTTCTCCGTTATTAATAAACACGTATGCATAAGTATTTAATTTGACTCATTTTTTGACGATGCACTGAAAAAAACATTCACAACTTAAGGTTTGAAAAAAAAGCATTCACAACTTAAGGTTTTTTGCAAATTCATAAAATTTTCCGCGGTTATTAATTTTTTTTTAATAGTAAAGAAAACACACAAGGTGTCCACTGTTATATTTTTGACGATATCTGATGGGGGACTATTTTACCTCCGGAATATTTTACTCGAGAGAATTCCATATCGGCTTTTATTATAAAACATATCAGAGAAATAGTCGGAGAGCTACTTCTCCTCGGGATAACAAGCTGATAATACAGCCGCCGTTTGGGTGAATAAAATAATAAAGCCCTTTACGTCAGATTCCATGTCATGAGTGTCGATCCACGTGCCCTCCACTTTTACTCACACTAAAGACGGCTTCTGCCATCTCCTCCGATTACTGGCTGCCAATTAGTAGGCGGCAGCCATTCGCCAAGTCACGGCGCCTTCACGGGTTTTCGTAACATTTCAGTCCTCTTACCCAAGGATGGCCCATTATACCCTCGGATAACACCGCCTTTTGTCCACGAGAGCTTACTCACCAAGTAAACTTGCTCATAACACTACTAACCTCTATATCTAAAGGTCAACCCATCATCCACGATCCGGCTGACGCACTCGGTAGCGGCAAGCTAGCCCCAAGTATCTGACGTCGTAATTATAATAATTTTGCGCTTTTGTTTAGCCATTTCGAATTGAATTTTCCGGCGAAATTATGTGTTTTACATGGATGCGTTTTAAAGTAATTTGCACGAAAAAATGGTTTAGAGGTCTTCGCTGCTCATTAGTTTAATGCCCCATGTCAATTAACTAAATGCAATTGTTCAGTCTTTCCCAAGCAGTATCATATGTCATTTATATGTCTAAATGACATCAATATGATATCACTAACATCACTTTTATGTCTATATCCCGAAAGTGACACAAATGTGATATCCTTTTAATATCTCTTGTCGATTACAGTTTGACGTACCCACAAATGAGAAAAAAGTGATATCAAATAAAGATCACTTGACGACTAATATTTGCTATTAGAACAAACGAGGTGAAAGTCGACAAAAACGTCTATGAATGATTATATTTTGTTTGATATGAAAATAAATAAGGGTCAGATAATTCACTTAACCGCCAAATAAATCTTTATAAAATTATAGAAAAGTGAACCTTACTTCACGAGAACATATTTTCCATTGAAAATCAACCTAAAGAGACGAAGTAAAGTAATGAGAACATTATATTTATTTCTCACTCTTAAATTTTGAACTTGAATCTTGAATTTTTGAAATGACTGAATTCAGTCATTTTCATACAGCAAAATTTGCATTATTTACCCAGCAAAATGCCTGCCTTTCATGCATGATCAGAACCAAGGATCGTAGCAGCTAACGCGTGACATTCGGGAGGTTTCTCATAAAATATAGGCATAAAAGGCCCTCTGCTTCTTAAACTGAATTCGATTCTTCTCGTTGTATTGCAGCCCAGTGTGGCTACGGATAACCGGAAGTTTGTTTTCCGAAGGCGCCCTATTCTCTGGATTGGAATAGAGCAACAAACCACCATCTCACTATCACATCACTAGAATAGTCGAACGCTTTCACTCAAAATCGGCAAAATTCCCTTCCTTCCTTACTTACCCCTACTGCTCAAGGCCGCGTCCATGATCGAGCTCGAGCCAGCATATGCCAGCTGTGTAAATTTTCTCTTTACATTGGGAAGAAAACTCAACTCAAAAGGGTACACAGCAATGAAAAATCAAAAACTTTATAATACATTCGTAATTTCAAAGCCGTTCGAGTAATTTTACTCAAAAACTTTAACATTGTACAAAACGACAGAAATTGGGACTGTTGGTAGTAATTTGAGATTGTTCACAGCCTGCTCAACGTTCATTCATGACACAACCAAAAATCCCCCCGCCCATTCCCCTAAATTTGTCTCCTCCAACCCTTGACCGACCACCATTCTGGTCACGATGGTTTGGCCCTGCAAGTTTTTTTTTCGAAGCAAGACCTTTACGGTTTTTTAACTAGTATGTAAAATGGGTGGTATTTTCATACATGTGTTTTATAAAAATCCAAAGTTATACATATTCATTCAACTCTGTAAGTGCAGTGGATTGCTAAAATAATGTTCAGTAATAATATTAAAGAGATCTTAAATTCACTTGTATACGTGAAAGATAACCATATGGTATATACATACACAGGCTCTACTGGTAACTTAATGCTACCAAGAACAGGTTCAACTTTTGATAGCTCAAAGGATTCCATTTCATGCCATCACAATGGACTGGAAATGGCCTATTAACACTCAATACATTTCTTCCTCATTTGGTCATAATTATTTGGCACTACGCTAATTATGTAATTATATTCGACAGGCCACTTCATTGAGTTTAAGTAACTTAAACTTTTGTGAGAATCACAAGGAAAATAAAGATGCTCTTTCTTAATAATTATAGTTAATTTGCATTATTAACACACAGGAGACATTTAATATCTTGCATTCCGGGGACTTGAGATATGCAGACTGCCAAATTTTAGGCTCTTGCCAACTCACCCCCAGCAGAAGTCCAAAAAAAATTAAAAAACAACTCTCAGAGGACAAGAATCTGTCAGGATCAAAGAAAAAAGGGTAAGAGCTAAATAGTTTGAAGGCAATTTGTCCCATAACTGCAAAGAAAGTTATTGAAAAACAAATAAAGATATTGGTGGACGCCTGCAAAATAAAATGGTGTCAATTATGGTTAAGTAATTCCTTTGTGTCAAATGCGACTTTGTCCTTAAAATTATTTTGTTTAGATATGGGATAAGGACAGACAAAAGATATAGAGCAATGTCAGTAAAAAAAATAGTAAGTTGTATATAATGGCTATATGATGTCTCCATTTCAAGGGTGGGAAAATTTCCAAAAATAAGACAGCACAACCTTGATTTGTATGCAGTTACAGTGACCAAAAAATGGGCACTATGTAATATTAAGATCACGGCAAAGAGGTGACAACGCTAGGTGCTCGTACCTACTAAAGCTCTATCTTGCATTTTCTTTTAAATATGCACAACCATCCACAACTTAAACGATTAAATAATGAATACGTAAATAAAGATTTTTTCAATTTTTATGAAATCATTTTGGCTGAGAACAGTCACTTATCTAATTTGCTGCATCCCATCATCAAAACTTATGTTCCACAGTCTCTGAAGTATATAGGTACCTATTGAATGCCTTACCTCTCAACCATGGCGGTTCTCTCCTTTGATCTGCATTTTCATGGGTGAACTTTCTGAAATAGGCCAGTCTCATCCATGTCTTACCACAGAGGCCCTTATTTATCCAAATTTTAACATCGTTTGGAACACCACATACATCTTTGCCAGTGGGTTAGAAAATTAGTACATAGGATGTGGAAGTTTGTAGAATATTGTTGGAATTGGATCCGGGCTGGGATTGGATCGTAGCCTTTCACTTATAGTTTTGATAGTATGCCATATTTTGGCTGTTCTCTGGCTGATCCTGATGATTGTGGAACACTTGACATTTTTGTAATTACCAATAACTCATCTTACATTTGACATCTTGTCTTGAACCCTGGTTGCTGGGTGCACCTTGGGCAAGCATCAGCTCATTCACACTCTATATGTATGCTATACCAATTTCCAGTAAAATAAGCAGCTTTCTGAGTTATTATACATACTTGGCATGTCTACCACATCTTCATATGCAGGGTCCCAAATTCTCATGACATACCATATCAGCTCATGGACCACGTGCACTAGGGTGTTGCTTATTTTTATTTTTCTCGGATTTTCAATTTCAACCTCTCAAAATATGCCATTAGGTAACGAAAGGATATCCTAAAAAAGTCGAATCGATTAGTTAACATTTAGAGGTCGCTCAAGAGGCATAAATGCAGTGACGTTCAATTATCCCGATTGGAGGAAAAAAACATAATTTCTAGAGGCAACGCGCCAGGTTAGAGTCCTATTGGGCAAAAATTCATTCCATTTGTACATACCTGCGACCGTTCTACACGAATAAATATTTTAGCAGGGGCTACTGCCACGCGCTCCACACATAACGCCGCGCTGGGTGCGCGCGGGCCGCAGTCAGCTGATTCCTCGTCCTGCGCCCTTCATTCCCTACACCCCCCTCTCGCCTTCGCAAGCTAAGGTCAAGGGAGCCACTTCCCGTGCGTGACAATTTTATACACTGCTAGTGATGTACACAAAGTTACTATCCGAACATGACCAACTTTTAGCTGTAACTTAGGCATGTGTACTTAATCATTTACTTGGAAAATCATAATTGTGAGCGATGCTTCAGGGGTACTTACTGCACACGCTGTGATCCAAGCAGCCGTCTCATGGATACCGGTAGACTTTAAAAGACATGCACTTTCATGTATTTGCCGTGAAATAAATGAGAAAACGAGTGAGTGAGTGAGAGAAAAATGAGTGAGTGAGAGTAGACTGATGCACTGACCCCTGATTTTGAATGTCTTATTCCCCCTATCGCAACCTTAGTCACAATCCACTAGTCTTATGCCACCGCTGTCAGTGTCATACAACTTGACACATACAATGAATATAGCTGGCTCTTTCAAACTGTATTAAACTTCTGCAAATCACATTCAGCAATGAGCAATGGTGAGAAAGTTCTCATGGGATTCCAATGCATAACATGCTGTTTAATGTGTGCTAGACTCCCGTAAAAACAATCAAAATGATCAAAACATTGATGTCAAAATGTAAAACACAACCAAACAAAAACTCACACATATGAAGTGCACACAATGTACTGGTGAAAAGAAGTTCCAGAAAGCATTGAGTCAGGTGATAGCTCAAATGGCCAGCTATTGATGGCCATAAACAGCAAGCAAGCAAACAATCGACTCTTCCAACTGACACATGTATACACAGGTTTTTCCAGCACTATAGACGTGGCCAATCTAAAGCTGAATAAAACTTCTCTCTTTCACGTTATTGCTTGAAATCCTCATCTCATTTTTTTGCTGTGCCACAAGCGTTTCCCCTTGTTAGGTCACCCATCAACTGAGTATACTGCATTTCAGATCATACTCTAAAGAAACTCCAAATGTTATGGTTGCAGATGGTTCTGGTTGAGTCATTAAGTTGTTCATTTCTTCTATTGCTGATTCCCATATCATTTTCATTGGAGAGTAGTTTGTGAATTATAGCTGGACTTCAATCATTTAAGTAATTGTGACAATTGCCTTAGCAGCATTGGAAAGCATCTCTCTTCAAATTCCTTGATTAGAAAGATCTCCTGGAGAGGAAAGATTAATCAGACATGAAAAACTGTCTGAAGAATGACACCCGATAATATTATTACTCCATGAGAACTTAAAGGGTCTTAGTGACCATGCTGAAATTGACTGGGCTCTTTCATATCCAATGACGTTGCCCACAAATGGGCCACCCAGCAACAGTGAACGTTAAGGGCTTTATTATGCTACCATGTAGAAGAGATATGCAGCGGTCAGTTTACAATCTGACACGGACAGAGTAACACGCCTTGAAAATGGAAAACAAGTCGTTTTCCGAAATGTCAGCAAACATGAAGCCAATCACCTGGTGCATTAGTTATTAGCTGGAGTTTATTAATACTATTCACCAGGAGAAACTTAAATCTTTTATATATCATGATGTTTGAACATGGGATATTAGTATAACTATCAAAATAGCATTCAGAATGCTGGATTCAGCAATGAGAAACCTCAAAGGGATAAATCCAATCACTAAAAAAAAGGCCTCCAAATTCCTTGTACTTCCCTGTAATCTTTGAATATCCTGCTCTAGTAAGAGACTCAGGCAATGAAGTACATATTAGGACCCAAGAGTATATTCACATAAGGATGGCTAGATATGTTTTAGGGAGACATAGGAGGACACAAGTTAAAACAAGATTCATCAAATCCTTGGTCAGATGAGTTTACACAAAAGGAGGAGCTTAGGAGGAGAGTCAGGAGACAGGGCATTTGGGGAGAACTTGAAAAATGCACGGCAAAATCTAATTTTTTTATGGGAATATACCTGTACAAGATTGAGTACCAGTCACAAAGGACAATGTCAAGACATCTTGATACCCAAATGGAATAATAATCGCTTAGTGAGACTAACATGCCAGCATAACTATTTGAGCCCCTTCCAAAATATCTAAAGACATTTTTAAGAAAAGGTGTCCAAAATAGCAAAAGGGAAAGTTATTTTTATCAGTAATACATTTTTAACCAGTAAAATGATGTATTGGCATTACTGTATAGTATACTAAGATTTAATTTTCTAATATTACTACTGGACAAACTGCCCACCTATGGCACACTTCTCATAATACACAATAATAATAAATCTAGCTCTACCCATTCTTTCCTTACAATTCAATCAGTAAAGTTATTCAAAAGGTACAGTAACAAGTGGCAATTTTCCATTATCTAGAACTGTCCACTGTGAAATCAATTTTTGCTGGGTGGCAAAAATGGCAATTATTATTAATCAGTTAAGGAAAAGGTTACCATGTCCCACCATCAGCAAAGAGACCCAAATACATGCTTCAAACAACTCAATATGCAAGATTTAATCATTCTTAACCTCTTATGTTGCCTCCAGGAGATGCATGTGATGTCTCCCTACAAGACAATGAGTGTTCATAATAGGACATTCCACAACCAGCCCAGCAGAGACCAAGGTACATATCATTCACGCATCCCAACAAAGCAAGTGCTTCATCCAAAGAATCATTACATTTATAGGGTAAGAAGAGTAAAATACCAACAAGCATGTGTTTTCTTAGAAAGAAAAATCCATTGAAAGTGCTCCAGGAAAAAAGAATGAGAAGTATTTGGAAGGTTGAAATCTGGCTCTTGGACTCCTTGAGTCTGAGAAAGTTTGATTATGTTTTAATGAAAAGCAGAGAGGTGAACATCAATGAAATTAGTCTGTATTGTGATTGCAATCCAGCCAGTGGATTTTATGTAAAAAAAATAAATCACATAAGGGCATGTGTGTATGCCTCACAGTTAGCTTTCATTTCAGAAGTCAGCAACCTTCTCCTCAATCTCTATCTCACCTGTAGAAATGGAATCGCTCTACATTTCAGGATACCACTTTAGAAAACTGATGAGACACCTATGGACTACTAAGAGTTTATAACACACATGCAATTCATCGTTGGCGAAAAGAAAGAGTAACATGGTAAAAGAAATGTGGGCATACTTAGTAAGTGGCAGGACGGGAAGAGCAGCTGCCATCCCTATAAGCTCAAAAACGAAACATAAAATTTAATTTTGGGTGGAAAAGAAATTATAACCAGATACTTAATTGCATTAACCCACTCCCTATCCACATTGAAACACACTGCTTGGCACTCCTTTCTAGACCAGCCGAAACAACCATGTGCTTTTTTACCTTTTCTTCCTAACCCATCTAAGAATGGCCGATGTGCCAACCCACACAGCAGAGGATATTCTAGGAATATCCTATTTTGATTCTCAATATGCCTATTTGGATCCAAGGATGTTGGGATCATTATAGAATATTCATAGAAATGTTCTCAAATGATTCGCATTTGAATATCCTATGAACATCCCTGGGATACTCTTGGAATCTTCTACCATGGCTTTCGTCATTATATCCCCTTGCGAGCCATAGTGGGATGTCCCTGGAATATTCTTTAAAGTCGGCGTAGGGGTTTTGAGAACCAAACGAATGTACGACCTAATACGCCAGCTCGTCCCATCTCATTTCCCGCGTCAGACTACTCTTTTGGGTTTACCGTACTTCACCGTACCGTACTCCAACAAACCTTTGACCCTGCCTTCTTTGACTTGTGTAATTGAAACATATTTTGACCCGGGCCGAAAAGAAAGGACATAGGATTGTCTCATCGAAACATACATTAGCTGTGGCCATTTTATCATATTCTGCCACATTGAATCTGCTGTCACAATATATTCAGCATATTAACAATGTTGTCAAGGCGGGTAAAAATGCATAAAAATAAGATAAACTACATTTTTTTTCCAATTTGGTCAGATGGCCCATTAGCTCAGTTAGGTAGTGTTTTGTGCTAATGATGCATAGGTTGCTGGTTCGATCCCCCGAGGGTCAATTTTTTTTCTTCCCTTTTCTGACGAATTGTAATGAGTTAGTGTCCTTACTTTTCAAAACGAAAAGAGAGTATAAAAATTTGTCTGATGAAAATGTTACTCTAAATATTCCTTATATTTAAATATCCCGCAGGAATATTCCTAGCGTATGCGACAGGGCAGACATAAGTAATATGCTGGGAATATTCCTGGTATATTCTGAGAACCTTGAGAACATGCTTGGAACATTCCAATATCCCTGTGAGAATATTCCAGGAATATTCTTGGCATATACTTCTGCTATGTGGGAAGCTGTGCTCAGGACCATGGTGATTTCTTGTACCTCCGAGGCACCTGTTTTACCTTAATACTTTTAACCATACACCACCCACACATTGCCCTGGTATCTCATCCACATCCTCAGAGATGAAGCAAAACCTAGGTAGACAGGAAAAACAGGCACTATTCCTGTCACAATATGCCTAAGGTTTCAAGGACCATGAGGATGGTTAGGTTAATGGGGAATTTTTGAGAACAGATTCTCGAATCATTCCAAGCCCTTACAGAGGGAGCCTGACAATAGGGTACACAAAGGGCAATAATTGCCTGAGTAAATGAACAGCTTCAGATCATGTGATGGAGAGGAAGGAAGAAATACCAGACCACTTGACTTGATTTTGGCTTGAAGGAAATGACTTGCTTCTCAAATGAGGATACCTGTTCTCGAGTGGTCATCACCACCAAAATTTAGACCCCTTTCTAATTCAGTAGGGAGACCTGATGAAAAGCATCAACTAAAGAGAAAATATCTTCCCTAACACTACACAGTTTAGACCGTGGCTTCTATAACTGAAGAAGCTATTGCAGAGGAAATGGATAGAGGTGATTTTTACAGAGATTAGGGTAGTTCTTGTTCTTCAAATTCAGGAGTAAAATGCTGTGATAGAGAAGTTGAATTGGCAAACGACTTTACCCAAAGTGTGACTGATTTCTCATTCTTAGGTATTCAGTCGTAGCACCCATGGAGGGATACTTTGATTTATGAACCACCATGCGACATCACAAGATAAGGACTAGCACATAAAATAGCTGTAGGTGACAATAATTTTTCTGCATAAAACTCATGGAAAGGGATGAAGATTAAATTTTGGGAACCGTTAAGGATAAAAACAAATATGCAAAACACATCCCACAGACCACATAAGAGGTAAATAAAGACTGGGCAGAAGTTACATACAATTAAATGGTTGAATAAATCAGCTTCATGGTACATATTGGAATAATTGACATTCCTGACCGCAGGAACTACTAGCTCCACCAAGATACTGACTGTGCTACAGTTCTATGTAACGATGACTTTTGGTAGGTAAACAAAAATTTCAAACATTTCCTTGTAAGTGAGGTAAAGCATGAGGTCAAACAGAAGAATTTCCATTTAGCTCTCCACAAGTAATGATAGGGAAATTTACCACCCACTAAGTAGCAGTACGTTAAAGTAATATTCACATGGGAACAGTTTATTTATGAAGCAACATTCCCTTTCAAAGACTGAGGGTAGGAAGAACTATGCTCATGCTTCCGTGAAAACAGAGCCACCCCTGCAGGAAGGAGTGTAGAAACAACATGGAGGTCTTCTGTCTCTTAGCAAATTAGGATCTTTTCTGCAATACCATCAAGAAAAGGCAGAGGAAGAAGGACATTAAGCTGACTGATGTATGTTAATTTGATTTCAATACATTGATATTTAATTACAATAATTCGAGAGTTAAAATTTTACTACACTATTACAATCAACATTATTCTATGTTGAATGAAACAATGCCTGAATGCAACTCATTTTGCAGGAAATACGTCTACTACTGGAGCAAGGGGGTATTTAAATTCCATTCATGGCAGACAATTTTCTTCACCGTTTCGGACACTTTTGGAAGAAGAGGATTTAAGCTTTTGAGTTAATAGTGACTAATTCATCATTTTTTCCAAATTCTTAAGACATATTTTGTAAGAAATACTTACAGGTTGTCTAACCTTGCCCCTCCTGATTCAACGTGAGCCTCTCCTGCCTAGTTCAGACATTCTACATAGCCTAGATAAGAAAGGAGAAACATAGGTAAACATATTATACAGAAGGCTGAAGTTCTTCGGGGTTCTTTCAAGGGACTTAGCCAGGGGATACTCTCGAAGATACTCAGTCACACATGAGCTAGCTCGACGACGGGTCTATCGTTGTTGTCTTCCTAACTTGTTATCCAGCGAACAGATACTCAATGTTGACAAGGTAATATATGTGACAAGATATGACATCTTAAAATGAATTATGCCCGTAGCAAAACCATGCACTAGCTCCTCAGAAAATAAAACTCTAAAAGGAGACTAAGTATGTAATATTTTTAGCAGAGAAATGGGATGATGGCCTTTCTTGGAAAAGCACTACCACAATAATAAAATGCTTTGACTTTTATTTGTTTTACGTACAAAATGTTCACCGATGCACACAGTGCCAGCATGTACATTGTAAGAATGAACAAGCTGAGGATTGATCCAACGTGTAACGTTTGCATAGACAGATTCACAAAACCTGTCATTAGATTGGCCAAAAGAAAATACGCCAGTCCATTGTAATTAACCGCTTGCAGTAGGTCGGGGACGACATCGTAAGCCATTTCGACCGACGCTGGCAATCCCACTGTCTTCTGGTCGACGGTAGCGCCTTTCTCCCCCAGCTGCTGCTGCCGCCGGGAGGCGTCGCAATGCGTTCGCAGCGCCGCGACGGTCAGCTCGACGCCGAGGAAGAGCGCGAGGCTGCTCAAGGCGCACGCGAGGATCCAGCACACGTAACCCATGTCGGCCACCCGGCGGCACACGCCAGTCGTCTCGCCCAGGAGGTGTGTCAGGCTCCACGCGACCAGTGCTCCCGAGGTGAGCTCTAACCAGAGGCCCAGCCAGTCCCGCACTGTGCGTCGGGGGACGCCGCGGGCACGGAGGGCCACGAACGTCGCGGCGCGGTGTAGAGCGACGTAGCCGACGAGGGAGACCAAGCCCTCCCGGTTGGCGGAGGCCAAGTCGACGCGGAGGGTGTCCGCCGAGAGGACCCACTGGCGTAGTCCAAAGGAGGAGAGCGCCACTTCGTGGGCGACTACGAGGACCGCGAACTGCGACCCGACGCTCCGGCAGTTACTGCTCCCGAAGACGGAGGAGAGGACCGCGTCCAGGACGCGCGTCAGAGCCAGGGTGAAAAAAAAGTTCCAGTGGCTCCCATATTCAGATACGTGTGTTTGGTAATCCACCAGACTCACGAAGAAATATCGCGCCGATCCCAACAGAAATAGCGGTACCGATGACTTGACCGTCTTAGCAAAACCGAAAGAACCCCAAGGATCGCGCGGATTATACGAAACGAGGGCGTTGGCGATAATAAACAGGCCCGTTCCCGTGTCCATCAAGCCGTAGCCTCCGAATTCCGTTTTGGCGAATTTCCGAGGAAACACACGGAAGTCCACAGCCAAAATACATAAGCACGTAATGACATTTGTGTAAGACCTGAAGAGAGTAATGAAAGGTCGGTGGTGACCACACACGGCACTATCCAGCCACGAAACATCTTGGTTTATCGCCCAACTTATACGCAATGTACGAAACACGAAGAACGCCCAAAGCGCAAACAGGGTCCCTGAGGCAACAAGTATATGGTCCGCAAATACTGTGCATGTAAATATCAGAGGTCCAACTAAGATGAGGAATTCTGATAGGAATACGGCAACTTTAGAGCATCCTTTATCAAATTTACAACGTACAATGGGTACAGCTACTGACCAGAAAAGCAATGCCGAGGGAGGAGTTGATAAGAATACTGCCGAATCCAGCAGCGATGTTCCGTCGCGATTAAGCACGAAATGCTCGTGGAACTCCTTGTAGCTTCCGAAAGATTCTTCCATCCCAGCCAACTATAATCTATCGATCATTAATCAATAATCCATCACAGAATTCGCACTGTACACCGCCAAACTTTTCGTGCCTGATAGTCAACTATTACAACGCCCTCTATGGTCCCTATCTGCCGGAAAACAAAACACGTATGAAACTATAAACCCCAGAAATTGTATGAAATAGCTAACATATCACTTCATCGCGCTCGTGGGTAAAAAGTCATGCGTGGGAATTGAAATAGATTTTCTTTAAATTAAGGTTTAACCCATGAAGATATACATGTTATTATGTATATTCATGGTTTAACCATTTGACCCTCTCTGCGCCACTGGCCTTTTGTGTCTTCTCGCCGAAACCTGCGCTTTATTTTATAATATTTGCAAAATTGCATATTATTCCACAAACCAGCTCATACTCTATATTTAATGAGACCTTGGACACTTACAGGATCTGTAAAATACAGTTAACTATGTTAAATTCCGTGGTCTGTTTTTTGACTCAACATTGTCCTGGGAAAACCAAATTTGTTTTATTGAGAACAAAATTATGTCTGCAATTGCAGTACTATATCGATTGCGACATAAAACTACAAGACAATTAGCCAAAAGTATTTATTCTGCACTGGTTGATAGCCAGTTACACTACATGATAAACATTTGTGGCTGGTGCAGAAAGGAAGTAATCAATGTTTTATCTGTACTACAAAGGAGAGCCCTGAAAATCTTATTCTAATGGACTTCCTTACACCTAGTATCGAAGTCCATCAACTGTTGAGGTTTTACCATTACAGTCTAATTTCAACTGTCCTCAGTAACCCATATGTTCAAATTAAAACGAGCTAATACATTCAAATAGCCAACTAATTCTCAAAACCATGTCCATTGCACAAGGACTGCTGATTATATACATGTTGACAAGCTATTTTCAGTAAGATATGGCACCCGGTCCTTTGGTATCAAGCAATAAAAACATACAATGATCTACCTCATAATATAAAAAGTGTTCCTTCCCTGAAAATGTTTTAAAGAGATGTAAAAAATATGCCTACGTGGGATTGTCTTTATCATGATCTATTAATTTTGTGTCACTTCCCATTAATATTCACTAAATTATGGTTCAATTTTGTTCCTCTGTGAGCTCCAAGCTCCTTGGAACTTAAATAAATTCATCATCAAATGTCAGCTCAACACCTTTTTTGCTTCTTCCAACTATCGTACTTCCAAGGAAGCCAAATTCGTCTGCTTGAGCCAGTTACTGTTTGCCAATGGCAATGACAACTCCTTCCTCTTGATTTATTTCTACAAATCATAGGTTTAGAAACCCTGCATTCACGTAAAGATTTCATTTTTTGCATTCCTTTCAATACGTTCATCATTTCTGACAGAACTGTAACCTCAAATGGGCTGATTTTTTTTCTCCATTCATGAGTTGTTTTTTTTTTTGGGCTTGCCGGTGATACTGTTGGCCCGTATGTCCCCGGAATCCCGATAGGCTCTTGGATCGAGCCTATCATCAGGATTTCCAGGAACCGGACCAACAGAACTTGACATACATCCATGCCCTGGGTGGTGGAAAACCCATCCAGGCGGGACTCGAACACATGACCCTCTGTTTAGCAGGCGACTTAACCCTGCCACCACCGGGGTCAAGTCCTGCCTGCCTTAATTTTTTCTCATTCTTTGTACTGCTTGTACGACGTAAATATGTACCTTCTTCATAAGACTCCTCTTCAGCATTGTAGTCACAATTAACCTCCATCAACTGCCCTTCATATTACTCTACTGTCATTAAGTATCACTCCAGTTCACTTCATGGCAGTCATAATCCTGTTCCAAGATGTATTAAAATTGACCCAGATTGGTGAAGCTGATTGGCATGGGCTGGTTTTAATCCATCCTCTTCTCCATGAGAAGTCTCTGGGCTGAAATAGCTTTTCTGGTTTCCAGACTTTTCCCGTATTCAAACATGGCCTCATGCAGGAACTTTTCTATTTCTTTACACATAATTCTAGACAAAAAATTCAATGCTGCGAGGCTGATTGTCACTAGCCGTCCGATTGTCCGTAAGGGTAGTAATCTTTGGTCACTAGTCACAAGAGAGCCTGATTGAGAGAGTACCTCAGTGCCAAGCTTTCATTTTTAACTTTGTAAGATGCCTCAGATCCGTAATCACTTGTTGTTCCCAGCAAATTGATTTTAAGCACTTCAAATACCTCTACACTAACGATAGCAAACAGAGGAGGTAGCTCCTGGCACATGACTTTGACACAGCTAATCGGAAACAAGTTAGCAGAGCAAACCCTCAGTAAAAATTTCATTGTCCCTCTCAGGACTTCCTGTGTGCTGTTTCAAGATTATGCCTACGGTGTCTCTTAGTCATGCATAGTGCCCAAGCTCCTGGCAAAGTTGGACTTGCTAGGACCTATCATTAGATAAACATTTGAGGAGCAGCGTTAAAGTAATTGGGATTCTCCAGTGAGTGGTACGGGAAGCGGGGTGTAGCTCGAATGAAAAAGGGAAGGAAATGCTATTCGCTTGGGCCCAGGGATGTCACACAAATTTCCTACGCTTCTATTGGCTATTCAGATTATTCTATAATTTGATCATGGGAAGGCACGGATGTTATCGTTCAAACCTCAAACTACATCTCTAGAACTGAAAGAAGCAACAAAAGACAAGAGATATCTCTGCCCAGCTGCAGGGTAAAGAACTCTTATTCCTTACACTACACTATGTAAAACAAAAACTGAGTGAGACCCCAAAACTTCATTACATTGGTGTTCACCTTTGTCGACCTCCTATTCCCTTCCCATGGTTGGTGTCCGAACCATCCCTGCAGTACCTATCAGGGTGTGGTATACAGAGATAACATTTAACCATTTACTCTTCTTACCTCAGCACATTTCACATTACCTAGACAGATATTTTCTTCTCAAGTATAGGAACGATAACATACACTATTCCAACAAGTTCTTCAGCATTTTCCCATTTACAGAATTAATTTGTATCCAATCATGAGATTCCTGCACATTTAAGCAGCTCAGAGGGAATTTCATCAACGCCCAGGGCATTTAGACCCCATGAATCTTCTGGTGAATCAAATTTTCATTTCTTTTTATAAGTGGGTATCCTTCTTCATTCCCATGCACACTGCATTCATGCATCTAAGCTCAACTATCCAATACATATTATAAGACTTAATGATGCTTATAGAATTAGTCTCGTAGGAATAATTTTGGAAGTTGAAAATGTGACACTTGACAACAAACACTAGCACATGATAAGGTGCAAGTCATAGCGACATCTAGGGCTAAGCATCATCCATTCCATCTTTGGAAAACGAAGAAGAATCATACATAAGGTACCCCAAAGAGCACTTACTTGGTATTTCTCCAAGGATAGCACATCAAAATAATGTATATCATTATTTGCTGACCATAAACTGTCAATTATTGATTCAACTTTAGCCACCACAATTATGAGTTTAGTTCCTCTCGCTTGAGTGAACCAGAGCTTATCACCTTTGAGATGAAATTATCCACAGAAATGTGCCTCAAGTACATATTTAGGCACAATGGAATAAAAAATGCAACATATGTTGTATCCAGACAGAGTGCAACACAAGAAGTCATGGTAAAATTCTGACAGCTTTTTAAATCCATGCAGCACAACACGAAAGAGCAGAAGCACATAAATGTCTTCCATGGGAGAGCCGGCTTCTGGATGGAAATTCCATTGGAATTAATAATTGGCAATACAATATGGACATTGAGAATACATGAGTGCATGCAGAGGTACTCAGGGGCCTATTATTTTGTGAAATGGCAAAACTAACTTAAATGCCCATCAAAGCTTAAAGTTAGAGTAAAATAGCTGAGAAGAATGATGAGTTCTCCAACAAGTTCAGACCATGAAGTAAAATGATCAAATTGGCCACACACAAAGCATAGTGAACCTTTGTTCAGTTGACCATGGGGCTGGGGATGCATTTGGAAGCAACACAAATTTGAATTTAAGGGCAGGAGACCATGTTGACATAGTTTCACTGCACCCATTACTTGGGAGGACACAATTCCAAAAGTTATGGCATAGTAGGGAGAGGAAAATGTACTTTTAAGGAACAAAACTTTTTGAACAAGGGATCTCTTCTTTGATCTTGCCAAAATATGCACAAAGAGAATCAGTCACTGAATCATGGTGCACATTGTTTCGGGACCAGCCAACTCTGATTAGCCTTTCACATCACATGCAATGTGATACTCTGAATGCCAATCTATTAGCACTTAAAGAACAACATACACTATACATTTTTTGTTACATAAACAGGAGAATCCATTTTAAGTCCATGTAATTAGCCAAACTACCAACCCTCAGCAGAATTCTACCATTGCCTAAGATCACAGAAACTTCCACCAATATTTTGGGAATCAGTTATGACGTCAATCCTGCGCAAAGACACGATGTAGTAATGCTCGTGTAATAATGCCTCGACACTGGCTAGCATTTCACGACTCCTCCAGCTCAAATGTGAAAGGTAAGGAAATGCCAATTAGCACTTTAGGTGAAAACAAAAAAATACTCCTAAAAGCATTTTCCAAGTTAAAAATTTTTTCAAACCAAAATCAATCATTAACAGACAAAAACCACATCTTTCACTTGTGTATTTATCATTCAAAATTTTCATAAATACAATTTCATGTTGATTTGGTCCCTCCCAACAAGAATAGGATAAAATCAAAATAGATTTCTAACAAAGATTCAAGAACTATTAAAATATGACCAACAATCCAATAAAAAGTCCATAAAAACAATTTACTCTAATAATTGGTTATTTAAGAATACTTAGCATGTGGGCAAGGCAGGATGCCTCGCGTGCACACATTATAAAACAGGTGAACCCAATGGCCTTATGGGAAGGCCCGTTCCAGCTCGAGCACCATGGATGAACTTTCTGGGCAGGAGGAGGATGGTGAGACAGAGAGAGAGAGAGGTGTCCAATCATGGCACTGGAAACAACAGAGACAGAAGGACGAAAGCCACCACACACACCTAGGAGCACCACCCTACAGCACTCTCTCTTCCCCACAAACGATCCGACAATATATATTTGCGTACAATTTTTAGAACATACAAGAGGCTTTTGTGCGTTTTTAACAAATAACTACAAGCACTCAAAAAGTCTCGCAACCCGGCACATCTCTCTCCACGAGCACAGTTTCCTTTCCCTTTGAAAATGTATCCACTGCCAGCAATGGTGACCAACCCACACACAGCCACGATTCACCTCACGCCCTCCCACACTTGGCTGGTGCCCTCAGCTCCACACGTCTGCAGAATACCTCTTCTGTGCTTCCATTCTCTTCACATAAGCCAGGGCCTGCTCCTCTGTCAAACCACCCTTCTCCTGAACAATTTTCAACACTATGTCATGCACGTCACGGGCCATGTTTCTTGCATCTCTGAAAAATTTGAGAAAAATTATTAGAAATAAACAAATAGCGAATTAAGCACTCTGAAAGTAATGCAGAGACAAAAGCAAACACCAAAGGCAAATGACCTCACACTTTGACACTGTAGGGTTGAGTAACAAGCTGTAATTCTTAAGATTCTGACAAAAAACATCCTTTGAGTATGCAAACAGATTACTCACCCACAGACATACAGGTGGCCATTGCCCTCGCCAATTACCCTCCATACTTCGTCAGCATTCTTCTGAAGTAAATTAGTCACGTAAACTTTCTCTGGCCCATCTCTTGAGAAGGCTACATGCATCTGCAAAGACATCATTCATGCAAATAATGACTAGTCCATTCCATGATAAATAATTCATGATGATAATATGAATTTTTCACAACTATAATTTTTAAATTCTCTTAAAGCAACTTCAAAAAAAGAACTTGCATTTGAATTGTAGTGCATGAAATGCATGCCATTAATAATAGGAATTTTTTTATTTCCACACATTTCCATGGAACATATTACATTTTTTTTTTAACAATTAAAATGAAATTATACGGCTACATTTGCAATGGTAGTAAATAAGTACACATTCCAGGCAAAATACCCACCAAAGAAAATAAAATAGTTTAATAGTTTAACTCTGAAAAATAAGTCTTGCTAACCTTAAGAACACCATTTTCAACGTATTTATTCAGCTCATCCTCATAAATGAAATCTTCACTTTTCTTCCGACAGCCGAAGTATAACACTGTTTCACCAACTGGCTTACCTGATAATTAGTAAAAAAGAAAACATTAGCTTGGTCACAGTATATTTTCATTAAAAAAATGAAAAAATTTAACACAAAGCACAAAAAATAACCATTATTATTCTGCCAGGTAAGTGACCATTTCTCAAAGCTTAAAGTGAATTTTATGGTCCAGAGATTTGAACAACGCTTCAGAAAATGATTGAACAAAAATGATGGTCAACATGTACACATATTACAGACTACAAATAATCCTAACTTATTTTTTCATAGGTAGTCATTCAACACAAATCAATCAAATGACACATTTTCAAGAGAGCCGGTAAACACAAATATCACAGTGAAATTATCACCAACATATCTCAATCCAATCAAAAGAATGTGACAATGTGAAGATTGCTGTGGACCATTTTACCAATGCGAGTAGGCCAACACACATGGAATAGAATTCCACAGAGGAGAAATTATCAGCCAGAACCAGGACTCAAACCTGGACCCCACAATACTGGACTGAAAGTCTTAGCTCGTTAAGCATCTGAAGTGGCCTTTCCCCTGGATTTTTAAAGGACAAAAGGAGCTTTAAAGGACAAAAACAACAGTATCTTTGTTTACTTGGTGGTATGTTTCAATAGATATATTTATTGATAACTTTTACTTAATCACAAAAAACTCACATATTTCTCCTTTCTTCCAACCCATCATTACCTCCCCCTTCTTTCCTTTTCCCCAATATATAAGAGAGTTCCCGAATTTATTATGCACCTGAAGATGATACTTATGTATTGAAACCCGGGTCGTGTGTTTTTTGTGGTTAAGTAAAAGTTATCAATAAATACAGCTTTAAAGGAACAAGTACAGTGGGACAGCCAGAATCTTCACCACCCGATGGCACCACCTTGATTGAAAGTGCCATCAGGTGGCAATAGTACCAATGAGTCTTGGGGGGTGGAGGAGAGAATGGGTATGGGAGGGGAGGATCCGCTGCATCTCTCTGTGAGAGATGAGGGAGAGTGTGTGAGAGGTGCACGGGCCAAACACACTCAACTCACAATTAAACAATTAACATCTGCTTTTCAGAATAATTAAGCAATGATGAAGTACTGCCTTCATTACGCACTAACTTATACATGACACTACCATCCAGGCACTCAACATGAGGCAATATATTCTTGTCAGAAAGGTTACAATTACAATTCCTTAGGTGGAAATATGGAAAATTAAACACAACCTGCCTAAAAATGTAAAATCAGTTTAACTATAACAACATTGAAAAAATGTATACGAGAAGAAAGGGCACAGGTTTTAAGCTCTTAACGGAAAAAGTAAAATATGATAAACGTGGAGAAATCATCCACGTAATTTTTAAGAAAATTTCACTGAAGAAATTTAATTCCTTATCTAATTAAAACAGGAAATACAGTAGAATAATGCTATTTCAGAATATGCAGGACCTGACATGTGCTAGATCTTCTGATGAATGAGGAAAGTAATGACAAAAACAAACTTAGCACATTTGTATTACTGGATACAGAAATACTTAACAGGATAGGAAAATTAGATGATCAGGCTTGACTTCTTGAATGTGAAATACATAATTTTGAACAATAACACTTCATACTTTTCTACATTTTGTAAATGACTGCAACTGATTTCACCTAGATCTGGCATCTACTGACCAGAAGAAGCCTTCTCAAGGTGAAACCAGTCAAATGAGCTTATTCAGGGTGTCCAGCAGCTGGGAATTTGAAAATTCCTCGAGATCTCCAGGTTTTCCAGACATAATTATTCCCCGAGATATCCAGGTTTTCCAGACATAATTTTTATTTTTCCAGAGGAAATATAGATTTTTTTCTCGTTAATTATAAGAGAATTTTCGGTATGTTTTTGAGAGATAATACGTAAGGATTATTTTTAAACTTCCATATTTGGAGGAAAACAAAAACAAAACTTTTAAATAGTTTGAGAGAAAATCAAATAACCACCCTTTCTTAGATTTTAACATTGTCATGCTGGTGCTCGGGAACAAAGTTAGATTACAGCCAGACTTTGCTACGAATAGCATTGATATAAAATGATCAACAACTTAAAAAACTGAAGGAATTGACTTTTTCCCTTATTTTGCTAAATGTGACAATGTTCTTTACGCCACTGATTTACAGACTATGACCAATTAGAACACAATATAGAAAACATTGTACCTCTTTTCGGTGATTACAGGAATGCAAAATGCGACAACGCAAGGGAAATTTGACTTAGCAACTTGCCGAAAAAGGCACATTGCTTCTGTTGCTGTTTTATATATTGGCACCACAGAAATTCCAGAGTCAATTCAATATTTACCTGATATTTCCAGTGAAAATAAAATTCCCTGAGATTTCCCGGTTTTCCAGAGTACTGGGTAAAATGGAATATTAATAAAATGGAGCAAACTACATTGGTGTACAGTAAAATGGGAGAAAAGAATAATATGAGTAAAATTTTTTGGTCCATGGTTTGTAGAAATTTAATTTAATAAAGGAACTCACCCTCCTCCTTGGCAAAATTCCTCTCTTGAATGAAACCACGGAATGGAGCCAACCCTGTTCCAGGCCCAATCATGATCACGGGCGTCGTAGAGCGAGACGGCAAGCGGAACTGAGACTTCCTCACATATATTGGAACAGTAGCATTTGGATTTGCTATTGCCTTGGTGACAACCTCTTCCACCTTACTACCAGCCTCAATCTCGGTCCCTTTATCACTGCCAATGGCACCAGCTGGAGCACCATTGATTTCAGAGCCTGGCTTCTTCTTGGCAAGCCAAGACGTAGCCACACCTTTGTTTATGCGTCCAGTCGGTGTCTGGTATTGGACAAGGACAGCTGTCACATGGATTGAGTTGGGATGCACCTGTGGGCATGATAAGTATTGCACATTAGCCATTATGACTGTAATAATAATGGCGGTATTTATTTTTTTAGGGATACTCCTTTGAGGTACAATCGGAGGTACAAAGTTCTTTTGAAAATGTAAATGAATAAATTAATCATACTCTGTGCAAGAAGCACAGTGCATTATTTCTTCATAACCAATCAGCTGAAAGGTATACTTAACATGAAGAATGCAATCCTTTTAAATCCTCTAAGATAAATGCTTCTGCCTATGCAGAGTCACGCAGCACAGTATATTTGCAAAACATAACCCCTGCATTGGACGAATTATCACTAAAACAATAATACATAACCATTACACTGTGATGCCTCACAGGATAGTCTTGATGATATTTGAGAAGTCACAGAAAACCAGTGGTTTTTGTATAATGCTTGGCTGCATGGAGTTTTATATGAATTATATATCGAGATAAATTATTGTGTCTTATTTACTTAGCTAATGAAAATTTCACAATTTTATTTTTATAATTAACTGATCCCAAGCCATTAGTTACCATTATGGATATAATTGTGCCAAACATTGGATCAAACTACAGAACACAGAATTCACCGTGCACCATATATTTTGCATGAGAAATATGCAAGCACATGAGATGCTTATATATGTAGCTGATCTTTCATGAAGGTCATTTATAAAACCAAATCTCAAAGAGCCATGTCTTCCATAGCTTGTATACTAAGTAGGTTTAGTGTAAAATTAATAAATGAATGAGAATAGTAAACCTGAATTTAGAAAGGAAAATTTCACAGATGATATTAAGGGAGGTAACACAACATTGTGCAAATGATATACTTGCTAATACTATGATTTCATATCAAGAGCTATAAATCTCCTATAAGTTAGGACAAAAATTCAAATTGATGACAATCCATATTTTATGGAATGGAAATATAGTTGAACACTGCATATTATAGGGCCAAGCAATTGTTTTTTGCATCAAGTTACACAATGTTAGCTACAATTCCCATCATTGATAATGTTAAAAATATTTAAAAGCAATTTGCAGAAGTAAATGAAGCAGAAATCTTTCAGAGTGTTCTGACATTGGACTGTGAACATTTTCCCACTTCCTCCTCCACAGGAGATTTAAGTGATAATATCACAAATAAAGTTGTTGCTCATTTGAATCAAAATGATTAAAGCAAGACCAGGAGGCTTTTTCTCAGAGCTACAAGTCTACAAGTTTCAAGTCACGTGACCATTTTCAACGGGTTACTCAGATATGCCTAACCACTGACAATCCAACTTAACTATCTTTCTTTTCTATCTTTCTAATAAATTTTATTTCAGCCAGATTCTTCCGATCTGTCAAACTCTTGTTTCTTTTTCTAACAACCACAAACAAACTCCATCACAACAAAACAATAAAAAAGACGAACGTAAATCATATCAATACGACAAAAAATGCATGTGTCCAACACACTTCAATAGTTTATAAAAATAAATTTAACAAAAAGATGCCAAGCGAATGCGAGATTTCGGGTTCATCTAACATCATTAGACATAATAATTTATTTCGACATATTTCTTATAGGATGAGCTCTAAATGGTAGTTATTGATAAACATATCTATGTTGAACCACTATTAATGGCAAACAACAAACAAATGAAAGTCAACTAGCACATATTTTGAGCTTGGTAAATTGTTTACTGGTCGAAATTCATGACGATGCAGCAGTTAAGAGAAAATAAATAAATATCCTGATGTTTCACACTCCTTAACTTATTAGTAATAAACAACTACGAACCAATTCATTTCTGTTGAGTAACATAATCATTAATAACAGGAAATACGAACTGTAAGTTACAATTAATGTTATTAACACCAACATACAGTATGTTACCATGAAGTTTCGCTGTGATATTATGTCGTAACGTCATTAATAGAAGTTCAATATAGATAAAACCAACTAAACATGATATATTGAAATGTAAGGTTTACTACCATTACTAAGGTTAACTACCATTTAGAGCTCATTCTATAAGAAATGCGTCGAAATAAACGATTATGTCTAATGATGATAGATGAACCTGAAATCTAGCATTCGCTTCGGATCTTTTAAGGTAAGTTGGGACATTAAATTACTCATCATCACATATTCAATCATTCGTATTTATCCAAAAACATTGCACTAACTTTTGAATTGGAAATATTGCAAGGTGCACACCAAAAATGTTTCGCAATCATCAAAAATGAGTTATATATTGTCTTGATTAGGCCCGCCATTTTTTTGGACTAGTAGAAGTCTCTGGTTAGGTATATCTGAGTAACCGGTCTGCCCTGTAAAAATAGTCACGTGACTTGTAACTTATAGACTTGTACCTCTGAGAAACAGCCCCCTGGAGTATTCAATTATGTATTAGCCAAACAATTCTGACAGAGAGCAAACTTATACCTGGAAAATTTTTACACTGAAAAACATTTTGATAGTTCCAATTGATTTTGATCGTTTCAGATCCAGAGATTATTATTTTTGAAGTTATAACTGGCATAATATGCATAAGCATGTTGATAGTCACCCTGTTCTGGTGAATGAGCGCAAGTACAGTCAGTCTCATGCTATCATGATGGTAACAACTAACAGAGTCATAAAGAAGTTATGTAACAGGAATACCATATCATGAAAATTATTAGCCTGCTTTACTTATGGGCTTTCAGTATAACGCTTACAGCTAACAATGATAAAAGAGATTTTTCATGTTCATTGATGCTGAGTTCAGGTCAGTCTACTAAAACAATGAAAAAAGTTCAAAGTGCCTGAATATATGATGGTTGAGTTTATAGGGAAACGCTTTTCCAGAATGTGAAAGGGATGCACCAGACCACAAGTGACGAAGCAATCAGAAAATCTAGATGGATGACTTTTCTCCTCTTTGCCCATTTCTATCAGTGCACAGAAATAATACCACCAGTCGAGGAACCTTAGGGCTACATTTGCTAAAGCAAGAATAAAGAGGGTGTAGGAGGAAATAACTTCAGATGAGTGCCCAAGAGGTACCAAATGAGGCACATAAACCTACCGTGCTTCTAATGGGATTTCATGGATTTGATACAGTAAAATTAGGAAAAAAATGCCCATCCAAACAATTGCTGCCAACTAGTATACAAAAAACACTAACATCCATAAATGCAAACCCTTTCACGGAATATCTCCCTTAAGGTCTCAAAAGACTCTCTCCCATTTTCAGACAATAGAGCTGCTCACAAAATACTCAATTCTTGAAAAACTCCAAAGCTTGGAGAAGTTAAGCAGCAGGCAGCCCTCAGTCTCAAGTTAATACTATGAAGTGGATTACCTTTGGTGAAGATGAAATTGAGTAGTACCGCGCCTGCATTCTGGGAAGTAATTCACAGAGATGGTCAATAGGTGGCCTGCACGATGGTAGGTCCTGCAGAATGTGCACTATATTTCGATTGCTCTGAATCACCCACTCATTGTAAAGCTGTTTCCCTTCGGGGCTCGTGCTCGACATCATGCGCAACTTCTCCTTCTCCTGCAATCACAAAGGAACAACATAAGCACACCTTCATGTCCATGAGTGTTTTGACAGAATTTCAACATTATTTTTTCCTTTAACATGAGTATTACAAATATGACTCCAGATATAAATTGCATTTCATAAATAACAACCACATTACACCCAAGTATGTCAGGGATTTTACCATGGGCACACAGTACTTAGACCACCATCTCTAGGAAGTATGTGTCCAGCAATGTAGGAGGCATCATCAGGCACTAAGAAAACAATAGCATACACCACTACTTCCATTTCTTCAGGCAATCCAAGGACATGAGTTTCCTTCGAATACCCTAAAAAATTTGCATGGTCTTCTTCACTCATTCTCACCCTTCTGCAACATTTTGTCATAATTATCTCAAGGCTCATGTCAATAGCTCATAAAACATGGTAAGTAACAGTATCAACTAAAATTCCCACTGAACTAACAAAGACATTTCACCACTATTCAACAGCAACATTTATGACCATGGTGCTTTTCTGGGATTACCCTCATTAGGATTTGTAATAAAACAATGTTTCTTCACTTTTGCCATGGACTTAGTCAGGGCTCATAATAAGCCTTGATGAGGTCTTTGGCATAGGAGAAGAAATCTTGGTTTTATACAAATCCTGACGTGGGAATTCCAAAATACAGAGCATCATGAACATGGATCACATAAGATTCAATAAGCGTTACAGTTTATCAAAAGTCGGCAAAGTTCCTCATCTATAACATCTCTGACTGAAATGATCATCATATCTTCCGCACAATCTCCTAATGCTCAACAATTCTACTTAAGGAGGAAGAGGTCAAGATCCATGAGAGATAATATGCACAGCCATCTCAGCATTAACTACAGAAATAGCACGTGAAACGATGACAACTTTGCCCTCAAGACTAAACATTTTAAGCCTTCTTTCTCCTCGCCTCAACTGACTAAGGACTGGTCAGTTAGCTGCTATAGAAATTTGGGGCTGCTCACAATATCAGATCCAACAACAGGAACATTGTAGAATTGAGAATAAAGGACTGCTGTGATCCATCACAGCGCAAAGAGAAAACATATTCCTTTACACGACCAAGAGTGCCGACACCATCATACACGAAGTACCCTTCAGTATCAGGCAACCACTGACGCAAAGGCAAAATTTTCACTTACTACACAAAAATGTTGCATGAAATAATTTAATATAACTAGCAAGATACAAAATTAATGGCAGTGAGGGTCTTGAGACAAACATCACACCCTGAAGCAATGATACCCACATTTACAATATATAATTTCTCCTGCCCAATCTGTTCAACAACTTCTATTGAGCAAATTCAGAATTTTGGGTTCACTGGTAACTGAATTCACTAAAGTTCATTCTATTAAAAGCTGATGACATTAAAAAATGTCACCCAAGTAAGATTATTTATACATAGCAAGCAACTATGAGTATCTTTCAAAATAATTTCTTCGAACATATCTTTGAAAAACCACATTCTTCGTGCATTCCACCTTCAGAATTCACTTGGTATACATAATGTTTCTTAATAATAAGGGGGCCTCTCTCACAGTTTGCATCTTCATATCAACAGATTGTACTTGTAGATTTTTAAAAACAATTTTATTTTGCTGAGGGTTTTTAAAAATAAAACAAAATTCTAGCATTAATATTGCATGATGGTACATATTTTTGAGGGAAATAAAATATTGAAGAATTTGTTTGAGAACTAATATTTTAAATAATACAAGAATTTTAAAACTGCAAATCCTTATAAAAACATAAGGAATCCATTTACAAGTTTAAATTTTAGAAGTATACAAAAAAATTTTCATTTGGAAAACCAATACAAACACATTTAGTTGACAGCAGATATAGGCAGAGGGGGGGGGGGAGGCTAATCAGCCAGAGGATCGAGCTTGTTTGCCACTGAAAAGGCATGGACTCTAGCTAAATAGAATCTCAAGGGGTACAGAGTAGCATACCTGGAATTATAGTTTCAGCAGGGGCTACTTCCCTTCACCCTGCATCAGCCAAAGTGGATATTCTTTGTTTTGCGCAGGAAAATCCCTGCCAGCTAAAGCAGACATTCAGCACACAAGGGTTAAGGTAGTTCCACCATAAAACTACTCAAAATCCATTTTTTCCACATTATTGTCTCTATTATATAAATGTGTCCAATGTTTGATATGAAAATAAAAATCATCCTTCCCAAGGTATTAATTCCACGAACTGTACTTGAAATACCTTCTCAAATCCAAGAAGTGGTGAAATATTGGAGACAGTATTTCTCCATCTACAATCAATGCCATCTTCATGAAACACTTTTCATAAGTAGCAAAATCTGCTGGGGGATAGAAAGGTGATAACATTGAGGCACCTGCCCATTTAATTATATTGGAGTCGAAGCCAATAATGGCAGGAACTGCAAAAGTCAAAGGAAAGTCAAAATTCATTCAATCAATGGAAATGGCAAGACAGTCAGCTCCTATGCCTGGAAAGTGCTTGTTAAAAATAAATTTGTTTGACAGTCTGCATACAAATTGTACCTTCATTTTGCTTTTAGAATTTTTGCTCACTTAGCATCTGTATTCAAGGAACCAATTCACAGTGTGTTCACCAGAGTGACTTTCTAATGCCACTAACCTCAGGGTCTTTTGTGTACTCGACGAGCTCTTTGAGAATGTGGGTCCTTGGATTTGACGTGATATCCAGGTAATGCATGAATGCAGTGCGATAGGAGCACGGGCAAGGGAATGGATGTCTCTTTGATGACTCTTCATCCACGTTGGTCAGCGTGAACACAACATCCAGGCCTTCCTCTTGGTCAGACAGCAGCATCTGTCCCATCGCTTCCACCAGGGCCTCATCATTCGTTGGATACACAGCCACGTGATCACCTTCATTATGAATAACAAAGAATGATTCATGAGTGTACACAAAAAATGTATTTCCAACAAATACATTTGGAGGAAGATTTTTAAAGCTAGTAAAATAAAATACACATCCTGTATTTAATTTAAGGCATGACACCCAGAGAGCCTTGAATTATCATACGGCATAACATATTTTGCCATACCACTGCATTATCAGGCAAGATGATACCACAATATGAAAAGAATTCAACTGTGAAGAAGAGCAATGGGGTGAAAAACTAAAATCAATACCAAATAATCAGTGAGTTCATGCGAGCTAATGTTCAACAGAGCATGAAAAACAAAGACAGTTATAAATTTAAAGCATATAATTACTTTTTACATTTGAATTAAGAAATTCACAGTGAATTTGTGTGCACCACAAAAAATCTTTCATTAGGCCTAGGACGGATGACATAATCGCTCATACCCCAGCAAGCTATTATGATGCACCACTGCCTTGATCATCCACAGATACCAAAATTTATTTTTTTTACACAAACCTTAAAAAATTTTCAGTACCATGGAGCAGGAAGAGGAAGGCTGAGTGATTCAGTTAATCTACCAGACAATTTATTAGTTTAATTGAATTAGATAATCAACTCATGCTGAACATATCAGAGGAACAAAAGTGAAGAGGCAACTTCTTTTTTCTGAAAACAAGCTTTTGCATGAATTCATTGTAGCCCTGAATCTGACACTTTAAATCCATTATCACCCAAGTAAGGAGACAGCAAAAAAATTATTTTTCCCCTTGTCTGCTCTTCTAAATGTACTAAATAAACTATGAGAACATGGATACTTAGAAAATTTGGTTGTAGTAAAACAATTGTTGTATATTTGCACCTTTGGCCAAATTAGACATTTGATGGGTACTTATGCAACATACATGTACCAAAATGTCATCCCTATTACCTCAGCTTGATTTTCCAATGGGAGATTTTTTTTACCCACTAATGTTAAGTGAAACTCAATGTTATATTCTGGGCACTTAAAATAAGAAGCAGATCCATAATGTCAAGCCAATAATAAAAACATAGGACTAAGTGAAGGAGCTGAACTGCCTTGAAAGCATATTTACGATTTCAAGTTGTTATGTAAATCCAGTGTTATGGAAATTAGGCTGCCGATAGTCATCAAATACGTTACACTGATTTAGAGGTTGTAAAGCCTTCCTAATTGGCAACATAGATAGCAAAAATGTGAATTAAGTAATCAACAGAAAATATTAGGCTTAAAGACAATACAATAATATATGCAAATGGGCTTCCTTCCTGCAGTGTTACCAAAGCAGTAGCATATCACTTCCACACGCAGCAAGCAATTCACATACATTGGGTAATAAATGCCTCCCTGAGGCAATTCATTCCATTCGCCGTTACGGTAAATGGGGATTCTTTACGGACATACCTGCATCGTATCTCATTTTGGATCCCTCGATGTCAAACTCTATGTGCATACAAGACCTATCGCCTCCTTTATGAAGCTCTTTATGGGCAATGACACGGGAAACATACGGATTCTTGGCATCATAGGGCCTAGTTGAAAATCATGGAGAAGATTAATCATCCAAATCGTTTTTAAGTTGAAATAGCTTCCAAATAAAGATGGAAGGATAATTAAATTTATTCAGCATTAATACAGCTACAAAAAGAATTAGAATGCTTACGGTCTCTGGTTGGTCAAGGAGTGCAACCGAGCGACTTCTCCGCTATAAATACGGTCTGGAGCTACATCTGGACGCAGAGTAAGTTTATACTGTCTCAGGGAGGCCTCACCATCGCCACCGGCACCACTCGAGTCCAAACCAAAGAATTCACACACCGTTGGCCACAGTCTGTCTTTCCACGTGATGAAGTCATCTTCAATGCTGAAAATAAGTACACGTCTAGTTAGACAGATATAGTCACTTAATACACCACCTCCTAAGTCGCGTATACCTTATTGCACCAGTGTTCGATCGTAATACTGGTATCTTAGCGTTAAGTGATGAGCTGGCTCTACAAAATATGTTTCGGGCGTGGTGCTCACACCCTGCAAGTCCTAATAACGCTATGAAAGGAATTCTTTTAATTCTTGAAAAATTCATCTATTACGTTCCAATATAAAAAGCATTCGGTAAGGTATAATTATTCACTAGAAAATCACCCGTTCGGTGATGAACCAAGGTCAACTTAATAGCATCTCCCACGATAAAAGCTAGCTCTCAGTTAAATTCGGCAGAATGAATTATTCGTCAAATTACAGCCACACGGCCTCCGCAGCTTAAATTTCGACTATTTTAAATTTGAGACTGCGCAATCACCACCTCGTTCCATTTCCGCAAGAAAAGAAATGAAACAATACACTGCTTCGATGCGCGACAAACGAATAACGAAATACACCAGCCATCATTTTGCAAGATTCTGCTAACTCTGCTAACGTCACGATTTTTCTAAGGGAGACTAGTGAGAAAATCAGCGGAGCACCTCTCACAGGAGCTGGTATCACGTTAGGGGCTACTGATCTCATAAGATTCTTTTTAAGCCCGTTATACACGGGGCACGAACTTGCACGATTTTAAACTACATTTTGTTCTGCATCCGGCGAGCAGTAATAATTGAAGATAAGAGTAAAGGATATTTTGCCACCTCGCACTCATGCATTTGCACATGTATTCTTGCAATGGAGTGTACCGTACAAACGGGGCTTAAGACATCACTGTTGCTACTCTCAGGATCTCTGTAGCTACATGGTTGTCCATCGGCCTGTGAAATACGAAAGCTGTTGGGCCTAATAACCCCTCGGGGATAGATAGCAAATTTTTCTATCTACAATCAATGCCATCTTCAGGAGAAACTGTTCATAAGCAGCGAAATCGCTAAGGAATAGAAAGGTGATAACGTTGAGTTTATATGGTGAAAAATATCTTCAGTAGCATATATGTAACTATCACAGAACTTGTAAAAAAAATCATTGACGTGATTTTACTTCAGATATCACATTGATTATACTGCATTTGATCCTTGGAAAAAAAAACCGTAAGCATAAGAGGGCACGAAGCACCTCAAGGAGTTTGAAGTTATTGAACCTTGAATAGTAGCACCATTGGCCTCCATTTAGGTATTGTGGTGGTATACATTTTCTTAATTGCAATGAACTTACACTTCAACAGTTTTTTTAAATGAATACTAAGTTAAGAGATAGTACCTATTCCTTACGTGACAACAGCAATTCCTGAAGTGATTACTAAGAGTTACTATCATTGCACAGTATTTTTTACTGTTGTAAAATGTTTTTCCTTTAACATTAATATCGAAAAGAAACTCTCACAGCTCAAAGAGGCATACCATCCTTTGCTGAAGCATGAATACATTACACAGAGCCAGTCCTCCAGAAAGGTAACATCAAATATCAACACATTATTTTCTATACTTTAAGTATGAAAAATACGTCCTTCAGTGACTAATCCTAGTAATATTCCAAGGGGCCAAAATGAGAAATCACCTAGACTTAAAAAGGGAAAATGGAAGTAGCCTGCCTCTTTGAGCAAAAGAGACAGCAAATTCAGGATATTATCCAATAGGTTAGAGATGCTGTTTCTACAATACTTGAAACTTAAGTCTGTAGCCGTTCACCATGAATCATAATTCCCCATGTTAGACACAACTCAGAAAATTCACAACTTTCTAAAAATTCATGGGCTGTGAAAAAGGACAGCTGTAATTGATAATTGATGACCTTGCGAGGCAGGATCTAAATATGTTTAATTTTAAATAAAATATAATTTTATCCAATAGAGCTGCTGGTATTGGCGCATGTGTACAAAAGGCTAATAGTTTCACTAATTTTTTTTGTAATAAGCTTCAAGAAAAGGGAAATATGGTAGGGAAAGTTTAATTCTAATAAAATAAATACCTAAATCATGTACACAATAAGAGAGAGCCTAAAACAAGGTTCAATATTGAACAGTGCAGAGAAAATAGGAGTGAAGGCTCACCCCATAACCAGACAACTATATTCAGATGTTGACATATACATAGTCTCACAGATCCCTTGCTTTTGTTTCTCAATATTTTGTAAAATAAACACATTTTGTTAATTTACTTGATATATATGCTTCAATTAGCTAACTTAAGTCATACAGCTAAATTTATATGAAATTGAGATTCTATGGTTTTTCAAAATATGTTGTGCAGCTTACCAAACGTGGAATCACATAGAATTATTATGAAAGTTTAGTTATTACAGAAAAAAAATAATTTAATATCAGACTGTTTAAACTAATATAAAAGGCCAATAAAACAGATAAATGTGGAAATATTTTATAATGTATTAATATTATTTTTGAAGAACAGTGATCACAGAAAACATTAATTAAATATCTTAATGTTTAAACTAATATGAAGGTACGATGACATAGATAAATGTGGAAACATTTTATAATATGTTTTACATTTACATGGAATGGAATCAAAAATATTTAATCCAATTTTCTTCCCGACAAGTCATAGAGGAGATCAGCAGTATCACTACAGGTGTTTACAGAATGAAGCAGAGATGACAGCTGCAGGTGTTAGCTTGAAGCAGCATATCCAAACACTAGGCCATTATTCACCAAAAAATTATAATCACCGATAAAAATAGTTTAGAACTCACAGAAGGACACATTCCCATTCATATCGCAAAATACATTCCTCCACTGCTGAGTTCATTCACTCAACCCCACCCTCTTCATCCTCTCCATTTCTGCCTACAACTCTAAATACCTTGTCTATTTTCAAAAGGACTTCCAACATACAACACGTTTTCACAAGGACTTCACAAGTGATAGCTTAAGGTGGTGACTGTACACATTAGGATGATATGTACTTACTTGGCATCATCGTCTCCAAGTCCCAATTCAAACACCCTAGTGGCTCCAAGCTCTTCAAGCCTTTTGTCAACATATTTAGCCATTTCATTGTAATGTTCATAAGTTTTATTTCCCAAACCAAAGACCTAAAAAAAGGCAGAACAAAATTATAAACAACAAAGGAGGAAAATTGGGACAGTAAATGAGAAGAGGTTGTAATCCTACAACTTACAGCATAATTGAGACCAGCAAGATCACAATCTCCATTCTGCAGCCACTCAAAAAACTCTTGGGCATTATCTGTAGGATCACCTTCACCATACGTAGCCAGGCAAAATATTGCCAAGGAATTTTCTATGTCTTTCAAATTGGTCAACTCCTCCTGTAATTAGAATGTAACTCAAAGATCAGGGTACACAGCTCCTTCTATTACTTCATTTCACAAGTCATAACAGTAAAAGTATAAATACTGGATTCTTAATTTTACAACGAGAGCATGAGAATACTTACAAGTTCTCATAATGTCACACATGTTACATCTTAATTTTAAAAGTCATGTTAACTTTTCACCCTGGAGGTTTTTCCATTTTACCCAAAATTACATATCTCTGCAGATTTACTTTAATCAAATATTCATATTTGAGCACATATGACTATCATGGCAATTATGCAGGTACGTACTTAAGAAAATAATGACTTTCACATTTCAAAATTTTATATTCAGCACAATTCATATCATTCCACTTTTTATTTAGGAAATGAAAGGTTCACACAGTTACTAAATGACCAATATAAATGTTGTAGCAACAAAGTGAAAATGTTTGCTTTAGGAACTAAAAATTGGGAACAAAGAGGCAAGCTTAATCACAGAACAGAGAGTTTCTGATAATGATGGGTAGTCATTTGTTGGTTCCTCTTCCTCCACAAATTTCAAGAATCATGCATTCTTGTTAAGTAACAATAACACTTGATCTCACTTTTAATTGAGTCTGTCAGTATAATTATAATAATCCAAATTTCCCATTCCTTGCTTTGGAGAGACTGCTGAGCTTGAATCAAGAAATTTTCCTTGGTTTATCTTTTGTGGATACTTTCAATGTGAATGTACTTGCACCATTAAAAATCAGAGGATAACAGAAAGAGCAGGCTGCAGTCCTGAATTCAGGGATACTATTTAAGAACCAATCCATTTCAAGATCACACATTCCTTACAGCTCCCAGCTCAAGCTCTCCCAGGAAATCTGAATCTGGGCAAGAAGTAAAGAGTTGTGGTCCAATGATGCTATTAAAATCCGGCCCCTTCCAATTAAACCTTCTGGTAGAGACCATGAAAATTCCAGTAGCAAATAATGAGTAGCATTCAATAAAAACAAATGGAAAGAGCCTTGCCATGGATTGTGAGAAGTCATGCCTGTGGTGCATGAAAATATGTATGAATAAAACAAATTATCTTCCTGAAAGTGATTCACATTGATCCTCAGATACAGTTGACATATGCAGTTCAATCCCATAGAAAATAAGGTTGTTGCACCTAGCCTCTCATTCACCACTTCAGTTTTCAATAATTAAAAGAGCGTGCAACTGTTCCTCCCAGTATTAATGAGATACTGACCAAAAATGAATTGACTCCACCTATACTTCACAGCCAACATTCCAAAGCAGTTGAGGCTTGCTGGGCTGGGCTTAAAAGGAAGCTAACACAAATAATGATGAAAATTCCACCACCTACCATGTCACACTCCTCAGGATCAGCAACCATTCCTTTGAGGCGATATCGAGTCCCTTCTTTTGCAAGACGTCCGGCAAATTCTTCAGCAGTGCCAGTTTGACTCCCGTAAAACACAACAAGGGATCTTCCTGAATTCTGAAGTTTCTTAACGAAAGATGTGGAAGAGGCACCCACCATGCTGGAAGGCCTTGAATAAACCAATTGTAGGTACAATCAAACTTATTTCAAAATTTTTTATGAATTAATGCAACCACCTCCAATTAGCTAGAATGATGCAAGGTAGAGAAACATTTGGAAAGTTTCAAACAAAGTCAAAGAACACAATTATCTGCTTGCCGCATTGCATACAACTGCATATATTTAAAAAGAGCAAATATCCACTGAAACCATAGATGGGATTTAGATTATTTATCAATCAACAGCACAGCAATAGAGTATTTCACATCCAGTTTCGCATCTATGCGCACTGGCGAGAGACTCAGTAAAAGTAATACTATGGCTAGTCCCAAAGCCTCAAATTCATAGGTAGACAATGCCATCATAAACACATGTAGAAACCTTCCAATTTTTCATTTTTAGGGAGATTTTTCGAGATACGTATATTTTTAAATACATTAAGTGACTCATTGAAACCTGCTCACAAAAATTAAAAAAAAAATACTTTTTGTGACCTTATGAAAATTATACAACTACACATTTGAATACTATTAAGTGAAAATGACAGGAATTTCAAAGGCAAGCAATTTCAATTTCTGAAAAAATTTTACAATAATTTATTGGCAGAAAGCCATCTAAAACCAGTCATTCTCTAATGGGCACCTTAATCCACTTTGCTCAGCAATAAAAAATAAGTCGCATGCAATCCTTGTACAGGAGACATGGCCGTGGGTTTTAGGAGAACACCTACTATGAAGGGTTATTTGCCTTTCTGCCAGGCTCTTAGTTCAGTACTAGTTAACATTGGACATTTTCAATGCACTTCTTACTTATTTTCAGGTTTGTGATCCAGTATTAAAATATAAGTTTAGCAGTGAAGGTACAAAGTTATCCATAATGGTCAAATTTCGGACCATGATGGGAACAAAGTTATCTGCTGTGGTTAAGTTTCAAACTGTGGGAAACACATAATTATCTGTAATGGTACACTAAACATTTATAATACATGAAGTTTTGAAAAACAATACACCTATAATATCCTTTTCAAATATCTTTGCGGCTTAGAGGTGGGCCTAAGTTTATTGGGGGTGAGGGAAGAGAAAGTCTCCCGTGTCTCCTGAAAAGCATGTGACTTCCCGAAAACCGACTAGAAAGCAGTTAATGGAGCCTAGCCTCTTCGGAATTCAGTCGCTCTCAGACCTCCGCTGCACATGCTTCATGGGTTTGTTAGCTGTGTTGCCAAACCTCTATTGTCTTTGTTCGCTTGGTGCACCGTAGCAACCCTCCTTTGATCTAACCTTTTACCTGCATTTTCCAGTTTGCCTAAAACCTTTCCTTCCCTTCACCATCACCCTACTACCTTTCCTTCACATCCTCATCACCTTTCCTCCTCCTCCTTTTTCCTCAATTGTTCTCATTATTATTTATCCTCGTTTTAATAAGGAAAATTCATTGCAGAATCATAGACTTTCTGGAAATTGGCTCTATGGAAAGTTTGGATAATTTCTAGGACAATTTTCTGGAGCGAGTGTGCTGAGGATGGATCAAAGGAAGATGAAATTATTGCTGTGAAGCCAAGGAAAGACAATAGTACACAAAGTGCTGCAGTATTTCCAGGGAGAAATAGAATTACAGAGACCAACTCTTTCTCTTGACTAAGAGCAAGGGACAGATATATGACAAGATACGCAAAGATACATGAAAAGGATTTAAGCAACTTATATTGTGTTTTTGTGTATCATTTCCAAACACTCTCAGTTAGTTACATAACTTACTAATTTAAATAGTGATTTGTACTAGTTAGATATGTCAATAAGAAACCCAAATTTCACCAGTACCCAAAGTTCTGCACCAGAGTTTGCATGCACGTTCTGGATGCAGATTTCCATGTACATGTTTTGCACCCCATTTCCATATGCATAAGTCGCTCCCAGGTTCTATGGCTGGATAATGTACACGGGTAATTTACTAGATGACACCTCCAGGTAACACATCTGAGTTGAGTAACACTGCTGTTTTTGGCATCCATAATTGGAGCATAGTGGCCACACCTTGGGTAATAGCCCTTGTGCTTTAGATTGCTGAAGGCCTAAACGAACATATTCTCTTGGGGGGAAATGAAGTTGGCCAGCAAGTAGGATTATGTAATTCCCACAGCCAGACAGGGATTCCACTGCCTGGATTCAGTCTTAGAAGGTAATAAGCTAAGTACCTCAGGATTTTTTCCTGACCTATGAACTCAGAGGCAGAGTACAGGTCATGGCCCTCACTGAAAAGGGCTCGCAGCATGAATGAGTGGAAGGTAATAAAATTGGTTGGTCTCTGGTAATAAAATAAACTTCTAAGCAAATATACACAGAAGTTTCTTTGAAAATTAAATCTACTTAAAACATGGAAATGTCTCCTTTTTTCTCTATCAGTCCACCAGTATATTCCCCACGACTACCATGACACGATTACATTGTCATCCTTCCAATTAGTCTTCCCACTACTTCCCTATGGTGGAACCCTAACTGCCAACGATTGCATGCTTCCCAGCTGTTTTCGTTTATCTCTCTGCAGACTGAACTATACTTCGGACCCCCTTCTTACAAAACCCCACTCTCAATCATTTTTAGACCAGGCACAATGCTTTCCTTGAACTTCCCATTAATGGGATCAACAAAGGAAACAAATTCTAAGCCTTGCAGGGTGCAGTTCAAAATTAAATGAGTGAGTTCACACAGAATACATGGTATCTTTCAAGAATGGAGATAGAGTTGGACCAGAAGTTTTGCACAACTTCATATTTACTTTTTGTCTACACTGTAGAGTTCCCTGCTAAGTTCCACATTCGAGTCTCGCACTCGCATTATGCACCCGCATCAAAAACTATTCACCATGTCCAGCACCTGTAACCACCCCTGCACCTACATCCAGCACCTGAACTCCAAACTCTGCATCTGCACTACAACACCCCAAAATTCACACCTGCCCTCAACACACAAATCCTATCCAGCACCTGAACACCACAACTGCACTCCACATTAGGGTCAGAGGCCCAGGGCAACACACAAATTGGAGGACCCTCATTGCAATGTATAGCCAACGTATACAACATTGAATGAATACACTCATGCATAATTTACAACATACTAGGACCTGTATAAGAATTTTGTGCTCTTAAAAAACTTGGGTTCTAGTTGGTCCCTTCTCATTCCTGCAGTTATTTAATACTTTTGCCAAGTGCTCATTAAGAAAAATCAATCTTAAATAGAAATGCACCCACTTTCCAACCACACATCCAGCTTCCAAGACCTATACCAGGGTGGCTACTGATATCCAATTTTCAAATTCCCTGACTTGTCCCTGATGAATTTACCAATTTCCCTGACCCATCGCCAAAAGGTCACCTATTATTGGAATATTATTTTACTGCTGAAAAATCTTCTACAGCAGCTTTAAATTTTCTAATCATCGTCTCATATTTTTAGAACTGCAAGCATGTATTTACTATAAACTAGTGTGCTCCAGCTACTTCTAGATCTGAGTTTCGGAAGTTAAAAAAAAAACGGTAGGTAAAATTTTCTGAACAACATAGCCTCAGATTCCCTGAGACGAGCGTAATACATTGTGATCATGATTTGTGACACAACTAGACAAATATCGCAATAAGGACATACAAAAGGGATACATTGTACATCTGATTCACAACTAATAAGATTCACTACTGAATACTCCACGAATTGATGGTGCTTATTCCATGCACGTCAGCGACGGGCGTTAGTTTTAGTTGGTGAAATAAAGGGCGGGAAAGACTAGACGATAAACATAATGGTAGAAAAATAATGAGGATTCCTATTCCAGTTTCATCCTGACTGTAACGAGAATTCCCTGAATTTTCCAGAAATTCAAAATTCATGTTAAAGAATAAACCAATTGTAACCCCCACACAAGATTTATTCACATTACCTTGATAATGACACATGGTGTGTCAAAACCTGGGTTGGTTTAAATAAATCTTGTGTGGAAATTACAATTGGTTTATTCTTTAACGTGAATATTAAGCATTTCCACAAAGTTATGCCTTCTGTCCTCAGTGAAATTCAAAATTCCCTTACAATTCAGGATTTCCTGGTTTTCCCTGACGATCGCCACCCTGTATATGCTCCCTACTATGCCATCCACCTACATCCCCTCCACTCCTTCATCCTGCACTTCCATCCTGCACGCACGCCTCACATCTCGCACTCAATTCCTTCATCCAGGTCCGAATCCTGTTCACTGTAAACCAGTGACTCATAAAGTGGGCGCTACCGCCCTCTGAGAGGCATTGTATTAATTTTGGTGGTGGGTGCTGGAGGCAGGATCCTGGCCAAGTGGTTCTACACACATTTCCTGGGATGAATAAACTATCTACATGTTAGATTTGAAATAAATATTAATTCAATCGAAATTTTATCTTTATTTTTATATAAACACCTGGATTTGGTTATGCTGCGCATGATTTGAAATCTTACGTTTGGAGGGCATTGGGATTAGGTTTGTGGAAAAAGAAAAGGAAGTGGTGGCTCGAAAATTTTTTCGAATCACCACCGTAACCATTCATCTCCTTGCACTTGCACTCTGGAACCTAAAATACAGCATTCTTGAAATGCGCTCATAAACTGAGATGAAAAAATTGGGTTTTCTGGGCAATTTTCACAATAACTGAGCCCTGAAAATGGAGATTTTTACGCGGGCTCCAACAGATAATTCTCAGATTAAAGCAGAAAACGGTAATTGGAACATACAGAGGATTTAAATTTTAACTGATTATTAGAAGCGAATAAGAACTGAGAAATTTAATAAAATAAAATATCGGAATCTTACCGCCTATTTCTTAAAGTTATTAGCGAATTAATACAGCAATTGAAGCCAATATGCGGTAGTTTAATGCGAATGGCGCAGCTATCGGCTTCTACAGCTGGACAACTGTGGTCATTAAAACATGTATTCGCGGTGTAATGCGCATTTATTTTTGTATCTTAACTCCAGTTTTCAATAGAGAATCCATTTCACCAGCGAAAGCAGGTTTATTTCTTCTTAAAACAAAAAAAAATGTCTAATTTAGTGCCCGTTTTGAAACACGTAGTTCGGCCGGTTAGGCCACCCTAAAATACTCACTGCATGGTGTACGAGCGTGATGCTGCGGCGGCGGCGGCTGCAGCCGTGGCCTCGTCTTTACGACTCTGTAACCGCGGGCGCACAAACCAATAAAACACGACGCCCACGAACGTGGCCAGCAGCGCCATGTCCACGTAGCCGAACATGGCGCCCCCTTCATCCTCCGGCGGCGAAGGCATATCCTCCAGCGGCGAAGACATGTCCTCCTCCGTCTGGACGCCCTCTGCAAAGACACAAGAGAAACACACGTGTAGTAACCGACAGAGGCTCATGGAAATCGCGACGTAAAACGAAACGACGTGTGACGGAACCAGATATTAGAGACCACTCTAAATTCCATCATTTATTTATTTGAAAAAGTCCCAAAAATGGCACAAAGGCTTTTAACATTGGATGACTACCAAACAAATAAACTATAAGCATTAACAAAATATAAAATAATAACAGAAAATAGAATAGATACAGAAGAACATGCAAGCAGATACAGAAGAAAGTGCACAGGGACTTAGGGAGGCGTTAATTACTAAGTTTGTTTTTTTTGCCTCCATTAAAACAATTAAATGGCTATTTAAGATACGATAAATATCAGTAAATTATAAAAAACGCGAACATAAGTATATATGTGTTCCATTTTATTAGCATTACACCGGGAAAAATTTTCCGAGAGCCCTTGATTGCAAGGACGTAACATCGAATCAGACGTATATCCGAGGGCTCACTCTATATCATGAAAATAAACAAGTAGAGAACCAGAATCCTAACGTGTGGAAGAGATAAGCTGATACCAAAAGTAAGAGGAGATAGATTGGAGCGAGGGGATCCCTTCACCTTCCCCGTGCGGTACTTCCGAGGTACGAGACGCGTGGAACACACGTGGAACGGAAGAAGTGCTATGGAAGTCGAGCGTAGAATAGCCCAAGCTGAGAAAGCAATCACGATGAAAAGGCAATTCTGTGTTCAAAGTCTGTAGGACTACGAACAAGCAAAACAGTACGTGAAAAAATCTTTGTGGAGGGTGGTACTCTGTGGATCGGACACAGGGTCATTGGAAAAGCAGACCATAAAATATAAGGGACATTCGAAACATAAGTGTTGGTGGAGGATGCTGAAGATCAACTGCACGGATAAAATAAGGAATGAAGAAGTTTACACGAGAGAAGAAGAAGAAAAGACCGCATGGAACGCTAAACAGAAAAGAAGAATGACATGTAGGGGGCCCTGAGGCAAAATGGGTTTGTGTAGAAATAAACTGAAAGAAAAATAGTGGGATAAATTCCAAGATGACGGCTAAGGGATGAATATATAGACCGAAAAAGAAGGATAGTACATAAGAACAAGTGTTAGATCTTTTTCCTTTGGTTTAATAGATCATAAAAATGTCACACTCGCTGAAATAATTACATTTTATCAAGAAATAAAATTCCATCACTTTCAATGATCAGCTTAGCATTGTAAATGATAATTAACTTAGTTTTTCCACATAGATTTATTATACAAAGACGATCTAGGTTTCGACGAAGCTCGTCGTCATCAGGTACACGGTAGAAGAAGACACTAAATGAAGAAGAGAAACAGAAGTTCTACCTTGTAATTGATGATGATGAGCTTCGTCGAAACCAAGGTCGTCTATTTATAATAACTCTATGTGGAAAAACCAAGTTACTTATCATTTACAATGCTAAGCATTTCACGATTCCACGAAGTCACCTCCGAGACAACGGATATTAATAATCAATTGAATGTGGGATGCACATTGAGCGCAATCTTTATCCAGACTCAGATATTCCGAAGATATTTATCTGAGGAAGAACCTAATCTGCGGCTACTGGCGAACATTTATTGGCACCTTTATCTGAGAAAATTTCCTGAAAGAATTGAGATTAACGTATTAGTCTATTGCCGGAGAACTTTCACGATAGGAGGTAGAAAAATTAAATCTAGTTTAGAACAACGGCATCAAATAGTATCCAAGATATGATCATGCAAAGCGGACAACGCCTCCGTAAGCAACGGTAAAAATCATTCCGAGGTCACACATTTTAATAAATATAATCAAACTTTAATTACTACAAATTGAACCGGCAGTATACCAGAAATGATGCTGAGAATGCTTCATTAGTCAAGCGAATAGATGTGGAAACTTCGGCGATCAAAATTCATAGTAAATGTTCTTCATATTGTTTTAAACCAGCAAAGAGGACATATCAGGCGCAGAAATGTATTCTTTCCACAGCATGGAATATAACACAATGACATTTTATCGCTAAAAAGTAAATATTGCCACTCCAAACCACTCCAGGGAGTTATGAATGGAATGTATAATAATTTTAATCGTGAGAAAAAGAACGACTTTTAAGGAGATAAAGCAACCACTCGCTTGAGAAGTTTACCCCTTCCAGAGGGAAACAAAATTCGAGAAGGATTCAGCAAATTTTATATGGCTGAGCATTTTAGAATGTATACTTCGATTTCGCCGGTCAAACGTCCCGCCAGAGAAAAAGCGACAGCGATCGATTGATAATTAGACGCCAAATTTGAACGGGATGAATTCTCGAGTATTTCCTCAAGGCTTTTACGGGAGGATGTTGGGTAGGCGGGAAAGGGGAAGAAAGAGAATAGGTTTTACGTAAGTGATGAAGAAGGGAAAGACATACGCAGAGATAAAGAGATAGGTACAATTGGTGGTAACGGCCGCACACATGAAAAATCTAGATTATTTTTGCTGACTTCCACTAAAATCAATCTTAACCGTGAGAAGATATTCATACCTCCCGCAAATACAACGATAAAATACGTAGATACTGCCACGGTTAAAAAAATTACCTGGACCAAGGAAAGAGCCACGGACTTTTGGCTTTCCGGGCTAATACACAGGTCACCATGCTACCCTAGCTTTCCAAATTTCATAGAAATAATGGAGCAACCAGATGATTTTTTTTCATGGCGGTGATTTCCTCGTATTTTATCGCCATATTAGGTAAGAATATCTTCATGAGTATCCAATCGCCGCATAGTGCTGGTATAGGATGCAACCACATGGGCGGTGGCTTCTGTTAATTTCCTAACTTCCTTGCGTTACCATCTTTGATGGACCGCTTGGAATTCACATCTGGTACCCTTGTTTCCACCAAAATTATCTCGCCGTCGATTAATTTAATAAACAGTAAAATGAACGATACATCCAGAGACGCATGTTAAAGCTTACCTGATTTTTCTTTAGCCCTAATGTATGGGGATATTTATTTTGGAGAATTCTCTCTCCACATCTTGTACGATTTGATTCTCATTCCGTCGACGTATTAAGCGATAATTAATGCGACAACCACAGGGATATCGATGGAATAAAGCGTCGAATAATCCCTATTATCATTACTCCCTATTTTGAATGAATAAAGTCGTAAGAACTAACAAATTTCCACTTTATCGACCCAAAAAAATCTCGTACACGCAGTCTCAACTGTCAGCAGAATATCGTGAAAACACATTTCACCATTTCGGGTAAATTTGAAATAAAATCCCTGTTCATACAAATCCTCCATCAGGGACCCTACAAACAGGTCTACAGCGCGATTATCTGTCAAATTCAATCTTCATGATTGACCCAAACCACCCCAATCATTTCACCCAAGCACCAGATGTTTCGGGGTCGCAAGAAGTGTCTAGTTCGGATACCTAGGGCAGAACAACCGGTACAGTAGGTCAGAGCAGTTACCACAGTTGTGACCTCCAAATTAATCACCTCCTAGCAATGCTGTAAATTTTTCATTACTATTTCCTGATCACGAGCAGGATCTTCCAAACGGTTCCTCGATACCAAAGCCAGAGTCACGTGAGCATTAATTCGAATAGCCGTTTTACTATACATATATTTTTTCGGGCATATTCCATATCTGTTTCCTCACGTCATATATTATACCAAATCTTAGCCATAGGAAAGTTCGCTAACTAGTTCAAAGACTTTCCGTACATTATTTTCTTTAAAAATATGAGCAAGGAGCGGAGAAATCGTGCTAGGTTTTGATAATACCTCAGTAACACCTTCGGATGATTCTGCTGCGCCCGCACTGATTTAGATCCACTATGTTGCTCGTAATCATTTGTTAAACAAAGAAATTATGATTCATAAATTGTTGGCTTTGTAAAACATAAGTAAACACAAAATTATCCGCAGTATTATTAATCGCGACCGTGTCCATCGACTAGATAGGAGTTAACAGGAGTTTCGCTCATTTAAACGACACACACAGTGTACTGAATTACAGCATACGGCATTGTTCGAACGGTATTACGTAGATCATCCATGATAAAACATTTATGATAGAAAAGCAAAAGAAATTCACAAATTACTCACCACGAAATGTTAATTAGAAACAATTCATGTTGATGCTCGCGTTACTGTCAACGGCACCCGAAATTCCTCAGGCCTGTGCACGGAAATACCGGATAATTAGATGACCCACGTTTAATTACACAATGCAAAAAACAATAAAAAATACCGGTGTGCCGATAATATTGCGTCTGTACTAACAGTTCCGAACAAGAATTTCTTTAAATACTAGAAGGTTAAATGCATGTACTTCTTTAGGTCCCGTCCGTGCCTCAAGTTCTGTATTGGTAATACAGAACTTTATCCGTGCCTAGGCGTGCACGCCATCTGGGGTAGCAAGACTTCGGCGGGTTGTCAGTGCACGAAATCAAGAGAAGATGCAGCAGAACAAAAGAAAAAGGCCGGAACAATAAACTTATAAGGTAGGATTTTTGTTAATGAAGAGATTGGGGTGAAACTATGCATACATATTCTGGTTAGTGATTTCCATGGATTATAGGGAAAATAACTGCACCATACCGGTTTGGGGTTTTCCGCAATCCAAAGCTATTTTAACGAGTGGCCTTGAGGCACACAACAATCACGACCTTCCTCCTGAGCTTTCCCTTTTCTTAGGTGGCTGATTCCTTATTTTCTTTCCCAACTCCTTTTCGTCCCTCGTATCCTCCGCTCTTCTCCCTCATGCCCCTTCCACCTTCCCCTTGGTCTCCCTCTGGGCCTCTTACGGTAGTCTGAGCGAGCGAAATATCATTTTGCTTAGAAATCGATGAATTTGGTTTCATTTAAAGTAAAATATCTCACCCTTCTAATGACACCAAAAATTCAACCCCTTGCCAAATTACTTAAGGAGTTAATTGCAAAAAATACCAGCCCTTTTACATGGGAAATGGCACGTGTATGCACTCCAGAGACATTATTTACAAAATGAGGAATTTCTACCATTTAGATGTCGTAACTAACAGCGTGTAGTTTGTATGTTTTCTCAACTATTTTTGAAAATTAATCATACTGTCACCGCAATAAGCTCCTGGGTATCACAAAAAACCGTCCGTTTTGAAGGAGTTTCAAACGCACCACGCGAAAAATATGAGTCAAGTTAAAGACGTATTGAGATATTTTCATTTAATTACTTTTTATTTCTGTCATATAAAGCTATATTATTGCACCATTAAAAATGCAATATTTAATTCATGTGTCCTACAGCTGGCGAAAATAAAACGTATAATTCGAATACGGTCTCTATTATGACTAGGGAACTATCTCCCTCGGACTACCTTAAAAATCCACCTTCAGGCAAAGCATTTTTTTCGCACAATTTCGCTATCCTCCCTCCTCATCCGATGCCCACATCCGATGCCACACCAGCGTCATCAAATTTCCTGAGCCGTCTTTGAAGCCTCAACCACTACAAACATCTCCCGGATGATGTTATTTCCAATCCTGTCCTTCCTTGTCTTTCACTTAACCCATTTTGGCATCCTCATTTCTGCCACATCTAGTTTCTTCTCTAACACCTTCTAAACCGACCAGATCTCATACTGCCATATATTATGGCGGTTCTCACCACTCCCTTAAAAAATCTTTCCCTTTAACCTTTCCTTCATTCTTCTGTCACACAGCACACCTGAAGGTCTTTTCAGTTCATCCACCCCGCTTGGATCCTGTGGTTCAGCCTCCCCTTTCCAAACCTCCACTTCCGGTGACAAAGGAGCCAAGACTTGTGGACTTCCTCTCCCTCTCCAACTAATAACTCCATCCACTCCCCCCTCCCCCCTACTCTTGCCGTCTCAACCCAACCACAGACGTTCCGAGAGGGGCCTTTGCCACCGCAGCTACCCAAACACCCAGTCACCTTCACGTGACGTCAAGGGTGGCTGCTGTTAACTCGAGCAACTTGGCGGAGATTGGCCATCAACCCCAATCAGGGTGGCTACTGATATCCAATTTTCAAATTCCCTGACCTTTCCCTGACATTTCCCTGATGAATTTACCAATTTCCCTGACCCATCGCCAAAAGGTCACCTATTATTGGAATATTTTTACCCGCTGAATTAAATTTTTTACGGCAGCTTTAAGTTTTCTAAATTTTCTGATCATCGTCTCGTATTTTTAGAACTGCAAGCTAGTATTTACTATAAGATAGTGTGCTCCAGCTACTTCTCGTCCTGAGTTTCGGTAGTTAAAAAAAAACGCGAGGTAAAATTTTCCGAACAGCATAGCCTCGTATTCCTTGTGACGAGCGTAATACATTGTGATCATGACTTTTAACACAACTAGGCAAATATCGCAATGAGGATATACAAAAGGGATACATTGTACATCTGATTCACAACTAATAAGATTCACTACTGAATACTCCACAAATTGATGGTGCTTATTCCATGCACGTCAGCGACGGGCGTTAGTTTTAGTTGGTGAAATAAAGGGCGGGAAAGACTGGCCGATAAACGTAATGGTAGAAAAATAACAAGGATTCGCATTCCAGTTTCTCCCTGACTGTTACGAGAGAATTCCCAGACTTTTCCAGAAATTCAAAATTCCCTGACAATTCCAGGTTTTCCCTGACGATCGCCACCCTGTCAACGGAAACCAAATCGTGGAATGAACGACTGCACCCTAGAGGCTCTCATTAACATCTGAAACAGGAAAAACAATTTTCCCGGCGTATCTGGTGGATAAATATTTATCGAGTGTTCCACCGGGTAAGGAGGTCCAGAAGTGCCGACGTTTCGGAGAACGACCTGCTCTCCATCTTCAGGGGTTCTGAAGACGATTCTTTAAGAGATTCTAGGTGATTCAGAGCCCTGAAGATGGAGCACGTCGTTCTCCGAAATTCAGGACTTATGGACTTCTTACCCGGCGGAACACCCGAGAAATATTTATCCAAGGAAAACACTCCTCATTACAGATATTGCATACAGCAAACGCGATTGGAAGACTACAACATCTGTTGAATACCTCCGAGTTTAACTAACCAACAATCTCTCGTGGAGCAAAAATATTTGGGAAATAATTAACTGAGAAAGTTGCGGTTGATTGTGGTTGAGGAAATTCTTAGGAGGAGGAATATTAGGATTCTTAATAACAGGAGGGGATGTATGAAGCAGTGAATGGGGGAGGAAATAAAGCAGAGTTAGGTGTATAAGTATGTACTTATGAGTAAAACTTAGTGACTGCCAACCCCGAAAGGGAACGGCTTGATTGGTATGTATGTCTGTAATTAAGCTAATCGTGTACTGGGATTTGTTGAAACGAGTACAATAAAAGTGCACCGATAAAGTCAGCTACTTCTCCTTTGTTAGATCCCACTTGGAATACTAGTGTTCGGGATCCCCAGGAGGTAGGTTTGAAAACAGAAGCGTGCAGGGAAGATCCGCAAGGTACGCACAAGGACGTCGAGATAATTTCGTTTGTGTTACCAACAATTACCAAAACCAGGGATGGAAATTGCTTTCAGACCGCCGATTAAAAAATAAGAGTCTTTTATTGGATTCAAAACTAGTACATTTTCTGGCGAAGTTACAAACATCTTACGAGTGCAAACATACAACGGTAGACCAGATCATGGGGATAAGATTACGGAAAAAGACTGCAGAACAAATTTAAAACGTCGTTTTTCCCGCGCTCAATGGGGGACCTCAATGTTTGCCATTGAGACTTTGAAGTGGGTTTGTCGACAGGTCGAGTCACTCATTTGCTCCCTGTTGCTTGTTCCTTAATCTGCAACGTAGTACTAACATCAAGTTTCGCATGATTCCTACACGACTCCTGTACTTAAATTATGTAGAGGTACATACATTAGTATAAATAGTTTCTGCAGAGCTGGTAGCATACCTATGGTGTGGTGCATGTTGGTGAAAGTTAGATTATAGTGCATGTTGGCGATAACTCGCCCCATGCCACACACCTTTGAGGAGTCTTGCAGAGTAACATGACGATGTGGATGGGGCAGGCCACACAAGTATGTAGCGTCTGATCCGGAGCGGGAATCTGTCCATAAAACGTTTCCCAAAACTTGGGGGAATGAATAGGACTAGAATATGGAATGACATATGTTTCGTGATATTTCGATTACATACTCACAGACTTCCTTATAAACGCGAAATAAAACATTTTATATTATTATAACGGCTGAAAATAAATATAAAGGCGTCACGTTGAGTCAAATATTCGAAAAGACATTTCAAAAGAGTTGGGCATAAATTTCGATGACGCGCCGACAACTATAGTAGTAGCAGGCTCAAAGTAAGGAAAGAACTTAAAATATAGCTGTAGCATCATTTCCATTACTGCCAGTATGGCGAGTTCCAACGAATTAACGGATGCAGTAAAGTGCAATGTGGCCCTCGAGTATTTTTTGACACATTTAAACAATTATTAGTGTGTGCTCTAAATGACCCACGATTTCCGCTCCAGCCACTCTGTAGTTGGGATTTGGAAATTTAGGATATCCTTGAGGAAAGGGAAGCCAGGAAAAATAATAGAGGAGATGGAGAGCGAGGAAATTGGGACAAAGCGGGGTCAAATGCAGGGACAGCAAAGGTCACGAGAGCGCAGCAGATACTAAGGAGGCGATTTATAAAGGAGGGGGCGAAAGTCAATTTAGTGTATGGCTACGGAGCAGTTCTCATTTGCACGTAATTGACAGTGCAGCAGGACTAAAGGAGAACGCTGTCGTCAAACTTAAGTTCCGTTTGCTCACTTCCAACGCCTCAGTCAGCACGAAACCATTTCCAACATCGCGCTCAGTTAAAATAAGTAACTCGATGGGAAAAACAGAAGGGGCATGGCCATTGGAAGACTCATTAGCCGCGGTCAGATTGGTCTCGTAGCTGGCTGCTGGTCGCGGCACGCTGATGACAGCACCAGCAGCCAGCGAAGGAATAAGGGTTCACACACTTGCGTCTGCAAGGCGAGTGCAATGCAGCTAGTATATAGAGAGCCTGATATTTTATTATGGTTCGAAAAATGTTGCCGGCACAAAATGTCATCAATTGGTGTGAGCCGTGAAGTTTTGAGATGTTTGCCAATGATTGGAGCAACAGAATCATACGAGAAAATGATCAAACGTTAGAAAAGATCCTGGTGGTTTTGGCCTAGGATATCAAGAAAAGGGCAGTAGGGGGCATGAGGAATTGAAAGAAGATGACCCATGTCAGCTTTCTTCCTTCGCAACAATGTTACAACAATATTAAACTACGACCACGTGTTGCCGTGCCAGCCGATGGTAGGCTACAATGATGTTTGCACAGTGGGAATGTCACGTGACAGATAGTAGCTAGTAGGCAGCGCAAAAACGTAAAACATGTTCAACTGTTGTTTTGGCTGGCAAATACTAGCAGGCTGGCGTTCACTCTCCGCTGCTTCTCTGTCAGATTATGCTGCTCGCCGGAAAATTCACCAGCAAGCAGCGACCGGCAGCCGGCAACTAGCCTAGTCTGACCGCGGCTATAAATGTGCAGTTCGTAGAATCTAAAAAAATTAGTCCGATAGCCCACTGATATTGACAACATCGCACCTCAGACCAAATGATGATGTAAACAGGAAACGAATCTCTATACGAGCCCATACTGTGTGAAACATACCTGAATGTGAAACTATAGCGATGGACATTCACCTAGGGAGGAGGGATGTAAATGTAAGACGGATAAACAGAGAAGTTGATAAGTTCCTCGAAGATAATAGCAAGGTGGGCAGTTAGAAATGTAGCCAATCAGTAAACACGCCCAATACCGTTTAAGGAAAGCTATCACATGACCGGAGAATTCATGATGGTGGCCATAGTTAAAAATCATACGCCTGCGAAAGAATATTTACTTTGCACATCTTTCTAGGCCAACTCATCTGATTTTATTTTGGACGGACTCTATCTCCAAAAATAAAAGCGCAGCCAATGAGTTTCCAAGATAAAGTGTGGTAGGTATGTGGAGGAGGCTATGGTCTAAGTAAGCAACCAGCTTTCAGAGATAATTAGGACGGTTCCAGGAAATGAACACCTAATTATCATGAGGGAATCAGAACGCGGCTGTCGGCGCGATAGGAAAATGAAGTGGAAGAAAGAGAGGGAATGGGCCGTGAACGAGAAATTAACACGAAGGGAGAGAGGGCGATCGAGACGCGAAGGAGCAATAAACTGGTGGCCACCACCACCACTTGGTTCAAACACTACCCTATACGCAGAGGCAAGCTTGAAAACCGCTAGAAGGGTGACGTGGAGGCATAAAATTTATTTAATTGTTCATTAAAACACCAAAAACAGCAACTAGGGCCTTTACATCTGGCTCAATAAATAGGATAAAATAAAAATAACAAGAAAAAACAAAAGCAACAGTTTCTGATCATTGCATTTAACAAATGATGTGGTACGAAGTCACTCGCACGGGTGCATAAGTTCCACCGCGACAGTGGCTTTGTAAGCACGACTTCGTCTCATGTGTTACAATGTACACTTGAGGCCTGAACATCTAGTTCGCATAAACCCCCCTCGAAATTCGCCTTAAAGGAAGATGGCTTGGTGGCACTTATAGAAGACGGTGCAGATGCAGAAGGAGGAACGTCATCGCCAGTGTAGGGGGAGGGATTTGGTGGCACTTATTCCCTCCCCCCTTGGACGCCGGACTACTAATAACGGACTTAAGTTATAAATGAAACAAAATTACTATTATTGATAAAAATATGTATTTTGCATAATAAACTGAAATAAATATATATTGAACTAACTGGCTAACACACCTGACCGGCAATTGGGATATCCTGGTTCGATTCCCGGTCAAGTCAAATGATTTTTTTCATGGCGAATTTCAACCCTGGTGAAAGCAACAATATTCAACAACATCCAAATAGGCAATTTTGAGGCTGGGAAGAAGAATGTTAAGCAGTGCGTTTCAGTAGGGAGGAGAATATGCTGCGTACAGAGAAAAGGTCGAGGATTGGGTGAACGTTGGCAAGGCTATTGAATAATAACGGTGGGCGGTAGAATAGGGATCGTTGGGAAGTGGAGGGACGGAATTTGGGTACGAGTAACATACCTACTTTACGAGTGGTGCGGGCTGGGATTTTTTTTAAAGAATTCCACCGGTTAAGGTAGGCTTTGCTGAATGTCAGAGAACCTCCTTCCGGTTTTCTACACTTTCAGGGGCGTAGCTCGCTTTAGTGTATCCTTTTTCGCCTCAGCATATGATCTGCCCTTCTTCATCCTGTCCATGACACCTATCCACCTTCTTCCTCTTCCCCGCTTGCCCACCATCCTTCCCTCTATCACTCTCTTCAGCAACCCATCGTCCCTTCGTTACTTCCTCCACCCACCTACTCTGCCGATCTCGAATTTCATTCAAAATTTTCCTTTCCTCGCCCACCATCTCAAGCACTTCCTCGTCAGTCTTCGTCTCTATCCCACTCACCTTCCCCATCCTTCTCCACACCCACATCTCAAATGCCTGCAGTCTATTCACGTCCTCCTCTCTGATGGTCCACGTTCGTGCACCATACAACGCTACGCTCCATATCAAGCTCCTCACCAGCCTCTTCTCTCTCTTGCCCAATCCTTGCCCAATGTTCCAGTCATCAGCTCCCTTCTACCACTGAACACCTCCTTAGGTAGCGCTATTCTCTTCCGCATGTCTTTGCTACTAAGTCCGTTTTCTTTTAGCGTACAACTTAAGTAATTAATATGCTCTACTTGCTCCACTTTTTGTCCTCCGACTTTAATCACCAGCCTCGCTTTCTTTGTCCGAGAGAATCTTCTTACAGTTTATCGTCATTCTGAACATCCCCCACTGCATCTCTAAAGCATCTACCTTAACTTGCAGACCCTTCGAAGTTCCACAAACCAACGCCCGATCGCCTCCGGCCACCTACTCTGCCGATCTCAAGTTTCATTAAGAAGTTTCCTTTCCTCGCCCACCATCTCAAGCACTTCCTCGTTAGTCTTCCTCTCCGTCCACCTCACCTTCTCCATCCTTCTCCTCACCCAAGCGGATTGAAAAACAGGAGAGAAGAAGAGGATCAGAGGGGAAGGACCCGTTCATGACGGAGGGTAGGAATTTAAGGCCCGAAGTCAGTCGGAGAGGAGGAAGGCGTGAGAAGCCTAGAGATGATGGGATATCATCACGAGAGCTACGTCAGAGGGAGAGCACGCGATGACGGACCACGACTGAAAAGAAATCAAGCTGGGACGGTTGAGTGATTTCAAAGTAGTGGGGGACGCAGTTGTCCTGACGGGAGAGCAGTGAGAAAGAAAGACGGAAAAGTATGTTTATCATTCCGGGGAAAACATGTCCCCAAGGAATATTACATCGTCTAGATTCACACACACGGAATATCAGCAAGATTTAAATATATATAAATGTCACAGTATGCAACATAATGTTTAACTAAGATTTCAAAAGAAGGCACAAAAACAAGGTTACAAGAGATGTATAAGGAGTAACAAAGCAGCAGAATTTCAAGAATATATCAAACGTCGCAGAAAGTATCTGCATTTCTAATTCACTTAAAGTTGCGTTCACGCGAAAAAACAAGAAAATTATTACAAGAAAAGAAAGCAAATCAGGTATCGAAACCGGAAATATTTTATAGAAATATCAGGTGCCGCAGAAAGTGACACAATGTTGAATTTTCTTGCAGCCATATATGTTCGATGACGTGGAACATCGAATTCTTCCATGCGGCGCTGCGTGTGGGACGGTCGTTCGTTCGAGCATAGTACAGTACATTTCGCTTTAAACATGTAGGAATTACTGTAGTCATTACACAGTATATGAACACTGCCTTATGAAGTAAACGCCTACTTTGTACTTCAAGACATCCAATATTTTCGAAGTGTGGTGTCAAGTGTTCATAATATTGTATAAGAAATATACCCATTGAAAATAAGTATTGAAAAAAATCCTGAATCCTCTTAAGTTTTAAATTCAGCACTTTCGTAAGGTTGGGATATACCATTCAGCAGTAGACTATTCGAGCAGCAGCACCATTGGATGGGTAGTGAACATCAGGAAATACTAATTTTCAGGCGAATTGGTCAGTAGTTTCATTAAGTCGATTGGAAACCCCACTATATACAGAGCCCATTCTGAAATTGCTGTAATAACCTCGTTAAAGAGCGACATTTGGTCAAAGGTGATCCCTAAATCATTGTGGGAATCAAGAGGTTTAGAATACAAGGTTTACATAAATACACAGTAAAACGGTTACTCAAACACTTAGACACGCTGTCACGAATTCTCTCGCTCACCAGGGAGCGGATGCGGGTTCCCGCCATTATGGATCATCTATGAAATGCTGTCATATTGAATTCAAAAAAGGGCTGCAAGGGGAAGGAAGTCGAGAGAGAGAGAGGAACGTAGAGGAAGCAGCGATAAAGAGAGGAACGCCAGGAATTCATTTCGAAGTTTCTGCGAGAGGGGAACGGATTTGAAGCCGTGGAAGACGTGGGGAATTTGCAAGCGAGGAGCGCGAAGAGCTGCGTGAGAGATGATTGAAGGGGAAGGGAAGCTTTGGATTAAAGGTGAGATTATCATGTAAGGTATATTCTAGGGATGAGTCGATTCCACTTTTTTTCGATTCCGATTCCATCGAGTACCTATTATTCTTAATAAACAGGTGGGATATTGATATACCAGTAGCGTACGACTATTATTTAAATTCGTGTATAAGCTGAAATAAAATAAAGAAAATTAAGTCGCTCAAAAAGTATATTTATTAACAAATAGCAAATATATCATCAGCTTATAGAGGTAGATAAAAAGTACAAATGGATAGTCTACACCCAAAATTTCTGAGATAAATATGATGTGATAAATGAAATTTTATTTGAATATTTACCTATCTGGAATCGATGGAATCGAAATCGACTTTAGGCGATCGATTCTCGATACCGGTCCTAATGCTGAGAATCGGTGGAATCGAGAATCGACATTTGGATTCGACTCATCCTTAGCATATTCTATCAACCTATCTGGCAGCGAGTAGCCAACTATCAAGTCATCATCAGTGAAATCAAGCGCCTTAGCGAGAGCGATATCTGTAATTATTTTTAGCCAGACCTCATGGCTCTGCATCACATGATACTGGAATGCTATCACCCTAGCGAATATGTTCGAACCTAGGCTGAATTACGCGTCGAGTGAAACGGGCTTAGGACGAGAAACCAAGGAACGATTCTCAGCTCTGTGAAGGCGTATCCAGTGTTCCCAAAGACGCGGAATAATACGATTATGCGTGGGAATTTTGCGTAGGCAAGAAAAGAAATATGGTGCCAGATACCTATTACAAAAAAGGGAGGAATTGTATTAATAGAATCAGCGAAATACAGAGCATACGGAGAGAATACTTAATGTATTTTTATGGGTAAAAGACGATGGAAAGCAAATGCTTCAGCGATCACGGGAACCCGATTCCCATTAAGAAAATACATAATGACTTGAAAGCTGTTCGAGTTGGAGAGGTGACTAGAGTACTGGCTAACTATACGGACGGCCAGGGTTCAAATACCGGCAGAGGCGGAAGTTTTTCAGAGGAAACCCGATCCCTACTTGAGTGTCTTGTGGAGGACTGCTTAAGTGCAGTACTCCGTCTGTCGGATGAGACGTAAAGCCGTGGTCCCCTTGGCGCCTTTTGTTAAGAGCATGCTACCGCCGACGCCGGGTTTCTATCCACCCATCCTCCCTTAACTGGCCCCTATGGCGCAAATGGAAGGAAAGTAAGACCAAATAAAAGATCGTCGGCTTTCCCGGCGAATAATATTAGTAAAATTTATTCTCGGGTTTGGCACCGGGTAAGGCTATTAACCCTAGAACGGTAACGTGGGGTGAAAAAACACCCCAGAGCCGTTTAAATCGCGCGCCAAAAAAAACTGCTCACGACTGCGACTCGGGACCTATACCATAATTCATTTCAATCGTCTGGAAGTAGGGATAGCCTGTTTCCCACATCAGTGCCCCGCGTAGTCTCGAGCAGTAAACATTGAAAGTGCGAGTGGGGTGTTTTTTCACCCCGCGTTACCGTTTACGTATACTTTTTGTTTTTTTCGAGTTTTTTCCTTTTTTTGTGTACTTTTTGGGTAAGTATTACGCGTACAGTGCCTAACTACATATATAAATATATATACCTATATATATCAAATAACCTAATTTACTGGTGTTTTAATTATTCAAAGATCCCAAATATGGCAAGACGGTATAACCTGCGATCTTCGGATGCTGGATTACAATAATACTATGTATATTTTTTTATAAATTGTATGTGCTTATTCCTTTAAAATAAAGCCATTTTTTTCAATTTGAACAATTTCTCACTAGTAATACCCATTTCCGCGGCTAACATCAATTTTTCGATATTTTCGAATTTGTGCACTTTCATATCTCAAAATAATTACACTTTTTTCAAAATTGGAGGAAACGAGTCATACTATCTGAAAGCTTAGTATCTCCCATTTATAATGCCGTTTGATTTACTTGATTCGGGTGAAAATTCATTAAGATATAGCAAATTTCCGAAAAGATGTCATTTTGCTTATTTTTCGCGTTTCTCGACATTCAAAATCGTTTTTCTCCGATCTCGCTAACTGTAAATAAAAACTCTCAATGTCACACGATTCTACGTTAAAAGACGAATAAAATGAGCCCCTATAGAACTCTTATAGTCATAATGGGTCCGAGATACGAATTTTTGAAAATTGGGGTGTTTTTTCACCCCACGTTACCAGATTAGGTTGGAAAAAATAGCGTTACCAGTCTAGGGTTAAAGGCCAACGTTTCGACGAGAAACTGTCTCTTATCCCTGCCTCTAATCTAATCAATCTTAGCCCTGATGACGATGAGAGAGTTTCTCGTCGAAACGTTGGCCTTTAATAGCCTTACCCGGGGCCGAACCCGAGAAGATTTTACTAAGTAGTAAGACCAAATTTTACGTCTTATGCAATTTAACCACAATCACCACACTATCGTAGACGCAAGTTTAAGTAACTTCAGTCAAGCAATGAGGAGGTTAGCAGAAAATATCGTAAGAGACAAAGTTTCTGTACTACTGCTCACTTCGATTATAAAATGAAACTACAAGGAACGTTCCTTATCTTGAAGTTATTGGTGACATGTAGAAAACCGTAAGTGGTACTACAGCGTAAACCGAGTAATTGATGAGGAAAATACTTAATACACTTAGAGCGATAACAGTCACCTCCTCACTTTTTGTAATTTGACTGGGAGTTACCCAAAGATAGTGATACATTACAAATTACACCCAACATCCTACGACGGCTACCGATGCATGTTACCAGCATTCCTTTTAGACTGGCCTCATCGCATCGCGAGGATCTTCAAAGATCACTAAACATAGCGTACCAGGTTCTCCAGGAATACAGCATGAAAATAAGTAAGACGAAGACCAAAATCCTAGTTTAAATATCTTTTTCGGGCTTCGCACCGGGTATTGTTTTCACAATCCGCCGACGTTCCGGAAAACGACTTGTTTTCCATTTTCGCGGCACGTGTTATTTCCGCCGTGGCCACTATAAGTGTTATAGTGGTCACGGCGGAAATAACACGTGCCTTGAAAATGGAAAACAAGTCGTCTTCCGAAACGTCGGCGGATTGTGAAAACAATACCCGGTGCGAAGCCCGAGAAAGATATTTAAATATAATTCCGCGGGAAAATCTTAAATCATTTATTAAAATCCTAGTATTCGGAAGAGAGAAGACGAATGCAGAAGTCACCCTGAGAGGAGAGAAATGAAAGCAATTGGATTCCTCCACCTATCTCGGAAGCACCATCACGCGGGACAAAGAAGAGGTACCAAGGACATCAAGCGGAGAATAGCCCAAGCTAAGAAGACGTTCACAGGAAAAAAGACAACTGCTTAGCTCAAAGAGGATAGGACAACAAACCAGGAAACAGTATATGTGAAAACCTTTGTGTGGAGCGTAGCACTCTATGGATCGGAAGCATGGACCATTGGAAGAGGTGACCAGAATAGACTAGAAGCCTTCTAATCCTAGTGCAAGAGGAGGATGCTGAAGATAAAATGGACGGACAAAAGAAGAAACGATGAAGTGTACAGAAGAGTAGAAGTGGAAAGGACCAAATGGAGCACCATTCAGAAGAGAAGGAGGAGATGGATTGGACACACCTTGAGACACAATGGGTTTGCGAGGAACAGCATCGAAGGTGAAATAGAGGGAAAAGTCCCCAGAGGAAGACCCAGGAATGAGTTCATGGACCAAATAAAGAGAAGAGTACATAATAAGAGACACCAGGAGGTAAGGGAACTAGCATTAGATAGGGAAGGGTGAAGGGATGCAGTCAACCAATCCTAGAATTGCACGGTCAGTGATGACGTCGCACCCGAGGCTTTCAATTGACCTGCTGCAAAGAACACGAGCGATCATCCATCTTCATCCAGATAACTAGGACATTACAACACATTTACAACTGTTTCCATAGGCGACACTCACATTAAAACAAAATCCTCGTTAAGGCAATATAAATACACCGCCTTCAAGACCAGTAGCTAATTGGCCGCGAACAACCACACAGACCAGTGCTTCGATGTGTCCTTATTTCCACGGAGTAGGATCCTACTCCGTGCTTATCTCCGTTCGGCGACCGTAAAAATTAAATGCACGCATGACAACCACCGCTAACCAAGGTCGTCTCGTCGTCTTCGTCCTTCCATTGATAAAATTCGAATCGAAAAACCCCAACCGCTGGCTGGAAAATCTACCATATGAAAGGCTACGCGTACGTATGTCTCTTACAGTTACTAGGCGTATTGTGATTCAGATGTGCGCCCATAGATGGAAATCTAGTCCCCATTTATGTTCCCCACAAAATGACACATGACGCGAGCGTACCTCAAAATACACGAATCATAAAGGAAACTGCATATAACAGCTCCGCATACCTCGCAACTGCTGCATACAAAGAAATCCTTGACATTTAGATATTACATATTGTTCACCAAAGGCAAAAATTTCTTTCATTTAAAATAAAAAAATAGCTCATCTTCAATAACTTTATCCATTCATCCAATACTTTTAGGCTGTTTCGCTAATATTAATCCGGTTTCTGCAGGCGTCTCGAGTAGTAGATAAAAAGTAGTTGGTGCGATCAAACCTTAGCAAGACTGGAAACATTACACCAACATGTATCACATGGCACGTGTGCGATTTACGCGGCAGTTCAAGGGGAGATTACTCACTGATGTACGATCTCCGCGACTCCCACAAGCCATTCAAATTTCATTCACTCACTAGGCAGTCGAATTGAGAGTTGGATATTGGTGAGAAGATGTGTTTTTCACCTCGCACTGGATCTCCTGGTAAGTGACATTCACAACTAGTAGATCAGCAAATCAGGCGATTGACCTGGCAGCCGACACGCAAAACTGACACTAGTCACACCTTAAACTGATTCTCTAGTCTCGTAAGAATATTACATTGACGTTAAGAGCGTTTTACGCCCACACTTTTGTTGCTTGAGTGTTCTAACCCCAATTAACGCCCGAAAGATGGGACAAACGGAGGTCCTTCTAAAGTTGAGGCATGGCATCGCATTGGTTTGTTCATAATTAAAGCCCAAAATTGAGTACGCATTGTAAAATATTCAACAGTAGAGATACGATTACGAGAACCTGACGAGAGCAAACGGGCGGAATAGGCGATGTCGCAATGAAACTACACCGCAGATGGGTTGTATGTGAACCGTTTTACTAGGTTACTAAGGAGTCACGTGGTATATACAAACATTGGGCATATTTGAATCACTCGTAAAAATCTTGCGCAGCCTATCTGGTCGGTTTTTTTCGCCGGAAGAGGTAGAAGGAGTCCAATATCTCGAACAGGGTCGCCATAATGTATCAGATGCTCAAGTTACGCATTTGAATTTCACAAAATCGGGAGCCGTTCGTTATTACGCCTCGAGACTCCTTAGATACGAGATCGAAAAATTATCGAGAAGTTCAAACAAACCCCGCGTGGGGGGGTCTCAAGCGTTGACAATGGTGCGGATGTACGGATCGACTAAACGGCCCTTTAACGATCAACTGTATTGTCGCATCACTTTCAATTGAACTGAGATATCTTCGTCAAATAATTCATTTGTGTTCGTATTGACAACCTCTAAACAACAAAAGCCTTTTGATTGACGAGTGATTGATGATCCACCAACAAGGCTGAAAAATAAAACTTAAACAAAAAATTTCCATTGTTCGAAGTCACTCATTCACAAGCCGATCACGTGTTAAAAATACTGCCACTTTAATGTTTTTCAACATGATGACACATACGATTTAATTGAAAGAAAACATTGGAGCTACGTCTAATGCAAGAAGTGTTGTGTACAGGTATTGTATGTATGGAGGTAGAATAACGCCCATCGATTTTACTCAAGAATATAACAGAAGTAACCTTATAAAGAACCTGTTGGAGTTGGTGTTAAAGACATGATACGCTCAAATAAAAGTTTTTTCCCATGAATGTTAATAACTATACTGTTTTTTTTGTTACGGCCGCCTTTTTCAAGGGACCTCTAGTATTTAATCCAAAAGAAATTAGGTTCGACTGCATGCAATACCGATAAAACACGATTATCCTTCCGCAGCTGTTTCATTTCACCGGCAGCTAGATGTACGCAAACACACGAAGGAACAAAAATACTGAAAATAAGACTAAAGAAAGGTCACCCAATCAACTTGAAATTTCATTAAATCCCTTCTTTATGGCGTATAAAACGAATCTCAATTTTTAAAATTATAGTTTGGCAACATTTTTGCAAATTAGCTGCAGTGGGGAATCGCCAGATGCATGAACTCAACACGTTGGAAAAAAAACTGTGCACACAAATGTTTTTAAACTTGCTTTAACTGAGACTGAATTCAAAATTGCAAAACGTTTTACACTAAAGTATGAAAGTATACTTATATTTTTACTTTATGGAACTCAGTCATTAACATTACAATGCTATTACACAAATTTTTTTATAATGTAATATTTATTTTCCTATGAGATGAAAAAAACCGCCGCATTCAACACAAACTATAAGAAAAAACAAGATAAATTACTTACGATTTAATATTTTCTTCAACACAGTATTCTACAATAGGTGCATAATTTAATATAATAGCAATATTATTTAAGCACTCTGGAGCAGAGCGGGTTGAAATGCCGATTCAGTGCAACTTCAAGTCGATCTTTTGAAATTTTTAAAATAAATCCAAAACTATGCCCAGGATGGAGGAAATACTCCTTTTCATAACAAATACAAGGATTTAAGCCAATAAGAATAGTGTAATTCTTTAATTAATCATAGGTTCACCGCAATAGGTTCTTGGGTATCACAAAAAACCTTCCGTATTGAGGGAGTTTCAAACGCACCGCGCGAAAAAAAATGAGTCAAGTTAAAGACTTATTTAGATACTTTCATTTAATTACTTAGAATTTCTGTCATATTAAACTACATTATTGCACCATTAATAATACAATATTTAATTCATGAGTCCTACAGCTGGCGAAATAAAAATGTATAATTCGAATATGGTCCCTATTACGACTGAGGAACTATCTCGCTCGGACTACCTCAACTCCCGAGCGTTTACCGTATGAAATGCTCCTTCAGGGTAAGCCGCTCATACTCCGGGGGCAAAGAAAGGAGGATTACATACAATTTTTTCACACAAAGAACAGGCAAAATAAAGAAAGTAACGAAATGCCACGACCGAAACACGATAAAGGAGCCAATTCGGGTGTAATCAACGCCGCGGAAAGAAAAAACATAAAAAGCTCATTTCTCATCACATTTCTTCCCGAGGTTAATTCAACCAACAGATGCGAGAAAGCGACGGAATAGAAAAGACCGAGTCGAGGGAAAGAAAGAGATGCGCACCAGTGCCTTCAATTGTTTCATCAAAACAAGCGCGCGGGGGGGGGGAAGGTGGGAACGAGGGCACCTTGGGGAGGCGTGACCCAGTGGGAGGCAGGAGGTATAGCCGGGGTGAAAGGAGAAATAGGTGAAGACTTCGTGCAGAGTCATAAGTAATGATATAGAGAGGGCGCGCCCGCTACTCCGAGCGATGTACTGCTTCAGCGAGGCCTAAGTCCGGGCGGGATTACGATAGACGTCTAATGACGCGACGTCAACTATCGGTAACGATCCGTTTTCGGTCAAAGAAGGGTGTGCTAAAATTGACCGGAGTATCAACGCCGATTGTTTATTTTTGCAAACGGAGTAGTAAATGGTTGCGAATTAAAGATTTATTTTGTAACATTTAACAAAATGTAAGAATCCGCAAAACAATTCTGATGCAAAATAGCTTCAAGAAGGTTAACAACGTTTCCGTGTTAAGTTAAAAAGTGAAACGGGCAATTTGGATGTAATATGCAGCGAATAAAGAAGCTCTCCTCTTGTCGGCTGCCGGAAACGAAGTGTGATGGAAAAGTAGCCAAAGTTCGCTCATCCTCAATGCGTCCTCAATAAAGCCGAAACTTGATTTTCACCAAGGAGCTAATTTATAAAGTGTAAGCCCGTCTCGTGGAGTCCATATTTCCGTATGGATGTAAGAATGCCAATGGAAAGAGACGATATGACGAGTTTCCTAAAAACTTAGCCGGAGTTGAACACTTAGAGCAAAGATTGCCTTCAATGGTAGGAAAAAACTCATCACGCCCAACCCCGTCCATATTTTGCCGAGAAAAAGGCTAGACAAGACCTTTGTGCGGAGTGTACTGTTGTGCGGCAGCGAGACATGGACTGTGGGAAAAACGGAGAAGAAATATTTAAGAGCAGTTGTTCTCAAACTGCCTAATGCCGCGACCCTTAGATACAATTCGCCATGTCGTGGCGACCCCCAACCATTAAATTATTGTCACTGTTACCTCATCAAACCATTGGAAATATGTGCTTACCGATGGTGTTAGGCGACCCCTGTGAAAGGGCCGTTCGACCCCCAATGAAGTCGCGACCCAAAGGTTGAGAACCGCTGATTTAGAGGCTTTTGGGATCTACACCTACATAATGCCCCACGAGCCGCCGCATGGGCGTGTGACAGGGGGTGTTAGGCCACCAGCCGCGTAAAGGAGAAAGTTTTTTTGGAGATGAAATGATGACATTAATTATAGGAGTGTATTTTGTGAACTTAATTTTTATTGTGATCGCTTATTGTTCGCGGAAAGAACGAGTTCTTGTACCGCCGGATGTGGCACTGTAACGCCGCGCTCCTTGAGTTATTGTTTGTTTTGTGTTTTTTGATGTTTAATAAGTTAATTGCTTATTTTGTGTTTTCTCATGCTTCTTATATTTGTGTTCCCATGTTTAATTTGTTTATTTTGTATGGACGTTGTTGGTTGTGAGGGAGTTGTTTAAGTTTGGAGAGGGCGGATTGTTGGAGAGGAGAGATAGAAGGTGTACTTACAAGAAAACCGAAAATAAAGCGCTACCAAAAGAAAACACCAAGGCGTTACAGTATTATAGACCAGCTAGGTAACCCGTGCGAAAATTTCGCACTTCCACGCCATCAGGGAATAAGTATGTTAAGGAAACGGTGTAGTTGGGTTTTAAATAGAGAAGAAGGAGTATCATGAAGTCTTTCTTTATACTTGTTTCCTTGCAAAAATATACAAAACATATGAATACAATACAGGCAAGAGAGTTCGGTTCCAGTAGGAACAATCATGACGTCTGTTACTGAGTAATGGCACGCAATTTACAAAACTTCTTTAAAGACAATATTAGAAGTAACAATGTTGTCGTCTTTAACTTTTTGGTTATGAGTTTCTTTAACACAAACATAAATATCACGGAAAGTGCGAACTCTAGAAAATGCTACACACAACTGTCCATGCGAAAAAACGGGTTCTGGCAAGTACAATCCGGCTCTCTGAAGAGTCTGGCCCTGTGCTTTATTAATTGTCATTGCAAAGGCCACTTTGATTGGGAATTGTTTTCTTGTCATTTGGAAAGGCATGGTGGGACCCGAAGGGGTGAGTTTAATTCTCGGAATTATGACTGTTCTACCCGAGAGCGAGTAATCGACATGGAAAAATCGAAACTTTTAAGTCAAATTAATGGGTAAATAGTGAAATTTGAGATTGAGATTGTATTTTTCGTCAGAAGCCGGTGATTCAACGTTTAAAATGATGCCTCATTTATCACTGTAGGTGCAGTATTGATGGAGCATATACGGAATGACAGAAAAAGACCTTTCTGTAATAATATATATGATGTGTAAGGTAAGCCGAACAGATCGAGTATCGAACCAAGAGGTACCGAGAAAAGTGAAGGAAGAGCGGAGCATTGGGATAGCAGTGAAGAGAAGACCTGCAGAAGGACGGATCGGCCGTGTACTGCGACAAGGAGGGATTGGTGAGGGGGATTTTAGAAGGGGTGATAGAGAAGCCAAGAGGTATCGAGGAATACCTTGATTGGAGTACTGGAAGAAGATACCGCAGGACATGGGATGTGGACGGTTTTCAGCAACGAAGAGGATGGATAAAGAGAATACAGAGAGAGGTGAAGGGGAGTCGGTCCCGGTGGTGACGGGGTTTGTCCTCGTCTCCCAAACCCAAGGGTCGCGGGTTCGAGTCCATCCTGGGTGGATTTTCCACCGCTCAGGAGTGGGTGTTTGTGTTCGTCCACTGTTAACACGCCCGATGTAAGAGGCCCTGTAGGGGTTCATTCTGTAACCAAGTGACCCATGTGTCTTTACTGTGCATAAAATTCGATAAATATTAATAATAGAGAGACAATGACAATAAATAACGGAGAGATGATAACAATGGGGTTGTGGAGGTTAATAAATAATAAAAATAAAAACCCAATCATGTTGGATTGACAACTAGAGAAGCAGAAAAACTTAGCGACAACCATAATTAAGTCATTGGGGTCCTACCCTCGGCCATCTCCCTCCACAATTAATAAATAGTTATCACTAGAATCACGGGTATTCACGTCCGCCCAGAATGTTTATTCAATCAATGCAACTTCCTCTGATTGGACTTCATTACTTATTAGTCCAGACGGACTTCAATTCCTCTTTCTAAGAATAGTGCGGAGGTCTTCTTGCTAGACCCTTCATTTCATGAACTCTTATTCCAACAACGATTTTAACTAACTTTCGCTCAAAAGCATTCTAAACAGCTGCTAACCAACACCAACCCTACCAATTCCAAGGCGGTGAACTAATCCAAAAAGGGTTGGCGCCAACTTGGCATCGACTGAGAAAAGAGGAAATACAGGCGGTTTTTTGTTTCGCCACCACGAATAACGAAGACGCTCAAAGAAAGGCGGGGCTAATTCCTCTTCTTACGAACAAACATAATCACTTGCATGGAGAAATCAATCGTGTGGGCATCTAATGATGCAAATCATTTTTGCAGAGAATTGCGAAACTTAAAAGCGAGGCATAAACCGAAAAATAATGGGAGCTCTCCATTAATAGTTCTGAAGTTAGGGCACATCGGAGCATATCAACGTATATATATGTATATATGTATATATATATATATATATATATATATATATATATATATATATATATATATATATATATATATATATATATATATATATATATATATATATTATACGCACACGAACGACGTTTAATGGACCGATATGTGCTCTGGCGAAATGTTTTCTAACCTGCCGGTCGATAGCATTCCGCGGGAAAAGAACCGTGTCGCGGCCGAATGTTTCACGAGGAGTTTTTTAATTCGTTTAAAGTGAGTATTATACAAAAAAACGTAAGATTATTTTATCAAAGAGTAATAAAGGGCTTTAAAATATGCACGTACAACTCCTATACGAAAAATCAACTAACCAGACAACAACAACGCGGACGCCATTATCGACTTCTATTGTTGTCTTTAACGCACATCAACTTTGCCTCCGATCTGCTATGAAATGCGCATGCGTAGTGCGAAGGGTAGTGATTGACGAATGGAAAGCTAGCGCCCCGATGGGAAGTGATCAGCGCACTAGAGCGAATGGAAAGCTCCCCACATAGACTTACCGCGTCTGACGTCACGCGACACTCCCCGAGGTTGCCGTGGGGACAACTTTCTCCGCGTGAGGGGGGGGGGGGCCTCCGGTCCTTTCCGAGAGAAATACACGGAAACAAAAGAGTGAGAGCGAGAAATTCTCCGGAATGGCATTGAGGAGGGAAAATATACATTTGTTCGGATATTAATGAGTTCCCTCGTGTGCGCCGCCGCGCATAATGCGATGAGAACGACGTGATGCGCAGCCGAGAGAGCCGCGCAGGGGCGCGCTAGTGCGGAAAGAGATGGGGCATGATGTCACATACATGTAAAAACGCCAGCCACCAAATCGGTAATCCCTTCGTTCCCGTTTTATTAACAGCACAGGCGATTTCTGCACTGCAATCCAAAACGTGGTTCGAGACCCCTGGCTTGCATACTAACACTGCCTGTACAAGGAGAGAATTTGTTATCAGCACCAAACACATTCAATGTAAAATTGCCGAATGCCAAAATATATCTCTCTGCCCTTGAAATCGAAGGTGCCTCTGAACGTTAATGCATAAACATATTCGCCTTTTCTATACATTATTATCAATAAAGAGTTTACCATTACGAGAAAATATTACTTTCTCCCTGATAAAAAATTCTTAGAAGCTGATCTGTAGAACGTAAGGAATTCTACAGAAATTGACTCTTTTTCTTCAGAACTAGTTCCTTTTCTAAGGATCTGTACGGAGCATGACAGCCTGACTCTACTCCAGAGTTCTTCCTGTTCTATAGTGTTATTTTCAGCAGGGCAAAATAACTCCTTACAAGCTATTCTATAGAACTTCAGCAACTCTACGGAAAAATGTGAGGTTTCCGTTGACCCAGTTCCTTTTCTAAGGACCTATATGGAGAGTCGTAGGGAATACCACAGAACGTCCTAAGGTTTTCTGTAGAAAGTCGCAGAAAATTCCGTAAAATGGTGTTTCAATACTTTAAGGAATATCTTAAGAACTTGTTGGAGAAATTCTGTAGAAGTATTTATACGGAAACTATACAGAATTATTTAGCAGGGCTGTCTAAATGTACCCCCACTTTGGAGGCAGTCACATGTTTACAGGGCACTGTGCTTTTGTAAAACATCATCTACATCTACGACATACCGTGCAGGCCACCACTAGGGTGTGTGGCACGGGGTGATTGCACACCAGACATGCAGCACTTTCGCCAGTTTAAATCAGAACCGCGCATATTCTCCCGGATGCCAGGCGCAGGCCAAAAGCAGTCAGGATGGCGGTGCGCAGTCAGACCAGAAATCAGGAGAGTGATACGTAGAAGAATATGCTACCATGAAGTACACAACTCAAGATACAACTACTGGTAAGTATTATTAATGCGACAGATAAATAGCACTAAAAGGTACCAAATCATGCGATAGTACATCATGCTGGAGATTACATGCAAGGTTAGTAGCTAATAATCAACGGAAATTAAAATAACTATGAATTATCAGTGAGCCATCCTCTAAGTCCCCATATGCCTTTCTCCTCCAAGTGAACTGCATCAAAAAAGCCCAGACGTGCGATTCTCCGTTGTCTTTTTACATAATTGCAATTCTCGGAAATGTATGTGTGTTAATTGCTGTCCCTTCTCCCATGATTCATCCCACTTCTCTTCCTCCAACCACAGTCGCTTGGTGGATTCCTTCCCACCGCCCGACCCTTCATACCTGCCCCTCAACTTCCCCGTCCTTTCCCCTTCCTAGTGCCTTTCCTATTCGCCCACCCCCTCGGTTTTTCCCAGTGGAAGAATTATCAGTGAGACATCCCTTGGGCCCCATATGGCTCCCCCCAATTTTGAACTGCATAAAAGCCTGGACTGGCTATCCTCCGTTGTCTACAACTTATTTCTCGGAAATGTTTATGTGTTAATTTCTTCCATGCTTCTTCCTCTCACTCCCCTCCTCCAACCTCAGCCACCGCCCAAATCTTCATACCTGTCCCTCAACTACAACACTTCTATACTCTCCCTCCCCCTTCCTTCTCCCCCTTCCTTCCCCTCCTTCATCCATTCACCAGAAAATGGTACATATATACGATGTAAAATAATTTTTTGCCACCTGAAGTTGTCATTATGTGACGAAACCATGGCCGTTCTCAATAAAACCATCTAGTGAACCCATACAAAGTGTATTTTAATTTCCGTTAAGTATGGAGATGTTTTACAAAGTTCAACCTGCAGTTATGAGTAAGCTAATAATCATGTTAAGATATTTAGCACTACTGAAAAAACCAATTGTATCTCGTGAGAGTCCAAGTATCCTAGAACTGATCTATCACAACTATTATGGTCCCTTATTGTACGTGGAAAAAATGACATTTTCAATCTATCGGTTCTGCAGTCTATTTCCTTAATTTTATGCCTGTGATCGTTTCTACCATGATAGTTTGGCTCCAGCTAAACATTTTAAACGTCCGGAAAAAAATAGTCAACATTAAACTTCGTAAAAGATTTAACCCAAATTTTTCCCCTCGATCGGATAGAGGTTCCCACTCTGATTCCCTCAACAATTTAGTAAAGATGCTATGTTTATCGTAACAATTTTTAACAAATCTAGCTGCTATCCGCTCTATTTGATCTATATCGAATCGAACATTGACAGAGTATATTTTAAAAAGATTTAAAGGGGATATTTTTCCTTAAAAAAAACACCATCTCGATTTTTCCCCCGAGTAAGAAAATGATGACCTTGGTTTAGGGTCAAATAATAGGAACAATAAAAGTAAGAAAGTTATAATTGGATAAATAAAGGAGCAAAACAAATTTAAGATGAATTCACCGACATGATTACAAATGCAATGATGGAATTACGTTTTTTTTCTTCATTGAAATGGAAAAATGGAAGCCACGAGGTAGACGTCACAAATTCTCGAACCCACAAATTGGACGTCGAAGTGAAGGCACACTGTTCACAAACAAGGATTCCTTCTCCTCATCTTCCCCAGATTCTCCCTTCACCTCCATCCACTCCCTTCCTTAATTCCCCCCCCTCTCTATTGACGGGAAGATACAGACGAGAACTTGCTACTAGGAGATATGCAATCCCAAAGAAATTAACGCGAAAACGTGGAAACCGGTCGGGGTCGCGTTTTTTTTTTTAACAACATGCACAGAGCCATTTCAGTGTGAGCACCTATCAAGAGGTGTACTTGAATGATGCGGGTGCTATGTTCTCTGACTATCAATGGCAGCCAAACCATTCGACCGCCCAATTTTGGCTCGCGCCACCGACATTCGAGTTTAAGAGGAAATATAATACTTTTTTAATACTAAACAGAACTTCACTTCGGAAATATTTTTTCCGAACAACATTTTTAATAATATCATGCACTTTATCATAATGTTGAATTGTGATTCGAATCTTCTATCAATATCATGCTGGTGCTATCACTCTCGTCTGAGGACGGGATCGGCGTGTTGGCTAGAGTACGTCTACGTCTACGTGATACCCTGCGAGCCACCACGACGGTGTGTGGCAGGGGACTAAGATCACCAAACATGCACTATTGACAAGCAAGTAGGATATTTATGGGAGATATGCTAGATAATAGGGTCACATGGATGCACAGCTAGATGGTTAGTATCTACATAATAAGGAAGGGATTATTGGTTGTTATTACATGCATCATGCACTACAGACTACTCTAACTATATTTCACCCACCAATACCTTTGCTACGCTGCCTATTGTTCTCTCTTATGGTACGAGGGAAAAATGACATTTTAAATCTATCGGTACGACAATCTACTTCTCTAATCTTGTTAATATGATCAAACCTAGCATAATACGCAGGGGTTCTCAATATATATCTAACGTCATCTGTGAACAACTCTGTTTCGAATTTACTTAAAAGGTTTAACCTAAGTTTTAACCTGCGTTTTGATAGTAATTCCCATCCTAGTTCTTCTATTAAGCTCGTAACACTTATACAATTATCATAACGGCCTTTAACAAACCCAGCAGATCTCCTTTGCACGCGCTCTAATTCTTTAATCATACCTTCCTCGTACGGATCCCATATACCAGCGGCTTTAATGATGAACCGGAGTACTGGCTAACCACACGGGTGGCCAGGGTTCAAATCCCTGCGAAAGAGGATATTTTTTCAGAGGAAACCTAATCCCTACTAGCGTCTTGTGGAGGGCACTTCAAGTGAAGTACTCCGTCTGTCGGATGAGACATCAAACCGTGGTCCCCTTGGCGCCTTTCGTTAAGAGTTTCGTTTCGTTAAGATGTTCTTATTTATGCATGATATTTTGAATATGTAGCAGTAGTCTTTGTATCCCTTGCATGTTGGAACGATTGAAGATAAAATGTTTCTTGGGTATTAGATTTTTAATTGGCGCTTTGCATGTGTGGTACGCGTTTTTTAAAGTAATGTCGTTGTTCTACCATATCATTCATGCATGCCTGGTGCGAAAGCACCCCCTGCCACACACCCTTTGGGTGGCTTGCAGGGTATGACGTAGATGTAGATGTAGAAGAGCAGGCTAATGCCGACGTCCCTTCCCTTACGCAAATCTTAGCCGTCGGTCGCATTCCCATAAGCAAATCCAATCGATCTCGGCTATACGTGGAGTAACATTAAAACTCCATCAATATACACATAATCCGGTTTACACAATATTTCAGGAACTTCCATTTCGTACATCGGAACATATCAGAGTGCATTGAAACTCACATGAACGACGTTGAATGGAACTAACGGATTTGTGAACTGGCGAAATACATTGTAACCAGCCGGTAGGTAGTACTCGGTTGGGGAACAACAGCTCCGCCCTTATGTTAAGGGCAAATTTGTTGAAATCGCTCTAAATACGTATTTTAAAACGTGAACTTCCCATCACAGTAAGTAAAATCCTTACAATAAGCATGTTTGACCTCTTCACAGAAATTCAACTAGACAACAATCGCGGATGCGCTCCTCGACGTTCTTTTGTTGTTCAACTCAAACGAACTTTGCTCCTAATCTGTCTTTGAGAGCGCTCCCTCTGCTAAAAGGTCTGTAAGGAACGGAAGGCAAGTTGGCCTAGGTGTTGTGATGTCATTGGCATACTAGAACGAATGGAAAGCTCCACATATGACACAAACTCAGTGACAATATAAATCATGCAAGAATTATATTTTTAAATTTTGGTCCTACTTAAAACATTGACATGACTTTGGTTATCGGCGCGGATTTCTAAACTTAAACTGATAATTATTCGTAAATACGTGTCCTTTTCTCGACATGATACCCTGATATTTGTTAGCAACCGTTACAATAAATTGAAACGTATAATTTCTCGTTCAAGAGAAAAACTGAGCATATTTTTTTTATTCTTTCGAAATATAAGTGTAGAGACACAAGACCAAGTATTAAGGTAGAAACAAAAATCGGTTCGCAAAAGAAAATCGCTCCATCCACATTTAAGGCCAGTTGAAGGAACGACACACTTGTTTTCCATACGGGGTATGGGACCCTTAAGCCAAGGCAACCACTCAGTAAGCGTTGCGGAAACATTTCATAAATTTATTGGTTTCATAAACGGCTAACAACGGGATAATTTATGGAATGAATTTATGAGGACTATAAATAGCCAAGATGGCGGAAGCGCGATGGATCGCTGGAAGTCTTAATTACTTGATAAAATTACTGTTTTGAGACTAATGGCCACTTTGTTTAATCTGAGTGAATAATCATTAATTGCATTGGCAATTATATATAGTGTAAATCACTATGGATTTTATCTAGCGAAGGAAGATTAGATCAAACATTCGAAGCAGTTAACAATTGGTTGACAATTTATGAAACTGGTGTACGTGTTCCCGAAACCCGAATATTTTTATGAGGCCCTAAAATTCATGGATCACTTAACTATTGATTCCATATCTAAACATCCTTGCAAACGGCCATTAGTCATTTCATTGTGAAAGCACCGGAAGTGTTCCTCCGAATAGCGCCAAACTTCAATAAACCCCTCGGAAACAGAAAGCTCTCGTCATTCAGTATTGCACACTAGGACGGCACACGCTTGTCTGTGTGTGCCGACTGGCAGACATAGGTGATTTGGCAAGAGATAAGATAAATCGAGGAGGAGGGAGGACCGCTCATGTTCTATAAATGGGTCCAAAAAAAATTGAAAGACTACTTTTTCACGGTGCCACACGATTCAACGTCAAATGACTAGAAAACACCAGAAGTCTACCCGAGATAAAAGCGCAGACAAAATGTACTGATTTGGCTGGTACGGTGACTTCCGCGGTTATTTAATGACCGTATTCTCTTCGGGTTTTTGCCGCGTCGATCCATTTTTTGGGGGACAACAGTTTCGCCTGCCTTCCAGCTGGCTTCGTCAGGTCCTAAATGAAATGCAGATCATTTCCTTAACGGTATTAGTCAGGCGCGCGCTCATTGGCCGGACGGGAATTCGAACTCGATTGTTGGATGAGCCGTTTAAACGTTGAAGCTAGCGGATAGCCGTCTTCTTTATTAAAGTTCTCTGTGTTCTTCGCTATTTCGATAGCTTCCCTTATTAGCCGAGGGAAATACTTATTTTCCTTGTCGATGATCTTGCACCCGTTAAAGTTAATTACGTGGTCAGGTTCCGAAAATGCGTGCTCTGCGACTGCGGAAAGGCGAAAATTTTTCTTTTCGGTTGCTCTTAGATGTCCTCCCAACCTGCATTTCAGGGATCTAGATGTTTGCCCGATGTACGATTTTCCACAGCTGCATGTTATTTCATACACTCCTTCGTAAATACCCGATGGGAGACGATCTTTTTCATTTCGAAGGAGGTCAGAGGTCTTCTTGTCGCTTCGGAATCTGGTCAAGACGTCGTGCTTGGCGAGAACTCTTGCTTTTTTTTTTGCGAAGTCCCGGCTACGTAAGGTAAAACAGCGTAGGCCTTAGCCTTCTGTTTTTTATCCACAGAAGTATGCATGGCAGCGTCACGTGTACCGTTTTCATAGCGTGATATGTTTTGAATGATTTTTCGGCTGTAGCCATTCATTTGCAGCGTTGTCAGGAGGCGTTGTTTTTCTCTCGTGAGTGAATCTGCGTCAGAGATGGCAAGTGCTCTGTGGAAAAGAGTGCGAATGAATGATGCTTTTTGGCCAGGCCTTTTTTTTGCTTTATGTACTGATTTGACTCAGAAATAAATGGAAAGCAAACAATTTTTTTACGATTGTATGATTTAAACATGATGAATTCTTTGGGTCGGGTGATTTCCTCTCCCAAACAGCACTGGACGTATTGACTGATTGGCCGCATTTCTAACTATCAACTGGGCTATTATCTAAGACAAACTCTGGCGCAAAATATTAGCTCATTCGGTCAACATTTTGCGAAGCCCCAAGACATTTTAAGGCCGCTTTGCATGGTACATTTTACTGTATAAAGGAATGCATGAATTCATTCGTGTGAAAAATTGTACCGTGTAAAACGACGAATTTTAGAAAAGCTTTTGACAAGGTTCCCCACTGTAAGTTACTCGCGAAGTTAGCATCATACGGAATAGACAGTAATATAGTAGGCTGGATAGGAGACTTCTTACATGAACGCGTTCAAAGGGTGTTCTTAGATGGTGTCAGCTCAGGCGAAGTAAAAGTTACATCGGGTGTTCCCCAGGGAAGCGTGATAGGCCCAATTTTATTTCTTCTGTACGTAAACGACTAGAATAGTGTAGTAAAAAATAGCAAGGTCCGTCTTTTTTGCCGATGATGCAGTAGTGTATAAGGAAATTAGAAATGAAGAGGACAGACAGTTTTTAGCTAAGGATTTAGATGCGATTAATGATTGGTGTGATAGATGGCAGCTAGAATTAAATTTGAAGAAATGCGCGATTATGAATTTTTGGAAAAAGAATGGCTTTCCCCGGAATAATTATAGCATCAAAGAAAACAAAATATGTAACGTAGAATCAATTAAATACTTAGGCGTCACCATCAGTGAAGACATGTCATGGGGGAAACACATCAGGGAAATAACTAGTGTAGCAAACCGTAGATTAGGATTCGTAAAAAGGGTTCTAGGCAAATGCGATGAGAGAGTCCGAGAAAGAAGCTATTTTACACTTGTCAGGCCTCATTTAGAATATGCCGCTAGTATATGGGATCCCTACGAGGAAGGTATGATAAAAGAATTAGAGCGCGTACAAAAGGAGATCTGCTAGGTTTGTTAAATGTCGTTATGATAATTGTATAAGTGTTACGAGTTTAATAGAAGAACTAGGATGGGAATTACTTTCAGAACGCAGGTTAAAATTTAGGTTAAACCTTTTAAGTAAATTCGAAACCGATTTCATCCGGAAATTCACCGGAATTTCATCAGGACCTGAGGACTTGTTCGGGCTAATGTAACTTAGTAAAGATACGATTCCGCTACAAGATATATCGATCGGGGGTATTGGTTGTTGAAATCAGTCTGGTATGGTTTCCCGGAAACTATGCATAGATTGATTAAAAACACTCTGAAAAAAATAAATCAACAAATTAGCCTTACCTAAACTGGAAGTTTCTATTTCGCCTCTATCGTTTTTCAAGGAATTAACCGTTGATTTTTCAGTTCCCTGTACTTCCCTAACATATGACCAAAATGCTTTTGGATTTCCCTCTAGTTGTTCTCCAAGTTCTTTTCTCGTGAATTCGCTAAACGCTTTTCTAAGGGCTGTTTTGGCAGCTGCTTTACAAATTTTATAATTTTCTATAGTATTCTTAAGGTCGCTATTAGCTACATTCTTCTTCATTTATCTTAATTTCGCGTGTCTAACTCGTTGGCGTTTTAAACATTTTCTAACCTTCGCGTTGTACCACCTTGGTTCCCTATTCTCACTCCTATACTTATGAGGTATATATCTGTTGACAAGTGACCGTGTAAGATGGAGGAACTCTTTCCATGTATTGTCTGAACCACTATTTTTGCTAATGTTTAAGAATTTTTCAAAAGAAGTCTTTAAGTCACGCCTAAATCCGTAAAAATCTGCTTGACTAAATTGGTAAATCTTTCTTATAAATAGCGACCTTAAGAATACTATCGAACATTATAAAGTTTGCAAAGCAGCTGCAAAAACAGCCCTTAGTGAATTCAAGAGAAAAGTACTTGACTTGAAAAGTGCGACTAAAAGGTTAAAATTTAGGTTAAACCTTTTATGTAAATTTGATACAGAGTTGTTCACAGATGACGTTAGATATATATTGAGAACCCCTGCGTATTATGCTAGGTTTGATCATATTAACAAGATTAGAGATATAGATTGTCGTACCGATAGATTTAAAATGTCATTTTTCCCGCGTACCATAAGAGAGAACAATAGGCAACGTAGCAAAAGGGATAGGTAGGTGAAACATAGTTAGAATAGTCTGTAGTGCATGATGCATGTAATAACTACCAATAATCCCTTCCTTATTATGTAGATTTTAACCTGTACTTTACCGTAGTAACTAATATTCTATTGTAATAACTACTGCAATTACTTGCAATAACTAATAATCTACTGTAGTAACTAATAAACTATGACCCTATTTTCTAGCATGTCTACATTATATATCCTACTTACATGACAATAGTGCATGTTTGGTGATCTTCACCCCCTGCCACACACCCTAGTGGTGGCTCGCAGGGTATTACGTAGATGTAGATGAAATTGTATGATTGTCTGCACGACTGAACGGGAAATAGAATCTGCTCAAATACCATTCGTTTTTCTTGTACAATCTATGATGCAACCGTTTGTGCGATAAAATGTACCGTGTAAAGCGGCCTTTAAGGTTTGGCACATGTCCTGAGGGAATCCCAAAAGGTGTTCTCACATCCTCTGTGGTTACACTCCTCTGTGGTTTCACTCCTCTGTGGTTACACTCCTCTGAATTATTTCGTTGACGTTAGGGCTTAAGCTGTTTGAGCGTCGAATGTGTCCTTCAACAAGATACAGATTTAAAATTATATCTCCAAGACATCCGCTTCTCTTCTGTCAGTGTCTTTTCAGACGCGACGTGACGCGAGAACCAAATACGTGAGGTGATAGAGATGGGACTGCAGAGTGAAAGAAGCGTACTTGGTGTAAATTTAAAGAAATTTATAAATGAATATGGAAAAAAATTTAAATGATTAATGATTGAAGCAGAAGAGAGGGGTGGAAATGTCAGTGAAAAAGATTCCTCGAATAGAATGTTTGGTATTTCCGTCATTACAATAGCGGAGGATAGAGAATATATAAATTCTAACACCCGTGATAATAATAAACCGGTCAATAATCAAGATCGTTCAATATCAACAGTATTCCTCCTTTGATACAGCTCTTCGCAATGTAAACAAGTCTGCCATTAAAGAGCATATTTTGGTGCATACTCCACTGGCACAACAGAGGTTTTTCAACGTTTTCCTTGATTTGGCAGCGGACTTGTATTCGAAATGACGACTTGCGCCGCATATTCACCGATTTCCTCGGGTTGGATACGGTAGAAAATGCTCAGCGAGCACATTAATGGCGGCCGCGTGGTGGAAATGGTAGCGAAAAACCATATCGATGGAGCTACGGATACATCGAATCGAACGATTCCTCTCAATATAGGCATCTCGGTAAGTCGCGCGGGAATTGAGTGAAGCCCACGGAAATTGAGCAATTTTTAAGAAGAAATTGGAGGATACATAATAAGATGATTAGTGAAACGGAAATCTCTAAGCATCGAAAATGGGGGTGGGTCAAAAATTTCCTCTCCGAAAGCGTATGAACGCATTCTGGCGCATGTCAGACGCAGGAAATTGAAGAACGAAGAACAAAAAGTCATTAGATAAGATTGTCCACACCCATTACAAATGAACCAGCCATGGATCTCAGCTGGAATCAAATAAGATATAAGTAACCCCATCGAAGACATCGGTTTTAGGAGAAAACATGGCGTGGTACCTAGTGCCTATGATTGGGAGATATCGAAGCAGGACGATCACCTCTGCTCTTTGCTGAACTAACGATTCATTGGGGACAAATAAAGTTGCTAACTAACGATTTCATTTTTGGTGAAAGGTCTGCGGGAGCGGCCGCGTGTGGAAGATTACGGTCTTAGCTTCAAGTGGCTGATGAAAGGGAGGATATCACCAATAACTATGGAGTGCTTATTCCTGATCTTATACCGTGGTTCCGCACTTAAGGTGCTTAAACGTTGAGCAACGACCACGAAAGCTATGGCCAATGTACCTCATCTGCATCCATTACCGAAAGAGCCGTCGAAACACCATCGCCTCGATGACCTCCTTAAAAAAAAAAACGACATTTTGCGTTACCGAAGAAAAGGGATTCAATCTTCATTTGTTTACGTGATATCGAAGCTTCTCAGGACGACCACGACCTCCTCCCTTAAGAAAAACAGTCCCCGCGGTAAAATTTACGGGGAGTGATTAATCTACATCTACGTCATACCCTGCAAGCCACCCAAAGGGTGTGTGGCAGTGGGTGCTTCCACACCAGGCATGCATTAATTATACGGCAGAACACCGAAATTACATTGAAACCAGCGTACCACGCATGCAACGCGCCCATTAAAATCTACTAACCAAGAAACATTCTATAGTCAATCGTTCCAACATGCAAGGGGTACAAGGACTACTACTAAAGATTCAAAATATCATGCATTAATAAGAACATCATAAATAAGAATGTAGAAAATATAAAGAGAAAGATCTACAATCTAGCTAATGTCACTATTTGCACTATTCATGACGACGATCACAGCTGTTATGGTCCCGAATGGTACGCGGAAAAAATGACATTTTATACCTATCGGTTCTACAATCTAGCTCTCTAATTTTATTGGCGCCATCTAATCTGCCGTAGTACGAGGGGGTTAATAGTATGTTTTTCACGTCGTCAGAGAAATGTTTTTCCTGAAATTTAGTTAGGTTAAGCCTATAATTTAATCTACGCTGTGATAGCGCTTTCCCATCCAAATCCTTCTAACAATCCAGACACACTAGCAAACATATCGTAGCATCGTTTCACAAACCTAGCTCCTCTTCGCTTTCGATTTCGTCGGCAAACGCGGCAGACGGTCGCGCTGATTTCTGTGTCAGGCAGTCGCATTACTCGCTGGTCAGGGGAGGGGGAGGGTTATTCAATACGACTTAGGAATGGCCTAGTTACGACAGCGACGGAATCCTGACGTCACAGCCACGACAATTTCAAATGGAACAATACAAGGTTGAGAGTTGACCGGGAGCTATGACGTCATATGCCAGGAGGTTCGACCGCGTCGCGTCTTAAATGAATATCTAAGTGCCGGCCGACAGAGATGTCCAAGTCACCTCGGGGAAAATTCGTTTCTAGCTGGTTGCATGTGAAGTGGAAAGATATTTTTCTCAAGAAGCCGTGCCATGGCATAGTTTGGGCCGATGAGCTAATATCATCATAAGCCGCGTCCAAAACGGCACTCGCAGGTCCACCACAGGGTACATTGGCGGCGGACGCCATCTTGGATTGCATTGGATTGGGACCAACTGTGCCCGTACCGCTAGCCGGTCGTAACGGTTGGAGGGCCGGCGTGGGTTTCTCACGGCTTTTCCACCCCCGATAGGACCAGGGGGTAGGGTGACCCCCCCAAACACAAACGCATGACCACGGTTCGCTCTCCAATGAAAAATGCGTGCACGGCGAGACATGACTCCCGCCTAATAAAAGAAAGTCAATGACAAGGTGGAAGAAAGCACCTAGCTAATAAGTGACAAGAGTCAGAGAGCAACTGATTGACTGGCAAGTTACTTACTTGGGAATTACATTGGAGGGCAAATTTAACTTTTGATATCACGTAGATAAGATAACTGGACAAACATTTGGGGCAAGATCGGGATTATTAACTCCGATTCTTGTAAATAAAGCAACACCCCCAAGTGCTAAAATGAATAAATAGACAACAAGCGAAGGGAAACCTGAAATCTGAGTACAAATAAAAAATATAAAAGATCAGAATACAAATTTGTACTCAGAACATGATGCTATGTCTAAAAAAAACCTTCATAAACAACATCAGAATAATCAACTACGCAAAAATATGAAAATCCTGTGGTTCCAAGGCATATACATATAAATGAATGCTTGTGATCTCAAATATTTTTACCATTTCATTTGGCTGATAGTATCTGCAATGTCAACGCATATCTGCATGTCACTTCTGAATAACACTCCTCCGAAAAAGCGCTGTAATTTTTGATATCGTGAAATCACTCTCAAACTCAAGGAGCATCAAGTAAAATTCCTGCAAACACCAGAGCCACGCTATAAACAAAATAGCATTCTCAGTAGGTGAGTAGTACATTAGGAGTTTTTCTCACTTGAATGTGTATCCATCAGCTTGAATAAATTAGGTCACATGCATATTATTATACAAATTAAAAACCTAATGGGAAAATCTTATAGGAATTTTAACCCACGAGACACACATGAAGAGACTTCATCATTGATAGGTTAAGGAGATATACGGAGACTCGGATTGGATTTGGAAATAAAGGAAACTTTATCTGGCATATTTATAGTTATGTTATCCTAGTTACAGAAGCTGCCAGGGCTGTGTGCTGTGAAAGGGATAGAGGAAGACAAAACGCCTAAGCACATACCTGATAGCAAGACATGATCAAGAATAACCAATACAGGGTAAGTATACTGGCATCCTGGGGCTGTATAGGTCCATTCATTCTTTGCAAATGTCCTATCAATTCAATCATGTATATACATGATACAGTGGCGTAACTAGGACTTGGCTTCGGGCAGGGGGTGGATCAGATTGAATAGCACACCACACCGGGTAATAATACACGAAACTTTGCTTTATAACATGAATGTATCTTAAAAAAACATGGCTACATTTAATATTTGTTAAATAAAGTGACAAGTTTACAAAAACATTTAATTACTGTATTTCAACGATGGTTTCAGACCTCACTTGGTGAAATTCCTTGATATCAGGGATAGAAGGATTAACTTTGCAATTCCACAATGTAAAAGATTTATTACGACCGGTTTCGCCGCAGTGCAGCATCATCAGGTGATGCTGCACTGCGATGACCTGATGATGCTGCACTGCGGCGAAACCGGTCGTAATAAATCTTTTACAATGTGGAATTGCAAAATTAATCCTTCTATCCCTGATACTGTATTTCAAACAAGTAGGATTGTTGTGATACGAATATTTTTTTATTTTTAGGGTTCTTGGGGGGGGGGATTCTATTCCCATCATCCCCCCCCCCCATAGTTACGCCAATGACATGATATATATTGTATCATTGTGTAATGTTTCAAAAGAATAGTTTTAAAAGTTGATCTGCTATGGGGTAACTTAGATGTCATCAGCTTAGGACTGTAAAGCGTGTCAGGGTCCCACTAGTTTTTGAGCTGTTAGGCCCTACTACATACTTGGCTTCAAAGATTTAATACATGTATCAATTATTTTAAAAACATATTTCAAAGGCCATGGATCCGAAAAACAGCATGAATTATCTTGCAAGTTAAATTACAACTCTCTCCAGGGGTTATCCATTTAGCGAAGGAAATATTGGGTGAGTATAAAAATCTTATCAGCTTGAATGAAACTCATTTTAGGTCTCACCCTAGAATGAAGGGTTGTGGCCACCCCGCCTTACGACGTTTATAAAATCCATTCACCGAGTGGACGAACTGCCCTTACGTTGAACACACAGCTATGTGTCGACATTTTTCTCTTAACCCCATAATTTTGCACTCTGGAGGGTGAAAAATGTTTATCACACAAATCATCGCCGCTATAAATTCAAGTGAATACTGAGCCCAAATCCAAGCTATCTCTCTCTCTCAGCGAGTTTACTTTTCATCACGACCGACAAAATCAACCAACATCAAAATTAACTGACTCGTGTGTCTATGAATCATTAGGAAGTGGTAAAAATCATTAATATGGCGTCTTGCTGTGACGCCATAATGGAAACAAAGAGGCATGTATCCCATGGAACTTACGAAACCATGACAAGAATTTCATTTGAAAATCTCGATCGATAAGAGACCACAATGGCTGCGTTTAGACTTTGAAGTAGGTTAGCTGACAGGAAGTTTAGCTGCCCCCTATTTTTGGTTTATTCATATGCCCCCTAATACATGTTTCTAAATCTGCCGAGTAGTGCTAGCACCATGTTTTGCATGTTCGCTGCATGACTCTTGAGTCACGTTTACATAGTTACGTAATAGATAATTTTAGTAGTGTCTGTAGCTTTTTTTAGCATTCCTAGAGTGTGGTGCTTGTTGGTGATTGTAAATTTCTTCAATGTAGTTCACGTTGGTGATAGGTCACGCCCTGCTAAACACCCTTGTGGTGGCTTGCAGGGTAATTAAGTAGATGTAGATGTATTTTCCAATAACAGCCCACAAAAAACTTACAGCTAGGGAAAAGAAATAAAAGTTTACAATTCAATGGAAGTTACCACCGGTGTTAAACAGCGAAACCTGCTTCCGCGGACACCTCCTACAAGCGGTCACCTCTCTAAGCGGACGATTGTTTTTTTGATAACGGATGAAATGAATTTTTCATAAAATCAATGACAATTTCCCTCCATTAAGCGGCCGTTATTTCACGGGTCCGGGGGTGGCCGATTTAGATATGTTTACGTCTACGTCTACATCCTAACCCGCGAGCCGCCGAATGGGCGTGTGGCAGGGGGTGGTAGGTCACCCCTGCCACACGCCGTAACATTTTTGACAAAGACGTAAAATATTTGGACGTGAAATGGTGACATGTACTATGGGAGTGTATTTCTTTTTCAGTTCTTATTGTGGTCGCTTATTGTGCGCGGAAAAAAACGAGTTTTTGTACCTATCTGTTCGGCAGAGTATCTCTCTTATTTAATCGCAACTGTCAGACCTAGAAATGTAGTGAGGCGTCATGATAATATTCTCTGGGTTTGATTGTATTCCAGGAAAGGTTACTAAGGACACCCTCGCAAAATATGAAAAGACACAACGCGAGAACTACTCATTGAAATTCAAACGACATGAAAACTAAAAAGCCGTTTCGTAACACCGCCTCCGTCGTCCCGGAGGCGATATCTATCCGCTACATTAATTAATAACACAAGAGCTACATCTGATCATATCACTTTCATTTTATCCATTATTTTCAGTATTGAAGGGCAGAGTTGTAAGCCAGTTCGATGGAATCTCGACGCCTCGCTGAGGCGCCTCTAGACACACTCCCATGTCACGTGATCGATCCTAGTCCCCCCCCCCAATCCCATGGCACGACGATCCACAGATCCCGAATCTGAAGGTTTTCGCTCTTAAGGGAGTCCGAGCGAGATAGTTCCCTAGTCATAATAGAGACCATATTCGAGTAATACGTTTTAATTTCACCAGCTGTAGGACTGGTGAATTAAAGATTGAATTATTAATGGTGCAATAATATAGTTAAACATGACAGAAATTGTAAGTAATCAAATGAAAATATCTCAATAAGTCTTTAACTTGACTCATTATTTTCACGCAGTACGTTTGAAACTCCTTCAAAACGGAAGGTTTATTGTGACCCCGAAGAATTTACTGCGATGACAATATGATTAATTTTCAAAAATAGTTGAGAAAACACACAAACTACACACTTTTGATTTTTATACGAGACCTACGTGTAGGGAATGTATCATTTTTAATATAATGTCTCTCTGGAGTGAATACACGTACCATTTCCCATGTAAAAGGGCTGGTATTTTCTGGCAAATATCTCCAAAAGTAATTGGGTAAGGGGTTGAACTTTTGAAGTCAATGGAAGGGTGATATATTTTTCTTTGAAATAAGACCAGATTCGTTGATTTCTAAGTAAAATGATATTGCGCACAAACTACCTAAAGGTGTCTTAAGAGGTATCCCTGGGTCTTTGAGAGCGAATTTCAAAAATTTTCGCTGTAAAATGATTCTTTGATCACAATTCATTAAAAAGCATCTGCTTATGCGTTGGAACTAGCCACGTATTTAAAAGATTTTTAAATATTTTTTTTGAAACATTCAAAGCATGTAACAACTGAAGGTTCGTATAAAATACGGGTTGCTTCAAAAGACGAAAACAGTGCGATTTTCCGATCCACGCCGCTATTGGCTGGCGTTTGGCATGGAGTCAGACGTCTTAATTACATCCATAAATGGCCACCTATGTCTCGCAAGAAGAAAGATAAGTGAGCCGTAGTCGTGCTTACGGTATTGCTATCTGGTGAAACGGCATTTCCGATTGACAATCTCGATAGATTAATTATTTCAACAGATTTCAGGGCCAAGCCTTCGTGCTGTTGCAACAGCAATGCGCGAAACACGAGCATGAAATTGAATTTAACGCAGCACTAGCGAATTATCATTTTACTTATAAATAAATGAATTTGGTCACATTTTAAAGAAAAATATCTCACCCTTCTAATGGCACCAAAAATTCAACCCCATACCACATTTTTTTCGGAGATATTTGAAAAAAAAATACCAGCACTTTCACAAGGGAAATGGTACGTGTATGCACTCCAGAGAGACATTAGTTACAAAATGAGGTATTTCTAACACTTTGATGTCGTTAAAAACAAACAGTGTGTAGTTTGTATTTTTCTCAACAATATTTTAAAATTAATCATACTGTCACCGCAATAGGTTCTTGGGTACCACAATAAACCTTCCGCTTTGAAGGAGTTTCAAACGCACCGCGCGAAAAAATGAGCCAAGCTAAAGACTAATTTAGATATTTTCATTGAATTACTTACAATTTCTGTCATATAAAACTATATTATTGCACCATTAATAATGCAATATTTAATTGATTTGTCCTACAGCTGGTGAAACTAAAACGCATAATTCCAATATGGTCTCTATTGTGACTAGGGAACTATCTTGCTTGGACTGACAACGGTTTCGCCTGCATTCTGGCAGGCGTCTTCAGGTCGAAGTGAAAGACCGGTGATTGGACGGCCAGGGCCCTTATAAGCCCGCTGTCTTGTCCTGATTGGCTGGCGACATTTCTCATTTTGGCGACAATTTTACCCCTTTGCACAGTGGGCGGAATGCCCAATCTACGAGGAAAAATTTTTTTTTTCTAATTTTGTGCCCAATATACACCATTTCATCATTTATGTCAAATTATAAGTAAAAGACATTAACTAGCACTAATTTTAAAAATGTACATTCACTGGAAAGTACTTTTAAGCTAATTATTCATATTTTACGGTCGTAAAGGACAAGGCCAATACTTGCAGTTTGGCGATGGCTACCTTCTCCGCTGGAAAACGCAACTTCCTTTTGCTTACCCAGGCATTGTCAATGTCTCCAAAAATATGTCTTCCAAAAACCGAACAGTGAAGAGTCTTTTGTTTGCGGGAGGGAGGCGTTTTATGACAGTCCGCGCGACCGCGTGCGTTGCGTCTAACAAAGGAACTTGAACCCCGGCCGTCACGAATTCGAGCCACTCTAAGTTGGTTTGTTGAGTTCGTCTGAGTAGGAGAAGAAATAGCAAAATACAGATTTGAAAACATTTTAATTAATGTCAGTCGGTATTGAAATCTTGGCCAGAGAAAACACAAAAAATTCATACATTTATAGGCTATAGCAACAAACTTTAACACAGTAGTAGAATTTAAAACACTTATTAATATTCCACAAAGATATATTTTCCCAACCGGTTTCTAATGACCTAGCCAACAAAATAGTAGATTCCAAACCCCCCTCAAACGCGAAACTTGTATCTTTTGACGTATGTAATTTGTTTACGTCCGTCCCGACCAAGGAATCCATCGGTGTAGCCACCTCCAGATTAAGAAGGGCCAAGTGTGGAGAAGGCCCTTATCGACGACTTCCGCCAACTCCTCACCTTGTGTATCGAACAGAATTATTTCTTGTTTAACGGGAAATATTACAAATAAGAACACGGCCTCAGCATAGGCTTCCCGCTATCCCCTATACTTGCAGACATGTTTATAGATTCTTTAGAAAATAACCTCTTCAATTCAAACAACTGTTAAAGAATGTTGTATATTATTATAGATATGCGGATGATGTTATTTGTTTATGGACGGGAAGCCGCAGACAATTAGAACAGTTTTTAGCCTTTTTAAACTCCCGACACGAAGCCATCAAATTCACGATGGAATTGGGTAGTAGTAAAATTAATTATTTATACCTAACAATTTCTATTGATACAAATCAACATTTCTTTACAATATATCCAAAGTACACATACTCGGACGTAATCATCCCGAGTAATTCTTTTCACCACCACAGCCACAAATTTGCAGGCATATATATTCTATGATAAACCGGCTAATATCCTTCCCCCTATCGGACTCCTCCTATCAAGAGGAACTAAAAACAATAAAAACGATCACCGAAAGTAATGGCTATAACTGTTCTCTTGTGCAAAAACTATTAGACAAGCAATTAAAACGAAAAACAATTTCTCTTTTGTCAACCCTCGACAGAATAAGCCCAGGCAAACCCAATAAATGGTGCAGACTCCCATTTTTAGGGGCATTAACTCACAAAATAACGAGACACATCCAGGACGACAGGTTAAGAATAGGATACTATAACCCAGTGACGTTGGGAAAACTCCATTTAAACTCCAAGGACAAGACGGACATTCTGGAAAAGTGTGGTAAATTCTGCATAAAGGAAAAGTGTACTCATTAGAGTGTGAAGGATGCAATGGTGTTTGTGGGTCAAACTGGTCGCAAATTTGCTACCAGAGCGAAAGAACATATGAACTATACATTTAATAATGACCCAAAATCAGGTTTTGCTAAGCATTTAATTGAAACTTGTCACCAATGTAATTTTAAACCTAAGGCTTTACATGTTAATGACAAAGGTTTTAAACTGGACTTTTTAGAGAATTTTGAAATTAGTATGAGGCAAGGTGTCCCTGATGTTGTGCTTTTAAATATTCTCCGTTCAACTGTGCTACACCCACAGCCCCTTCCCTCACCTTGACGGTTGATTCCTCGCAATACCCTCACCCTCCCCCCCATTCCCTCCCAACCCCCGTTCCTCCCCCCCTTATTACTCAAACTCCCCTCCCCCTTTGAGAATTGGATATATAAGTGGCGCACCTCCTAAGACCTTTGAGAATTGTACCCATGAAAATGACGCGTCAGCGTTGTAACCAGTTGGGAAAATAAATCTTTGTGGAATATCACTAAGTGTTTTAAATTCTCCCACGATATGTTATTCCACCAAGTAGAGCCGTCAGCAGTTGAAATATTTAACACAGTCGGTTTACAAGAAAGCCAGTTTGGCGTAAGACGTATACGAAGGAGGATGATATTTTAAAAGGAATAACTATTGCAATCATGAGAGGAGTTACGTCAGCTCCGATCACCTTAGGCCTCGTGATTACTAGCGGAATTTATGGGCAGAATAGTTAGACCTTCCTGTCCGACGAATTTCAATTGATGAGGATGTTCCTAGCTTAAATATTCCAGTGACGTGCAGCAGTCCAAGCAGAGGGCACAGGCGCAAAATTAAGATGCAGAGAAAGAAATCTCTCCGAGTGACACGAGGCAAAAAAAACTTATTCCCCTCACATTTGAAGCAACCTCTCGATTCATGCATTAAATGTTTTCCTTCGGTCTTTTTAACAGATTCACGAAGTGATCACTGTAATAAAAGTTTTACTTATCGGATGAATGATATTAAAAAGAGACTAAACTAATAAGAATAAAGTAATATTCACCGTTCGAACTTCCAAACACTTCTACACGGGTTTTCATTGGAAGAGAACAGATACGTCACAACAGCAGCGGTGGCGCTAGCTACCATTTCCTTGATTCGCAAACAACCCCGATCGAGGCGGTCTGTATATTCCAAGAACCTCGGTTATTACTAGTTTTAGGCGCGGCATTTGAAATTTATACAAAATTCTCCTGAATTATATTTTTAAGAATATGGAACTCGGCGTGACACCTTCAAATTTGTCTGTAACTACGATAATAATAAGAAATTTAACATTAAATGTTTTGAATTAAATCCAGACAGACATATGTAATCCAATTGTTACGACAAATATATCACGTGCCAAAAGGCTGCGGCGTATTTAAATTGCATTGAATTGCCTAAAAGAAAATCGGCATTATACAATTTTTTCACATTCATCAAAAGATATCGCTAATTAAAACACGTCGACATGGTATCGCTCGGACCATTTCAATCGTCTCATTAATTTCCGACTGGCTCCTGTCCCTAGTCACAATCCCTTCGCGTCAGAAGCTCCCTCTTCTCTGCCAAGGAGATCAGAACATAGTCAACGCAGAGGAACCGCTCGCATAAAATGACTAATCAGCATTTGTTCATTTCTTACCTCAGACGATCACAAACGGAATAAAGGCAAATGAAATGGAACGGCATCTTAAAATACGTACACAGATTCAGCACAACAATACAGAATAGCATGAAGAATAAAATAAAACTAAAAACCGCACAACAACAAATGCAACTGAAAATCAGGGTTCCATTAACAAAGTTCCGTTAGATTGTAACTGGCGTATTCGGCGTATGTTAAAATACGTACACAGAACGCCACCTTCGGCGGCAGTTAAGCCCGCGTTTGCATTTTACTCTCAAATACGTAAAGGTTCGCTTTCTTTTCCCATTTCATTACTTCTTCGCATTTGAATAACCTTTTGCTTAACATTTGGTTGATATTGGCGGGGATCGAACCATTGGTTCACATGTTCTTGCTCAATCACACAAACCACTCCATCACCCACGTTCTGGCCATCTCACTCTTGCTCGACTTCTAATTCTCTATGTATAAATCATGTGTTGCCAGATCTCGGTCGCCTGCAACTTTGTATTTGAAATTCCAAAAATCGTCCACCCTACGGCTCAAAAGTAACGCATATATCAACTCAACACTATGAACATTGACTCATTCGCTACATCTCAAGTCTGCGCACAGCCAACGCCAAAATACTATAAAGTACTCCGTGGAGTAGTAGGGTTGGGATAAAAGGACGATCGAAAGCCATGCGGAGGACGATTTATTGAATTCGGAGGGGAATTCAGTGAAAAAAAAGGAACGCTGCGACGGAGGGAAAAGAGAATTTCGTGAGAGGCGTGAGATTGAAGTTTCGTGCGGCGCGAGGAGGGACACGGGGATTGGCGGAAGAGAGAGAAAGTGGCAAGTCTTCCGGAATAATGGTTTCCCGCAATTATTTTCCCAGCGTGTGTTCCTCCTCCATCATTACGCGACTTCCACATTTTACCCTGAAAGCCACATCAAAGGGTGTGGCAAGGGGGTGAGTTATACCGAAGTCCAGTAATATACAGACGCGACAACAATTGCGGTAAACTTGCACCTCGGACGTCAGAGGCGCCGTGCGGTGGCGAGCAAGTAAAGACTAATTTCAATTAATAGCTAAAATAATAAATGTTAAAAAATATTTTTAAAAAATCAATTTTATATAACAAAAAAATGCACTAAATTTCATTCAAATACACCGATTTCTAGGGGTTGAAAACATTGTCATCGATGGGACGCTCGGCAACATTTTCACCCCGTCGGGTTGACACACAAGTTTACAATATTGCATACAATCTAGGATAAAAAGCTATTTTTTAAAAACACATTTCTTTAACATTCATTTTATTTCCGACTTTTTTATGACTGTATATTGTATTGTCACCGGAAATGAACCTATGTGCAAAATGTCAGACTCTAGCTAGTCAGGAAGGTAGTTAAAAATTGATTACAAAATTTGATCCTGGCACACAAGACCCTGACACACAGGACCCTGACACACAAGTGAAGTTAAATAATAAATAAAAGCGATTAAAAAAACTATCAATGAACAGCCTTTCTGAAAATATTAAGAGATATAATTTTTCCTCCTTTTCGCAAGACATGAGTTTCTAGAGGTAGATATTGCAGTGCTATGTAAAATTATTTCCTGTGCTGAGTGCGTCTGAAGCAAAATATTTAATCTTGGAGAAATGGAATCGTTCACCGCAGAATAAATCGTAATATGGGCGCATTTATATCACTATTTAAGCAGTGTAGTTTCCGCTGAAATATAATAAATAATCTGTTCCTTCCGTATATCAAAGGCACTACCCACAAGATAGGCAACGTTCTTCGGAAATATGATATCAAGGCAATTTTCTAGCCACATGTGCAAGTTAGACACTTAATTGGAAATGTGAGGGACAGGATTCCGCTGCAAGTGGAAGGAGTATCTGAAATTCCCTGCGGAACATATGGCAAAAAATACATCGGCGAGACTGGACGAACAGTCAAAACAAGACTGGAAGAACATAGGCCATTCGACTGGGGAAAACTACTTGGTCCGCAGTCGCTGAGAATGAAGCCTTGGGAGACGCGATCGACTTCGAGAAATCCAGAGTCATCGCTAAAGTGGACAGATTAAAACCCGGAGTCAACCGTGAGGCCATAGAGATAAGGAAGAATAATAAACACCATTTCAATGGAGACAGCGGCTTAAAAATCAACAATACTCGGAACTCAGTCATCCGGAAAAATTCTCTACCCCCTCTCCCGCATCCCCCCCCCCTGTCCTAACTTCCATCCCCCTTCCACCTCCTCCACCTGGGCCAATATATAAAATCTAAAAAATATAGTACGTTATATTTCCATGAATAAGTGATCAGCAGTGGGTCACTAAACGTCGGGCCAAACCGATACCTCACGCGGCATTTACCCGTAATATTATTTTATCAATCAATCTATGACGGATATCTCATTTAGTCCAAAGCATTTTCTTAGCATACACCTAAGGGCGGGATAGTTTTACTTGCTGGCGGATAGAGGCGCTACCAAAGTCAGCGGCAACTAAGCAGAGGGATATTATCAATGTATGTCGCGACTGTAAATAACTAGACGGTGGTTATACAGTAAATTATACCCTATTACAGTTGATGTACCTATGGCTTGATAATCCATAAACAAAAACACACTAAAACGTGTCAAGAGGTGACATTTCGCAAACATGCGCTACACTATACGCATGACAACAAAAGACTGTTTGCATTAATCTTCATCACATTAACCGAATATGATACAAGATTATCACGACGGCCTTTTCCGCACCTTTCCGATCTTCGCTGAACGAATTCTAATGGCAATTAAGTCTCCCTCACAAGGATATCGAATACGAGCAGCGTGCTCCAAATGAGTCCAGTGAAGTAACCAATTTCTCTAACTTTTCCTCTTAACAAACATCAACTTAAAACATTCAAAAGAAAAAACGAGCGTTGCCCGCGTGGAGGAACGTGCGATAATGACGATGAAAATACATCTCGCGTCTGGACAAAGATGCCGCGATTTGACGCCAAGCGCACGGTCTGCCATGAAGGGCGCAGCCTGGTTTGCATCAATGGATACGACGAAACTTATCATCTGAGAACAATGCAACGCCATTAGACAAGTCATCAGTTGCGAAATCATCACACGTATCAACAAGATTACGGTCGCAGCATCAGGTCAATAACATCTGGATCGAGACTGGTGCTCGTGGACCGATTGAAGCGCCTCACTTGACAGCAGTCCGAGCAATTCTGCTTTCAGTGCAACACTGTTCAATTGTCCTTGCAGTCAAGGACATTTCTACTCAAGAGTCTCGTGCAATTGATGTGGGAGTGTGGCACAACTGAAAGATAACGAGGAAAATGGCGAGGAAATAAATCAAAATAATCCGCGAGCCACAGCTCCCATCACCTCGTGAAAAGCGGCGTTTCATTTGAATGATTTTACACTTTCCCATGGCGCGTGATGCAAGTGAATTCTTCGCGGTCGTTCAAAGAGCGGCGGTAAAGAGGAGAGTTGTTCATTTGAGGTGTTTTGCAATTGGCGCAGAACTAAGGAACACATTTAAGGATGGCTGGAGCGGCTATCGCGAGTCATTGAGACAGAGCGTGTTGCAACGCGTCAAAAAAATTCTACATTGTCCTCACTCACATCCGGTAAAACGGTGATTATCACCATGCATGTGGTAATGTAAAATTGTAAATGATGCCGGAGTTATACCATAAAATTTCTGTCTTCACTGAAGGATTGTTATGGCTTGAGTTTACGCGGCGGAATTCAAAATTTAAGGTAGTTAGAGCGAAATATCATTTTACCTAGAAATCAATTAATTTGGTCTCGTTTTAAAGAAAAATATATCACCCTTCCACTGACACCAATAATTCAACCCCTTACCACATTACTTTCCGAGATATGCCAGAAAATACCAGCCCTTTGATATGGGAAAGGAGTTCGCATACATTTACGCATACATACGTTCGGAGTTTGCATACATTTAAGTTACCGCACTTCGGAACATATCGGCGCACACGACAAACTTTCATCGGAACGATCTGCGCAGGCGAAATGTTTTGTAACCTCCCATAGCTACTAACTTTAACGTTGATAGCATTGTGAAAGAGAACATGAGTCGCGCCCGTATGTTTTGCGTAAAGTCGTCAAATTCGTTCAAAATAAGTATTTAAAACGTACGCTTTTTATAAAAACGTAACATAAAACTTAGCCATACATATGTTTGACGCCTTTACCGAAAACCAACAAACTTGACAACAATCAGGGATGCCGTTATCGATGTTCTTTTGTAGTTAAACGCGCATCAACTTTACTTCCGAACTGTTTCAAAGAGCGCAGGGTCTATTTAACGAATGTAGGGCCAGTGCGCAGTTGAGCTACGAAGGGATTGGTGCAACAGAGCGAATGGATGGCAATCATCAAGTGTAGCAATCACCGACCATTGTTCCGTGTCATTGTTAAGAGGATAATAATAGTATCCTCTTAATAATGACACGAAACACCGGTCGGGGATTGTTGCCAATAGACCAGTATGGAAGTTACCATGTTTATTCAATTCCATTCTGCACTATGGACTCGAAGTCGCACTAAGTAAACTCGCGATCATGGAAGTTATTTGATAGTCGACTTGCGCAAGCGACGACGTTTTCTCAACATCACTAGTTTCCTTCCGATGCCCTCCCTGGCGGCGGCGACGTGAACGAGGAGTGACAAGAGACGAAGCTACAGCGCCAAATTGACGCGACCTTGACGCCTCTTGGTCCAAATGGCAAGAGTGGGAGTCATGTGCTGGGAGGACACGGGACAGAGAGAGAGAGAAGCCTATATACATACCATCTCTCTTTCATAGATACGAACACATGTATACACATTTATGTACAGTGCCTCCTCTCCCGCCGCCGCGCCGCCGTTGTAGCCGAGCGAAGACAGCCTTGGATGAAATTGACACACATCATCTCTCCCTCTCCACCCCCTCCAACCAACAACACACTCCCCTCCAATGACACAGCAACGCCCCCCCCCCACCACCGTGCCACTGGAACGACGTAGCTCACCGACGAAACGAGCGGCGTCCAATGGTGGAGAATTACAACTGTCGGGATTGCGCTGCCGTGTCTGCCACCAGGCACGAGGCTGCGCCGCGCGCTATCCTCCTTGGGATTCCTCCTTATCATGCTCCGAAGGTGGTCGAAGAGAGATATTACGGGCTCTCTACATTCGCTTCACATCCTGCGCAACATTAAGCACTCCGCGCCTCGAAACAGATCGAGAGATGATGTGCGACGTACGCCGACCGGAATGTGTGCACTTGGGAAGGAAAGAAAACGCCAATGGGACCTTTCCAATCGCTATAGGGCGCCAATCACATCGCAACAATACAGTACACGTCCCTCCCATTCGTTAAACAGACCCTTTGTACTTCAAAACAGACCGTGAGCAAATTTGATGTGCGCCGAACAACAAAAGAACGTCTATCATGGACCAAACGGCAAGAGTCGGCTGGAAATGTGGATGAACTCATCGTAGCTCAATAGTTTTGCGTGGTAGATATGATTTTTGCAGTGTCAAGTACGGAGTGCAATATGAGTCAGAGAACATGAAACTTCTTTCGCAGGGATAACAGAACCTCACTGAGCTTTTGGCAGAATCGTCACGAATTTCCCACTGATGGTCTCACAGTGTTATTTTGAATGGTATATACATTACGAATGAAACTCAACAGGTAGATTGCCGAAGAATGAAGAAGACGGTGAATTCCACTGTTTTAAAGAATTTTCATGAAAAGGCCTTGATCTTAGTATTTTGCAATTTAAACTCCAAAATAATTATAAGGGCATTGCCTCCAGGGAGCGACTCGAGGGACTCGTAGCTGTCATCGAAATGGTCGTCCGAACTGGTTCTGAAGGGCCAGATGTGGTGAGCGCCATGTGTTGCCAGCTCGTACTGTCGGCCCGGACCATGAGGAAAGCGTGTCAGTAGCTTATCGCTCACCTACAGGATAAGTTGTGATGTATCTGTTTGGAAAAAATCATCCCTCTTCCATTAAAGGCATCCGTGGTATCTATCGAGTTTGCTGATCTTCAGTAAAGGCGACAAATATACATATCGTGAGGTTAATAATTAATTACTCTGCGATAAAAAGCTTATGTTTTTAAATTAAAACTCGGAACGAATTAGACGATACAGCGAAAACATTAGAGCGAGACAGTTGTTCACCCACAGAATGCTATCAACGGGCAGGTTTGAAAACATGTCACCAGTGAACATGGTTCCATTCAACGCCATTCCTGTGCGCAAACTTCGACAGCTTGAAAGGAAAGTACCCAATAACAGGCATACGCCGTAGTTGTTTACACGCTTGGATACCCATTACGCCGTTCGCCATATTTCGGAGAACGAACTGGCAATTCAAGTTTAATTATCGGAGTTTCAATTAGTTCTTCCATTAAATCCGATTCATTTCAAGCCTCTTTCGCACCTGCTGCATTCATTCAATGCTTCATTCATGCCATCCCACTACTTAGACTGAAGACCTCTCTTCCATTAAAATATAACCTTTAAAACTGCCACGGATAAAGCTACTGTCAACAAACCGATAGGCTGATGTTAAAAAGGAAATACCGTTTAATAGTTATTAATTTAAAAACTACTAAATGCAAAAGCGGCACGCCGACTAGACTTAAAAGTAAAGAATGACATTTATTTCATGCTAATAGGTCATTTAGACTTGATTTTATTATCCCCAGTAAAATGTATAATCACGGTATGTATACCGATGTAAATAAATGCGATTTCCCATCGATAAAGCTCCGGTCAACAAACCACGCGCTGGTGCCATATTCAGTTGTCCGAGTTAACATCCAAAGAATCGAAAATTTAAGTCATCTGTTGATTAACGTTATCCAGAATTTATTAACCAGAGTGTGAAATTTAAGGTTTAAATTATTATGTAAACTATAAGTGCATAAGAATTTCGAAAAATGTGCACTGATTAATTATAAATTTTGAGTAATATTTTATAAATAAATTTTGAGTATAAGGCACCGACAGAATTACCTCATTTGTCATAAAATATTTTCTTTTTTGATAAATCTCTGATAAGCATCAATAAAGACAAATCTTCATAAGAAGCTTGAACTGTAAACCGAAAGCCATGGATTATTTCGGGCACAAAGGGTCACCAGAAACATATACGATTAACGCTGTCCCGCCGCGTTTCGAAGCCCTGCTTGAAAACAACAATGTCAAGATAAGTCCTAATATTCCCCACTTCAAGATGGCCAGGAGCGCAACGTAAAAGTGCATTAAGTGCGCATCGCTTGCGTCCTTCGATCTGGTCCCTTCCCAAAAAGGCCTTCAATTGGGCTCCACAGCGGATGCGCCCATCAAGGTCCTTTAAAAGCCACTTCTGGCACGGCCTATACTAATTCTAAAGAAATAAGCATAACCCGTTAGCTTAAAGCGGCGAATGAAATGACTAAATACTTTTCATGTAATAATGAAATTGAAATCGAAAAAATATGATCGCCGAGCAATACGGCTGACTGCCACAGAAATCGGTGCGCGACCGACCGTCGCGTTTGCCGAAGAAATAACGCCTCGCTATCGCGAGGACTGTTTGGGGGAGGACGTTGCGGTTCTCCCGAGAGGTATCTATAACAGGCAAACAAGCGAAGTTTAAATCCCATTGTTATCGACTACGGGAAATGTCGTGTCGAGACGATGGTTTTTCAACGGCTCTTATGGTAGCGGATCCAAGTGGAGTACGATTAACATAGCTTTCTTGGTCATCGTTCAATATGCAAGGACCTTAAGTACGGAACCACGGCATAACGTCAGGAATAAGCATTCCAAAGTTAACTGGAGATATCCCGCTTTCATCGGTCTCTCGGACCATAACGCTCCAGAAAGCGGCAGCTCTCTGAAACGTCTAGCCAAACATGTTATCGTTAGTTAGCCACTCCATTTGTCCACAAGATTTGTCAGAAAAGAGGAGGTTCGCCTGCTACTTCTTAGTCCCCATCATAGCAACTCCCACATCATTCGATCTACAACAGCCGATGTCCTCGCATTGCACTCGCACACATACAGAACATATGTGGCGCAGCATTAAAGAAACTAGGTATTGTTAAACGTACAGTAGGAAGGTCCTCGGATGAAAAAGTCAAAGACAGATACTACTTCGCTCTGGTTCGGCCACATCTCGAATACGCCGAGAGCATTTGGGACTCTGGTCAAATAGATTTAACAAAAAGCATTAATAAAATACAATGGAAAGCAGCGCGCTTCGTTATAAACTGCAACGAGCGTACATATAGTTTCTCACAACTTCTAGAGGGATTAAGGTGGGAGCCCCTAGAGACTCGGTGGCTACACGCTAGGCTGAGGTTGCATGATAAATTCAGAACTGATACTTTTCAGAGCGACATAGAGAATATTATCATGACTCCTCACAACATCTTTAGGTCTGACAGATGCGATGAAATAAGAGAGATACACTGCCGAACAGATAGGTACAAAAACTCGTTCTTTCCGCGAACAATAAGCGACCACAATAAAAATTGAGCTCCACTAAATACACTCCTATAATACATGTTATCGTTTCATCTCCAAAAACTTACACCTTCACACGACAGGTGACCTAACACCCCCTGCCACACGCCCATGCGGCGGCTCGCGGGGTAGTATGTAGATGTAGATATCTACGCAGTCTTGAACCGTGGTGTAAAATGAAGGTAATGGAAAAAAATGTTTCAACAAAACCAAGCCTCCGCAAAATTCATATTTTGCAAATAGCCAGTTCGTGGCCAAATGGAAAACTATTTAATAAACGGTACTGAAAACATAAAATTAAACTTAAAAACTTAAATTAAAAACTTTCATTTATTAAATGTAATTATTACAGATAAACTGATTGATGTATCGCATATGTAAATTGGGGCAAACATAGATAAAACGATTTTCATAATATAAAATTTTATTTTACAACTCTTTTACAAGCCCTTGCATTCGAAAATTCGTTAACAACATCGATAAAATCCATTCGAAAAGCCGTATCGCAATAATCGCATTTCAATTAGATTAAAGGTGTCATTTTCTCCACGTACCATAAGGGACCAATGTTGTCGCTATAGATGAACTAACGAAACTCAAACCCTCGCCAGATGCATTTGACCTTATACTTTCGTTTGATTTCATACAAGCAGTATCAAAAACACACCCCGGTTGAATTTACCGACATGATTTAGTATCTTGTAGCGCTATTTATTAATCGGATTCGTCATACTAACCCATAGTTGTATAATAACGAGCGTAATGCGTGTTCGTCTACGTAGCGCTTTTCAAGTTTCTAGTCTGACCGTGCACTGTCCTCCTCTCTGCTTTTTGATGCGCGTCGGGGGAACATGCTAGGTTCTGTCTTATGCCTGAATCACACGATCGTTTTTTCCGTCCCTTTTTAAGGGATAGCTCAAATGATAGCTCAAATGATCGCTCGAAAATGATCGTGTGACTCGAACAAAGTCAGAGACGGCTCCAGCGATAGGGATCCCTATCTCTTTCTCCATCACTGGACACGTCCCTTTTTCCGTCCCTGGAGGCATCGCTGACTCCACCATTTAGCCAATTAGAGTGCTCTGCCGCAAAGAGCGACTCTAACGCCACGTTCGGCTTTCAATGGAATGAGAGTAGTAAACATAGAAATTATGCGAAAAGGGACGGAAAAAAATAATGGAAAAAGGGACGACCAAAACGACCGTGTGATTCAGAAAATGATAGCTCGAGATATCATTGTCAAGGTACCTGAAAAGCTATCATTGGAGCTATCCCTTAAAAGGGACGGAAAAAATGATCGAGTGATTCAGGCTTTAGACTGGCACGAGTGTGTAATGTCTGGTGTGGAATCACCCCGCGCCTCACACCCTTCTGGAGGCTGGGCGGTACTTCGAAGATGTCGATTAGCCTAGATTCTGGGACTGAGACGAGTGAATGAATGGATGATCATTTTTATTTTTTGTCTGCTTAAAAACGAATTTGATTTTTATCTGCTTAAAACGAAGAAAGGCTGGAGCGGTAATCGTGAGTCGTCGAGTTCACATTTTAATAACTTTTCAAGTAAGTCCAAGACAAATTCTTGGACCACGCTTCACTTAAGGTAGTCCGAGCGAGATAGTTACCTAGTCATAATAGAGACCATATTCGATACATACGTTTTAATTTCACCAGCTGTAGGAGCTGTAGGATTAAATATTGCATTATTAACGGTGCAATAATATAGTTTTATATGACAGAAATCGTAAGTAATTAAATGAAAATATCTAAATAAGCCTTTAACTTGACTCATTTTTTTCGCGCGGTGCGTTTGAAACTCCTTCAAAACGGAAGGTTTTTTTTGTGATCCCGAAGAATTTACTGCGGTGACGATATGATTGATTTTCAAAAAACGTTGAGAAAACACACAAACTACATTTGAGTGACTACTAACTACAAGTGAGGCCAAATTTTTCTAAACAATAAACCTCTGGGAAAATGGTCCAATTCTGCTTTCCGGAGAGGAAGGCGAGAAAAATAGGTACCGGGGCAAAGGAGTCACATACATCCCAAAACGACATTAGCAAGTAACACATTTTTGAACTACGGCCAAATTCCACCTCTGGTCAGCCAGTCAGCTAGTGAGTAAGTCAGCGGTATTGTTGCCTTTTATTTTAAAGATATTCGATTTGATGTTGTTTGATCCAAATGTCAATATGGAGAGAGAGGCCGTGTTCCAATCCGATATTATGCACACTTCGTACCCTTATGTGCTCTTTTCGATTGTCATTTTCCGGATGTGACGTCGCATAGTACGGTTCCAATCTGTTAGATCGCATCATGACTATAGTGCTCGCAGAGTTTCTGTGCACTGGAGAATTTCTCCAAGCCTAGCTGCCCATGGTAGATGAGCAGCGATTGGCTGCCGGCGTCCAATCCCGTAAACAGGTTCTTAGCTCAGTACGCGCCGCGTAAGAATACTGTAAGTGGCGACCCAAAAGAGTCTAGTCTTAGCTCACTTTAAATTATCCTGCAGCGGGTGCCAGGCTTTCTTAACTGAATTGAATATGGTTCGGTAAATTCCGATATCTTTCCCAGCGATAAAAATATAGGTTGTTATGATAATTAGTCGCAATTTTCGCATTTGTATTTTTCAAAATGCTGGTGAAGAGGATTTAAGTTTTGTTTATTTATCGTGTAACCACGGTGACCTGCGCCGATGGGGATTACTTTCTAACCTCATTGAGGTGACTATGGCAATCACTGCAAGTTTTGACTCGATATCTATAGTAGTTTCTCGTCCAGAGTGTTTCTATTATAAAGGCCCTCGCGTCGGCGAGGCATAGCGTTCGTTTTCGCCGATTCTTTTGGGTCACCACTTACAGTATTCGTACGCGGCGCGCACTGAGCTAAGAACCGGTTTACGGGATTGGACGCCGGCAGCCAATCGCTGCTCATCTACCATGGAAAGCTCGGCTTGGAGGAACTCTCCAGTGCACAGAAACTCTGCGAGGACTATAGGGCGCTAGTGCACAAGGAAGGTAAGTGTATGACGATGCACCCTTTTGCGCCCTAAGAAGCCAGCGGTGAAGACGCTCTACGTTGGAAAGGGAAGGAATATCAGTCGCAATATCTTCTGAAAGTAATTTTCTTTGTAATTATTGATGGTTCACTCTCCATTTTGTGATGATTTTATATTCCATGCCATTGAAATGTGCACTATTTAAGGAAACCAAAAATGTGAGGAAGCATGGCTTCAACCGGCAAGTTGTTAAAGGGGAATGAAACTTGTATTAACGCTATCTCAATAATTATTTGGGCATGAATATCGATACTGAGCAGCTAAATTTCTTAGCCAGTTTATTAGGTTAATTAGTAGGATGTATTCCAAGCACGTGGCCTTCCGTTCCAATGTCGGACTGTGTGTGGTGTATATTCTATTTAAAGATCAAAATTTAGTGACATTGTCTCTAATTTATCAAGATTTTCCTGATAATATGGTTTAGTGGAAGCTCATTACCCTCAAATTATTTCATCGGAATGTACGCATTGCGATTCTCGAGGGCAGCGATGAAAATTGGCTACTTCTTTGACCTATTGCTATTTCGCGGATGGTATTTCGTGAAAAATGCGAATTTCCAATGCGATGTCTTGCGATAAATTACAATTCAGAGTGAATAATGGATGTTCTTCTCATATACTAGGGACAGACGAAAGGATAATACAATTCATCGGCTTGCGGAAGAAGTACGCAGACCAATTTACGGGCCGAGGCGGTTCTGATATAGTTCAGACATTGGACAATGGGGGACCGTGGCGCTGGCTACCTTAAGAGCAGAAAAGTGCGTGAAGTGCAGGATAGGGCATAAGGGCGTAAGTGCATAGGGTGCATCCTACGGATTGGAACACGGCCATAATTTAATGTTATGCGACACCTAAGATAAAAAAAAACCCGCCGAGGATCAACCCATCGAAAACACGACGAAAGTAAGTTTCGCTGGATTACGTTCTGTGGCGTCAGAAATATCGTTAACAGTCAGCGGCTACTACCTTTCGAGCTCAGCTGTACACAGCCTTGTAAACGTTAATGTGAAGCAAGGTGAAGCAGCCGATTCGTTGACTTGAGGTTGACGGTGAGTCCCGATTCCGCCTTTGACATCTGACTGTCGGTCAATCGAAATGAGCCCCATTGACAGGGAAGCGGGATATGAGGTCGGTAGTGATCCAGGGAAGGTATTTGATCAGAGACAATAAAACTGGACCTTATTGATACAAAGATTAGCCAGATTAGATTAAACGTTGACTGGGTTAACGTGGAACATGATAAAGTCCACTAATCCTTCAGATAACCGTAAGACCTTACCTACTCACCCGACATCTATGTTCGGCACAGCACGCGTGAGTACCTCACACCTTTCTCCTATTCGAAAGACCGCAGCATATCCTTTTAGGTGGTTTGCGATTTGTCATTTCACCAAATAAATCAATGAATTTGGTCAAAATTAAAGAAATAATCCTAACCCTTCCAAAGATACCAAAATATCAGGACCCTTACCGCACGACTTCCCGAGATTTTTGACGTAACACACCTCGACCCGTTTACATTGGAAATGGCACTTAAGGTAGTAGCGAGCGAGATAGCTCCCTAATCATAATGGAGACCGTATTCGATATATACGCTTTAAATTCACCAACTGGGAGACTCACGAGAATTAAATATTGCATGATTAATGGTGCAATAATATAGTTTTACATGACAGAAATTGTAAGTAATCAAATGAAAATATATAAATAAATCTTTAACTTGACTCATTTTTTTCACACAGGGTCGTTTGAAACTCCTTCAAAACGGAAGGTTTATTTTTTATCCCGAAGATTTTACTGCGGTGACAATGTGATTGATTTTCAAAAATATGTAACTGAGTAAACAAACAAACTACACTGTTGATCTTTTGACGAGGCGGTTCTGATACAGTTCTGACATTGGACACTGGGAGACCGTGGCGCTGGCTACCTTAAGAGCAGATCGTCTTCATTAGTGTAGGGAATGCCTCATTTTTAATATAAGGTCTCCCTTGAGTGCATACACGTACCATTTCCCATATAAAAGGGCTGGTATTTTTCGGCGAATATCTCAGAAAGTAATGCGGTAAGGGGTTGATTTTTTGATGCCAATGGAAGGGTGATATATTTTTCCTTAAAATGAGACCGAATTCATTGATTTCTAGGTAAAATGATATTTCGCTCAAACTACCTTAAATGCACTCTAGACTTTATTTTTTTAAATGAAGAATTAATACACCTAGATCCCGTCAAAAAATTAAAAGCGTGTTGTTTGTATGTATTCTCGACTATTTTGAAAAATAAATTATATCGTTGCGTCTTTTTTCAGAGTCGCAAAAAAACTACCGTAGTGGAGAAGTCTTAAACGTGCCGCGTGAAAAAACTGAGTCACATAAAGGCATGTATACACATTTTTATTTAACGACTTAGAATTTCAGACATAATTAAGTATAATATTGCATCTTTAACATTGCATCATTTAATTCATGTTTCTTACAGCTGCTAAAATTAAATAGAATAATTCGAATATGGTCTCTATTATGACTAGAAAACTATCAAACTAAAACTAGCATAATTCTCGCTTTATACCTTTCATCCCCCACCATACGCCCTTCAAGACAGTGTGCACTCACACCTCACACGACACTTGACAGGTAGTAGTTTCCGCCTCCCATAGGGGAGGCGCTTTAATCGCAGAAACGGTGGGTGGTACAAGCCGCGACCAGAAGATGGCACTGAAGTAAAGCGTATCGTAGAGGCACTGCATTATCATTATCCTATTACTATCCTAATAGAGGGTCTCGAGTGTGTTGCCTTTCAACCTCACCGTCTGTGGCTATTTGTATCCCAATTACATACTTAAAAGCGAACGAATATGATTAATAGAAAAACATTCATCACACAATATACCTGTCCCACGATGGATCAACTCGCTCGACAAGTTGCACCATGAGAACTTAACATGAGTTTAATAAAGAAACGTCGATAGACTGGTAAAACATCGCTCAGTGACGTGATAACCATTCTTTATAACTTGATGAGGTCGCGAAACCCCGCTTTCACCCGCATTAACAACTAGATCACACACGAACGGGAAATTTATCGAATGATTTAGCAATAACACCACGGATATGCAATTTCACCGAAGAACCAATCACCGCTCCCGTGAAGGCCAATGTCAACATTGTCTTCACTGAATGACATAAGTCTGCGATAGAAGTCAGTACATTAGACACAACGTGCTTTAGCACACGTCATTAAATATTGCATTATAAACGGTGCAATAATATGGTTTTATATGACAGAAATTGTAGGTAATTAAACGAAAATATCTAAGTAAGTCTTTAACTTTACTCACTTTCTTCGCGCGGTGCGTTAGAAACTCCTTCAAAACGGAAGGTTTTTTGTGATACCCAAGAACCTAATGCGGTGACAATATGATTAATTTTCAATAACAGTTAAGAAAACACACAAAGTACACACTTAGTTTTGTCGCGACATCTAAGTGTTAGAAATATCTCATTTTGTAAATGTCTCTCTGGAGCGCATACACGTACCATTTCCCAAGTAAAAGGGCTGGTACTTTTTTGCAAATATCTCCGAAAGTAATGTGGTAACGGGTAGAATTTTTGGTGTTATTGGATATGTGAGATGTTTTTTTTTAACGAGACCAAATACATTGATTTCTAAGTAAAATGATTTTTCGCTCCAACTACCTTAAATGTACGACGTGGATATTGGAGATGGAAAATTACAATTTCTGACCGACTCCACGGGAAATAATTCCCATTTACTCACCAAACAGCCACCATAAATGAAATTAATAAAAGTCTTGCGCGCCGAGGTTTTTTTTCTAAACGTAAACATTTCTCTAACTAGAAACTGGCTTCCTAAGCGTTACGAAAAAAATCAACGCATTAGACAGATAATAAAATTTATGTTGGAATATGATGGTTGAAGTTACTCAGGCATCATCAGATCATTCAGGCATCAGGTTGCTGGAAGCAAAAAAATAGGCAATCTTTTACCAAGAGAAACAGAAAAAAATGAGTTAATGCATCGCAATAAGGGGAGCAACCTAGTGTATTTAGCTTCGTGTTCGGAAGGTGATTAAGTAAAAGAAGGGTTCAGCATTGAATATGGTTTGTAAATGGATTTTCAGCGAGCCAATTAACTAAGGTCGTTGTATTAGGTATTCCAAATTTTTACTTTACTATACAGTAATGTTGAAAAAATAGCCCTAAATTAGTGCAATATTATTGGTTATTATTGAGAACAATTATTCCTTATCGCGAAAATTACACGACAGCAGCCTTCCAAAATCAATTATGGCGATATGGGACCATAATGACCAGACAGGACCGCATGTGTATTCATCCGAATGAGACCGATTAAGGGTTAAGCGACGAATTCAAATAGGATCAGCTATCGTGGGAACAGTCCCACCGAACGACACGTGACACCAGCGTGAAAGAAGTGTCCAGACATTCCGCTAAAAAAAACGCCCGCACGGGTAATCTGCGCCGGATAGCATAAACTTGATTTTGCTACGTTCGCCTTTATTTGATAACATAGAAACATTTTTCACACCGGACCAGCCGGTCGAAGCCGAGACATTGTGAGCAGAAAACCTGCTTTCTTTGCATCCGCGGCCCAACCCCATCCCCAACCCCAAAACTATCGAATGAAAAATTAACAAAAAATATAATCAAACGTTGTACACATTCATTAACGAAGTTCACAACGCAGTAGGTCCCGCCTCAGTTAAGGGTGCCGCGGTCGCCATTTTCAAATATTTCCCCACGCTTATCTCGGACAGCGACGCACAGTCGTCCCCAAGTCCCCAAAACCTGGCCAAGGTAAGAAAAATAAAGTATCTACAGAGAGGATTTTGATTGCTGGATCGGTGAGAGGAAAGGTTACAAAGTCGAAAGTCACAGCAGTTGGGTAAACATTTACCCACTTGCGCACACTATTCACATGGACAACGAGCGCCCTACGGGTAACAAGTGCATCGAGCGCGCGTCCATAAGAGCAAACTTATTTTTGAAGTGCTGCCAATTTGTTCTTGGCGAAGAGAATTGATTTCTTAAAGATGGAGTCTCCAGTAGAGTGTTAGTACTACAAGTTGATATTATTTAATTTTTCAATTTTTAAATATATTTTTTAAACAAGGCCGTTTAAAATAATGGTGTTTTTGAGCGAAAATCCGCGCTTCAACTAACCAAAAGTTAATGAATTCTGGATAATTCTGATATAAACGATACATCACATTGTTAAGAATTTAATAAACTTAACAGTAGCTCGAAGAATAGCATCTACAATCCTCTAATTCGATAATTATTTATAAAATAAAGTTCGATTTATGTCCCGAATAACGAGCTTGGCTTGGAGCATGCTGCACTCGACTGTATGAATGATTTTGTGAACTTCCCATATCATTCATTTGTTATATATTATTGAACACATGCACCATTTCTTATTGCAGCTCAACTACAATTGCAGATAATAATTAAAGGAGTTGCGAATTATTCGCCCAAAATATTTTGGCGTACTCCGACTAGACTGGTTTTATATAACCTCAAAAGCACATGCACAACTAATTGCATCAAGGCCATTCTTTTTTCAATTTAAAAAAAAATATGCGAAAAGTTTGCAAAAATATATTTTCTGCAATTCTGAATGCGGATTTGGTTTTAGCACACTCAAATACATAAGTATTCAAACTTTTATCAAAATTGGAATACTATTTCTCATCGTGACCAACTTTCGGGGCATATTGACCACTGTGCGACGCCTCAAGACCATAGAGTTATTAAGGTACAAGAGGTGGCGCTGCCTGTATACTCGGCCGTAACGGAAGGTGAAGCCGGGTAGGGGAAACCCTCCCCCATATTGAGTGTCCCTAATATACTATTGGCGTAATAGGCACCTAAGTATCCATTTGCACCTTTTTTGTTCATAAAATGTTGAATTATGAGAAATGGAGATAGTATCGGTTAGGCCGATAATACAGAATATATTGTCAACTCCTCCCAACGTATCTCATGGAGAAACAGGCTGGTGGAGCAATGAAAATCATGTCGTCTACTCTTGATGGTATGTGTTTAGTGTATCCCAAATAAAAAAGAAATGAAACACCGGAAGAGGTAAGGAAATATATCTAAATTAAATATTAATGCAAATGGTTTTTAATACAATATTTACTGGCCGTTAGGGAAAAACGCGTAAATTACGGCTTTTTAGTTAGCTATACCTATCAATTGGCAAAAAAGGCAGACTTACGAAAGATTTTCGTAATTTTGGACAGCTAAAAAGTAATTAATAGCAATAAACGTTAATGAGTTTGTTTTATAATTTATTTTTAGAATTTATAGTTCATAATATGGTCACTGACGCATTGTTATGCGCATAGAACTTCCATTCAAATAGCTATTCAATTTGTCGTATTCAAATTTTCAAATTTTCGGAGCGGGGCACAATATTTCGACGAATTTATACTGAAATACTTTGCGCAATGGACTCTGCGTGAAACTTAGACATTTGTGGCAATAATCATTATAATGCGAAACGTATTATTTAGCGTTTCGAAGAAAATCTGTTCCCTCCACCCTCGACTTTACACAAAATACAAATCATGTGCAATAAGGCGCCATGTTAACATAGAGTAAGTATATATAGCGGCAAAGCAATGCTAAAAACTGGACATAAATTGTTGAGAGCTTTGGGAAGAATTTCTCAGGTGCCACCACCTTAGGGAAGGAATAAATTTGGCTTACGGAGAAGGCCACTTGGAAGCGCTAGTGGTACTCGGTGATTTTGCATCAACATGCAGAGGTGGATTTACCATGGCTGTTGTGTGCTTTTCATTGAGTATCAATTGTTTTGTCGTTGCTATGATACATCGATAAACAGTTGACTCCGAGTTTGGTAATCGCATGTCTTATCATATTGACGTGAATTCGATTTATTATAGACGATGCTCATTGAAGGCACATTAAAATACATGTTAAATTTGGTCTCAACGACTCAATAAGATTTGTTTTCGTTGCTATGGGTCGATTAGTAAACATCCAGACACCGACATCGTCATAAGAACATCTTGTGAGTTATGCGATCCTAAATGAAGTGGCCGTGAGCCAAATCTCATTCGTTATGGCTTGTCGTGCAACTTTGATACACCTGTTCCATCTATCGGCCAAAGAATTATTTAAAAACTCATATCCGAATCTACCTATCTCTATGCCACTCTATATGTACTTACTCTATGGTGTTAAAGAAGCAGTGCATCGGCAAAAAGACCACAACGGTATAATGAAATTTCCATTCGCCATCATCAATATACATCACAAATGAGTGCACACGCGCAAAATTTAACACAAATCCGCATGTCATCAGAAATCGCTCAGACCACCGTAAGCGCCTCCAGTTTCATACCCGTTTAACGAAACTCTCCATATTGGACTCTTCGCCAGCCTGCCCTCTTAAGGGTGGACACCAGATAAGGCGTCTTAAGGCCGCTGGGGTTTTTCTTCGCCACTGTTCGCACGCTATAGGTCGTTCCACATTCAGTTGGCAGTATGGGCCACATAGGAGAACACCGTTGCCAAACTTACGCTCCACGTGCTCACCTTCCGACCATGTGGGGGTCCTTTTCCAGTGCCGCGCTAAATTTAATTACGTTGCTTTAGGGAATAGTATTCCCACACTGTGAGGCTCTTAAAGATGTAGAAAGTACACGGCAATAGTTTAAATTACGTTTTCTGTAGCCACTGGCAACATCACACCCCCGGCCTCAAAGATCTTCACACAGGAAACGAATCTGCAGACGAGCCTATACTGTCAGATAAATTCGGAACGGACTAGAGTCGAGATATCCTATTTTTACTGTTTGGCGCTTCAGAGACGGAGAAACCAGGGTCGTTCGATTTGATATGTCCGTTAACCACTACATGGCCGTCACTAATGTACTTGCTGAGTCTTTACTGTTATTGCACACCCAAGAAAATCTGCAAATTCACGGAGCAAGTTGTCCCGACAAATACACAAGCACTGCCAAACCAAAAAAAAGCTGAACAACCTACATTACCTCATGGAGATTACAGAAAAAAGGCGTATTAATGGCGGAATTGTTCACATTGCGAAGACTTATATCGAATCAAGAATAAGATCGATATTGAAAGACCTCGCGAGAAACTGTAAAAATGCTCGTCCGTAACTCTAATGCCAATATTATGTGAAAAACACCGCTCATTGAGCCATAAATTTCGTCCATGCAATCATCCTTCACCTTCGAATACGGTCATTTCTCGGTATTTCAAGGATAATAACATTTTTTCAATCGTATTGGGCTAAATAGTCTCTAAAAGGCGCTTATCCAGGCCAATAGCCGAAGGACATGAGCTACAGGTTTCAGGAAAAAACCATAAATGATTGGGGGAAATGATGAATATTTTAAAATAACACCTATAAAACAAAGAACACACGCAACTAAGTATTCTTCCTTTAAACGGTGGCAGGTGAGTGCAATTCACTCCCTGAATAAATCTCAAACCCTTCACTCGAAACCCACAAAGAATTTAAAAAGAGCTTACACTTTGATTTAGAAAACAATATAACCTAATTAAGGGGTAAAAATGTAACACATCAGATGAATAACACTGAATTGAGTCCACCAAGGAGATGGTGCAGGAATATAATTTGAATTTAGAATATTTTTTACGAGATTTATGCGTGTTAGGAAGGGTCGGAAGTATTAGGTACCGCGGTAACCAACCGAGTTGAGGTAAATAAGAAATGAAAATGGCTAGACGTTTACAGGATCTCTCGCTCACTTGAAGATTAATATATCGAGTTACTCAATAATTCAGTCAAGAAGCGTGGCCATTTTCAGCAATAATGGCACATGTACAGTCGGATTCAAATGTATTGCAAAGAATCGAGCTTACGCTTCTCGAGGAAATTGAGTTTCACTTACGGCGCTGTTATTCTTTCCTACGCAACGCTATCTATTCATCTGTTTATTTGCACGTATTCAAATGGTACTAGTTGACCAATTACCTATATTGTGCTAATTTGTTATGACACTTTCGTTTTGGTTTGGATTTACGATTTGATCATGGATAATTACTGACTGTTCCTTTTTTCGGGATTCATTCCGCGATGTATGTTTTTTTAAAACAACAATATTTCGCTGGTCCTCCTGCCAGCTTCATCAGGTTAACTGAACTGACTTCTTACTCTCGCTCGTCTTTATATATATGAGTCTGGACTCCCATTGTTGCCGGAAATTAAATTTGAAAAAATTCGTTTTAGACCGCTACTCAACTTGTAACCGTCTTCTCGGTTGACGTTCTCCGGTCTCTTCGCAATTTCTATAGCCTCCCTGATTAATCTTGAGTAAAAGCGTATTTCCCTAGCTATTAATCTTGTCTCTACAAAGTTGAAATTATGAGTGGGGCCGCTGAGATGGTGTTCGGCTATTGCAGAAATGCGGTAATTATTATTTTTAATTGCCCGTTGATGCTCTTGGAGGCGTATTTTTAGGGCTCTGCATGTCTGGCCTACATATGATTTTCCACAGCTGCACAAAACGTCATATATCCCTCCGTAGAGGTTCCGTGGAAGCGGGTCTTTGGCTTTCAGAAGTACGTCCCCTGTCTTCGTCGTGCATTTGAATCTGCTAGCTACGTTGTACCTCGACAGAACTCTGGAGATTTTCTCCGTAGTTCCAGACACACAAGGGAGAGTGGCATATGCCTTTGGTTTCTCTCTGTTTTCTGTCGGGTCAGTGGGATTTTTATTTCGGACCCCGAGAGAATTTCTTTCTTCTTTCCGTGCAGTTTTTTAAGATGTAGTCACGCCGACCGGAAAACCTCTCCAGGAAGATCTGCAAATCCTGATACTCACTTCGTCGTCTCCACTCGAGTTTATTAATCCATATTTTGAAGGGCATAATTAGATTTCTAAAATTTTACCTCTCACACTTCACAGAAAAATTTTATCCACTGTATACACAGGCATTGTATTGTGTATTTTATCAAGGAATTGAATTTTATACATCAGTACCCAAATTTGTTCATTCAGCTTTTTCGATGCTCGTGCTCTTCGCTTTGATACCTCAATTATTTTTTTTGCATAAATTTCAGAGAAATTATTGCACAACTTCAGGTAATCCCTAAGCTATCGATACTTCCTTCATTCGTTCATACTAAGGATGGGTCGAATCCAAAATTCGATTCTCGATTCCACCGATTCTAAGGATTAGAATCGGTATCGAGAATCGATCGCCTAAAAACGATTCCGATTCCATCGATTCCAGATAGATAAATATTCAAAGCAAATTTCATTTATCACATCGTATTTGTCTCAGAAATTTAGGGTGTAGGCTACCAATTTGTACTTGTTATGTACATCAATAAGCTGAGGATATATTTTCTATTTATTAATAAATATGTATACTTTTTGAGCGAATTAATCGTCTTTGATATTTTATTTCAGCCAATACTTGAATTTCAATAATAGTCGTACGCTACTGGTATATCAATATCCCACCTGTTTATTAAGAATAAGAATCGATGGAATCGGAATCGGGAATCGATGTGAAAGAATCGAAATCGAAGAAAGTGGAATCGACTCATCCCTAGTCCATACAAAAAATTATTTAGACGCAATATATTCATATCTTCGACATAAAGTCTCTTACGTTAATTACTTAGTAAGGGCAACTAAAAGCGACAGTTATATATCTCGCATTGAGTAACGGAAGATATCGCATTACAGGTGAACGGCCTACTTTTGTTAATTAGACATCCTACGAGTTCACAGTCGCGTCGTAGCACTGGGTAATGGTAAAATTCTTCCCGTAGTTGACCGTCTCGCTCCTTACAGCGCCGTTACTCTTTACCTGAATTTCCCGCCGGATACAATAACGGAATATCATAGGCTCCCACACCCTGCGGATAGTTGAGATTCGGCGTTGCCAAATCATCGCACTAGACCGTGACCCTATCCCGAGAGGCGAACCCGATGGTCACTCGGGCACATCGAATACCACTCTGCTGATCGCTACATGTGACTGTGCAATCTTGTCCGGGCGGTTTCCTGCACACCCGCGACCCCTCCCACCTCTCCAACTCCCAACCCTCTCAAGGTAGGTAAAGGCTCATAAAGACGGATAGCACAGCGTACCGACAGGTTTATTCTCCTCAGGCTCATGATTAGGGAACACAACCATATCACCTATCCACATCCTAGTTTGCCATAGAAATAGCCATCGGATGACTGGCACAGAAGGTCTGACGCAACGCCATGACAAAATCGCGCATAAACTTTTGTTTCAAGGGCACCAACCCCGCTAAACATCCCTGAGGAGTCTTGCTGGGTACAATGCACGGTTAGATGCAAGGGTTGTCCAGGTTTCAACATTGTCTGCATCCTTATATGGTCACGGGGACATGACGAGAACATAAACGGCGAAGCAACAGGACCGCGGGGCAGGATTACGAACCATGTTTTCTGACTTGACATTCACGGACGGAGGAGTTCATCTTTTCCATTATCTTACCGTCAAGGTGGATCGTACTGCGACTAACGGAAGTACCAACGCGATTTCGCAAACAGAGTTCTAAAACGTTTGCGAGATGACTTTGCTTTCGAGTGTTAAACATTAAATATAAATCCGATAACGGTACTGATCAACAATTCTTCAAGAAGGCCAAAAATATTTTAAAGTAAAGACGCGAAGTATGATGGACTTCTAGATATGAAATGGGGTACATACTGAAAAAAGGTTCTCTGACTGGCAGCCGGTAACATGTGGTCACGGAAAAGTTCGACTGAAAATGTTTGCTCATCTTCCGTTGACGGCGCCGTCAACGTCCGGCCATCGTATTAAGCTCCATTACATTACGATAAACTAATTTCACGAACGCTGCCCTCCGTTTCCGTCACGTCACAAAACTTCGACCATAATCCCACCCTAACCCAGCGTCCCACAAGGAAATGTGTTTAGCCCCCTGTCTTTCCTCATTTATATAAACGACATTCACTATGGAGTTGGCGGAAAAATTAGTTTTAACGATGACTGCATACATGGTCCTCGAACGATAAATTCCTACAAATTCGGACATGATAGGATTTCGCATCGGAACTTAACAACGTAAACGCAATGTGTTTTGAGAGGGGGCTCCAAATGAATGGCGGTCAAACACTTGCACACCGCCACCGCAACTATCAAGTAAGAGTCGTCGCCAATCACTGTTATTCGGACACACCGGCCGAGTGTCATTAGGCAAGCTATACCGAATACTTACAAATTTCATTGTACCTTTCCTAATTGATAATTGCGTTTCAATCAGCATTAGTTTCAACGCTACTTAATGGAGTCGATTCACATTTGAAAAAAATAATAAATTCGTGATTACTTTACAACAAATTATCTACATCAACATAATACCCCGCGAGCCGCCGCATGGGCGTGTGGCAGGAGGTGTTGGGTCACCAACCGTGTAAAGGTATAAGTTTTTTGGAGATGAAATGGTGACATGTATCATAGGAGTGTATTTAGTGGAGTTTAATTTTTGTGGTCGCTTATAGTTCGCGGAAAGAACGAGTTTTTGTACCTATTTGTTCGGCAGGAAAATCTCTCTCATTTTATCGCATCTGTCAGACCTAGAGATGTAGTGAGGAGTCATGATAATATTCTCTGTGTCGCTCTGAAAAATGTCAGTTCTGAATTTATCAAGCAAACTCAGCCTAGCGTGCAGCCTCCGAGTCTCTAGGGGCTCCCACCTTAATCCCTCTAGAAGTTGTGAGACACTATATGTACGCTCGTAGCAGTTTTTAACGAAGCGCGCTGCTTTCCTTTTTATTTTATTAATTTTTTTGGTTAAATCTTTATGACTAGGGTCCCAAATGCTTGTGGCGCATTCGAGGTGTGGCCTAACCAGACCGAAGTAGCATCTCTCTTTTACTTTTTCATCCGAGGACCTTCCTATTATACGTTTAACAAAACCTAGTTTATTTAACGCTGCTCCACATATGTTCTGCATGTGTAATCCCGATATATCAGATGTTAAGGAAATTCCAAGATATTTTACTGTATCTGAAGACTTTATGTTTACTCCACCCACAGTATGGGTATGGTATTTTTGTGATGACTTTTGCAGGAAGTAAACTTATAAATTATAAAAACACAGCCCGTGCTTCGATGTAAAACATCACTTTCAGGACATTAAACTTGCGTGCCTACTCCTAATAGCGAGGAATTCGATGGAATAGTTCCAGGAGTAATTAGATTTTCTGTGTACAATGTGTTTCAACACACATGAACGTAATTCTACATACAACGCGTTTTCACGTACACTCGTATGCCATAATTATATCCCGAAAATGCAACTATTTTTTTACTAACAAATACTCCTCTCGTTTACCAAAACGCCCTTGACCTCACTGCCCTTTCTAACCATTTACTCTGCTTCCTCCAAAATCCCCCCATAAATGTCCTCACCTCACCCACCACGACTCTCTCTCTTCCGTCTTGCTTTCCGCTCACAGCAACGTCTCCATTCTCCTCCACACCCACATCTCAAACATCTTCTGCACCTCACTCTCGTCTTCTTCTATTTTCTCCAAGCATACGTTTATGCGCCACAGAACGCTGCACTTCATATCAGATTCTTCGTCAGCGCTTACTCCACAGCCTTGTATTTACTCCCCGTCATCAACTACCTCTCAATGCTTACCGTTCACTTCACTAGCGCAAATTTCCTTCAGAATCCATCGCTACGATACTCATTTCGCTCAAAGTAATTGAGCTGTTCCACTTGATCTAGTTTATACCCCCCTCCTCACCGCACCCCACAGCCAGCCTCACTTTCATTGTCCTTGGTAATCTCATTATTTTTGTTTTCTCATGGTTAATGATAGTTAACGTACGTCACGCACCAATTTTCTAACGCATTGACCACGGCCTTGAGTCCCTTGGGTGATCGACTAGTCAACGCCTGGTCGTCGGCGAATCTACCCCACTTTATCAGCTGTCCTACTTTTATTCCCGCATCTAGCTCTTACCATCCCCATGTCACCACTTCCTTAGCAGAGACGCTAAAAATCAAAGGCGACAACTGGACTCCTAGCCTTAATCCGTGACCTATAATTGGCTGCCCTAATTCTCCGTCAGCATGTGGGGGTCGTGTTCAGGTTTCGAATCAGGTCTCCTATCTATCAAATCTAACCCTACTTCATAGAGTACCTTCAGTTGTTTTCCCCAACTAACTCTCCCTAATGCTCTTCTACATCGAAACGAGCACAAATGTTCCGATCACACTGTGTCCCTTTCTATGAGTGCGCTCATCATCGCAACGGCATCCCGAGTTGCTTTCGCCTTCCTCAATCCGATTTGGAAAACACCTCCGTATTTACTTGCTCAAATCTCCAACCTTATGTTAATGATTCTGCCAATGATTACAATATTTTTCGCGCACTGGATTCAACTACTAGCTCTAAATTCTCCGCATTCTGAGGCATTTTAATTTTACGGGATAGGAATCAAAGCTGTTGACACGAAGTCCTGGCGGCCATTGCCTCTCCAAGTATAACCTACGTATTACTTGAGTATTACTTCGAAAAATGTTCGTCTTTCTTCATTTCCTCAACTCTTGAGTCGCTCCGAAGGGATATTACACGCGCCCATAGCTCTTCTTGTTTTAATATTCCGTAGTTACTTCCATCTTTTCCTTCATTTCCGGTCGGAAGTAATCCTTCTACACTGCTCATTAATTCTCTACACCTAAGTTTACAGATCAATTACCTCGGTCATATTAGTCCTTCCACGCATTTCCTCCACCTATCCTGAAAATATTGCCGTTCGAAACGTATTCTTTTCTTGCCCTTAGCATTTGGTGCCCTCTCCAACCGGCCAATAATATTTTCACTTTATAGCGCACCAATTTCCCCGCTTTATGCAGCTTTTCCACTTCTTCGCATCGTCCTTCGCACCAATGCTCCTTAGTCCGGAAGGCTACTCGCCGGAGATCATTGTACTGTGGGTGGAATAAACATAAAGTCTTCAGATACAGTAAAATATCTTGGAATTACCTTAACTTCTGATGTATCGTGGGGATTACACATACCAAACATCTGCGGCGCAGCATTAAAGAAACTAGGTTTTGTTAAACGTATAACAGGAAGGTCCTCAGATGAAAAAATCAAAAAGAGAGATACTACTTCGCTCTGATTAGGCCACATCTCAAATACGCCGCGAGCATTTGGGACCCTGGTCAAATAGATTTTACCGAAAAAAATTAATAAAATAAAAAGGAAAGCAGCGCGCTTCGTTCAAAACTGCTACGAGCGTACATATAGTGTCTCACAACTTCTAGAGGGATTAAGGTGGGAGTCCCTAGAGACTCGGAGGCTACGCTCTAGGCTGAGGTTGCTTGATAAATTCAGAACTGATATTTTTTAGAGCGACACAGAGAATATTATCATGACTCCTAACTGCATATCTAGGTCTGACAGATGCGATAAAATAAGAGAGATACACTGCCGAACAGATAGGTATATAAACTCGTTCTTTACGCGAACAATAAGCGACCACAATAAAAATTGAGCTCCACTAAATACACTCCTATAATACATGTCAATATTTCATCTCCAAAAACTTACACCTTTTCACGGCTGCTGACCTAACACCTCCTGCCACACGCCCATGCGGTGGTTCGCAGGGTATCGCGTAGATTAGACAATTTAATTCGTCTAATTATATGATCATTCTAATTAGATAATTAATCCTCATGTTTAGTACAGCGGCGGCGTTCATTCACTTCATTTTTTATGACTTGTCCGAAATAAAACGAGCCAAAAAAGGGTGAAACTAAGGACGCGATAGGGTCAAGAATGGTGAGGGGATCTGAGTCGCGTCAGAGCGAAGGCACATGAGTCAAGGTGTCCGTCAGAGAGAGAATTGTCCCGTCTCACATTTCCCCCACCGCACATTTTATTAAGTCAAGGATAAGTGACCCGTGAGGAACCGAGAAAAAAAAACTTGATTCATTCGGTGAATGAACCAGGTTTTTTTTAAAAAAAAGAGAGACCGCGAAGTATAGTGGCATATTATTTTACGGCTGGACCTGTTCGGTAAGGAGACATTCCAGGCCCCAGGTGAGTGAAGAGACCGCCGATATACTCTTTGCATCTCAGTTTGCCCCTCAGGGGAGGGGAGGGGGACAGCGGCGTCAGAAAAGAGTGAGAGAGCGGACATTCACAATGACGACGATCGGACTGATAATAATAATAATAATATGACTTGTCTATATTGTGAGCGAATTTAGGATCGTACAGTCCTCTCTTACAATTAACTCATTTAACACACACAAACATCCATGTCCTGGGCAGTGGATAATCTACCCAGGCGGGATTCGAACCCGCGACCCTCGGGTTAGCAGGCGAGGACTTTAGGCCGCCGCCACCGGGGCTGACAGGAGGAATGGAGCGAACTTCGTCAATTTTTGAAATATGAAAACACACAGAAAAAGTGGAAAAAAACTTACATGCCCGACCTGTCAAAGAATAAAGCTACGATTTCATGGACGCGTTAGACGCGCACGCGCGCGACGAGACGCGTCATTTCTTGCTTGTATTTTCGTAGCCGTTCGCATGCAAGCGAACCTACGCGTAGGAGGTACCTACGCGCCATCTACAGTAGAGAAGAAATGGTACAAAAAATAAACGTGACGACCGTGTGTGCTTATCGCTCTACAACCTACTGTTGATAATTGTGTGTTGATAGTCATCTAGCTCCATCCAAGTGCAATAGCTATTGTTCTTCGATGTCCTCTACAACTGAATTCCTCTCATCCGCACGCCAACTTTCTGAGAGCTAATTAACGTGCAGTTTTTTAATGAAAGAGATGGATGCATTTGCAACATTGAATCCCTTTTCCCTCCACGCCTTCTCCCTTAGGTTTCTATCCCTGTAACGAGAGTCCTTATAATTGTACAGGAACGTGTACTTCTCTCGAATTTCGGGGATGAGTATGCCATCCATAGAACCTACACTTCGCCGGTCAGCCATGTATGTGATTCTACGCGATCCACACGTCAAAAGTTGAAAATATTGAAAACTCGGGCGACGCGACTCTACGCGAACATACGTGAACTCACGCGAGGAAATCCGGGCTTCTGATTGGCTGAGGATCTCGCTTTCGCGTCTCTTCGTCAGAAACGCGTTCATGAAAACGTACCTTAAGGGTTTCCATAGCAATAATGGGTTAACCCTGTAAAATTCAATTGATGATAACTACTATTTGCACATTGGGCCCAATGGATTCCAACGATTTTAAAAGGCATTAAAGATAAATGTGTTACATGCTAAGTCCATACGTGTGCTGTTTCTATTAGCGAGGAAAGGGGCGAACCTACGTAGCTTGTGGATTACGTGTGGAAAATCGAACCTTATTTAAGATCTCGGCTACACGACTGAGGTGCTAGTCATATAAAGAAATAAAAAATAATTATAGAGTAATAAGCCTTAAAATGCAATAAAGGCAACAGCGTGTATTTTGGGAAAACACATACATACACACCCATCACGCCGTTCCCTTCCGGGGTAGGCACAGTCAAAATGTTTCACTCGTTGATACATAATTGTACACCTAACTCTGCTTCAATAATTTCCTCCATTCTGACCTATCCTTGCAAACCTCTTTTGCCTCATTCACCCCCATACACTGTTTCATACACGCCCTCCTGTTTTTAAGACTCCTAATATTCCTCCTCCTAAGAATTTCCTCAATCACATTCAACCACAACTTTCTCGGCCTACCTCTACCTCTCACACCATTCATTCTACTCTCATATATCTGTTTCGTTATTCTACTCTCATCCATTCTCTCAATATGGCCAAACCAACGAAGCACACTCCTTTCATACACGTCCATTACTGGAGCATTTAACCCACATTCATTCATGACCCACTCATTCCTGACCCTATCCATCCTACTTTTGCCACAAATACTCCTCAGATAACTCATACCCACGGCGTTTAGTCTACTCATATGTCTATCCTGACATACCCATGTTTCACTACCATGTAGCAAAGTGGGAAGAAGTACACTTTTGTACACGGCAATTTTCGCTTCCTTAGACAAGCACTCATTCCTTGATATGCTCCACATGCTAACTACCACCTTCCTTCCAGCATTCGCACGTTTATTTATCTCCTCATCAATTCTTCCATCTTTTGCATACATCTTACCTAAGTAAACGAAATCATCCACTTGATCAATTACTTCACCATTCGCCCTCATCATACAGTTATCCTCCCCATTCTCTTTATCAAAAACTACTACTTTAGTCTTGCACGCATTTACCTTCAATTCCATTCTCTCCGTTGATTCACAAAACTTATCTAGGAGCTTCTGTAATCCCTCTTGACTGTCTGAGATCAAAACAGCATCATCCGCATATAGAAGAACTCGCACGTTTACATTTCCAATCAAAACACCGTCGTTTGCACTACAAGCGTCTCTCAAGGGAAGGATTTTTTAATGTAAGGGGGCCAAAGAATATTTAAGTACTTATAAAAATAATTGCGATATTAGAAGCAGCTTCACCAAACAACTCCCGTGCAACGCTCATCATAGCGAGATAAGGTTTTGTGGTAGTGACGGCCGAGGCGAGCGTTTCCGGCCTCATTTTCTGAACCGCATAGAAAAAATAAAAATGGCTTAAGTTGACTCCGAAATTCTACGTCAACGGCTATCTAACTAGCCAAAAATGGCAGGAATATTCTAAAAATGAACTAGGTATATACAACAAAGGTATTTGAAGCAATAAGTACTCTAAAAATACTCGCAATTTGAAAACATGGCCACCTAAGGTGTTATTAGCCCTTGAATGATTTGATTATTTATTAAAAATTACGAGAAAAGAATGGGAATACATATATTGTGAAAAACGCAAGTTTCACGTAGTGCCATCATACTTTTTACTATACAAAAACGCATAATTGCAACGAAGTGTATTCCACAAGCCTTCCATGATCATTATTAACTGCCCGAACTACGAACATCGACTGGTGTTTTCCTAAGATTAAAGTCACAACGTCGTAATATGTCGGTCACATAGGTACGTCTTTATATCCTCCGAACATTTTTGGTTATTATTTATGTCTATTGAGGCATTAAAAATATTATCATTTAAAAGTTACAAAAATGACATCAAGAGGAATAATCTCAGGCCCATGAGCAATCTATATCTTAAGTAAGGAAGTCGTAAAAGGACCACCCTTCTTCTCCTTCCTCCTGTTCAAAATCTTAGTGCGACTGCGTCTTCTTTCTCTCCATCTTGGCAAATTTTTTGCCTTTCTTAACTGCTGGCGAAAGTATTCTATAAATAGAAAAATGCGTTCACTATTAATTGTTTTACTATCAATAAATTATGTCTCAGGCTTGACTTCGTGTGATTGAAAGACATCCGTTATAACATCTTATCATTTTTCGGTTACTTTCGAAGTCTTCTGAAGAAATCACGATTGATAAATGTTTCTCAACCGTACTCCTTCGATAACCCACCGTACGACTCGTTGAAACCTGCTATAGAAAGAATTTTCAGCTGATGAAGAAATCTTCGAGTTATCTTCGTCGCCTTGTTGAGTCCGGTATTTATTTTCCCCGACTTCATTCAACATCACACGTCCACCAGAACCGCGAAAGGGCTAGCTTCTTCATTTTCTAGCGTGCTGATATCTCTAAGAGATAGATTCATCTTATTCAATGGCCAAGCCACAAGCAGGCCTTCGCATGTAAGACAACAGGAGCTATTTACACTTAAGAACATAAAACATTGGCAAAAAAAACTCTTAAAGGTCGATAATTAGCGAGGTCCATATGGGTGCAATTTAAACAGCCGGTATACCTACATCCGTCAAAACACTATGACCACTTCCTCCGGAAGTCAAGACTGAAATCCAGGTTTTCTTAATGAGGGAAAATTATACTGGACGTTACGTCAACGCGACTGGTTTCGCTGGTTCATTAAAATGTGCGATAATATCAGTCCAACGAGCAATAAACTCAACATTAACAAAGGGCTAATGAGACATCCGATCTCATTCAGCTCAGTTCTAAAAATCGCCACCAGGCATTAGCCACTCAACGTCCGTCAATACTTTTCCTCTCGTACAGAATGGGTTCCTACGATCTCGCCAAGGCTTACTACTAAGGGGAGACTCTCGCTACGGGTCATAAGACAACCCAAATCCAGATACGGCGAGCTGCAGTACGACTCGGGGGAATATTACTATGACGCATATTTCTACAACCGGTAGAAATGACAAGATAAGAGTCACACATCGCCGCATTGACGGAAAAAAAATTCTCCATTCATCACTCAAGAGGATTTGGCAAGTGCGGCAACGAAGTAAGAGATTTCGCCGACTCTTCTGTGACACCTCATTTGCCAGCATTACGGATCCTCTTGAGGTAGGCTTGAAAAGAGAGTTAGAACGCCCAGAGCCAGGGGCGATCGCAGGAATTTATTTCGGGGGTGAGGGGGGGAAACTACCATTAATTGGCAATTTTCAGTCATCCTAAAAAAACTATAAAATTGTTACATCATTATATCTATATAATAATGAGCGTAATAATAACTATTATACTTTTCAGATCAGTTATCGGAGTGTTTAATGTTGCATTTGACAAATACGTCTAGTTGTTCAAATTGTTTTGTAAAACCCAAAATTTTCGGGGGGGGGATGTATCCCCTAATCCCCCCCCCCCTGGGATCGCCCCTGCCCACAGCATAGGTACATTAAAGGCCGTTATGATTACCTCGTTATTTTACTGACCTCCAAGCACCAACTGGAGTGGGCATCGCTTTCAGAACGTCAATTAAAATTTCGACCTAGTGCTCCACGAAAGTTCCAAACTTATTATCTTAGGACGTTAATAACATCCATACTAAGAGAATAAAAATTCGTACTTTTCCACATAATTTTTTTTAATGTGGTAAAACGCGTTTCACGGACAAAAAAACGCAAGTCGGTAAAACGCGTTGTATCACACGAAATAAAATTTTGTGGAAAAGTACGAATTTGTATTCTCTAAGTATGGATACTATTAACTTCCACGAAGTGAAGCCTGGAACTGTAGAGTGTATACGTTAATAACAATTCATCAGATCCGACACACTACGGTAGACTACATCTCGAGAATAAAACCAGGGACATAGAATGCAGAGCAGACAGGTTTCAAATGTCACTTTACTCACAAACGATATCATTTTCCCTAGGTTTGTCGATAGGTAAGGTAGTACGAGTGTAGTTCGTTGATTCACTACATAATGCATGTTTCTTAAGGCTCTACTTAGTACTAACAGCAAGTCGAGTATGGTTCCGGTATGATTATTGTATCTCTGGGCAATGTGCAATATATATGTGTGACATCTTCATGTAGTGGAAAAAACAGTATGACGAACAGCCTTACATTGGTAGAATACCTTTAGTGTAGCGCATGTATGTGTCATTTCGACCTCCGAAAAGTATCAGCATGCTTTTGATGAGGATTAAGTATTCGTAGTTACAGGTAGTGCGAGCGAGATTGATCCATAATCATAATAGAGACCATAATCGACTTATACATTTCATGTCACCAACTGTGAGACACACGAATTAAATATTGCATTATTAATGGTGTAATAATATAGTTTTAGATGACAGAAATGGCAAGTAATTTAATGAAAGTATTTAAATAAGTCTAAAACTTGAATCATTTTTTCACGCGGTGCGCTTGAAACTCCAGCTAAACGGTAAGTTTATTGTGATCTCGAAGTTACTACGGTGACAATATGAGTAATTTTCAAAAATAGTTGAGAAATCACACAAACTACACACAGTTGATTTTTTGACGAGATCTAAGTGTAGGAAATGCCTCATTTTTAATGTGAGGTCTCTCCGGAGTCCATACACGTATCATTTCCCATGTAAAAGGGCTTGTATTTTGTGGCAAATACCTCAGAAAGTAGTGTGGTAAGGGGTTGAATTTTTTTGTTTTTTTGGATGAGTGATATATTATTCTTCGAAATGAGACCAAATTCATTGATTTCTAGGTAAAATGATACTTCCCTCCAACTACCCTAAACATGGCAGATTGTATCGCATGTTAGTGATACTCACTCCCTGCAACACACCCAAGAGGTGGCTCGCAGGGTATTACGTAGGTTTTCCACTCCTTTTTATGGTCCACGCCCCCTTTAACCGCCCCCCTTTCCACGCCGCGCAGAGACAAACACAACACACAGACTGGCACATGCCATTAAGACGCAACAACGAGAGGGAACACGCGTCGCAATCGCGACCGCCGGCCATCTCCATGGCGACGCGACAACAGATGGCACCTCGCTCGACGAAGGCGATCTCCGCACCACGGTCGCGCTCTTGAAATTCACGAGAGCGGATCGTAACCCGTAATAACAGGGCAGTACCGCGCAATAGCCGATTACGTCACCCAATCGATGACGTCCCTTGCCGAGGATTTCACTTCCATTATGGCCGCAAAACACCCACCCCCCCACTTGGACAGTAAAATATCCCCCTATTTATTTACTGGGTATTTCACGCAGTCTAGAAGTTAGGCATAAGACAGCATTTAGCATTCCAATAGAGCTGAGAAAGAGATTTACAAAATGTTTTGCATAGTGCGTGGGGACTTAGGCAGCGAAACATGGACAGTCAAAAAGAAAGATGAAAAGTACTTAGAAAGTTTCGAAATGTGGTTGTGGAGAAAAATGCTTAAGGTGAAGTGGACGGATAGAATGAGAAATGAGGAAGTACTAATGACAATAGGAGAAGAAAGTAAACTGCTGGGGGAAATCAAAACGAGGAATACAGCTTGGATGGGACATATATTACGCCAAAATTGTCTTTTTAGAAGAATTATTGAAGGAAAAATAGAAGGAAATCGAGGAAGGGGAATAAAAAGAATGGGAATGCTCGATGACATAAAAAATGGCCGAAGTTACTGGCAAATTAAAGAAGAATCTCAGGACCGACAGCAATGGAGGGCATCCAGTTGAAACCTGTCAGAAGACAGATTCCACTAAGAAGAAGAAGAAGTTAGGGAACTTGACATATTAAACCTCCCGTTTAAGTTACAAAAAAATACGTTAGTTCAATTTGCTGCTGTATACAGGGATGTAAGGCACCATTCAAGTATCATAAAGGTCACGATTTCGATCCCGGCCTCGGGATTTGCTGTTACACTCTCCGGGGGAATAAGGCCTTCGGAAAGCGTTAATATTAATGTAAACCATCCGCGAATCCTGAAATCTTAACAGTGCGGAAATCCGCACACAAAAAAAAAGCAAAAAAATATAATATTAACACGAGCCGCCGCACTTGTGGGACAGGCGCCTAATTTTTATTGTGGTCGCTTATTGTTCAAGGCAAGAACGAGTTTTTGTACCTATCTGTCCGGCAGTGTATCTTTCTTATTTTATCGCACCTGTCAGACCTAGAGACGTGGTGAGTAGTCATGATAATATTCTCTATGTCGCTCTGAAAAATATCAGTTCTGAATTTATCAAGCAACCTAAGCCTAGCGCGTAGCCTCTGAGTCTCTAGAGGCTCCCACCTTAATTCCTCTAGAAGTTGTGAGACACTATATGTACGCTCGTGGCAGTTTTTAACGAAGCGCGCTGCTTTCCATTGCATTTTATTAATTTTTTTTGGTTAAATCTTTACGACCGGGGTCCCAAATGCTCGCGGCGTATTCGAGGTGTGGCCTAACCAGAGCGAAGTAGCATCTCTCTTTTACTTTTTCATCCGAGGACCTTCCTATTATACGCTTAACAAAACCTTACTTCCTCAATGCTGCGCCACATATGCTTGGTATTTGTAAACCCCACGATATATCAGAAGTTAAGGTATGCTACGCCGTGGTTATGGCAACCGCAATTAACCGAGGGCCAGAGTCGTTAGATACGATATATATGTATCGAAGGAAGAAAATAATCATTACTGAACGACCTCGACCAAAGACAACATTTCCCTCGCCCCTCGAGTTTTCACCACATGGCAATTACCAAGTTTGTAGATTTTCAGTAATCATAAATTCATAGGTATTACCCAGCAAGCCACCTAAAGGGAGCATGGCAGGGGTGAATTATCACCACATGCACCATAATGTCCATGTAACTTTCACCAACATGCACTATACTATAGCTACCGGTGCTATAGAAACAATTCGTATTAATGCAAAAGGCAACTGCTTACTAGAGACACAAAAGTCATGCCGGGATCATGCGAAGCGTGATGTTACGGGGCCATTCAAGTACTACGTAAACGTTACTGGGGGTAGAGGGGTTGGGAACATCTTACTTTGTCTTATGAAATGGGGCAGGGGGGGAGGCTGGACAAAGGGTCTGGAACCAATTTACGCATAATTTTCATCCGTCTTGAAACATTGTATTGTATCCAAATATCCTGGGTTTTTTCCCAAAATATCCCGTGATTGTTCACGACTTCGTGGGCGGTAGCACTGTTTCGCTCTTAATGTTAATGAATGTGGTGCTCCAACACTGCATAATTATACGATATCCAGTGCCCAAAGCTGTACGATGACTTCCGTGATAAGATAATACAGCAGAAAGCGAGCGTTTAAGGAAGAACGGATACAAATATCTATCGTTTTACGTAAGACTGAGAGGGAGGGGGGGTTTGGGAAAATGTTACATTGTCTAACTTAGGGGGAGGAGGGAGGTCAAAAAATGGCATAAATCGCCTTACGTAATACTTGAACGGCCCCTTAGTACTACTCTTAGTAAACAAGCATTACGGAGTAAATCAACTAATCAGCTACCCTACCTGTCCACGAATACACTTCGCAGTCTCATTGGCAGCTATAAAGGCCTTGATTGACCGCGGGAATAACGACATTTTAAACCTGTCTGCAGTCAATTTCTCTAATTCTATTCTCATGATCAGATCTACGGTAAAATTTTGATTCGCAAGATATCAATAACGACGTCAGAAAGTATACTTGTTTAGAATTATCATAAAAGATTGAGTCTAATTTTCAATCGACGGTCTGAAGGCGATTTTATCCCAGTTGTTGCGAGAGGTCAGTAACACTTACGAGACTATCATAACGACCTTTCACGTTACTCGCTAATCTGCTCTAAACGCGTTCTAACTCTGTTTTACCAATACTATATAATCATCAGAACATCCACTACTACAGCTTTTCTTGCCTTCATATCCTTCAATAGGTACTTTCTCTTTTTCGCTGAAGAAAACTATTCGACCGAGGTTATCCTCACAAAGTGTTAAATCAATAAGGAAAATGACTTAGATGACCTGAAGATGTTGCCTATGCAACGAAACCGGTCGTGCAAAATAAAATACCTGTGAAGAGTTACAAAGTCATTTTGATTATTGATTTCGTAATGGATGTTCACAAAGTTAAGCCCGAATCCATCGAATTTATCACCCTCATCCTCTATATCTTAATCGGTAGGTCTACTATTACTGTCATACAGCTCCTCTTTTCTTTACTTATCTAGCAACGGTCTTCAGTATTTACTCTACCCATCTTGAGTATCGTCCTGCTCGATGTATATGCTGCCTCTCTTGTGCTCCATCTTTGGTACCGCTTTCCCCCTCTCTCACCGCCCGAAAGCAATTTTTATTTTTTCGTACAACGCACCCTTTTACCCATCTAACTGCAGCATTTCCATTTCCTCGCAGTGCCTCTTCGGTCATTTTCCTTCGCTCGAATGGTTATTCGCCGGAGTTGAATATTTAAGGTAGTTTGAATGAAATATCATTTTACCTATTTATCAATGAATTTGGTCTCATTTTAAAGAAAAATATCTCTCCCTTCTAATGACACCAAAAATTCAACCCCTTACCACATTACTTTCTGTGTTGTTTGCCAAAATATACCAGCCGTTTTATATGGGAAATGGTAAGTGTATACGCTCCAGAGAGACATTATTTACAAAATGAGGGATTTCTAACACTAAGATATTGTAAAAAAAAACTAACAGCATGTAGTTTGTACGTTTTCTTAACTCTTTTTGAAAATTAATCTTATTGTCACCGTAATAAGTTCTTGGGTATCACAAAAAACCTCCCGTTTTGAAGGAGTTTCAAACGCACCGTAAAAATGAATCAAATTGAGGACTTCTGCTGATATTTTTATTTAATTACTTACCACTTGTCAAATAAAACTACACTATTGCACCATCAATAATGCAGTATTTAATTCGTGTCTCACAGCTGGTGAAATTAAAACGTATAGTAATTCGAATATGGTCTCTAATATGACTAGGGATCTATCTCGCTCAGACTACCTTAATTCCTTGTACTTCGTCTTACTTAGTTCAGTGTTGGCGTTTTTTCACTTCCTTCTCTCCTCCATTTTCCTATTTTTTTCTCACGTAGCCCAATGCTCCTTTCCCTCCCCTCGTTTCCACTACTCTTACTGTTCTCTCCGACACTCTTACTATGCCTGCTCTTTTATTTTCTCCCATTTTTCCTCGACTGTCCCTATTTCCTTTGCTTCACCTATGCTCCCTTGTTCTTGGTACTCCCTCTTTTTTTCCCTTGCCAAAAGACAGATAGATGTTTCTTGCATCCAACAATGGCACAAAAATATTGACAACAACATTAATTGGGACACTTAGGTAACCTTAAAAGGTTATTACCTGTTTAAAGATTACTAAAACAACTTCTTCCTTCTTAAACAAACAAAAACACACATTGCTCTCGAAAAGAGCAAAACTAAAAATATGCATTGACCAAAGAAATTAACCTTGAAAACCCGACTAACAAACTGGTGAAGCCAAAACTAACCTTGGATGTGATATATAAGGATATACAGAACAATCAATGCAATAAAAAATTAATACAGGTACGGCAACCTTTCATTAATTGTTTTAAAGAAAGTTTTCAATGCTGTGCTGAGTGAAGAGCCATGATTTCACAGAACACAGAAATTTTCGGGAATTACTCTCCATTTCTATATTTTCAGGCAAAAAGTTCCCAGGTTCCACAAGTTTATCCTCATACTTCTACCGACCCTTTTGCACATATCACCATAACTAAATTATGATCCAAATCTGAAAAAGTCCCCGTATAGCTCCGCGAGTTCTTGACACTATTCCCGAATCTTTCTCCAACCATGATGTAATGAGTTCGATATCTCCCGGTGCCCCCCGGCATTTTTCATGCGAACCTCCGCCTGGGTTCCACAAACTTCCTTCTCACCACAATAATTTCTCGTTCCTAATCCACTACCTGCCTCATTATGCCATGTTTCCCTTCCCCCACCACTGCGTTCCAGTCGCCCATTACTATCACCTTTTTCCTGCTCTGGACTTCTCAGGTAACCTCCTCTATATGTTCACATCCACCTCTTATCCCATAGTCACCGCATTCCTTCCACCTCTCTTTGCATAGCCCCAAGGCACCTACGTTCCTGTCGGTCGATTCTGTAAATGCCATAAGCGTCACAAGGGTGATAGCTATGACGGGCAACTTATGACGGCTATGACGCTCGAGCGATTCTATAAGAGAGCGTCATAAGACGCTAATGACGCTACGGAGTGACATGGAACCAAACTTAGCTATCAGTACGTTGGTATCCCTTCGTAAACGAAAAGAACCAATTGAAATCACCAACACATCCCTTCCTCCCATCCAAAAAAAATGACTAATGGCAACCGCGAAAACCATTGTCTCCCAACTGTCAACAAACCACAACAAACATCCAAGAATCCTTTTAAGGTAGTGCGAGCGAGATAGTTCCCTAATAATAGTGGAGACCATACTCGAATTAAACGTTTTAATTTCACCAGCTGTGAGACACACGAGTTAAATATTGCATTATCAATGGTGAAATAATAGAGCTTTACATGACAGAAATTGTAAGTAATCAAATGAAAATATCTAAATAAATCTTTAACTTGACTATTTTTTTTCCCGCGGTACGTTTGAAACTCAGTCTAAACGGAAGGTATATTGTGATTCCGAACAACTTACTGCGGTGACAATATGATAAATTTTCAAAAATGGTCGAGAAAACGTAAAAACTACACACAGTTAATTTTTTGACGAGATCTAAGTGTAGGAAATGCCTCATTTGTTAAATAGGGTCTCTCTCGAGTGAATGCACGTACCATTTCCCATATAAAAGGGCTGGTATTTTCTGCCAAATATCTCGGAAAGTAATGTGGTAAGGGGTTGAATTTTTAGTGTCAATGGAAGGATGATATATTTTTCTTTAAAATGAGACCAAATTCCATGATTTCTAGGTAAAATGATATTTCGCTCAAACTACCTTTAGTTATCGTGCATACAACAAACGAGCGTGTTTCATGCATGAAAATAAATGGATGCTTTGTATTGTCTGGTTCCTTATATAAATTAAACCCGCTTGATGTCGTCTTAATCAATCTTATGAAATGAGAAATTATAATAGTGAAATAGAAGGATGCATAATCGAACAAGGTACCGAATATACTTAAGTCTTCCAGTTCTTGAAACTATGCGTAATTTAGACGTGTGATATCCACAGATTTCCCTTCCTCATTCGCCAAACTTATAAAATTCTCAAAAGTATTCCCGTCTATTATATTTTCTCCTTCCTTCTCTATAATCACATCTCCTAGACTTTGATCACTTCTATCTTACCCTTGTCTTCCAGCCTGAAGAGCAATGTATTTGACATCGGGAAGTAGTTAACGAAAGGGTTGATGTACATGCTGTAGATGTTTCCAATTCTTGTAAATTCAAAATCAAAATATTAGGCGAATATTTGCACGATAAGCCTTTTGAAATGTTGATAATTGGTTATGTTAATGGAATTTCAAGGAAGTAGACCTGCAGCGCAGTCATAGTGTATCTAGGAAGATGTCAAGGACGCCAACTCACATGACGATAGGAGAAGAAATCGGTAGCATAAATTGAATGGAAAGCTTTTATATGCCACGCCATTGACGAGGCATAATTTTCCATCAAATCCTATTTATTGATGCAAAAAGTTTCCATAGCGCTCCCAATTTCTTACGAATATAATAATTAGAATAACATAAAGCGGAACTGAATCTCTGAAATTTGCTTGTGAGACTGGAAACTTAAAAGCCTGGTTAAAGCACAGTTAAAGTGTCCTGTAACGCTACATCACTTCTTTCCTTTTCGTTTGAGATTCTGAAAGAACAATGATAAGGGCAAGTTTTTTTAAACTGACTTCGGAAATAATGCACTGAATGGTGAAGCCAGAGTAACCTTAGTGGTTTCATATGAAGATGCTCTTATCGTGCAGAGCTTGAAACAAGAAAAACATTATCTTATCCTTTTGTTGATTTTAAAATTTTAGTCGAAACTTTAAATTTATAAAAAGTTAACTTAAACTTGGTCTCTCGATATTCATAAATATGCGTACATCAATTCACGCACCGAGTATGTAACGTTTTTCACAGGGTTGGTATTCTGATTAATATTTCCAGCCCCAGCAGTTTTTTTTTACTCTAGCGTCTCCTCCTCTCTCCACCCCGCTCAACAATGGGATATCTCGGCTTGGATTTGGCGGTTCGATCCTGAGTATTTTATTATTGTTCCAAAGCTCCGATTAATTACTGACGGACACTTCGAACACATTTGGCAAAAGACCTGTTGTCAAAGACGTCAAAAGAATGGCTTATTTGGGGAGGAATGAATAGGTTAGCTGCAAGTACACTGAGAGTGGACAGATCACCAGCAACACAACAATTGAACCGATATAAATGATTGCAGCTGCTTTTTCCTATACAGACATAATTTTAAAAGCCATTTACGCCGAGCCGTTTATTAAATTAAAGCCATTTATGCCGAGGCATTTATGCAAGCAATTTAAGCCAAAGCCGAAGAGGAAAACGGATGGAACCACAACATGCGATATTACCCGGAAATATTCAACCACTGGAGCCATTAAAATGCGCAATCAAACATATTCAATGGATCAGTCAAGCGGTTAATACTCCGGAAACAGACGAAACTGTCGCGGTGCCGAATAATTGTGTCCAGGAAAAATAAAAAATAACAACGAGAAAAAAACGCTGCACGTGTATAAAATGTGGGGAGAACTTGCGCGCGATAGCCACGCTAAATGAATCATTTTCCAAAAATGACACGAAACTTCAATCACCTGCGTTGCTATCTAATCTCTTCGTAAATCTATGATCACAATCAACTTTATATTCTTTATCCAGGGCTTTTCCACAAATTAGATCTAATCGGGGATGAAAGGTGACTTTTTCTTCCTCGGAAGGCCTGCGTGCCAGCATGGTCTGCGATCAACGATCCTCCTCGGGCGATTACATACCGCCCCCGCGGTGTGCCACAGGGAAGCATGGTCGGTCCCATGTTCCAGCCTACATCAAGTAAAAGACATTAACTGTCAACAGTTAAGAGCAAAAGCAGATCATTACCAGGGGGTCATCTACAGAGAAATCACTACGAATGTGTACTTGCACAGATGAGACAAAGTTATCCGAGGAGCATTTTAAAAAAATTGCTTTCGATGAGTCGCCTGAGAAGCGCAGAGACGTGACCGAACGATAATCCAAGAGAAACCACCTCTTTCCACGTGAGCTGAACTCCAGAGGACACCTAAACAGGGCAAGACTGATGCAAAGTTTTACATAAAACTTGCACCTTTGGAAAGCTCATATGGTCACGGCAAATTTACAAAATCATCCGTGAATACATGTTCGACGAACCTTGTATCTACGTACGAGGCAATATTTTAACCACTGGTAAAAAAAGTAAATTTACTATTGGTAAAAGGATTCATCACTGGGAACAGATTCGAAAGCAACACTCGCGGATGCAATAATTAAACTTCTCCATCTTCGAAAATACTTTCTAGCGCACATCGGCGTGGCTTTGATTAACAGTATGCGGACAACAAATGCACAATGCTGTTGCGAATTAAGGTAGTTCGAACGACAAATAATTTTACCTAGAAAGCAATGAATTTGGTCTCATTTCAAAGAAATATATACCACCCTTCAATTGACACCAAAAATTCAACCCCGTACCACATTACTTTCGGATTTATTTGCCAAAAAATACCAGCCCCATTACATGGGAAATATGTAGTTACGTGCATGCATTCCAGAGAGAAATTATTTACAAAATGAGGAATTTATAACACTTAGCAGTCGCAAAAAAAACTAACAGCGTGTAGTCTGTATGTTTTCTCGACTATTTTTAATATTAATCACATTGTCACCGCAATAGGTTCTTGGGTACCACAAAAAACTTTCCGTTTTGAAGGAGTTTCAAACGCACCGCGCGACAAAAATTAGTCAAGTTAAAGACTTATTTAGATATTTTCATTCAATGACTTACAATTTCTGCCATATAAAACTATATTATTACACCATTAATAATGCAATATTTAATTGATGTGTCCTACAGCTGGTGAAATTAAAACGTATAATTCGAATGTGGTCTCTATTTTGACTAGGGACCTATCTCGCTCGGACTACCTTAAGCAGCGAATGGAAAGCAACCGCTGATTTCACAACAGAATTTGAGAGAATAGCTCATCTATATATTTCCAAGGTGTTGAAGATGGGGCACTTTGGAACACAGCCGCGCACTTCAGCGCACACGAACGACGTTGGATGGAAGGATGTATATACGTATTCGGTCAAAAAAATTTTTTTGAAAGCCTAACTCTTGATCGCAGAGAAATAAAAACTTTACAATGTGCACGTTTCACTCGGTCACTGAAAATTAACATTCATGACAACAATCACGGTAGCGATTACGACGTTCTTTCGTTGTTTATCGCACATCAACTCTGCTCGCGATCGGTTTCCAAGTGCATTGCCCTATGCGCAGGATCTGTAACGAATCGAAGGGAAGTGCGACGTTGCGTTGAGACGTGATTGGCGGACTATTAAGGTAGTCCGAGCGAGATAGTTCCCTAGTCATAATAGAGACCACATTCGAATTATACGTTTTATTTTCACCAGCTGTAGGACACATCAATTAAATATTGCATTATTAATGGCATGATAATATAGTTTTATAAGGCAGAAATTGTCAGTAATTAAATGTAAATATCTTAATAAGTCTTTAACTTGACTCATTTTTTTCGCGCGGTGCGTTTGAAACCCCATCAAAACGGAAGGTTTACTGTGATACCCAAGAACCTATTGCGGTGACAATGTGATTAATATTTTAAAAAATAGTTGAGAAAACATACAAACTACACGCTGTTAGTTTTTTTACGACAGCTAAGTGTTATAAATTCCTCATTTTGTAAATAATGTCTCCCTGGGTTGCATACACGTAACTACAATTTCCCATGTAATAGGGCTGGTATTTTTTGGCAAAAAAATCCGAAAGTAATGTGGTACGGGGTTGAATTTTTGGTGCCAATTGAAGGGTGGTATATGACTCTTTAAAATAAGACAAAATTAATTGATTTTTAAGTAAAATGATATTTCTCTCTGACTACCTTAAGCGAAATAGAAGCTCCCTATTTTGCGCGACTACATAAAACGCCACCTACTGACAGATTCCGGCACGTTTCTCCGGCGAACGTAGCTCAATTCATCGTCGATCGCGTGCACTCAAAAGGGCACCCATTCGAGCGTCCCGCAAGTTTGAGCCTACTTAGAAACCACGCCACTTAGAAACAGGTAGCACCCAATAATCCAGCGAGCACAGGTAACAGGAATGAGTGACGACACCGACGAGTGGAGGAGTTAACTCCTCACGTGGAAGGTGAAATTTCAGAGAAATTCGACTAGCGAAAGGGGAGGGTGGGGGAGGGGGGCGGGATGAGAGGGAGGAGCTTGGCTGTGACGCAGGTAGGGGAGGGAGAGGGAAGGAGTGGGAGAAGACACTTCCGGCGACACGTTTCCTCACTCATCACCAGCAGATATCTCTCTCTCACTCGACTCCATCCGGAGACGCGAAAGGAACATTCAGCGAGCACCTCGCACGCATGAGAAGCGATTGGATCGACTCGGAGCAGGGGGACGGCGACAACCGACCAGCAATGAATCCCGCATCACGGTACCAATATATCGAAATCTACGTCAAACCCTGCAAGCCACCCAAAGGGTGTGTGGCAGGGGGTGCTTCCACACCAGGCATGCATGAATTATACGGCAGAACACCGAAACTACATTGAAACCAGCGACTAACACATGCAACACGTCTATTAAAAAACTACTAACCAAGAAACATACCATCGTCAATCGTTCCAATATGCAAGTGATGCAAAGACTACTCCTACAGATTCAAAATATCATGTACAAATGAGAACATCAATATTTACATCATGCAGAAATAAGAACGTTGAGAATATAAAGAGAAAGGTCTACAGTATAGCTAATGCCACTATTCGCACTATCCATGACGACGATCACAGCTGTTAAGGTCCCGAACGGTACGCGGAAAAAAATGACATTTTATACCTATCGGTTCCACATTCTACCTCTGTAATTGTATTGGCACGATGTAATCTGCCGTAGTAAATTAGAGTAACCATAAGATGTAACAAATAATGAACAAATACAATGATCGAGCAATACCGTGGATAGTCAAAACTTTTAATAAACATCGTGGAAATTCAAAATCAGTACGAGTCCCGGAAAGGTAGATCTTGCGAAACTCGGCCAGCCCTCTTCCTTCTCAATATCCTTTCCTTCGGAGAAAGTCATGTCCAGGTAGACGCGATATTTTTAGATTTCATGAAGCTTTCGATACAGTTCCGCAATCGAAATGACTTGTTCGGCTGAAAACCTATAGAAAGCATCACGATATAACATGTTGGATTCATGATTCCATAGGCAACCGCGAACAGAGGGTAGTTCTAAAGGACGTTAGTTAGGTAACAGTGAAAGTAACACCAGGTGTACCGCGGGGAAGTGTCATTGTCCCTTATAATTCCTTTTGAATACAAATGATATCACCACCGTCGTGGCGAGCTCAATTCCTATCTTAGCGGACGACGCAGTATTTTACAGGATTATTAACACCGAGTCTGAAAGAATTGCGCGGAAAAAGACCTCGACACTATGAACGAATGGCGCAATATTAGACAGGCAGAATTAAAATTTGAAAAGTTCGTGAATGATGATCTGTATAGATAACTATATACTTAGGCGTGCCCCAAACTCAGGACTTGCCCAGGGAGAAGCAAATACAGGAAATATACTGATATAGCCATCGTAAATTGATTTTTATTATGAGAATACTAGAAAATGCGACTAGAAAGTTGAGGAGCGATGTGATTATTCTCTCGTGAAACCTCACTTGGAGTACGCTGCTATCATATGGGACCCTCACGATGTAAGACTCGTTTCAGAAATAGTTCGGATAAAGCGTGGAGAAGCTAGATAGAGGAAGGTTTGATAAAAGAATTAGAGCGCGTGCAAAGGAGATCTGCCAGATTTGTTAAAGGCCGTTATGATAATTGTATGAGTGTTACGAGTTTAATAGAAGAACTAGGATGGGAATTACTATCAGAACGCAGGTTAAAATTTAGGTTAAACCTTTTATGTAAATTCGAAACCGTTTTGTTCACAGATGACGTTAGATATATATTGAGAACCCCTGCGTATTATGCTAGGTTTGATCAGATTAACAATATTAGAGAGATAGATTGTCGTACCGATAGATTTAAAATGTCATTTTTCCCTCGTACTATAAGAGAGAACAATAGGCAGCGTAGCAAAGGGATAAGTAGGTGAAATATAGTTAGAGTAGTCTGTAGTGCATGATGCATGTAATAACAACCAATAATCCCTTTCTTATTATGTAGATACTAACCATCTAGCTCCATGTGGCCCTATTATCTAGCATGTCTCCCTGAAATATCCTACTTCCACGGCAATAGTGCATGTTTGGTGATCTTCACCCCCTGCCACACACCCTCGTGGCGGCTCGCAGGGTATTACGTAGATGTAGATATGTCAAAAGTTGTTATGATGGGTATAGCAATGATACCAAATTGTTGAGGGAATCAGGGTGAGGACCGCTTATGTGATTGAAAGGAAAAGTCTGTTGCGCAAGTTTAATGCAGACTATTTTTTGCCGGACGTATATGTTGTAAGAGGCAAACTAGTACGATGGAAAAAAATCATAGACAGACGATTCCAAACAGTGTAGTAGGGAGTATAATAGTAGCGACAGGTCAGTTCTATGAAACTCTGACCCTCACTAGGCAGACTTTGTACCCATGTTTAATAACTCATCATCATTATAAACACCTCACCCCACATAACCCTTTCGGTATGATTTAGCTATCTGCACGGCAGTATCTTGTAGTACTATTTATTAATCGCATCACTGTCGATCGACAAACCTAGTTATAAGTCCCATTGGCAATTATTATCACCTCGCACCGATATCGGAAAAAATGACATTATAAACCAGTCTGTTTTGCAGTCCAGTTCCCGGGTCATGGTCCAATTCCTTTTCAGTTTCTATCCTTGGATTGATCAACACTAATTACACTACAACCGGGTTCAATTCAAAGGTTTTATCTACATGGAATAAAATCACAAAGTATCCTTACGAATTTCGCAAAATCCTACAAATACTCATCACAACGTGGAATTTCTCCAACATGCATACATACGTTACGCATGATTCTTGCATGACTCTCGTACCCCAGATCGTTCAATAAGGGGCAAAACACATTGGTATAAATAGTCCCTATGGCATTGATAGCATATCTATGGTGCGTTGCATGTCGGCGAAGGTTCCCCTTTCCACAATTGTTTGCAGCTTCTCGCTAATGCATTTTTAGTCGCAGTTCCATTACATTCATTAGGGTACATCGCAGACCATATTGGTGATGACTAACGCCCTTGAGGTTGAGCTGGGAGGGTACTATGTAGACGTGACGAAAAAGAAAAATCTCTCAGTAAATTCCATACTAAAAAATTTTTATTACCGACCTAGGTTTCGATTGCCTTGCAATCACTTTCAACCTTTGAAAATGATTGCAAGCAATCGAGACCTAGGTCGGTAATAAAGTATTAAGTGTGGATTATACGAAGAGATTTTTCCTTTTCGTCATGTCTGAAGCTTCACCTTCCACAAAGTTACGCCTTCAACCATTAATTTCAAGGGTACTACGCAGTTTGATGTAGATGTGAAGCACTAGTAATCCCGACGAGCATCAGTATTTTAGCCTGCGCACTGCATGAAGACACGTTTGTCAACGTCGCATCCAAACCCAGCGTCTGTTTCGGCCCCGCAATCTTCTCACGACATCTCCAATGAGTGAGCGTGCTTGGAGGACAGGATACCCCGCGGGCTTCGACCTTGACCTGGGACGAGCAATGCGTGCTCGGAGTGGAAACAGCCCCCGGGGGCAGCTGGTACGGTACTTCGTAGACGCAAACAGGCCTTTAGACTCGATGCAGAAGATTCACGAGCGTCATTTCCTCCTAGTTGGAGCGATTTTGGTTAACGCACATATTTGCGCGACGCATACTTATAGTGATTTATATAGATAACGATATCATCAAACCACGAAGTAAACGGACAAGGAAGGGGTACAACAGACATCAAGCGGATAAAAGCCCAAGCTAAGAAGGCGTTCATGGAAATAAGACAACTGCTGTGCTCAAAGCAGATAGGACCACAAACCAGGAAACAGTATGTGAAAACATTCGTGTGGAGGGTAGCACTCATGGTTCAGAAGCATGGACCATTGGAAAAGCTGCCCAGAAGAGAAAAGGAAACCTGGTGCTAGAGGAGGATGTTGCAGATAAAATTGACGGACAAAATAAGAAATAATAAAAGTGTATAGAAAGGTGGAAGAGGAGAGGACCACATGGAACACCATATAGAAAAGAAGAACCCGATGGATTGAAGATACCCGAGAGACAATTGGTTTGCGAAGAGCATAATTGAAGGTAAAATAGAGGGAAAAGTCCCCAGAGGAAAATCCAGGAATAAGTTCATGGACCAAATAAAGAGGAAAGGATATAGGAATAGATACCAGAAGGTAAGGGAACTAGGATTAGTTAGGGAAGGCTGCAGTCAACCAATCTTAGGATTGATCAACCAATGAATGAAAGAATCATTATACCGATTACGTACTTAAGAAATCCAACGCCACTTTAACACGTAGCCTTTAAACATATGGCAATAATTTCGTTATAGTTCGGCTTCATACCGACAGATGCTCTTTTAAACGCGAAGTAATTCACTTATATCGATTATTACCGTTTCCTCCAAATAACGCAGTGTCACGCAGAGTTTAGTATCAAAAAACAACGTATTTAAACATAATGCCTTTGAAAAATGTGAATCGAAAAACCAAAATATAGAAACCTCCTTTCTTACGCGCTTAATATGGGGGAAAAAAATTAAAATTCAATTCCTTGATAATTTCCATCACGGTCCGTGCGGCGAGTCCAAACGCATCAATGATGCAGTACACAGGATGTGGTCCAATGTAGTTATTTCGCTTACTTAAAAACGTATTCAAGGGTTCAATCAATGGCCCACGATTACCCCGATCACCACGACACCTTAAGCTATCTTCTATCTTCAAAACAGGCACCCGGCAAGCCACCACATTTGGTGCAGTGGGGTGTGAGTTTCAACAACATTCACGCGGCTATACACTGCGTAAGTAATAGACACGGCGAATATTTAAGACTACGCAAAAACCTGCAAGGATCCATCAGGCTGCTACATTTCGACAACACGCAATGCATCGTGGGTCAGCTACCAACGTCATGGAGTCTATGAGTATTTGGATTGCAGGCAGCCACAGACATGCATGGATTTTTAATATTTATCGAGGAAGCAATAGAAATGTATTGTAAATATTGTGTAGCATATTAATAAACAAGCACTCCGGAGCTGTAAACTGTTTAGCAATACCACCCATTAATTACCATAATTATTAAGAATCAGTTGAAACTATTATGGTCTCCAGTTGCTCCAGGAAAACTAAATTTTTAAACCTAACTGCTCAAAAGTCTAATTTCCTAATTTTATCAAAACGATCCCAATAATCGCATGATACCGGGATTCGTAAAACGCTTCCGAGGTCGTCAGGAAGCAGACCCTTCGACTTTGACCTAACAAAAAAGGTTGACAACATTTTAACCGACGTTCCCAAAACGATTCCCACCCAGGTGGTCGCGGAAGGAGTTCAATGGTCATCGCCCACTGCGTGCTTAGCACACGTGCGGCCGATTAGGAGCTCCCAGCTACCACGGTCCATTGTGCGAGATACAAAATTCGAAGAATCTGGATCCATTACATTCGGTAGAAACGTGAAGATCGAGAAAGGAGGACAAGAGGAGGGAGCAGGCATTCGAGACGTGGGCGTGGAGAAGGATGAAGAAAGTGCGAAGGATAGAAAGGAAGAGAAACGAGGAAGATCTCGGTTTGGTGGGCTATTATATATTCGATATACCTATACGTTTTAATTTCTCCAGCTGTAAGACACATGAATAAAATATTGCATCATTAATGGTGCAATAATATAATTTTACATGACAGAAATTGTAAGTAATCAAATGAAAATATCTAAATAAGTCTTTAACTTGACTCAGTTTTTTCACGCAGTACGTCTGAAACTCCATCAAAACGGAAGGTTTATTGTGATTCCGAAGAAGTTACTACGGTGACGATATGATTATTTTCAAAAATCGTTGAGAAAAAACACAAACTAAACACTGTTGATTTTTAGACGAGATCTAAGTGTTAGGAATGCCTCAATTTAAATATTAGGTCTCTTTTAATGATACACGTATCATTTCCCATATGGAATGGATGATCTTTTCTGGCAAATATCTCGGAAAGTAATGTGGTAAGGGGTTGAATGTTGGTGTCAATGGAAGGGTGAGATATTTTTCTTTAAAATGAGACCAAATTCATTGATTTATAGGTAAAACTATATTTCGTTCAAATTACTTTCGATTGGCCGGGGCAATTGTTGTTTAGGAGCAGATTTGCGTGAAACTTTACACACGAGAACTTATAAGCAATATGAAAAGATATGACGGAAAAATTGCACGTATTTGTTGTTGTCTTGATTGTTGCGAGTCCATTTTGGCGATTAGGTCCCTAGGCTATTGAATGCTATTTCATCAAGTAGCCTTGTGGGACTAGACAAATATTTCTCCATATTTCTATGACTTGTACAGATTTTCTCCAAAACGCGAAATAAAACGTTCCGTACTATAATAATGGTGGATAACTAATTTTAAGGAGTAGAGCCGAGTTTAAAAAAACACGTACTTAACGCGTGATTCGCGCTTAAATTTCGAATCACGAACCGTAAATCCAAATCATAACAATGCTGCAACTAAGGCGACATTTTGAAAATGTAAGTCTTGCATCATGCATATTTCTACATTCATGGTGACGCTCACCTTGTAGACGTACATGTATATACTTAAATGAAAGGCAGTACAAGAATTGCTTCCAACTTACTTGAAATGTTACTAAAATGAACGACGATAAGCGCTCCACAACCACCTTAAGAATGTAATAGAGGGGAAGATGTTGGGGAAACGGGGACGAGATGAACGAGAATAGGTTCTATGGACGAAATTAAACGGGCAGGAAGTACGCTGAGATGAAAAAACAAACATCGGTGGACTGCAAATGGGATGTAAGGGGGTTTTCTCGATTTCCTTCGATTTAAAAACTACCTGATTTAACTGGTATAACACTAAGAAACGATACAGAAAAAGATCTCATCTTGCCAATGGTAACAAAACATTATCATCGAGATATATGTCGAAAGATACCAGACATATTCTCTGAGAAATGGTACTGTTATGCACTGAAGAGAGACTATTTAAAAAAAATGAGAATTACATACTAACACACACAACTTGAATTAAGTTTAGAGTACCCGGCGATATTTTGTGGAAATGCACTACAGATATCATGATCAAAAAAATGAAACTCTTTTCGTCCACTGTCCACAGATATAATGTTATTTTCCGACCTGGTCTCGACATTAGCTACATCTTGAAAATGACATCGCCAACGTCGAAATCAGGTCGGAAAATAAAATTATTTCTGTAGAAAGTGAACAAAAACTTTTTCATTCTTGAGACCATGACACGGAACTTTTCACAAAAATAACAGCGTGTAGTCTGTATGATTCCTAAACTATTCTAAAAAATAAGGAAATTACAGCAGTAATTTCCATAAAATCTTTACATACAATTTCTTCGGGCGCTCTCCACGAACGGAGATGGATAAAATGTGTCAAGATTAATGCACGTGCCATTAGTTGATTATTGAAAATGTCAAAACTAAAAAAAGTAGTTTTTGCATCAATTGCGTTGCCATATTTATCACATGCATCTTACAGCTACTTATTGAGGTTGGAACGGTAATTGCCAGTCTTCGACTGCAGTTTTTTAATGACTTTAACTCAATACGAGTAGAATTAAAAATGGTGCAAAAATTATGTTGGAAAAGTTCAGTCATTAATCAAAACATAGTTAAGACTTGGGTTTACGTCGCGGAATTCGAAATTTAAGCGAAAAGAATACATAAACACTGCGTTTTTTAATCGGCATAATACCATTATATTTGTTAGAAATTTGTTATTAATAGTTTGAAACGTAAGATTTCCAATCTATATGAAACTATCTACATCGATAATCGACTTTCTTCGAAACACAAGTCAAGTACCATAAGGCTACGTCTTAAAATGGCATTGGATTGCCAAGAAACAAAATTGGCAACACGCAACTTTTTCCACGCTTATCTATACGTACTTTCTCCTAATAAACACAAGTATGCAAAATTTCACGAACATCTGTACACTGACGAAAATCGCTCCAACCACCTGAAACTCTAGATTATAATTTGAATAAACGGTCACTATTTTGACTAGGGAAGTCTCGTTCTAACTTCCGTACTTACGCGTTTCGTCTATTTCTCGCTCACCTCTCAGCTATCCTTGCGTCTCTTGTCCTTCGACGTCCCCGATGAGGCAAACTCACTCAACGGCGTAAGTAGGCAACCGTTCCTCTCCGTAAGTTTATCTCCGTTTATAATGGTCTTCCGAAGACCCTGTCGCCCTCCTCCACCCTTCCCACGGCCTCCTCTATCGCCATGGTGAAGCTCGAGACAACCCCTTCTAGGAAATGGTTAGAACGCAGTTCCAAACATACGTATGAATACTAACGGTATTTCTTTCCTTCCGAACCTTTCCAGAAGCAGAGTCAAACCATGGCGTAGGTTCTTCGGATTTCTTCGCCACATTTTCTCGCGAAAGTTTTCTGAAAGAAATTGCTTGTGGTCGACGAATCGGGGTCTCGCAGCATTGAGTTTCATGACGATAAAGCCCCTCCATATCAGAGAGACTTATATATTTATGAACAAACTTTTTATTCAACAGAGGGTAGCGCATTGTCTAGTCATAAGTTACCCGCGTCAATGCGAGTCAACGTTTGAACTGGCGATATCGCAAGGTCATACATGAATGAACAGTAGTAATGATAGCACGCCCCACATGCTTGTGGCTAACCTCGTGTGGCTCCGTGCATTTGTAAAACCATCATTACAAACTGCAGCATTGGTGGAATGCTTATCGCGAAGCACATATTTGTGAAATTGAGCCCCTTGACAAATTCAGCGGGTTTTTGTAGCTGCATCAGAAGTCGTCGTAGCAAGTAATGTATATTGTAAGGTGCTATGTTTTGGTGGTAATAACTCACCCCTTGCCTCATAGGATGTTGTTAAGATGTAGAAATGCCGGTCAGTATTCTTTCACAATTGGACAGAGGTATCGGGCGAAAGAACACAACAGTTGAGCATCGAGCAGGCATTCCTCCGATTGACGTCACACACGAGCATATATCCAACCTCGAGATAAATAGAACAGAGGCGCTGGAACGTTTTTCTAAATTCTACAAGCGCTTGTTTACTCCCTACGCCAAAATTTAAGGTAGTTCGAGCGCAAAATCATTTTACTTAGAAATCAATGAATTTGGTATCATTAACAGAAAAATCTCTCACCTGTCCAATGAAACCAAAAATTCTACCCCTTACCACATTACTATCGGAGACATTTGCCAAAACATACCAGCCCATTTACATGGGAAATGGTACGTGTATGCACTCCAGAGAGACCTTATTTAACAAATGAGGCATTCCCTACACGAATTAGGTATCGTCAAAAAATAAAGTGTGCAGTTTGTGTGTTTTCTCAACTATTTTTGAAAATTAATCACATTGTCACCGTAGTAAATTCTTCGGGATCACAATAAATCTTCCGCTTTGATGGAGTTTCAAACGTACCGCGTGAAAAAAATGAGTCAAGTTAAAGATTAATTTAGATGTTTTCATTTGATTACTTACACTTTCTGTCATGTAAAACTATATTATTGCACCATTAATAATTCAATATTTAATTCATGTGCCTTACAGCGGGAGAAATTAAAACGTATACCAATATCGAATATGGTCTCTATTATGATTAGGGAACTATCTCGCTCGGACTACCTTAAAGGAGCGGCTGAAGCGAACGGGAGACCTTTATCGTAATAAGCTTCCGTCTGCTCTCGGGAGCGGCGACTGTCCTCCTGACCCTCATCGCGGAGGGCGTAGGTGGATGCTACCCAAGGATCCATTCAGTGGATTAGAATGACACCGACAACTTCACCTTTATCTCATGATGAGGTTCCATTTTTAGGTTCGTTCGTCCATTCTTGGTCGCCGAGAGTGCCATTCTGAGTACATTCCGACAATTATCTCCGCTCACATCACAAGAGGTTCGAAAAAATAATTACATCCCGCTACATTGTTGCTTATAAGCATAAGGGACACACCCCGCAACAGATACTCCGACCTCACGTAGATGCAATAAAACCTGAAGCCCAATACTATGCCAATAATCCTCCTGTTGTCTTTTTCATACAGTTGGATTGAAAATAAGACGGCAAAATACTAGGAGACAGATTTTCTGAGCGCGAATCAAAAACCGATGCAATAAAAACTTCACATTCTCTTCGGTAATTGTAATAATATTTTGATTCCCTCGCAAAAAAAACGAGTGTAGCTTTTGTTCAAATACCATACGCAACATTTAAGGATAAATTTCAACACGAAAGTTAGTAGACGAACGATTTTATCCACACAGAATACGAAAATTTTGGAACAAAATGAATAGACATTTATATCAGCGTCGAAAACTCAATCAAAAACAGATAATAAATGTATTGAATTTAAGGGAATTAGGTGAGAAACTATGACAATAACTTATTATCACAAGGTGTGAACCATTTTGTCGACAACATCGTGAATAAGATATCATAAAAAAAGCTACATTCCACGCGGAAATTCAGGGAAATATTCTATATATCTTTGACTCTAACCAATAACGAACAGCTAATGATTAAAACAGCAACAACAATTGCACTATTCCACGAGTTATTTTAATGCGTACGACGCGTTTCAACTCACAGAGTTGGTACACGTTTTGTACCCGATGATGGCTCTGTGAGTTGAAACGCGTCGTACGCATTAAAATACTTTGTGGAATAGTGCAATTGCAGCTTCTGTTTTAATATGACGAACTTCCACGATATCTCACCTGAATCTGCTGAAAAAAATTAATAGCTAACGGAACTTAGGTATAGCGTCACTTTTTACTCCCAAAATGTAAATATATATTACACATAGCACTTCCTTAAGCTTTCCCGCTGCCCTCGGCAACATCGCACCGTCATGAACATGTGCATGGGAAACGAGTCCGCTACAGTCCACACAGTCAGTCATGCGCGGAACAAACGAACTATTGAGAATCATTACCTAGCGGCACGGATTGGGAATTCCGCTCGATGAGTCGAAGATCTCTATTTTTAACCCAGATACAATCGGCGCGAAAGTTACAGATTAACCGTGCGCCCACTTCGCCGCATCAGCTGGAAAGAGAACTAGTCGGCGGTCTGCGATATGCGTCGGCGGTCTGCGATATTCGTCGGCGCCGCTTTTAAAGAGGCGAGACTTCATCAAGCGAATGGTGGGTTAGGTCCTCGGATGAATAGCTGCAAGAGAGATGTCGTACAATTCGCACGATTCGCTATGGGAAACATGTCGCATACGCCACCAGCATTTGGGACCCAGTACAGAAAGATCAGAAACCTCTCGTGGTAACCGCGGTTACGACATCAATGAAATTGACTGAGCTGACAATATGTGAGCTACCAACACCTTGTTGTGGTCGCTAAACTGGCCAGACAACACCGATTTCGACCGTGCACCCTCAGCGTGAGGGGCACTGCCGTTTTTTCCCGAATCATTGTCGACCGCGGAGGAATTTATGCGAATTGGTCCCTCTTTGTGCTTATACTTCCTTCATGTTGCTATGAATGTTGTGTCAGCCATTGCAGTGAGATCTTACATATATACGTACATTCATGCCAATCACGCCGTTCTCTTCCGGGGTAGGCACAGTCACAAAGTTTCACTCATAAATACATATTTCTACACCTAACTCCGCTTCAATAATTTCCTCCATACTGAAGTATCCTTGCAATCTTCAGATCATGCGAGTTTGAGCACATTACGGGCAGGGCTGGAAGGTGGGATGTACAACAGGGGGGAGGGCGCCCCCTCCTCAACCGTAATTCCTCGTAAAACAGGAAAAAGTGCGGTCAGGAGACATTCCATGCACAAAAAATCCAGGAAAGCAGCCATCTACTCCCCCAAAACATCGGCCATAACCATCTTCCGGCCCTAGGACCGGACCCTGCCCTGCAATTTTGAACCGATTGAAGAGACAAAATGACAGAGATACACTCTCGAACTGAAAAATACACAATCTTCTTAAACGTGACCGGATAGCAGAACTAGAGCAAGACACTCGATCATCTACATATATATTAATTTTGTAGCGTGTCAGTCATTCTGTACCCGTTTCGTATCATTCTCTGTCAATTTATGAGCTAGAAGAGTGAGGTTTGGTGCGTTGAATGTGGAATCTCTGTCTTCATGATTCGGTAGAAGTTTTGGATTTTTATAGCTTGGGCGTGTGGCAGGGGGTGTTAGGTCACCAAGCCATGCAAAGGTGTACGATATTTGGAGATGAAATGGAGACCTGAATTAAAAGGAGTGTATTTAGTTAGTTTAAATAAGATCCAAATGAGCGGCTGCTTGGGCGTGTGGCAAGGGGTGTTAGGTCACCAGCCGTGCAAATGTGTAAGTTATTAGGAGATGAAATGGAGACATGAATTAAAAGGAGTGTATTTAGTTAGTTTAAATGAGATCCAAAAGACTGCGTGGGCGCGTGGCAGGGGGTGTTAGGTTACCATCCGTGCAAAGGTGTAAGTTATATTTTTGGGTTGTGGTTGCAACAACCAGAGGAACCAAGGGAGAAAGGCCAAAAGGGAGAGTGGAAGAGTGTAAAGGTTGAAACAAAAGAAACCCACAGTGCTCTCCGTATCAAATGGCTTTAAAAACAACAAAGAAGAACAGTGAATGAAAAAAAAAACATTTTCACCAAGGAGCTATTTTTAGAACAAAAGAAACCCACAGTGCTCTCCTAATCAAATGGCTTTAAAAACAACAAAGAAGAACAGTGAATGAAAAAAAAAACATTTTCACCAAGGAGCTATTTTTAGACTAGAACACCTACCCCCTGCGGGTACACACCCCTGATCACGGAGTGAGCAGGCTAGCTGCCAGCTAGTCTCACAATTAACCTTCGTTCGTTGTCACTTCCTATTTTCAAGGCCGGTGACCTAACAACCATTACCACACTCCCGCGCGTGCGAACGTGGCCGCAAAGCAGAATAGAACGCGCGCAGTTACGACCTTCGCGAAACCAGCGGCGGGCTCGGAACCCGCGACCTCCGCGTGAAGGGCACGGACAAAAGCGACAGTCATCGCTTTCCTCGCGCGACGACAGTGCCCCGCGCGGCCATTGCCCGCACAATCTCGTGCCATCAACAGCCCTCGCATCTCAACGCGATGTGGGTGGGGGGGGCAAATTCCTCCGGACGGCCTCCGCCGTCAGTCATTCATTCGGCCGGCCACGACATCGGACCTCAATGGATGAATCCGTACGAGGACACGCGCCAAAATACTTATCCGGGTTAATGACGATTCGAGTAATATAGGGACACGGCACTATGGCGAACCGGCACAGCGAGTAACTTGATTAATCGACAGAGCCGTCAGTTGAAGACAATGAAACGCGCAGCACCGGTTAGGAAGCACTGAAGAAAACATGGGTAGCTAACGGTATGATATTCACTCATGTAGATATTCCCACCAAGTTCGTCGTTGACAAGCTTAAGAAAAAAAAGCTCATCCTAGGTTGACATGTTATTCCACCCCCGAGGAAGTGAGTCACAGATAGGCACGCTAGACACACGCCACCCAGAAAACGACGATGGGCATACCCATTCCAGTCGACACGCATATGCAACTTTCTTCAGGAAACTGACGCAACGTCGAAGCTAAATGGATCTCGCTGCTTTCCCCACAACCCATTCGTGAACATACTACGGTGATCCATCAGAGGGATAAAATGCAGAATATTTACGCTCGACCCGACAGAAAACTCGATTTCCGTGGATGCGTGATCCACAATCATATGGAGGATACTGAGAACAAAGGGTAAGAGGCTGTGGAAAAATATTCTGGTAGAAATATGAAAAGACAGCACTTACCCGTACCAGCCACAAGTAATTATCAACAGACTACACTCGCGTCGAAAAAAGATCTCCAACATTATCTTCAGACTGGATCCTCTGAAAACGTATAATCATGATGCATATTTGTCTGTTCAACATCCAAGGAATTAATTCAGCGGAGAGCCAGTCACAAGACCACCTAAACAGCTGTAATAACATGTTACTTTAGATGAAGCATTTACATTATACCCGAAAACCAACTGAGGTTGAAAGCAACATTCATCAAAACATTCAAATTGACCAGCTGCTTCGTCCTAGGAGAATTGAAACAAGAAACACACTAGAGGCAAGAAAGGGCTAAAAGACATGTAACCTCACTACAGAGCAACCGAGAAAGACGACGAGGAACAGGTGGTTCACCGAATCTGCATATCAACTAAACCAACGTATTTGTCATGGACGGGTCGGAGTAACCGAAGAGTTTGATGATACCGTTGACACAAAACACCGCTGGAGACAAGATTCTCATAAATTTGACGACGTGGATTACAAGCGATGAATCGTAAACTAACAACTTATCGTAACATAAACCCTGGAGGTAAACACAACCAGAAGAAAAACGCCACAATAATTTCCCGATGCCTAACACCAAAATTATTACGTAAACAAAGACTTTTGAAAATCAACGCGATATCATGGAGGAGAGATTTACGACCTCGATATTCAAAACAGAGTACTTCACATAGAAGCGATAACAAGTAGCGAATTATTTCCACATGATTGCATCAAGGCAGATTACTCTTCCAGATATCCAGAAGAGGAATTGCAGTTGGAGCAATATTAAATCAATGTCAAACCTCCAGCAAAGGCACGAACCCTGACTCAGCGGACAGAGAGCAAGCAATGAATGATCATTTAAAAATCAAGGCCTTGAAATTGGTCGTCTTGAATAGTAACCGACCTTAGTCGTTCAGCTGATTTTCCCAAGTTGGAAGTTCGCCGCCGATGAACCAGTCTCTAAAGGTACACAAATGTGGATCCCAAAGATGCGGTCCGAGGATAACTAAAATCCAGACCCTAGCACCACACTGTTCTAACACAAAAACAGCACAACCAAACTCAGCTCACGTGGGCATCCACGGCTGTGACGACAGAAGAAGAACTGATGATCACTGACCGCCGAGAACTACGCTACGTGACGATCACACGAATGTCCAATGTCTTTTGCGACAGCGGCGCCAAAGTGAGTAAAATCAGTACTTCTTACTGTCATGAGAGACTCAACTTCCCGACTCTTACGTATCCTATCGGCAGCTCTGTACACTACTTACGTTACCCTACTTATTTCAAAAACCGTAATCACGATTATCACCACAGTATTTTAAAGTAAGTTTTTTCACGAAAATTCTGCTACCTAAATATGAAATTCATTTTGCGGTAAATCACGGACATTAGCATAAGTCATTGCATATCTCATTTAAAAAAAAATAATCCATAGCCTTTCCACCATGACCAAGCTCACCAAGCTCCTGTAATGCTCACCTTTCATTATAATTTGTATTGTACGACCTGCTGCTGCAAAACATTTATCTGCTTCATATGTATTAATCCTCTTCGTCCCATCCATTAAGCTTAATCTCCTTCCTCCCCTTCTCTGCGTAGCCAACATCCTTCCCTCCAAATCACTTGACCTGGCCTCTCTTTAGGTACCCATTCCAACCATCTAATATGCCTTCTCCTAATCTCTTCCTTGGCCCTTTCTTCTCCCCCAGCAACCTTCCTTTCATTCCCCTCTATCCATTGAACCCTCTCCATTATCCCATTGCATATGAACGCATTCCATTAGCGACTTTTTCCTCAATATCCAGTTCTTTCTTCATCCACTTTCCTCAGTGTTCACCATTCATGCCAGTCTCTCATGTGTCACTTCAACGGGCTTTTCTTGACATCACATGCTACTAGTCATTACTCTACAAGTGAAAGCCTCCTTTCCATTTACTCTAGCCCCAAAATGTCCTTGATTCTGTTTTATTCCTCGATGGAATTGCTGAAAGAACATTACTGAAGGACCCAGAATCAAAATTTGTTGAGTCAAGGGATTTTAAACAAGACTTAGCAACTTCGATTCTGAGTGCATCAATTTTTCTACTTCCTTCTCATCTACTTTTGACATTCATCTCAGACTGATCACTCTAGAAAACTTCTTTCAGTTTTTAAGGGTTACTTTATTCTTCTGTATTTCATACTTTCTTTTCCATAGTCTAACAGTTACTGCCATCCCTCAAGTGACTGGCTTACCAAAGGGCAATCATCAGCAAATCTAACTGGCTCCAATAGTCCAAGCTTTTAACCTCAAATAATCCCAACATCTTTACGCATAAGAACATACATATTTCTAACCTATCACATGCTGTGTATTTTTGGGCCTCAAGACTCTCATTAGTGCCCTAATGTTTCAAGTCCCAATTTACCACTTCTTTTCTTCATCCGAGGGTTCACATGTCTGCTATCATGCAAGAACTTCATGAAATGAATACTGTGGCAGCCTTGCCTGCTGCTATGCAAGACTCTCTCATGCTCCATGTGTGCCTAATCCTGAAGTTTCTGGAATTCAGAATCTCATTCAAGCCATTACTATAATCATGGGAACAGAGAATTTTCCATTAACCTATCATATTTTGTGTTGATAAGGTAAAACCTTCACTTTAAAAAGGCCACCTTACACAGTGAGTCGAATTTCTATTCATCGCCAGATTATTTAGGCATAGAGAATGAGCCAGTTCAAAGAAAAACAAGGCTGAGAGGTATGAGTTGAGACAACAGCTCCAAAAAGGGAAGAATTCCAACATGTGAAACTGAAAAAAGCTGCAATTTTGGGAAAAGTTTCAGTCTTTGGCTACAAAGTGGCATCCCATCTCAGCTGAAATGAGCACACTTACTGCCTTTGTTGGAGACAAATGCCTGATAACTTTAAATTCATCATTCCATTCCCTCTCAGGGTAAGCACAGTCAAAGAGAGGGTATTCCGTGTTTTCAGGCTCAACTCTGTGGAAATCCACAGTCAACGAAGAGAAAACATGAAGTATTTTCCCAACAGGTTAGGTACCACTAGTTTCCATGTGATGGCATTGTCATCAGGTACAACTCTCAAGTCAGCTTGGATTACCGTGTACCCATGTGAGATGGGAGAGGAGGGAAGGGAATGGGTGGTTTGGTCGCTGAAGGCATTGGGGGAAGAGGAATGGTGGGTGGGGTAGGTAAGAGAGGGTATTCTTCTTGGAAGAATAGAAAATAAAAGAAGCTTAAAGTGGGTATTCTTCCTGGAAGCTTCTCTTAATTTCAATTCTACCTAGAAGAGTTACCTCTCCCCACCTACTGTTCCTCTTCCCCCAACACCTTCAGCAACCAAACCACCCATTTCCTCCTTTGTTTTGGTACAAAGGGTAATCCTAACTGTCTTGAGAACAGCGCCTGATGATGATGCCTTCATATCAAAACTAGTACCGTAAATGTGGGCTACTTGAGCCCAAAACAGAAAATTGGTGTTTGATTCTCTGCATACTCTCAACATTGGTATAACGACGTAGTTCAGTGCTTCACAGGTAGGAGGAAGTGAACTATGTCGTTATACCGATGTTGAGAGTACACAGAGAAGCAAACACCATCTTTCTGTTTTGGGCTCAAGTTAACCTCTAGGGCTAAAGCAGCCCGCGTTTATGGCAGTACTAAAATAGAACCTGGCGGAAACATACGTGATGTTTTCACTTCATTGACAATCAAAAGAGGTTTATTCTCAGAGATGGGTCCATTACAGTGACTCTGCTTAGTAATTTTTTCTACACCACCCTATTCCTGCACACCTCTTTCACATCTGTTATAATCATAAACTGCTCCACACATGCACTCCCACTACTAAGATTCCTTACATTCCTTCTCTTCCAAGACTACCTCTGGGACAGAAGCAGCACAGATGACAATATGTCAGCCTCAAGCCCTTTGAACTGTATTCCGTAAAGTAAAAACATACTGATCATTTACCACCATCACTACCAGTTTAGCTCTGTGAGGGGGCCATCAGAATACACTAACCCTATCACCACACCAAGGTCTCACTCTATGAGGATATTGATATTCCTCAGTGATGGAATATGAAGTTGCCTAAGCTTCAAATGTGCATGGATTGGATTTTGTTAATTTCATCTTTCATAAGTCTTTTGTTCTGACAACTCATTTCCATCTACAGTGAGCAGAATGATCCTGATTGCTATGTGTTTGTGATGTATGTGTATAGAAATGCAATAATACATTCAAGGTTAAGAAGAGAATGTTGCTTATTTTTGTTCCGAAAGAATCCTGAACGACACTCAGTTTACTCAAGGAAACGTTCACATTTATGAGAAATGCAACTTTTTTTCAAAATCAGGTAGCAATGATTAAATGCTAACTTTTAGTCAATTCCTAGAAGAGTTTAAGGAAACGTTAAAGGTTGTTCAATTCCTCACAGAATTTTCAGTCCCAGTCACACCATGTCACCATACTGGTTTTAACGTGCAGTTGAAGATAATTACTCTGTTTTACCATGAAAAATATAAAAGGCTGATAAAAAGATATTTATTTTTTATTCTGAAACAAAAAAATGGCATCTATGCAATTTTTAGGAAAAACATAAGGGGTTGAGCTACACATAAGGTTAGTCGATACAAAAGTCTAAGTGGGACCATAAATATGGTAGAAGTAACCCTGAACTAAAGCAAACTCAAGGAAAACGATCCTCAGATCAGCAGGGGACAGGCGGTAGGGGATAAACAAAGAAACACATATGCGTCTGAGGTCACAGAGTCCATGATTATACAAATGAAAGGACAGGAAGTAACTGAGGAAGAGTAAAAAACAGCAATGCTCACTGCAGTGCAGCATAAAACATTGCTCACCAAGCAGCTGAACTCAGAAGCCTCCCAAGCAGTCACGACTCGCTGTGAGAGCCTCCCATCAATGATTCACTCAGCTTCCCTATTTCAATGATGTGCATGCCTTGTGAGGATAACCAAACCAACCAGATCCTTGGTATATCATGGACAATTCAAATGATAACAAGATCACAGAGAGTGGAGAATTACACATGATGAATTTCATTATTAATCAAGCCACCTCAAACAAAAAACTATTTTAATCACCCAGGTGAAATTTGCTCATGAATCACACTATGTAAACACAATACTAAGCTTATTCAGAATTAGACCTTCCTCTCTGGTACTAAGAACAACAACATGGCCCTGAGGATTTTCAATTACATTCAGCTAAGTGATATAAGGCTATTAATAACCAAGCAGTGAGCCACATTAGAATTAGCACACCCTGCCAGCCTGAGTGACTCAAAACAGTATCCTACAGATCTGAATTACACATTTAAATACCTCATGCTCGAATCAGTCAGTTTATACACTTGATTTAATTTTGTTCCAAAATAGTAGTGTTGTCTAATGAAAAGTAAATAGAGAAATTTAAATCTGTGAAAAGACACATCTTAAAAACAGAATAAAATCATAACAAAAATATCAACATATAACATATTTTAATTCCAATTACAAATGTTCGATGGCATAAGATGGAGTTGAGCCGAGTTGATGAACACAACAGTAAAACATTCATAAAATAATATTTTCATCACATGCATGAACACTAATAACAAATTATTCATGTGAATAAAAACATTAATAAATAAATACACTTGCACACTTAGCATGAGGTTGAGATGTGCAACAACTAATTAACAGAGATGCTGGTGCACTGTGATGTTATCAACACATTAACTTCCCAGATCAAAAGTTATGGCCTTGCAAATATTCGCACAAAAATATGCATATAAGTACCCTGGACACACTTATAAAAATCAAAGGTGAATCAATGAATTGATCACATCATTCAGAAAAAAAGATAGTAAATACATAAGCAGTATGTTCTTTCAAACAGCAATGACAATCGACGTAATTATTGCTCATAATATTCAACATTTCTAAACCAACCAACATTTAAATATATATGTATGTAGCCTCCCAGTAAATCATACCCAAAACCTGAAAAATCACAACGGTTTCACCAGTGAGCCACAGTATCCATTATAAGAGCCTGGGCTGGCGAGTCGAATAAGCTCAGTGTGCAAGCAGATTTACACAAATGATTTCATAAAATATATTTCGGGTGCACTGTTTGGGCAGCATGCCAGGATGAAACGTTGCCCCTCATTGGATCTAATCGAGATCATCTTCCATAACACAAAAATTTCATCACATAAATACTTACATCTGAACCACTGTGAATGTACTACATTCATCTTTCAATTGTTTAGGAATGACAGTTGATACATGATAAAAAAATATTTTCTTTCCAGTGAAAACCGTGTAAACATTGTAAAATGCCATCATATCAACGGTAGATAGAAACTTTAAATTGCAATATAAAAACTGCTCCCTCCACTGTCATACAGACAGATTAACTTCCATTGTCTCCGCATGCTGGTAGCCTTTCACCTCGAGGCTTTCAATCAGGGTGCATCTTGACACATATCACAAAATGAAAAATTACATTTACCCCATGGGAGATAAGCTTTAACAATCATGATGGGACACGGCTGCACGAACAAATTATGATATCAGTCTGTTTTGTTCACGAGAGAAGCACTGTATTCTGTGCTCTCTTCAGAGAGTAGTTGATTTATGTTTCCACATTGCACATGAGGCCTCACAATGTAGTCCTTCATTATCACTCGAAGAAGCAGCACAACACTCATGGATATTATCACTGCAACAGCTGTAAAAGAAGACCACAAATGAATACATATAGACAAACAAAGATATCACTCACCACATGAGAGTAACACAATCTTTCAAGCTCTTCACATATTTTCAAAGAGACAAAATGATTAAAGTGATTCTCTTACAACCTAAGATTGCTCCCAGACTGCCTGAACAACAAGTTTTTCCTCCACTTAACAGACATTAAAAGCAATAACTCTTTTAAATTGAGCATTAAGGAATACCTACTGACAATACCATATTATAACCTTGATGAGTATGAATTATTATGCTAACTCATATTAACATTCATGCATGGCAGGGTTTGGTTTCAGAAAGGGTGCCTTCGAGGAAGTGGTTGGGCTGATTGGTTACCCTTGAATGAATTATAATGGTAAAAACATGGTAGGTGTATACTTGGAGACAGGATACTTTTGTCTTGAACAAATGATATGTGTCCATGGCAAAGGGACAATATTAAAAGGATGATTGCTTTCACTATGTATTCAGGGAGATTTAGCGAGGGAAACAAGAAAACAAAAGAGTTGCTGATTGAGGAACAGAACACCAAAATCTGGTTGTCTCAACTGCGGATCTGGTAAGAAGGTTGATAACAAGGAAAAATGGCAAACATGAGGATATGGCACAATTTTATCGGAAAGCTGAGTTAGTAATGGAGTGTGTGAGGAGTTAATGCAGATGATTACAGAATAAGCTGAAAGAATAATAACCCACTTGGGTAATGAGCCGGCGAATCGTCGGTCAAGTTAAAAACGTATTTATTCTTTAATTTGTTTATAACTAACATGTAACTAATGAGATGTGAATAATTACACTATTTTAAACCCATTAAAAATTATATAATTTCCCCACTTAAGAAATTTCATTCTGAAAGGTGCACTACAGCCAGAGATAAAAAATTAAAATAAAATGAAAATTAAATAGAAACTTAGGGCCAGAAGTTCCTAGGAAAATTAAGAGGCGAATGTTGGAATGAATCAAGAGTTGCAATCAATTTGAAGCAGCCATGATTGCGAGGGGAGCAGATGGGTACACCACCTAGCGCCAGGAGCTGGAACTTGATGTAGGGTTACGATGTTATTGTTGTTTTGTCAAGGTGATGAAAAGAGTAAATAATCATCAATGAAAAGTGTTCCAGAAAACATCATAAATGACTTTGCTCTCACTGACTTTCAAATAAATTAGGATGATTCCTTGATTTTTGCGCTGGAAATAACTGTTGCTGGGTTAAGAATGGGTTAAGGAATAGAATAGAATAGAAAATAGTCTTTATTGTTCTGGGACTTTAACTCAGTGACACGAGATTATCTTTTTCCTGTATCTACATTACATATAAAATTTTCATACAAATAGGTGGGGTTTTTGGATTTCAGGACCTTGAACACGTATAAAGCCTTTTGCAGTTTTCGGAGTTTATCCAATTTCAGCCATTTAATTTTTTCGTAATAAGGCGTGACGTGCTCATCATAGCGGATGTTGAAAACAAAACGCATACAGGAGTTTTGAAGACTCTGCAGCTTAATGCACAGTTCTGAGTTAACATCTGAGAAAATGATTGAACAATAGTCAAAATATGGGAATACCAGAGTTTGAACCAGTTTCTGGCGAAGTGAAATTGGGAGCAGATGCCTGAAGTGCTTCAATTGGTACATAGTCTTGTACACATTGTTAGATATAGCTTTAACGTGCTCCCGCCAGCTCAAGGTGTTATTTAAATGAACCCAGAGACTTTTCACTGAAGTCGAGTAATCTATAAGGATATTCTGTACTCTTATTTTGAGAGGGCCACTCATTTAGATGAAGTTCAGATAGGAAGGACTACCAAATATTATTGACTTAGTCTTGTCAGGATTCAACTTCAGCCGATTAACAGCTAACCATTCTTTAGGAAGTTAACCAAGGAAGGGAAGTGAGGAAATATAAAAGGCCAACCTTGTTGAAATGAAGGGAAGAAAGTTGCAATAAGTGAAAGGAAAGAGTCAAAAAAGAGAAGACATGTGAAGGATAGAAGCCAACTTTGAGTAGGAACAGAAGAGGACACATAGTGAATACAGAGATAAGCAGACGTTCGTGGCTGAGAAAATGCAGAGTGATTTTGAAGCGGATTAAATGCTAACATGTAAATAAAAAGGTTATAAGGTCAGAGCAAGGAGAAGGCAGGAGAATGAAAGCAACAACAAACAAAATTGGAAGGCTCATGCGCAATGAGAGAGAGAGTCAGGGACTGTAAGAAAGAGTAATTCAAGAGTGAAGCACATTAACGTTGAGGACAAAAAAGGGATTGGAAGAACAAATGCTAAACATTAGAGAGCAATAAGTCCACAGCAGAAGTTCTCAAACTTTTTCAGCAACTGAGACCTTCTTGAAGCAAAAGTTTCCCACAGAGCCCAAAGGAATCAGGAGATTTAGTTTTAGATCCATCCATGTTCTATTAGGCATGTTGCACTCAATACATGCATTGATGTTTGAATATAATGGTGCACATATTAACAAAGAAAACAATAGCAAAAGCACTGCATGCATGATAGAAGCAGCAATTTAAGTTTTGAGATTTTCCTCATCTTCGATTACTGCCATAGACTGCCCTGAGAATCACCCCAATCACCCAACATTTTTTCTTAACACTCTCGCTGCAGGGCACTTCTCGCAGCCAGATAGGTAGAATGCTGTGCATTTTAAGATTCATTCATGCTATCACAGAAAAATAACTGTATTACTTAGAAAATGCTGTTTATATTGCTTTAAAGCTTGATTCTTCTACCTTTTTTAATTGTAAGTTGGTTGGAATATGTTTCTCAGTAGCTAAGGAAACACGTCAAATGACGGGATTAGCAGCGAAAGTGTTAAAAAAAAACTAGTTTTTGATTCAAGATAAGTATACAAAGAGGGAATGTCTTGGATATGAGAGTTTTCGTACTTAAGCAACAGAATAGAAAAATAACCTTGACCATTATTTCTGTACAATTAGAGTAACTATATCTTTTCTAGATGCTAGCAAAAATATATATGCGCTCAAAATTAGTCATTTTTAGGTTTTATTTTCTCTGTTGGTGGACTAATTAAAATGCATGGCATATAAAGATATTAAAAAGTACCACAAAAGGTTAACAGTCAGTGTTTAAGATTCAACTCAAGAAATATTGTAGTTTTAAACCAGATTCAAGATCAACAATTTTTAGACTTGATTTTCTCTGTAGGGGAAGCTATTAAATGAGTGAGGCTTGAAGACAAGAAAGATATGAAGTACAGCACATTGTCAAAACTTGGAAGTTTGGAAAATATTTGTACAAGCTTGACAGTTGTTAAGTAGTGGAAAACTGAAGTAAAATAGCATGGCTGGCTGGCACACCAATTTTAGTGTTACCAGGGGAACCCAACTGTTCAAGAAACAATCAGAATGGTAGTGATGGCATATTCTTTGATTCAATTTCCTGCTACTTTACAAAATTTTTGAAAAGTTGCAAGTGGTGGGTATTTTCTCCTGCTAATACAGTGGAGGTCCACTGTTTCTGTCATAGAGACAAGACGGTATCTTGACCAAGTTGATTTACAGGAAGAACGCCATCAGTATGTCCACTGTAATATAGCTTTTTTCAAACCCTCAAGGACGTAAATTTGAAGCTGAACATGCATTTTTATCCTTATCAACATTCACAAGCATATTTCTGCACATAAAGTGCAATTTTGAATTAATTGTATGCTATTGCTAAAATTGCATTCGAAAGAAAAGTGAGGTCTGTAGCTAGGGTCCTGGCGGACTGCGTATAATTGGTGGTAAATGCCTAACTTAGCCATATAGGGAGCCAAGAGAATGTTTCTTTTTCTTGGATTCAAGAAAAAGAATTTTTCTGCAAGACTGAGCACTAGTCAATGCAAAATAATATACCAGTAAGTATGATTGGTAAAGTGATCATTCCAATGGTAATCATTCAGGCCCTGATGGCATTTTGAGAGGTGGACACAACTCATAATAAATTAATCTGTACAAGCAGCACTTGGTGCTATACCTCACAATCAATGGCACTCCCAGTTCAGCTAGACGAATTTAACTACTTATGTTATTGTTGAGCCTAAATAATGATGGGAGTGCAAAAGACTCTACATCAAAAGCACGAGAACAAATTTCTGGGAAACTGACAAGGAGATATCGCTATAATTGCATTATTGCGATTTGGTTCTTTCAAATTCTTGGGTTTTTTCTCAAAATTAGTCCCATAAAAGTATATGGTACATAAGTGATGTTAGGTCGCATAAAGATATGAAACAACATCCCCAGTCTAGGTTGCCTTGAAACTTGAACATAAAAAAGGAACATGAGGTCACAAGAAATTTAATTTCTTCCATAAAACGAAAATTACCATCACACTTTTTGGAAATTTAATGGCCAGGGTATTTAGCTACAAAAAATCACAAAACAAGAAACATCGAGGGAGTATATATTTCAAGAAAAAGGTGTCTGAAGTTTTGAAATGAAAATTTTTGTGCAAAAATGCCAAATCTTGAATTAATGACATCGCCATGTAATGCATCATCGCTTTCTCTTTCAAAAGAGTATTTGTACTTTGACATTAGGATTTAATGTCCAGAGATATCAAAGATACACCATATACAAGTTTACAAAAGCTCAATTTTTCATTCTCCCATAATTAGGCAATGGACGCAGATTTTTGCAATATAATTGAGCAAGGTCATCAAGGCAGTAAAACAGAATATAATATGCCAATTTGGCCAAAATTGGAGAGTTTGAAGGCATTTTTTGGTTGTTCTGACATGGAATGACCCTTATGGAAGTAGATAAATTTTTGCCTTTTGTTCAGCAGATGAAAACCTGGCTTCACCTATAGCTGAGTTACTTAAATATATGACTTTTTCAGGGTAGATATTTCAGCATAGGGCTACCATCAAATTATAATTTTCACCTTTACACATACGCCAACAAGATTATTCACCAACAAACACCTCATATTTATGTCTTAAGTTTCTTTGTAGCATACGATAGTGGTTGGGTCTAAAAATACCAAATACACTTGAAACCTATGGTTAGTACAAACATAAGAGCCCACTCAACAAGCCACATGTATTGCAAACATAACCCAAAACATAAAAAGATTCTTGTATTTACTTCAGGTGATACTTTTGCCATAAATCTCAGCTTTTATCAATTGATACATAGGGAAATTATATGCAATCTGTCATAGAAACTGATTCCGGGATAAACTGTGCTGAATATGCAAAAAATAAACTCACATTTTCCACAAACTTAAAACATTTCTATTTCTCCATGTGAAATCTTGAACAATCCAGCTCCTGTGCTCCCCATTTCACAACTTACCCACAGACCACCTGAGTATCTATCCCCAGGGCTGTATTAGCCTTTATCTCAAGATTTAGCAAATTTATGACCCAAAAGTGCACATACTAGTGAAGTTATCTAATGATTATTTTTAGTATTAACACAGTGGGCAAGCATAAAATTTCACTGCATATCCACAGTTCCAAAAACTCTTAAATATGTATAGCAATTATGTATAAAAACTTTATGCCATCCCTCACGAGAAACACACATCTGCCACTTGTGCTTGGTATGTCATTCAAAAAGGATGACAGCACCCAACACGTTTTATTATTTATGTAGAATTAAGAAAATTCTGTAAACTATTACTCATAGCACTAACTACACATTTTGTACTCATAACCACAATTTTCTACCAGAGAATACTATTGATATAATATAATACTAATGTCTTGCTCCACTTCATTTTGGCTTTTGTACCAGAACTTCACATAATTTTTCCACCACCGCAAAATAAATGTCTCACATCATTAATGGGGCTCACTACTTCTCAGATTCTCCTCGACTGGCTTCTCCCCTCCGAGACCTGAGTGGAATGGGAAAGTCCTAATCTTCTTGTCGAGGGGGGGAGTAGTTAGAGGAGGGGGTGACGGCAGAGGAGGTGGGGGCAGTCGGCCATATGCCGTGACTAGATCGCGAAAAAACACGAAACATGCGTTAGCATTTTTAAGTCTGAGGCCTTATAGTGACAAGCATAATAAAGTAGATGACATCAAATTAAATACCAAAGACCATTATGTGATCTTACTACGTGATATGTTTCTCTTAGTGAATAAAAAGGGCAATGAAGAGGTCTAAAAAATGACTGAAAAAGGTCACTGAAAACACTAATTATCATTAATATGTCTAGTGAAGTGAACAATGTATCTCAATGAAAGCTCAGATACATTCTTTCCTAACAAAAATGTGAAAACTTAAACTTCCTACACAAAAAAATAATAGGGTGACAATTAAAATAAAAGTGGTCAGCAGAGACGATTTTAGCTGAGGTAGTGAGCCCCCTTAATAATTCATACTTAACCATAAAGTTATACACTACAGTGTAAGCAAAGAATCAGAGTAAGCATCAGTAAAACCAATCTTACATATTATTCCCAGGTTAAACGTTCCAGCAGTGAGCTCATCTCTGTGAAGTATCAGCCAACGGGTCATCCAGCCAAGAGTTGCAATGCGAAATATGACAAAGGTTGCTGGAAAAGAAAGACAAAACGACAATTCAAATGAGGAACTGGAAATTGAGTTGACCTAACATTCCAACTACAAGTTCTAAGGTACAAAGTGACGGCACAGATGATAATTTCACAGCAAGGAAGACAAAAATGGCTTCAATGACTGCCATACAACATGGACAGAGACCAAAAAATTCAGAATGGTCAGCAAATAACAAGTATTTTCCTGACTCCAAGTTTTTTGGGTGTGGGTGAAAGTAAAATTATGGAATGAGACCAATTCCAGTCTAACATCTTCTCATTAGGGCTACCCTGAAAAATGCTGCAGAGGTGTTTGGCAAGGGATGTTATCACACCAGGCATAAAACGGAAAGTAATGAAGAAAAGGAGGGACGAGAAGACAGAGTTAAATTCTATGCCAATGTTGTGTCTTATATTATTGCCATGCTATTTTTGTTATAGTTCTTCATGGTGGGTGAAAAGAGGGAGTTTTTTACTCATCAGAATATCTCTTTTATTTAGTTGTTTCTATCAGTTGTATAAAGAACCTCAGGACCAAAATAATGTCCAGCCAGTGGTACTGAAACTCGTCTGATCTGAATTTTAGAAGTATCCTTAGCCAAGCATATAGTCTCCAAAGAGCTCCCAGCCAAGTCCGTCCATTAACTGTGAGACACTTTCTCTAAGTTCATAGCAGATTACTAGAATTCATCCACTATTACATCTAATGATAATAATTTTTTTAAAGGAAAAAAAGAGGGCTACTAAAGTGCATACATATTAAGACTGTGCCAGAATATCTGATTAATCAAGGTAATACACTAGATGAGGTAGATATAATGGAAGAGGGAATACACTACCTTCAAAAACCACAGACCATTGTCTCCTGGGATGATTTCTTTTGTTATCAAGGCATGCATCCAACCCTTCATCTCATTCATTAAGCTCATTATAGCCAGCATTGTGTTAAACAAGGGATTCAAGTACAATTATTCCTTGTTACAACCTTTGTTGCATTTCAAATCAAGCTTCCTTTTCTACAGTCTTTGCATTATGATACTTGCTCCTTTTTATGGGATGGGAAAACTGCTTTCACAAAGTCCTCAGGCCATACTCCCTCCTTGTAGATCCAACCAATTAGTAACAAATCATCTTCCATTATTTCCAAGCTTTTTTAATAACTCTGAGGAGATGCTATCTGCTCCCAGAGCTTTCATTGTCTTCATTTCCTGAACTGTCTTCTCTGCAACACTGTCCCAAGTCAAAGATCAATCTCCTCTACTGAGCTTTCCCTCAACGTATGCAGGCCTACAAGCCTATTTTCTTGGTCATACATGCAGTTCCTCCCTATATTTCTCCCACCTTCTTAGAATCTCTTCCTGTTCAATCAGCACACTCCCTGCCTTGTCCGTAGATTGTGGAATCGGTTGCCTTTTGACCACCAAACAACATTATCACTTCAGTTAACAGCAAACCCACTTCTCCTTCCTTCTGTAGCTTTTCCAATTCCTTTCATACTCCCTTCTCTTCGCCCTGCTCAAATCACTCACGCTCCACTTCTTCACACTCCTACCTCTCCTTGAGATTTTTAAATCTAATCTCTATCTACATTATATCCTGTGAGCCGCTGCATGGTCGTGTGGCAGGGGGTGTTAGGACACCAGCCATATAAGGATGTAAGGGAAAAGGTTTTGGGAGGGGAAATGGTGACATGTAATTATGGGAGTGTACTTAGGAGCTCAGTTTTTATTGTGGTCGCTTACTGTGAATGGGAAGAACAAGTTTTTGTACCTATCAGTTTGGCAGTGTATCTCTTTTATCTGTCTGTCTGTCTATCTATCTGTTAGACATAGAGATGTAGTGAGGAGTCATGATAATATTCTCTTTGTCGCTCTGAAAAATATCAGTTCTGAATTTCTCAAGCAACCTAAGCCTAGCGTGAAGCCTCCGAGTCTCTAGGGGCTCCCACCTTAATCCCTCTAAAAGTTGTGAGACACTATATGTACGCTCGTAGCAGTTTTTAACGAAGCGCACTGCTTTCCTTTGTATTTAATTAATTTTTTTGGTTAAATCTATTTGACCAGGGTCCCAAATACTCACAGTGTATTCAGGGTGTGGCCTAACCAGAGCGAAGTAGCATTTCTCAATTACTTTTCAATCCACAGACCTTACTATTATACGCTTAACAAAACCTAGTTTTTTTAATGCTGTGTCGAATATGTTTTGTATGTGTGTTCCCCACGACATATCAGAAGTTAAGGTAATTCATGGTAGATAACTGTACCGTCTACAAGTAATTTTAATTTGCTGCTAACTAACTAATTAACTTAGGTCATTAATATAAATAATGAATAAAAGAGGGCCAATCACACTTCCTTGAGGAACACTGGATGAGACTTGGACCATATAAGATCTAAAAACATCAATAACTACTTTTTGTTTTCAATCACTGAGAAAGTCACATATCCAATTCACTACTTTTTTATTAACTCCACATGAATGCAATTTATACATGAGTTTTTTGAGAGGAACCTTGTCAAATGCCTTCTTAAAATCAAGAAATATTGTGTCGACTTGCTTTTTCGATTCACCTAATTTTGGAATATCATGAAGGAAGAGTACAAGCTGCGGTTCGCAGGACCTGGCCTTACTGAAGCCATGCTGACTGCTGTGTCAGAAGTTACGGAGGGAAACTTCTGTGCTGGCCATTGTAATGTTTCTGTCCGACTAACATACATAATTTCAACCACTACAAGGAATAGGTTGACAAAGGTGACAGGATAACAAACAGTTTCTGAATCAGTCATTGCACTTGGAAATGGACCAAAAAGCAGTTTTTTTCACTTATTTAATCTAATTATCATAAATAATTGGGAACTTCGATCTTCATTAAGGTGCTGATTTTCCACATGGTCATTTTGACTTGTTCTGATTAGGAACGTTGAAGACTATTTCTCATCATCTCTTCCAAATTGAACAGCCATATGAAGATGACCAAACTGTAGCATGAAGCATCTGGTTATTTCAGATGTAAAAGATAACATCCTTGGCCGGTGAAAAGAAAGCACATTGTTGTGTGTATTCACCGAAGGGGATTGACTCTAGAATAACATTAAAGGATGGTAAGTGTGAATTTGGACTCTGCATTGTCTCGTGTTATGAGTCTTACCATACTGAAGCAAGATTATAGGGGTGCAAACATTAGTAGATGTATTTTAGAATGTGAAGAGGAACTTTCCCGCAAATAATGAGAGTAAATTATGGAATATTACTATTTCTTATGTACTGTCTTTCTTCCTTGCTGCTACAAAATTTATTTTCAATATTTACAACTCAAATCAAACCAGTCGGCTTCCGGCTTCACCTGGAGGAAATTTATGATTTCACTCATAATAAAAGATATGTACTTTGTTTTTTGCCACACTCATTAATATCATCCAACTCGACCATGGTTTCGACACCCTGTGTCATCCTCAGGTAAATGTTTTGAGTCGCGTTCCCCTTATATAGAGCAAACACACAAAGTATGGAGGGGGACAGAGGGTGGAGGGAGAGGGGGGAGGGAATTGTTAACGGTTACATTTGAGGTTTAAAGGGGGGCAAGGTCAGAGGGCTTATCTGTGATGCCGTCGAGACGGTAGGTGGATTCGGAGGAGTGAGGGAGAGACGAACATTTGGTCATTACATACGGTATCAGGGCTATTTAAGATTTGAAAATGCTCAATAAAATCAAGCTTCCGGCCTTAGTTAATACAAAGTCAAATTCTTGGGTTGAAATTACACCAGTGTTCGGACATCAGACAGACTGGAAGAAAATTTAAAACCAGAATATAAGAGCATAGTAGAGATTTTATTAATAGTGATGAAACCACTGGTATGGTGAAACATTTAAGGGAAGAAAAACACTGGTGTAATTTCGACCCAAGAATTTTACATATGGAATAATTTAAACGTAGAATTCTAGCATACTAACCAAGATTGAGAGAAGTGTTCACCCGATACAGGATGTGATCCTTCGATGGGACACCCTGCACCAGCATCAGCTGCCGAATGTGAAGGAAGACACTATTCACCTCAACCAGCAGGGCAACCAGTCCATAGCCCAAGTAGTAGCGAGTATTTATACACAGGCCAAAACATACCATGGACTGTTAAAGAAAACAACTATTAATTAAACAAACCATTAACAATTCCCCATCACACATAATAGAATTCAGAGGACTTTCAACTCTTACAAGTTCCCATGGATAAAATAAATACACAGCATGAGTTTCAAAGCAAAATAAATTCTAATTGAATGCTTACATAGACCTCCAAGTGAATACTTCCAGATAATTGCATGGGGCACAAATGACATAGTACACAGTCATGTACATGGGTGCCAAGATATGCACAAAAGGAATGAAATTCACCAAAAAAATCATTGGACTTTGTTTGGCTTATTTTTGCATTGATCATTGATAAAAAAGGAATGGTGAACAAGTAAATAGGAACAGGTCCCAAAAGGGACCAGTCCATAGTTAATGAGCTCCCAAAAATGAACGAGTTTGCCCATCTCTAGTCAACTCACTTGAGCAAATGGACAGCACTCAATGTTTCCCCGGGATGGTCAAAGCCATTTGAGATAGGGTGCTTGGGAACTCTAAATGAGAGGCCATTGAAAAAGATGCTAATCACCGGAGTTCAAACCAAAGCCACCCCGGGCTTTGGCACGAGACCGCCTCATGGGCCACCACGCTGCCCATTATGGCACAACTACTTTTAACATACTAGATTTGCTAAATGTAATGATTCTAAAATTCTTACAATAATATGATGAAACATCAACTCATAGCTGCTCCTCTTCCTATGGTTCACTGCCATATCTATGAAGTCATAGAGGAAGTAACCTATATTAAGAGACAAAAGGAAAAAATTAGCCATTAAAAAACTTGATGTAGTACAACATCTTGAATATCGGTTATTTTTGGGGCTGAAGATTCTTAATAAGGGTTATTTTTCACTATATTAAAAAAATATACCATTGGCATTAAAGTTCTATCAACTCATGAAAATGTATTATGGTTTATACAGAGTGATGCATTGGGGCCATTTGGCATGGATCCAAAATACAGAGCGAATGAAATGGTGGCCAAGATCATCTAGTGAAATAAATTGATACCACTGATTTTTGCAAAATTAAAGGGATTATACTACGGAGAAAGTTCTTTCAACAATTGAAAATGCCATAACAACTTGAACCTATGTTTGGTTCATCATGACAGGATTATCAAGCAATGACATTCCATTCTAAACTTCATTGGTTGACCTGATGTGTCTGTATATTCACCGGACAAACTGATTTTCATAATACAGATATCTTAATTGAGATTTATTAGATGTAATCAGAGTAGTATTCGCTTTGGTGGAGCTCATAAGTCATGGAGGAATTGTGGGCAAAGTCACCATCGTATGTCATACAGCACATGGGAACCAGAGAGTTTATAGGTCTCCATTGCATTGCTGAATAGACAGTCCAATGCTTTAGAGAACTTTAGAATTACATTTTTACAATGAGTCAGAAAAGTGCAGAGAAATAATTTGCATTCTTAAAACATTTTCCTCCAATTTCTGGCGTGTACTTGGCTTTTGCCTCTTAGGATGTCTTCCCATTTTCTCTTATAAATATTGGGAACCAGGTGGGGTTAGTTTTCTGAAGTAATTTCATTGTGTGCAGTGCATGGCATCCAGAATTTCACCATGAGCTCCTGGCTTACTTTTCTGATAAAAAATTGCTCATCCCTTAATACACCTGCGATTATGGCATTTACCTGAGCAATGGTTAAACACATCATATTTATTTATTTTCTCGATTTTTAAGTAGAGAGAGATTATCAAATCCCTTTCGCCTGTTTGATACGAGAAATTTCTGTGAAATATGTTCTGTTAACCCCTTGAGTATAGTTGTCTTGGTATTTAACACCATAGAGAGATAAAGTAGTTACATAAAATTCAAAAGCAGGGAATGAAAGGATTAACAAGATGAGCCCTCGGCCAAGGAGAATGGCAAAGGAGGTAGAGGGGAGGGAGAGGTGGGAAGAAATAAAAAACGTGAGTCATCCGAGGAGCAGTAAAAACAATTGAAAAGGAGGAAAAAAGATGTATCAACAAACTGCGGATCTCAGAAGCTATGAGTGGTTAGTTTTAGGTTAGGAGGGAGTATGAAATTGTGGTTTTGGCAAAAGGTTGTACACAAAACTGAACAATAAACTTGAGTAGGAAAAAAATACAGCACAAATGGAAGAGTTATAAGCAAAGATGAATTTTGTATTTTTTTAGTAGTGTCTATTTTGTAAGGTGGTTTGAAAAGGAAAACCAATAACAACTCTCAAGGACAACACCTGAAAAATGCCAGTAGATTTAAAAAAATCACTATGGATGAACAGAGTATGTTGCAGACATAAAAGATAGTAGAACTGCAAGCATATAAAAAAGCATATCTTAGAGTAAAACCAGGTCTAAAAAAATGCATACAGAGAAAGACTGATTGAGCTTGAAGGAAATTAAGTTAAGAAAGGCACTGATAATAAGAATTAACAATATCTTATCAGAGTTACTTTAATTTATGGAATTTAATGGCAGATGAAGATTGTGCAAGTTTACTTGTTTAATCTAAGCTTTTAGTTCTTCTGGCTTGGGCTCAAAACATGATGCCATCACATAAATGAGAACTTCAAAAATAAGGAATCTAGAACAAATTCACAATTTTGATGACTTTGACAATCCATATGCTTATGGATAAGCTTAATGACGAAGCCAATGGGTAGGAAGTAAAATGGTAGGTGAAACCTGTATGTGGTTCCACAGCCGATAAAATACATGAGTTGACAAGGTTATTCTGGGTTGCAAGTAGTGTACTGAACATGTGTGCAGTAGAAATGGCATGGGAGAGAGTAGCAATAGAGTAAATGTGGGAGGGGATCTAAATAAAGTGCTTACGACAGCTGATGCTGAGGCACTGGTTAGCCCATCAGCCTAAAGGTTGCAGTCACTGTAGTAATGCCCTGAAGAGTAAAGAGTGACAGATGTGTAATAGAGACCTTAGGAGAGTAGAAGTAATGGGATTTTCCAAGAAAACAAAGTTAAAACAATATAAAAGAAGGAGGGCATAATTTGGAACATGTACAATTTTTCTTCAAAGGAAGCACTCTGGACAAAAATGGACAAAGTGCATACTTTCCCAGTAACACAAATTCCCTTAACATGCATCGCATCGCATGATAACACACACCCCAATCACAGTCCTGGCAGAAATATGTAGCATTACAGCTCAGCTTAGTTCGCTTAACACAAATTTTGGTTTGTGTGAATTATGAACAGTTTCTCCCATCTCTTGAATCAGTTTCATTGCTTCAGGTGAACTGCTTTCAAGGAGTCACCATGGCTTGCCTATGACAAAGCAACGTTTCCCTAGATATTCCTTGGCCCTGACATTCCATAATTGTTTCCCTTAAACATGCTTGGTGTGGCTGCTTTATTGTTTTTGACATTATATTACATTACACTAGCATAAATCGGGAAATATTCTTTCTGCTCACACTAACTTTTGTGGCTTTGTCTCCTTTCCAACCCATTCCACCTCCAATATGAACAACCTGCAATTACTGCTCACTGAGACTTTTCACCAAGGTCCAAAATAAAGTTTCCCACACAAGAGTACACCATGCAATCAAAATTGATGGAAATGCTTCGGCTGAGCAGACAATGTGAAATGGAAGAGTGAATGGAGGGCATAACCATGGGAGGCAAGCCAGAAGAGCAACAAATAGCCTGGTCATACCCTGCAGTTACTGGATAGTACTCAGCGGATTGAGACTTCTGGTGAAACAGATGTGCATCGTTCATGTCCTCCAGACTGCTCTCAACATTCCACAAAACTTTGAGGGCCGAGAACCAATCCACAAGTCAAGAGTTACCACCTCGTGCACTCACATTGGTGAATGATGTTAACTGATCGCTCATGGCTCGTGAAGGGGGGAGGAGGTGGAGGAATCGAGGGAAGTCGCCACGCATCCCTCAGTCTCACACATGTGTGGGGATGTCACACACCCTCTTGAGCTCACTCACTCACCAGCCGTGACGGAGCACAACACATGGGAAGATGTCGAGTACTTGGAGATGAGATCCTCGCGCATCACGGGCGTCTGCCAGAAACTGCAAAGAACAGAAAAAGATGGAATCACGGATGGGCTTCCTAATCCATTCTACTTGGCAAATTGTTCCTCCATGATGTGCATGCAAATAAATAAATTGAGCTATCAGCACCAAGTTTAGCCTAGTTTGTTTCATGAATGTTCCTTATTTTTTCGGGATTCATTCCGCGATGTATGTTTTTTTAAACAACAATATTTCGCTGGTCCTCCTGCCAGCTTCATCAGGTTAACTGAACTGCTTTATTTGTCTCGCTCGTCTTTATATATAAGTCTGGACTCCCATTGTTTCCGGAATATGAATTTGAAAAAATTCGTTTCAGACTGCTACTGAAAAACGAATTTTTTCAAAATTCATATTCCGGCAACAATGGGAGTCCAGACTTATGTATAAAGACGAGCGAGACAAATAAAGCAGTTCAGTTAACCTGATGAAGCTGGCAGGAGGACCAGCGAAATATTGTTGTTTAAAAAAACATACATCGCGGAATGAATCCCGAAAAAATAATGAACAGTCAACACTGCATCCGCGGAAGCCTACGAGCTAGTTTGTTTCATAATTGCCGTGAAATGTAATAATGGATCATATCCAACATTTATAAAATTCAAATCTCCCGCTATTATCAAATCTTGAATACCGAATCTCAAATCTGATTCATGCTTTCACCTAATTATATTTCCTAGTTCCTTATCATTATCAATGCATAAATTTATCAATACATAAAAGATCTAAAACTGTCCTGATGAATGGTATCAAGGAATGTTTCTCAGGTATTCACCAAGGTAATTGGCTTCAATAGGGCCAACGTTTCGAAGTACGACTAGTACTTCATCCTCAGGGCTAATGGATACTGAGCCCTTGGGATGAAGTACAAGTCGTACTTTGAAACGTCGGCCCTAAATAAGCCAATTATCCGGGTGAACCCGAGAAACATTCTTTAATAATAATTACGTATTTAACAACAAATTCAAATCCATTTTTTGTAAATTTATGAACCCATGAGAAGTTCTAGGTTCACCCTTAATCTAAAATCTAACGACTTAGTTAAAAAAAAAACTAAACTGAACTGAAGGTTGTTTCACCAAAAAGTCTATTACTTTCTCATTTAAGAATAAGGAATGACACATATTCTAGCGCATCCTTAGTTGTTTTTCCAATGAGGGAGCTCGAAACCTTTCGGAGTCTTTCTTTTGTTAAATTGCTTGATTTTGTAGTTTTTCTGGCTAAAATTAAAAGTTTCTATTCACATTACCACAGTGCGCCAATGGCTTTGGAGATGCAACCACGGGATATAATATTAGACTTTACCGCAAAACGGTACGACAAAGTTTTAGTTGATGTCGACCTAATTAGTCAGTTGATGTCGACCTAATGGTCGCATTTCGAATATAATGACCTTTTCGTAACAAGGAGAGAAAAACCTCTCTTTCTTTTCCACATTTGTCCTCATGATCATCTTCTCCCGTATTGTAGTGCATTTTAATTTCACCAATTTAATGATATATTGGGTGTTTAGAACCTAAGAAATTCTTAATCAATCCTTATAAAGGAACATTAAAATTATCCTAATCTTTGCGACTCTAAACCACGGCGCGATGGGAAAACTAAAACTGTTTCAAGAATACTTAGCGGTGCAATAAAAGCGACATTTTATTTAGCGTTCCATGCTAGGTGCATAATTTCTGCTCGTGAAAACTTGCGGTCCATCGGATGAAAACATAATGATAACGGGCGGCCATAACCTGCGGCGAGCGCGAGTCTTCATTTAACCCATTCGCAGACTGTCTTCTACGTCCTTGCGACCAAGGCGCGCGAAGCGCCGAAACATTAAGGAACTTCTCGTAGGTGTTTTTTTTTGTGATTCTGTGTTAATCGTCTGCCTTCCTGCGACAATTTTTATCTATTCATCACACGAGTGGTCACAAGTGAAGTTATATACATATTTACAGCTATAAACAGTCTTCTAAATAGTCCTTGACACTGTAATAACATACTATGTGTATTTCTACACGCCATTCCCACCCGATCTTTAAATGTATTAATAGTAAGGATTTGTGATACGTCCGTTAATATATTTTTCGGAACATTAATAATACTGTTGACTTCGCCATCGCCGAAATATTTAGACGCGAAATGACAGAGTGAAAGTGAAACAGGTGATTGCTTGGATCAAGTGGGATCGGCGAACACAAACGAGAAGGTAGAACCATTGATATAACACGCTGCATCCTCTTCCTCGTCATTTCCATTCACTCGCAAATCGAGTGATAGCGGAACGCGATTATATAGGACGTCCCACAATTGCACGCAAGTCATGTGACCCGCGGGAAAAGATCTCGCTCGCTACCGCTTCGGGTGACGTCATTCGCATTAATAGCTCCGCGTGGGCGAGATTGGGAATGGGAGGGATGGGGTCGGGGGTGGGGGGAGGGGGGGAGGTATGAATATCGATCGAGGATTGAATTCGAGACGGGGAAATAAAACACTTATGCACGCAAGAGAGAAATGGACGGGCAGGCACCACTGTGACCACCAGGGGGGCGGGGGTAGACCTAGGGAGGGGAAGGGGGGAAACACCCCATCTCCCTCCTCCGGGGATATGCAGAGTGTGGCGCCCTCCGAGCAGCGACAGAAACGGCGACAATGTCGGTCAGGAGGGAGAGGGCGACACACAACCGCACACGAATATTATCATCATCGGCATGCGAGCAAGAGAGGGTGGAGGGGGGATAGGGGAGAAAGGTGAACGAATGGGCGCTGATCAACGCATGAATGAATGAGACGGCCGGGCATAGTCCGCCCAAGATAATAACGCAGTCGAAATACACTGATTTGGCTCAGTAAGAAATGAAAAGTAAACAATTCTTTCACCGCCGTATGGTCTAAACAAAGGCCAGCCATCATGGATTCTCCGGTAATGTGATTCCATTCCTAAAAACGGCATTTGACGTGTTTAAACTCTGGGAGCGTTTCTAACTGTCAACTGCGCTAATATCTTGGGACGCACTTCAGCGCACCTCACCAGAAAACGTATAGGATCGTGGATCGATTCTCACTTTTTTCGGATTTTCAAACGTCTCTACAAAGAAAAGCAGCACTCTTCGCTGAAAACTGCAACGAACGAACATATAGTGTTACGCACATACTAGAGGGATTAAGGTGGGAGCCCCTAGAGACTCGGAGGCTGCACGCTAGGCTTAGGCCGCTTGAGATATTCAGAACTGGTATGTTTCAGAGCGAAACGGAGAATATTATCATGACGCCTCACTACATTTCGAGATCTGACAGATGCGATAAAATAAAAGAGAGATACTCTGCCGAACAGATAGGCACAAAAACTCGTTCTTTCAGCGCACAATAAGAAACTACAATAAAAACTGAGCTCCTCTGAGTACACTCCAATAGTACATGTCACCATTTCACCTCCAAAAATGTTACGTCTTTACACGGCTGGTAAAGTACCACCCCCTGCCACACGCCAAAGCGGCGGCTCGCGGGGTAGTATGTAAATGTAGATGTCTCTGGTGAGGAAGGGTCGCTCCATTTGGCTGTCAGTCAAGGTAGTTTGAGCGAGACATCGTTTCACATTGAATTAAACGAATTTTGTCCCATTTTAAGGAAATGTATCTCGCCTATCCAAAGATATTACAAATGCGGACCCCAGAAGTCAAGGGGTCTAAGTGACATTTTTGAAAAAAAAATAAGTTAGGTACAGCAATGGGATGTGAAAATATAAATCTTTTAGGTGGTAAAGGGATCCAAGTGATTTTCTTGACAGGTGCTGCTATCTAGGGTAATGCCTCTTAACTACTTAGTGGGTTGTACCAAACATTTTCAACTTTGACTTAAGTTTTCTCCAAACATCGATTTTGTTACTTAGACCCCTTGACTTCTGGGGTCCTCAAATATTAGCCACTCGTCGGGTGCTTTTCCGCACATTTGCCACAAAATACGAGAAATTTCCCAAAGCAAAGGTACACGCATGAACTCCGTAGAGACACTTTTTTAAAATGAGAATTTTTTAGCCCTATATCCCATCATAAATTTAACAGCGCACGCTGTATACTTTATGAACTGTTTTAGTAAATAAAACAGTTGCTTTCCACAGTAATTTTGTACAGATTAGCAAAAAAACTCCCATTATCAAGGCGTTTCCACCAAACAGCGACAAAATATGAGTCAAATATAAAAACTTATACAGATATATTCACTTAATTACTGACATGAGAATTTCACTTTTATAAAACTATATTTATTTCCGAAACTCTCGTGCATATGGAGAATATACCTTTTAAAAATCTGAAAATGCAAATAAATTAAAAAAGAAATATCACAAAAATTACTTCAATTGAACTAAATATTGCAAGTGAATAAAGTGTACATACATATAGTGCTACATTTTACTAAAATTGATGCATTTTAATATATTTTTATAATTTTACCGTTTTCATGAATATTATGTCGGATTCTTTGATTGTAATATATCTTGTATACCTTGCTATTGTAATATTTGTTAGACTCTAAATATATGTATAATCATATATGTTCCTAAGGCACACACTTGTCCCGTTTAAATACATTTAATTTTCTATTCTATTCTATTTCTGTACCATAAATACTACATAATTTACTTCATGGTTCTCACAAGTTGCGGAAATACAAAAATAAAATTGGGAAATTTTCTCCTTTATCTAATGGGAAAAATCTCCTTCGATCAACCTTAAGCCAAGCGCATCCCAGTTAAAATCAAAATACAGGTACTCTACCCTGCTGGCATACGACTGAATCATGAAACATGTCCGAAAATGTGGACTACACGGAGAATATCATCATATATATTATTACAGAAAGGTCTTTTTCTGTCATTCCGTATATGCTCAGTTAATACTGCACCTACAGTGATAAATGAGGTATCATTTTAAACGTTGAATCACCGGCTTCTGACGAAAAATACAATCTCAATCTCAAATTTCACTATTTACCCATTAATTTGACTTAAAAGTTTCGATTTTTCCATGTCGATTACTCGCTCGAGGTATATCGACTCCACACATTTATTTTATTCTAAACTTCAAAAAAAGGTTTAAAATGAAAATAGTACGAAATTCACATAGTGATTGTACATGGGTGCATGGTCATCTGGTAAGTCAATGCAAAAAAACTTGATGATTTCATATTTATCATCATCATATATATTATTTCTCAAAGGTGTTATTTAGTCGCAACGCCATAACTCCCATAATTCTTCATCAAAATTAATGATTCAAACACCGTTTTAAAGCTTATGTTCACCGCTATTGACGAAAAATAGAAAAATGGTTTGAAATTAATGTTTTTGTCAAAAAATCTAAAATTAAAGATTTTGTTAAAAAAATTATACAATGCCACCTGTTGACAATATATAATCAACTAATATGTTGGCTATTTTTACGTGCTTAAATGACTATAAGAGGCGCCATCTATTAACACATCGTTTAGTTAGACTGTTTACATTCCACGTGCAATCAGTGTGACCGTTTACCGTTTACGTTATGTATCTTTAACACAAACATAAATAACATATAATTGTCCACAGGAAGAAACAGGTTGAAGAACAGGAAAAAAATAAGGAAGAAATAGGAAGAAGCTGAATACTGTGCGAAACTTTCGACAGGCAGAAGAACAGGAAGAAAGAAGGAAGAAGCTGAATACTGTGCGAAACCTTCGACAGGTAGAAGAACAGGAAGAAAGAAGGAAGAAACAGGAAGAATCTGCATACTGTGCGAAATATTCGACAGGTAGAAGAACAGGAAGAAAGAAGGAAGAAACAGGAAGAAGCTGAATACTGTGCGAAACTTTCGACAGGCAGAAGAACAGGAAGAAAGAAGGAAGAAGCTGCATACTGTGCAAAATATTCGCACGGGTCAGCTAGTACCTCAATAAAAGAATAATTCGAGGAGTTTAAGGTAGTTTGAGCGAAATATCATTTCACCCAGAAATCAATGAATTTGGTTTCATTGTTAAGAAAAACATCTTACCTATCCAATGACACCAAAAATTCTTTAATATTTGCCAAAAAAATACCAGCCCTTTTACATGGGAAATGGTACGTGCATGCACTCCAGAGAGACATTATTTACTAAATGAGGTATTCACAACACTTAGATGTCGTAAAAAAATTAACAGTGAGTAGTTCGTGTGTTTTCTCAACTATTTTTGAAAATCAAACATATTGTCACCGCAGTAGGTTCTTGGGTATCACAAAAAAAACCTTCCGTTTTAAAGGAGTTTCAAAAGCACCGCGCGAAAAAAAATTAGTCAAGTTAAAGATTTATTTGGATATTTTCATTTAATAATTTACCATTTCTGTCATATGAAATTATATTATTGCACCATTAATAATCCAATATATTAGTGATGTGTCCTACAGCTGGTGAAATCAAAACGTATAATTCGAATATGAAATCTATTATGACAAGGGAACTATCTCGCTCGGAATACCTTAAATGAGACGTTGCTATGTTTCGAATGCGATTCCTCCACACTGTTTGTGAAGTTACGTCGACTATCACGTCCTTGACTTAATCACTCCCAGCACCTCCCCAGCCACATTACAGATACGGCGGAGGAGTGATTTTCTACGCAGCGAGTGCATTGGATTTACTGATATTAAATTCGAGTATCCTCTCAACACGCCGTCGAGTTAAAGGCTGATTAAGGTTAAAAAAATACTTGGATGAATTAGGTGACTTATTTATATTACCTTTAATTACTTACAATTTCCGTCGTATAAAACTATATAATTGCACCATTAATAATGCAATATTTAATTGACGTGTCCTATAGCTGGTGTAATTAAAACGTATAATTCGAATATGGTCTTTATTATGATTAGGGAAGCATCTCGCTCACACTACCTTAAATAACTCATCGGGTGCTAATGAAACGCAAAACTTTTTTAAATCAATATCTGACTTAATTAATTTGGAGCACAAAAATACTTACCGCCACAAAGTACGAGAAAATTTTAGCAAGTTGGGTAGTTAAGTAGGCAGCGCAGTCTGCAATCGGGCTGCGCTTCCATCGAGGCCGTATAAAGCATGATTTCAATTACGATTCAAGAGTTTCATGAAAAGGTTAGTGGGGCAGTAAAAATCATTGATTTTTTTCAACGTGGCACTGCTTGAGGAAGTTGGAGAGATTTTCGTTTCTATACAGACTTGCAAGAAACTTTTCGTGCATGTTCTCATTTGAGATATTAACGGATGAAAGTGGAAACAAAACTCCACCACTACGAATATCACTCACTTTCGTCAATCTCACTTGGTGGTATTCCATCATCAAAAATTTTAAGATGTCAACTTTTACTAAAACCACTCGATTTATTAAACAACGACAAAGGTTTCGATGTGCATTCACATCATCTTCAGGTAAATGGAGGCCGACGTGCAGGCCTTATATAGTAAACATTACCAGGTGGGGAAAGGGGGGGGGGGGAAGAGAACAATGCAGGAAGAGGGTGGTCACGGGAGGGTAGGGAGGGGGGCTAGGAGGACGAAGTGGAGGGGATTAAAGCTTTGAGGATGGGGGAATAGGCAGGGAGCATACATTCATTAACAAGAAATTTATCACAGTAAGCTTGGTCTTTAAAAATTTCTAGTTGTTCTAAAGCATTCAGCTTACGTCTGTCAGTTGCAAAATGGAGAGGTGTCATGGTAAAATCACTTCTATGTCCGTGGGTTAAAAGATGTCGGGCGAAGTTGCTTCCGTTAAAATTAAAATTTATATAATCCCTTTTAATGCTCCTTTTGTCTAATTTCAAAATTTCTACAGGTCTGTCCAACATACTGTCCACCACATTCATTACATTTCATTAAGTATACACCACTGAGGTTCTGAGGTTCAATGGGGTCCTTACTGTTCACTAACAGTTTTTTCACACTGTATGGTGTTTTAAATGCCCCTTTATAACGGTCCTTTGGAAACAATTGCGCCACTCGAGAGGAAATCTCCCCGAAGTAGGTAATTGAACGCCATTGTTGAACAGGGGGTTCTGTTTTGTTGTAGAAACTGGCCACAGCTCTTTTCCTCCTATTCTTGCGAATTAATTTATCTATTAGTGAGAGTGGATAGCCGTTATTCACTGCAATCTATTTGATTGTTTGGGTTTCTTTTTCAAACTCTGTGTCGTTCAGGGGAATGTTGAAAAGGCGGTTAATAAGGGCGTGGAAAGCAGAAAGTTTTTGCGAGTAAGGGTGTCTGGAATCAGCAGGTATGACATGGTTGGTATTGGTGGGTTTGCGGAAAATTGAAAAATGGTGCCTCCCTTCTTCAAGGGAGATAGAGAAATTGATTGAACGGTTACACTCCAATTCACAGACATAAACAGCATTCACCCCGGAAGTACCGTATCTGCGACTGAGAAACTGACAGACAGAATTCACAATAATGACAATGCAACTATTGCAATCGCCACAATACTTCGATGTGAAAATAACAATGAACTTTTCGCTCTCGTTTGAGATTAATTTCTGGTGACCAATTCCTTTCCCCTGAAGAAATCAACACGAGTCTCGTAAGATCTTTGAAAGATAGAAAACTCTCATAAGTTGATGGTTGTCCAGAACGACAATCATCTTGGACATAATCCTGGCAATCGCGATCCTTTGAAAAAAAACATTCACGGCACCTAGAATTACCCAAAACTTAGGGACCGGAGGCAGTTTGGAACACTTTTGAGGCCTACGCTAACAATTCCCGAGATTAATACAGCGATTGCACTTTTGGCTTCGATGGAACTTATCATCAAATTGCCAAACGCGAGATGGAGCATCAACAAAAACGGCTGTGGCACGACAACAAGAATACAAAAACAATCTACGAAAAGGATTTAACTAAGTGGTAATCTTCATAGCAGAGCTACCAACCGCAACACACTACAGAGACTGGTTTCCGCGATATATTTTTCACCGTTTAAGGTAGTTTGAACCAGAGGCAGTGTTTTAGGGATGACCCATGACTTCCATTACGAGCGAGATTTTTCCGTAGTAATCGTAGAGAATACTTTAGTATTTAATTTTCAGTCTCAAAGCAACTATGGGAAGCATGGAGTAAATATTATAACATTAACGACGCAAAAACTTCGGTTTAAATTACTGATACTCTCAATGATTAACCAAATATATAAATACGATGTTTCATTTCGACTAATTATTTTCACGCCGTACAATGAGAGCACCTTCACCACCACATTGTGACAATTTGGCGATTCTGTAAAACTTACTGCGGTGAGGTACTGATTTACTTTTATTAATAATTGAGAAACAAAACCAACCACTCACCAGAATAAATGGAATTGGCAATAACTTGGAGGAATTCCTTCATACAGGGCTACTGATATCCACTCTTTCAAATTCCCTGACCTTTCCCTGACTTTTCCCTGATGGATTTACCCATTTCCCTCACCGATCGCCAAAAGGTCACCTATTATTGGCATACATTTTTCTGCTGAATTACATTTTCTACGGTAGCTTTAAATTTTCTAATCATCGTCTCATATTTTTTAGAACTGCAAGCATGTAATTACTATAAGCTAGTGTGCTTCAGCTACCTCTAGAACCGAGTTTCGGAAGTTATAGATAAACGCGAGGTAAAATTTTCCGAACAGCATAGCCTCGGATTCCTTGCGATGAGCGTAATACATTGTAGCCATGATTTTTAACACAACTAGGCAAATATCGCAATAAGGACATACAAAAGGGATACATTGTACGTCTGATTCTCAACTAAATAACTAAGAGTCACATCTGAATTCTCCACGAATTGATGGTGCTCTTTCCACGCACGTCAGCGACGGACGTTAGTTTTAGTTGGTGAAATAAAGGGGGGGGGGGAAGACTGAATGATAAACGAAATGGTAGGGGAATAACGAGGATTACTATTCCAGTTTCTCCCAGACTGTTACGAGAATTCCCTGACTTTTCCAGATATTCAAAATTCCCTGACAATTCCAGGTTTTCCCGGTTTTCCCTGACAATCGCCGCCCTGTTCATAATGAAATGATGAATTACTTAGTTTTCCACAGTGTATTTATTAGGTTCTTACGACCCGGGCGTCGGACATAAGTGCGCGACATGATCCTCCGATGATGTCGCGCACCGATTAAACCCGTCGTAAGAACGTAATCTTATATATTATATAAGAAAGAAAATGTGAATGTGCGGTTACTTATAACTAACCACTGCACGAAATGACGTTTAACTTTGTAACATGACTCATTATGCCACTGGAAAGGTTTATGGCTACTTTTTGTTTACCTAATGGTCTCCGGTTCGACTCCAGACGAGTAAAATCGTTTCCATAAGAAATATATGTGAATTTCGTTTTTCTGGCATGCAGACCTTTTTTCTTTTGCATATTTGAATTAGTAATAATGGTCGTAGAAAGTCGCAACAAAGACCACTGGAAGGAAAAATAAACAAATCTTCTCATTATTGCAATCGAATTTTGTTTTTCAACTGATTCACTTTCAATTTTGAAAAACCAATCATAAAATTGCTGAAAATTCAGCGTCTTTGGTACGCTGTCCCCTTGACGACCGATTGCATTGTTGTAGCCGAACCTCATATGGATATATGGTGAATATAGGCCCAGAACGTATCAATTGAAATAGAAGAATCCTTAGAACCCATAAGAAATACATTGTCCGCGATATGTATCAATATATTTCGATTGCTATCGATAGTGTAAACTAAGTTCAATGCTTTCCATACCAGTTGAATTTCAACGGGTACCTTCCGCTGGTAAATAAATATATTGTGTAAAACTAAGTTATTGACCATTTCATTATGAAACTACTCACTGTTAAATTTCGGACGAGTTCTAGGCTTTATGAGCACCCCATTAGTTAAATAAAGTCCCTTCACGTATTTCTTTCGGCAAAATCTTGATAAGTATAATGGCTAGTCGCTGATGTTTTGCTCGTAAAGGAGAGATTAGCTCATTTTCATTTACGAATCAAGTACGAAAATCTAATGACAGTGAAAATCATCAGTTTGAAAAACAGCCGCTAGTCAGCTGTTTTTAAGAATTTCGCAAAATGCTTGAACCAGAAGTATTCATTATTCCACCAGGCGAACGTTTCCTTAATTTTTTGTCAAAATCTGAGAGGTCGATGGTCAACTTCGGTCCGAAGTGGCGTGGAATGACCCCATAATGATGTCAAATCAATCGAATTATATGAGAAGTAACATCTCTCTCAAACGGCCTTGAGGCCATGCCTAGAACACGCGTTTAACGTCCGGAATCCTTATGAAGCACGGCTGATATCGGAATTCGAACGCGTCTGGTGATGAGCAGCTAGGCTCGCGAAGACATTTTACGATAAGTTCAGTGGCGTGAGCAAGTTGTTAAGAGAACTGGCATGCGCATCGCCAGAGGGGAGCCCAGGCTGTAACTCCCGAGTATAATCGCGACAAACTACTTCTCTGAAGACAAAAAGAACATAAAAAATCCATTCTACAGCAGTTGGTTTGATAGCATCCACAAAATTAGGCAGATTGATTGCAGATACGACTGGCTTAAACAAGGGATGAGTCGATTCCACTTTTTTTCGATTCCGATTCTTTCAAATCGATTCCGATTCTTTCAAATCGATTCCCGATTCCGATTCCATCGATTCTTATTCCAAATAAACAGGTGGGATACTGATATACCAGTAGCGTAAGACTATTAAAAAATTCAAACATTGGCTGAAATAAAATAACAAAGAAATTTTAGTCGCTCAAAAAGTATTGTATTTATTAACAAATTGGAAATTATATTCTCAGCTTATTGAGGTAGATAAAAAGTACAAATTAATAGCCTACACCCAAAATTACCGAGACCAATATAATGTGATAAATGAAATTTGATTTGGATATTTATCCATCTGGAATCAATGGAATCGGAATCGACTTTAGGCGATCGATTCTCGATACCGATCCTAATCCTCAGAATCGGAGGAATCGAGAATCGACATTTGGATTCGAGTCATCTTTAGCTTAAACATGTCAGTTCTCCCTTGCACGGTTTAGGACAACACCGCGAATATCAATGCCTCCAATTTGTCGACAATACGTAGCCTTTTCTATGATTTCTTTACTTTTTCAGTTTCCAACGTCTGAATGAGACGAGAGTTGATAATATTGTTACGTTCTTCCGTTATTTTTCAAGTAATATTTGCAAAGAACGTAATTTTTCGTCATTCATATCTATATCTGGGGCCAAAACTTTTTCGTACTCTGCCAAAGGATGTGGCAAAGAAAGACACAGAATCGGGATTTGCTACAGCTGTTAAAAAATGGTTAATGTGTCACGAGGAAGTAGAGACTTTGTTTCAAAAGATTGTATAAAAATGTATTAGGAATGCTAATTACTAAAATTGGGTTTGTGTTTGATTTGAGATTGTTTACTGTCAACTTAATTCATCTATTATATGTTGTTTATGCATTTTTTGTTTCCCAAATATAAGTTTTCGTTGAACTGTGTAAATGGTTGATATTGCTCAAGTTATTGTAAAAACTCAAGTTAAAGTGAACGTGTAATAACTTGAATTTTTCATTTTTTTTAAATATATGAATGCACATTAAGGTATAGAAGCACTAGAAAATTTTTTGAGAAAATGTGTTTGATAACTGAACAGCACCAGCTCTGCCACAAAAACTTTCATTTGATGGTAACCCCAAATCAGGTAGTTCCTCTGGGTTACCTATGTTCCTATATTTGTATAAATAACCAAATGTACACACATATGAATGGAATAAAGAATTATTATTATTATTATTAAGTGAGAATGACTATCGAGGTATGTAGTCGGGATAACGTCTCTGGGTATACAACACTTTGTGCTTGAGTTTATTTATGTATCACTATCACTAACTCTTCCCCACTGCAGAGGTGAGCCGCAACATTTAGTTTCCTGGATAGATTATTATCTCGTAGTATGTGCAGCTCGGCGCTTGCCAGCATTTACCGCGCGCGCCCAACGGGCTACGTATAGCAGCGGGTCGACCTCGAGCGTAGAGAGATAAATCCTGCGATGACTGCGGAATAATCGAGTTTACCCGACGAATTAGCAGTCGTAGACAAAAAAACGTCGGTATCCACAACATGCAAGAGGGAATCTTTGCGTAAGATTTCTCAATGGATGTTACGAAAGCATGCGAAGATAACGCGACTTGGCGATTAGCTGCCGCAAACTAACAGGCAGACAATGGCGGAGGGGGAAGAATCACTCCTTCACATGAATGAAAATGGATGGGTACAGCGAGACTCATTAGCAAGGTGAGGTTATTTGGGTACATGTTAAAAATTCATAACAGAAAAAAATACGCACTAAAAATGTAAAAAAAACAGCTAAAAATGGGCACAACGCGGCTCAATGCCACAAAAAAATTTACAGCTTGTCAAATCATTGAAAATTTCGCAGAGCATATTCGCAAAAGAATCTTTCGGGATTACCCACGTCAGGATTTTTTAAAGGCCAATACACCTTCTCGTATGCCGGTGACCTAGTCAGGGTTGATGAAAGTTACTATTTTGCGCTTCAAAATATATATATATATATATATATATTCTCAAGGAAGTGAGAAGAGGGCGGAGGGATGGAGGAGTAAGAGGTTGGAGCGGGTATTTGTGCAACCTACTGGATGTTATTTTTTCTAGAAAGCTTCGGAAACGACTCGCTAATATTTTGCCCTTCGTCTCTTTGTTCTTTCTTTGCCAATTTTGCCCTTTAAGGAAATTTGAGTGAAAAATCATTTCACCCAGAAATCAATGAATTTGGTCTCATTTTAAATAAAAATATATCACCCTTCCATTGACATAAAAAATTCAACCCATAACCACGTTACTTTCCGAGATATTTTCCAGGAAATACCAGACTTTTATATGGGAAACGGTACGTGTATGCACTCCAGAGAGACCTTACATTAAAAATGAGGAATTTCTAACACCTAGATCTGGTCAAATAATCAAGTGTGCAGTTTGTGTGTTTTCACAACTATTTTTGAAAATTGATCACATTTTCACCGCAGAAAATTCATCGGGATCACAATAAACCTTGCGTTTTGACGGAGTTTCAAACGCACCGCGCGAAAAAAATGAGTCGAGTGAATGATATCTCAAATGATCGCTTGAAAATGATCGTGTGACTCGAACAAAGTCAGGGACAGCTCCAGCGATAGGGATCCCTATCGCTTTTTCCATCCATGGGCACGTCCCTTTTTCCGTCCCTGGAGGCATCGCTGACTCCACCATTTAGCCAATCAGAGTGCTCATCCAAAAAGAGCGACTCTAACGCCACGTTCGGCTTTCAATGGAATGAGAGTGGGAAACATAGAAATGATGCGAAAAGGGACGGAAAAAATGATGGAAAAAGGGACGGCCAAAATGACCGTGCGATTCAGAAAATGATAGCTCGAGATATCATTGTCACGGTCCCTGAAAAGCTATCATTGGAGCTATCCCTTAAAAGGGACGGAAAAAATGATCGCGTGATTCAGGCTTTATTTAGATATTTTCATTTTATTACTTACAATTTTTGTCATGTAAAACTATATTATTACACCATTAATAATGCGATATTTAATTCGAGTGTATGACAGCTGGTGAAATTAAAACGTATAATTCGAATATGGTCTCTATTATGACTAGGGAACTATCTCGCTCGGACTACCTTAAATCATTTATGTACTTCCTTTTTTAATTTTCAAGGCCTCTCTAAAATTCTCTCCTTGTTTGGGTGACGGGTTACACAACCGCTGATTTTTCTTGGTGGCCCAGTCGAATCGTGGCACTCTGTTTCTTGATCCTTGCCCCGATGGTTCTTATCTGTTTCCTACATGAACACTCGATCGCAAGCGTTTTCACCGAAACATGGCAAGCTGATCCACACGCTCCCGGTCATCGTGGGGCAAGGGCGTGGGGGAATCGACACGGGAACAAGTCGTCGAATTTCAAATGAAGCCCTCATAAGCGGGTTGGGGACAGGGAAAGCGGGAGACGGATCCTCGTAATTATGCACATCGGAGACAGCTCACCCTGACGCTCAGTGATATATATTCTACATCTACTAACTACCCTGAGAACAGCCGCATGGGCGTGTGGCAGGGGGTGTTAGGTCACCAGCCGTGTAATGATGTGAGGTTTTGAGATGTGAAATGGTGATGTGTATTATGGGAGTGTATTTAGTGGAGTTGAATTTTTATTGTGGTCTCTTTTGTGCGCGGAAAGAACGAGTTTTTTCACCTACCTGTTCGGCAGTGTATCTCTCTTATTTTATCGCACGTCAGACCTAGAGATGTAGTGAGGAGTCATGATAATATTCTCTATGTCGCTCCGAAAAATATCAGTTATGAATTTATCATGCAACCTCAGCCTAGCGTGCAGCCTCTTGAGTTTCTAGGGGCTCCCACCTTTGCCCTATTAAAGTTGTGAGACACTATATGTTCGCCCGTAGCAGCTTTTAACGAAGCGCGCTGCTTTTCTTAGTATTTTATTCATTTCATTGGTGAAATCTTTATGACAAGGGTCCCAAATGCTCGCGGCGTTTTCGAGGTGTGGCCTAACCAGAGCGAAGTAGCATCTCTCTTTTACTTTTTCATCCGCGGACCTTCCTATTGTACTCTTAACAAAACCTAGTTTCTTTAATGCTGTGCCGAATAAGTTTTTCATGTGTGTTCCCCACGATATATCAGAAGTCAAGGTAATTCCAAGATATTTTACTGCATTCACAAAAGATATTGAATTCACAGAAGACGAATGTGGGGCGATCACTACATTTTAGGACGTACACTTCAGTAGGGGGTGACGCACGAGCCAGTGGCTTTAATTGCGAATGAGGCGCCAGTGTTGGGGCAGTGGAAGGAGGAGATCGGTCCAAAGATTTCGCATCGAGGCTTTTGGAATCTCTGGGTGGACGGGCAGAGAGCATCGAAGATGCTCCGTGAGAAGCGGAAACGGATTGGTGCCGAGAGGTTTGGCCAGACTAGGTAGACGTCTGAAGAATGCTGTGAGGAGCTTTGGACAAGAAATTAGCGCGAGATCTAACTGATTCCTTATGGAGAATAAGTCACTTAAATTTGTCTCCGTTTTTTTCAACACCAGGAAAATATTAGGTTGGAAAAAGACGCGAAAATATGTTAAGGGCGTCTGAGTAGATGTTTATGATTCGCAGGTTTAAATAAGGAGATGTAGGCAAAGTGCGTAGGTTTAATAGTAGCTCAGGATGTTTCTTTTTAACGGAGAATTTCACCATTTCATTTTATAATTAAAAATACGGTGGCCACGGGTCGACATAGATAGTATGGGATGGAGTACTTAGAGCAGTGGTTCCCAACCTTTTTTTAAAGACCACAACCTCAAAAAAAATATCTTCCGCTATCCCTTATAACAATTAATTTAATAATAAAATGGAAGGTGGCCCAAACAATATGTATTCTCGAATTCCAATAATAAAAAAAAAATGAAACCAAAATGGAAAAGAAAGAAAAATTACAAAAATTAATATTTGAATAATTCTCACAAAAAAGTACCCTTACTGTAAACAAAAAAGAGAAATGTTATCTCGCAGCCCCTGAAATGCTACTCATGCACCCCTCGTTGGGAAAGTCTGGCTTAGAGTGTATGGGGTGACAGCTTTAGTAATTTAGATGGGGTCATGGACCAAATAAAAATGACTTTGTTAACTCCACTTTGGTACATAATGGATAACTTCCACAAAGTAAACCCTGCAACCACTTCCTTTGTTAGATATAGTTGTTAGTTGGAAAGCTCCATGTGGTCCGCATACGTTTAAGCAGCATTTTGGGATTAATACCTGGAGCGTGACATAACTTCGAGACCTGAAAGCATGAATATTGAGACGAATGGCTCGGGATGTATTACTTACTTACTTACTTCCTCGGCACTACAGCCCGGTATGGGCTTTGGCCTCCCTCAAGACGCCTGTCCATTCTCTCCTGTTCTGCACTTTCTCCCACCATCTGACAATCCTCATAGCCTTTATGTCTTCTTCCACATCCTGCATCCATCTTTTCCTCGGTCTTCCTCTTTTTCTCTTTCCATCCATATTCCCATGTAGAAGCTTCTTAGGCATCCTTCCTTCACTCATTCTTTTTACATGACCTAGCCAAGTTAACCGTTGGGTCTTCACAAATCTCACTATGTCTTCGCCTCGGATAATATTTTCTATTTCCTTGTTTGTTCTTATCCTCCAAGTTTCTGTCACGGGGCCATATATCCTTCGCAAAACCTTCCGTTCAAATATCCGCAGAGCTTGCTCGTTTCCAGCGGAGATGGTCCACGTTTCTGCTCCGTATGTCACGACCGGTCTGATAAGTGTCTTATAGATCTTGAATTTCATCTCCTTAGATAGAAGAGTTGACTTCAGGAGCTTAATATTAGCAAAGTAAGCCCTATTTCAAGCCATTATCCTCTTGTTGATCTCTCCTGTCACTGAGTTCTTACAGTTTAAATTAGTACCGAGGTAGCTGAAATATTTTACATTTTCAAAGTTGTACTGCCCAAATGTAACGTTTTGAGTCCATCTTCTGTCTTCCGTGGTCGACATTTTCATGTATTTCGTTTTTCTCTCATTGATTCTGAGCCCTATATTCTTACTCTTCTGTTCTAAAATTTTGAATATTTCTTTCAGAGAATCCATATTCCGTGCCATTAGAACTATGTCGTCGGCATAGGCACATGCCTGAGTAGATTTATGCACAATTGTTCCCTCTAACCCCAGTTCTTTCCTGGCTTCATGTAGACACAGATTAAATAGTACTGCTGATAGAGAATCGGGATGTATTAGGTATCAGAAAAATGGCCTGAAGAAGGGGGCTCATGGAGATCAAGTGGGGTAAAGATCGGGGGGGGGGGTTGTGTTTGAACAGATCGAGGTAATTCTGATGACGTAACAAGAGTCACGCGGTACAATTAAGAAAGGTTCGAGATTTTGGTTTATTCAAAACACTCGTTAAAATCTCCAACAACCTTCTCGATGGAGTTGTTCTAGCGGGATGATTGCAGACGAAAATTAATACCGTGATTAGAGACGCAATTAACAATACATCAGATACTTACGTTATCTATCCGAGGGGTTTAAACTCACCAGCATCTCGAATCGTTCGTCGTTGTGTCACGTGACTCCTTAGTTACGAGATCGGAGTCATCGCGTGCGATTCAGAGAGAACCCTGCTGACGCCGAATCATCCAATCTAAATCGAAGATTTAAAACGAAGGAGTTGGCCATGCACTCAGGAAAAGTAGCGGTATGAGTGTGTATTTGTTAGTACAATGATAAGATAACTGTGGTTCCATTAGAAAAAAAGCTCAAGCGTAGAGCTGTGGCGCAGACATACATACTCATATCAGATTGCGAAGATGACGAAGTAGAAGACACGGACTATGGAATAAAAGACGCGATAAGAAAGGTAAAAGGGGACGAAAATCTGATGATTCTCGGAGATTCGAATGCGGTTGTGGGAGAAGGCAAAAAGATAAAGAAATATGATTTGCGAAAACGGAACGATGGGGGAGAGAGATTGATTGAGATGCGCGCCTTATCAACAAAAACATAATATTTGGCAACCACCCGAGAAGAGGATTCGCGTGAGAAAATGACACGAGACTAATGATGATTCAGCAGTGAAACAGCGGTTAAGAAATAAAGTAACATCTCCAAGAGCTACCTTGATGCAGATAGAGATTACAGCTCGGTCAATAGAGAATGTCACCTTATGTTGAAAAACCAAAAATATCAGTACATAGTACTCTCGTAGGTTAAATTACTGAAGAAAGTGTGAGTGACTTCGTACCACATCATTTGTTAAATGCAATGATTGGAAATTCGTCAATTTTCGTCGTTATATAACGACAATGTTGGGTTTATCCACCGCGACATTGGCTTTGTAAGCACGACTACGTCTTATTTGCTACAATGTAGACTTGAGGCGTGAACATCTAGTTCGCATTAACCCCCCTCGAAATTCGCCTTGAAAGAAGATGACTTGGTGGTGTAACTGGCTAAAGAGACTTCGTCACATTCGGAGATGGAGATATTGGAGAAAAGAATCTGTTAACACTAAATTTTAACTCATTTCCTGCCAAGAAAAGCATAATCTTAACAGAACTAATAGCAACTTTCGTGGAAAGTGAAACAGATCAGAAAAATATAAGATCGGCTTTAATCCATAAAATTAAAATAGTAAATAATCAGTTACCCTCCTCAGAGCATGAAATAGCATGGCTGCAAAACGTCTTTCGATATTATTTTATGTAAAAAAGAGATAAAATACTAAAATATATAAATTATATTCATGTATGTGTCTAAAAAATACTTAAAAACAAAAATGTATTATAAATGTATGTGTATTTGGAGCGGATCTTTTTTTGTGCCCTGTATGCTAATGAATGTAATGTAACATGATGTTGTTACAAAATAAAAATATTGGAACAACACAACTGACCGGCAATTGGGAGATCCGGGTTCGAATCCCGGTCAAGTCCAATGATTTTCTCATGGCGAATTTCACCCCTGGTGGAACTCAGAATGGTCTATACCTGATGAGGGAGGAAACGACACAGGATCATTCGGAGGGAGATGGAAAGAGATCAAAAAAGGATTTCACAAAGAAGTGTACCAGAAGAAGAAGATAAGAGTGGGAAACAAAGAATTTCGCATGAAGCAGAGGATCCAATAAATGAAAAAAGCAAAGCAGAGTGCAGAGCAAAGAGGACAGCGGATGTGAAGACACTTCGGATGTACCGCCGAGTCTCTAGCGGCTCCCAGCCTAGTGCCTCCATCAATGGCCGCGTCATCCTCACTGTCGCCGTTCGCTCGTAAATTCAAGGTGGTTCGAGCAATTTTCGTTAATAAACAGATTTGCAAGAAACTTTGAATACGTGTCTTTATTGGTTATATGTAGAGATAAAAGCCAAATAGATTACTTGTTACCGATTTGGTTTCTTGACAATTTAAAGCTACCTATTTTAACACTAAGTCTTGGGCATTTCACATTTCTTTTGAAAGAATTCCGTTGTCTCGGGCGTGGCTTCGTGGAATTTGCTTAACATTGTAAATGAAAAGTATAACTTAGTTATTCCACATAGGTTTTATTGACAGGACGTACCTGATGGCACTAGGCTGGAAGCCGTTAGAGATTCGGCGGTACATCCGAAGTGTCTCCACATCCGCTGTCCTCTTCGCTCTTCACTCTGCTTTGTTTTTTTTTCATTTATTGGACCCTCTACATACCTGATGACGACGAGCTTCGTCGAAAACTAGGTCGTCCTGTCAATAAACCTATGTGGAATAACTAAGCTATACTTTTCATTCACAATATTGAAAAAATTCGATTAAATACGTAAATATTTACCCATTAACGCGGAATAATACGTTTCATACCACAACAATGGTTTCTAACAAATACTACGGTGCTATACAGAGTAAAAAACGAGCACTTACTAATTATTTTCGCATAAATTTCGAATTCCGTTCCGTAAACCCAATTCATAAAAATGCTCCGTATAAGACGAAGGTTTTAAAAGAGAGCTCTTCAATCATTTATGCATAGTACATGATTGGTTATTTCCACCGTTTGAACAGATGCATATACTTAAGTGAAGAGCGGTCACATTAAGTTTTTTTCGACCTACGTGAGAATATGTTAAAATGTGCACTCAATGACTCACTACCGACGCTCCAGACGCCTGAACGGATCGCGTGGCTTTCCGCTTCATTTTGTTCACGTGTCACGAATCAAACCTCACTCGGAAGGGAATGCTCGCGACGCATTCGATACGTCGCGAGCGAAACAGAGCGGAGTGGCATCTCTCATTCATTTTTTTTGACCCGAGGCCCTTCCCACAACTCGCTTCATACATTGCAGTCACTTACGGTAGTTCGTGCAAAAAATTATTTTACTTGGAAATCAATGAATTTGGTCTCATTTTAAAGAAAAATATCTCACCCTTCTAATGACACCAAAAATTCAACTCCTTACCACGCATTACTTTCGGAGATATTTGCCAAAAAAATAACAGACCTTTTACAAGGAAAATGGTACGTGCATGCACTCCAGAGAGACATTATTTACAAAATGAGGTATTTCTAACACTTAGATGTCGTAAAAAAACTAACAGCGTGTAGTTTGTATGTCTTCTCAACTATATTTGAAAATTAATGATATTGTCACCGCAGTAGGTTCTTGGGTATCACAAAAAAACCTTCCGTTTAGAAGGATTTTCAAACGCACCGCACGAAAAAAATGAGCCAAGTTAAAGACTAATTTCGAAATTTTCATTTGATAATTTACCATTTCTGTCATATAAAACTATATTATTGCACCATTAATAATGCAATATTTAATCTATGTTTCTCACAGCTGGTGAAATCAAAACGTACAATTCGAATATGGAATCTATTATGACTAGGGAAGTATCTCGCTCGGACGACCTTAAATGAGACGTCGCAACGTTTCAAATGCGATTCCTCCACACTGTTCGTGAAGTTACGTCGACTATCACGTCCTTGACTTAATCACTCCCAGCACCTCCCCAGCCACATTACAGATACGGCGGAGGAGTGATTTTCTACGCAGCGAGTGCACTGGATTTACTGATATTAAATTCGAGTATCCTCTCAACACGCCGTCGAGTTAAAGGCTGATTAAAGGTTAAAAGAATACTTGGATGAATTAGGTGACTCAACTGCTCAAACAATTGATCGCCACGCATGTATTCACCAATCAATTCTCAACGATAATCCCCGCTTAAGGGCGTCATTATCAACTGTTTCATCAGCTCCTCCAGCCCATTAAAAAATACCTCTATCCGGGTTTCTGTGGTTGACTATCCTTTCCAATGCGGGCAAAAAGAAATACGAAAGCCCAGATTGCTGGAGTTGTTGGAAGTTCTCCATTCAAGACGTTGGAGTCAGCCCACAGCGGAACTCATCAGCACACACGAACAACGAAAACTGGAACGATGCGCACAATAGAAGCACTGTGTGGGTGAACAAAAGTCACGCTCGACTGATTTCTGTCAATTTATTGAATACTTGCGGAAGGTATCCGTTGAAATTCAACGGGTGTGAAAAACATTGAACTTATTTTATACTCAATACTCAAGCAATCGAAATATATCGTTCACAATGCATTTATTACGGATTATTCCATTTCAATTATTACGTTCTGGGCCTACATTCACCATACATCCGTATGAGGTTCGGCTTCAACAATCGTATCGGTCGTCAAGGGGACAGCGTAACAAAAACGCTGAATTTTCAGAAATTTTATGAATGTTTTTTTTTCATAATTCAAAGTAAATCAGTTGGAAAAGCAAAATTTATTGCAAGAGTAAGAATGTTTATTTATCTTTATTTCCGATTTACATTTTCTTTTCCTCGTTGCGACTTTCTATGACCATTTTAACTAATTTAATAAATAATAATAATAATAAATGCAAAAGATAAAAAGGTCTGCATGCCAGAAAAACGAAATTTACATGTAGTTCTTATGGAAACGCTTTTACTCGTCTGGAGTCAAACCGGAGACCATCAGGTAAACATAAATTAGCCATAAACCTTCCGAGTGACATAAGGAATCATGTTACAAAGTTTTACGACATTCCGTGCTCTTTTTTGGTAGTTATAAGTGACCGCACATTCCCACTTTCTTTTTTATATATAAGAGATGATGTTCAACGTATCAAGAGAGCGGTGAATAAAGAATCCCTTCACGTTGTGTAAATGTCATAAAACGTAATTCGTAGCATAAACCTCACAATTTGTAAATGAAAACATCCTGCGACACAACTTCCAAGAACCCGTATCTTTAACTGACCCGTTGTTATCATTGGAAACGCGGAGTACAGCTGGCCACGAAGAAAAATAGGGCTTGAAAAATACGCTCATAAGCCCAAGATAAAAATAATGTTCATTTTCAAATTTGATCACGTTATTTTGAAGGGAGAAAAATGACGTTTCTTCACTAAAACTTGGACCCTTTCTACACGCCTTAAATGTTCACATAGCTGTCGCAAATTCATTTTAATTCCATCAGAGATACGCCATGGATCAATATTTAGAAGTATGAGAGCGAGGCAATGGAAATTACCATTTAAACGGAATCCCCCTTTCCCAATTCTCGCGGATTAGCAGTAAGAATTGACGTAGTTAAAATCCATTATTATAATGCATCAACACGCAAAGAGACCTCATTGAATTTCAAGCGGGTGGTAAGGTAACGCCGACCGTTCCGAAATTACCTCCTATAGCAGCAGCAGCACATGCCGTCTAAAGATTCGTTTTAACGGTCGCACTAGATATTTATTTCGGAATGCGCTCTCTCCGTGTTTAAATCGATTACTTCACGCAAAGCGTAAGCGGAGTGAAGTGCTTCAGGCATAAGTAACTATTCTAAAGCCTTTCATGTGGTTTCCAAGTAAATAAAAATTTCTATTGTTGGAGTACAATGCGCAACAATTTACGATTCCTTGTCCAAAAATTTATATTTTAGGAAGAACAAAGCGCAAGAAAAATCTTACGGCATAATATTTTTAAAAAAATGCACATTCATCTGTGTGTAACAAAAAATACCAAGACTGTACGCTGAGTACATTAGACTTGGTAATTTTAAAAAGAAAAATAAAATAAACCAAATCACCTAATCTAATAATATTACAATGCCCATTTTACTTAACTAGATTTAAGCTAGCAACTCGAATGCTCACAACAACACGAGTTACACCGTATGATAAAATAACTTGGGGTGGCATAGAAAGATCGATCATAATATTCGTGACCTAAGATTTAGAATCCACGATAGAAGTTGGAAAAGAACAGAATTGCGCATTTCGTTGTGAAGATACGCGGTGAGTCCGATTTTGCTTGTGCCAGCTAGTCGGTCAAAAATTCAATGCAATGATAAACGAACACCAAGATGCGATAAATACTAAAAGACAATCGCTTTATTTAAAAATGTAATAGAATCTGGGGATTACACATACAGAACATATTTGGCGCAGCATAAAAGAAACTAGGTTTTGTTAAACGTATAATAGGAAGGTCCTCGGATGAAAAATTCAAAGAGATATACTACTTCGCTCTGTTTAGGCCACATCTCGAATACGCCGCGAGCATTTGGAACCCTGGTCATATAGATTTAACCAAAAAAAAAAAAAATACAAAGGAAAGCAGCAGTCTTCGTTAAAAACTGCTACGAGCGTACATATAGTCTCTCACAAATTTTAGAGGGATTAAGGAGGGAGCCCCTAGAGACTCGGAGGCTACACGCTATGCTTAGGTTGCCATAGAAATTCAGAACTGATATTTTTCAGAGCGACTATAGAGAATATTATCATGACTCCTCACCACATATCTAGGTCTGACGGATGCGATAAAATAAGAGACACTGCCGAACAAATGGGTACAAGAACTCGTTCTTTCCGCGAACAATAAGCGACCACAATAAAAATTGAGCTCCACTAAATACACTCCTATAATGTTAGTCACCTTTCCATCTCCAAAAACTTACACCTTTACACGGCTGGTGACCTAACACCCCCTGCCACACGCCCATGCGGCGGCTCGCAGGGTATTATGTAGATGTAGAACTGTCAAGAAATTCGACTTCAATGGCTAACACTATACGAGCTCAAGACAAAAGCAAAAAATAATATTTTTTAGCAACTTGTGGACCGTGCCCGTTGCAAGTCAACGGGAAGGAAACACAAAAATCGTTTAGTGTTCAGCACATCGACTTCATTCATTCAAAAGACGGTTTTTTTTTCGAGGGAGGGAGGGAATAAAAATCAATTTCTCTCTGCCAACGTTTCGCAATATAATGTATTCCATTTTCAGGACTAAAAAAACCCACGGAGGTCAAGAACAACGACACCACCGCTTACATAATAGGTGGCACAGATCGCGAATCCTATCACCATAATTGACATGGCATTCATTATTTATGAACTTCAGCATCGAAGTGCACATATTTTGGCGGTTTTCAAAGAAGACGGAAGGGTAAAGGTTGATGCAGCGCTTCTTTTTTTTTTAGAAAGAAAGTGCAAGAGAAAAAAAGGGGGGGGACTTCTTTCCACCCTCCTTTGTGTTGTTCCCCTCTCAGAATGGGTCGTATAGACAACTCCCGACCCTCACCCCTAGGGCCGTACCCTCCCCCCCGCCCCTTCCTTGCTTCCGTGTCCCTCAAGACGGAGGGACGAGAGCACGAGGGGCCCTAGGGGGTTCCCACCCCCCCTCGCTTCCTCATTTGTCAGAAGCCGTCACCCTGGACCGCGCTGCTGTGTCGGACGCTTGACCCTTCCTCGAATCTCGGCGTTTGACGACTCCTCTCGTTTTCGAACTCCGCTCCGGAAAAAGAAAAAACGGGAGAAACAATTGAGAAACATCTGGAGCCCCCCCCCCCTCCCCCAGTGTCGACGTTTTTCCCGTTTTTCCTTCTTCCATGCGTCAAGGCACGGCCGTCTTCATAGAAGGCCGGAGTGCTGAAATCTGGCAACGTAGCGTGCCGGCCGGCTTTTTAAATTTATCATAGCGTTGTGGCAAAAGGAATCGTGATATACTTGAGGGTGGTGCGAAAGAACGAATTAATGATGGTCCCGTTATTGTTGCAGAGGTATTCTGAAACATAATTAGCCACTCAATGTCTGGCTTAGCAACAATTAAATTGTAATACAGAAATAAAAAGACGTAAAGTGGACGTTCTATAAAGACGGCCTTGGTCAAGGTCACACGTTATTGATAGCACCATTTGGTAAAATTGCGCTTATGTCTGTATTACAGAGACCTCTGATTAAAGACACATGAACCACATATTACCGACAAACCATTTTTTTTTTAATAATTATGTTTATCATATTAACGATTCCAAATGGTGTTTCAACGACCTCCTCAAAAAAAACCAAATCCATCACGATTGATGCAAAGGATTTTAATAATCCTTCCAGAGACCCTACTACAAATTCCTTAGAAGCTGTTCTGTAGAACGTCAGGAATTCTACAGAAATTTACTCTTTTTCTTCAGAACTAGTTCCTTTGCAAAGGATCTGTGCGGAACATGGGAGCCTAACTCTACAGAACATACGTTCTGTAGAGTCATTTTCTGCAGAGCAAAATAACTCCTTACAAGCTGTTCTGTAGAACTTCAGCAACTCTACGGAAATATGTGAGGTTTCCTTAAGCTTGTAAGGAGTACTACAGAGCGTCACAGGGATTCTGTAGAACGTCCTAAGGAATTCCGCAGAACGTCCTAAGGTATTCTGCAGAACATCCAAAGGAATTCCGCAGAACGTCCTAAGGTATTCTGCAGAACATCCGAAGGAATTCCGCAGAACGTCCTAAGGTATTCTGCAGAACATCCGAAGGAATTCCGCAGAACGTCGTAGGGAATTCCGTAAAATAGCGTTTCGATACTTTAAGGATTATCTAGAGAACTTTTAACGAAATTCTGTAGAAGTATTTACAAGGAAACTATACAGAATTTTTTAGCAGGGGTGACATTCAGAACGCGTGAGTGCATGAGACATGCAAAAGCAATAAACATCATTGGGAGAGATTGGGGAATCTCAAATTAAGATGTTACTCCCGCGACGATCAATTAACTCAAGCCATAAAGGCCACGCACGCGTGAATTAGACACGAACCGTTAAAAAAGCGGCATCACAGGCGTTGAACCGGAATGAAAAATTCCTAGTTGAAATGATGAAAACATTTGACAATTTTGGAGAAAAATAACGTAATAACTAAGCGTTTAAAAAAGTCGAATTCAAAAAAATCGTCATTTCAGCCATCTAACATTGAAAAATTTATTCACCGTCACTTGAGTTCAAGAACTTAATCTATTTAATCTTTTTAAATAAAAAGAAAAAAAAGAGTCACCAACATCAATACTTTTCTCACGGCACAATAAGTTAAGACTTACCATAGGGTAAAAAGAAACGTAAATTTATACCCACCGCATTCACAATTTCTTCCAGTCCGTTTTGGGTTACGTAACGCATTCCAATCAATAACATTTTAACCTCCAAGGTTGCTTTGAAGTCCTTGGAAAAAGTTACCCGCGAGCTTTAGTAGCCAATGTGAGCATTTGACGCCAAGAGAGGTAGGCTTCGGTACGCACACCTAACATAATTTTTTAGCCATCACAAAGCACGTAAAAGCTTTCGCAAGCTATTCTGTTGAGTAATGCTTTGGTTATATGGAATGCTAAACAAGTAATTAACAACGTTCGGCTGCAGAATGATAAAAGCACTCCGTTCCAAAGAAATATTTTCCCTCATCAATCATTATGAATGCGTTTGAACACTTTACTTTTTGTTAAGGAATGCTTTAGCCTTTTTTTTAAGGTGGCTGTAGCGGTATTCCTGGGCCATTGTACGCACATTATACACTTTTTTTTAAGTAGTCAGTTTATTCGGGTTTTTCCCGCGCTGATACATATTAACGGACAACAGTTTCGCTAACGTTACAGCTAGCGTCGTCAGGTCCTGAATGAGCAGCAGAGATTCTTGTTCCTTTATATAAGTACCTAACGCTTGAGCTAGACAGGCGCACGTTGATTGGCCGGCTGGACCTCTGAATTCAATTGTTGGATTCAAGCGTTAGGTATATAAAGGAACAAGAATCTCTGCAGCTCATTCAGGACCTGACGACGCTAGCTGTAACGTTAGCGAAACTGTTGTCTGATAATATGAATTAACGCGGGAAAAAACCCGAATGAACTGAACTCAATAAATCACCGCGGAAGCCTCGTTACCACTTTTTTACGTCGAACATAACTCCTTCGAACAAAAGTCACTTAAAAGCATCTGCTTATGCTATGAAACACACAGCACACACAGTAATGGAAATGATAAAAGAGGTAAACGTCAATTTTTCCCTTCATTTAAGTATATACGCTACGATAAGAGTTTTTGGCGCGGTATTCGAAAAAAAAGCGCAATTACTTTGAATACGTCGTTTTCAAATACTGGACTCGTTGTGACACTTCGATGTTTGTTGTCAACATATATAATATTAAAGAAATGTATTACTGCGCTTATGGAAGGAAAATCTGAACGCATTTTTAAGGTCACGTGTTAAAGTAACATTAAAATGCCACTGGGGTTGTGTTTGAACCGCTCGAGATAATTCCGTACACGTAACTAAGGAGTCACGTGGAACAATCACGAAGGATTCGAGATTTTTGTTTATTTGAAACATTTGTAAAAATCTCACACAGAGTTTTCTCTCTCATCTCTCGATCGAGAGATCTCATCGAGTTTTTATCGCGGTAATATTGTCAATAGATTTTATTTGCCGATTGACGACGCAACTAACAACAAATTAGTCATTTAATGTATCCGTCCGAGTGAGTAAAACTTACCCTAATCTCCAACCGCTCGTTGTTGTACCACGTGACTCCTTGGTTACGTGATCGAGATCATCTCGAGCGGTCCAAATACAACCCCCCCAGCAGACCAATTCGCTAAGAAGCACTTTTGTTTAACGTTTATCTATACACATTATAAAGAAGGACAAGAGTGCAAAGGTACACGCAAATCCGTGCAAAAGCAAAAATTGCTCCAGCCACAATGAGCCGAGACGTCTAGCCTCAAGAGCCCAGTCCTTAATCCCACAAACACGTTCGCGCCACCCGCTTGCGTCATCAGTCGACCCCGTAATCGCATATTCTCGACCCCTCCCCCCACAAATAGCCTCTATCCCTAACTACTCCGATTGACACCTCCTGCCCCACTTCAATCTCCACCCATTGTGTGCAAGGGACCCCGAGAGCAAGGCGTCAATGTCGTCTCCACCTCGACAATGACGCTAATGACGTCAAAATCGATCGGTTCAATAAATACTTGAACCGCCCCCCGAGTAGTAATCATCAAGCAAACTCTCCACTTAAGAACCTCAACAGAGGGCGAGGTTTTCAAGTGGGCACTGAAGCCTATCATTAGGTTCTCAACCTAGATCAATCCTCTCAAATTTACTTATTCACTGAGAAGTGAACCGAAATCAAGAATCCACACTCATCTTCACATATAAATAAGAAGCTGACATCGTTAAGCGAATAATTTTAATTTTCAACCGTGGAGAAATTATCATTACGATAATTAGTTAAACCAGCCAGCCCAAAAATTACTCCTCCTCGAACAATATTTTTCTCTTTTTTTTAACTTATCACTAGGGGAACCAAAAACTTTAGCACAATTGACAGGAAAACACGTATTACGAAATAAATAAGTAGGGTGAGTGAAACATGGGTATGTCAGGATAGACATAAGAGTAGACTAAACGCCGTGGGTATGAGTTATCTGAGGAGTATTTGTGACAAAAGTAGGATGGATAGGGTCAGGAATGAGTGGGTCATGAATGAATGTGGGTTAGATGCTGTAGTAATGGACGTGTATGAAAGGAGTGTGCTTCGTTGGTTTGGCCATATTGAGAGAATGGATGAGATTCGAATAACGAAACAGATATATGAGAATAGAATGAATGGTGTGAGAGGTAGAGGTACGCCGAGAAAGTTGTGGTTGAATGTGATTGAGGAAATTCTTAGGAGGAGGAATATTAGGAGTCTTAAAAACAGGAGGGCGTGTATGAAACAGTGTATGGGGGTGAATGAGGCAAAAGAGGTTTGCAAGGATAGGTCAGAATGGAGGAAATTATTGAAGCAGAGTTAGGTGTACAATTATGTATCAACGAGTGAAACATTTTGACTGTGCCTACCCCGGAAGGGAACGACGTGATGGGTATGTATGTATGTATGTAATAAGTAGGGTGACAAATTGTGTTAATAAACAAACAAATAAAAGCGACAAAATTTGTTAATCAACAAAAATAAATAAAAATTATTTGAGTAGTCATTTACACATGCTTGAACTGCGATAAAGCCTTTCCATTCCTGAGAACGTATGAACTCTGACATATAAAATGCTCGTCCTCTATATGACAGCAAATTAAGGTAAACGCGAGGTGCACGCAACTTCAAAAAAAGTGTACACCGAATTTCCATTTCAGCCATTTCCATCCATTTCTGTTCATTTCCGACCATTCCTATCCATTTCTGTCCATTTCGACCCATTTCTATCCATCTCTATCCATTTCTGACCATTTCTGTCCATTTCTATCCATTTATGTCTATAGCTAACCATTTCCGTCCATGGCTGTCCATTTCCAACCATTTCTGTCCATTTCTATCCATTTCTGTCCATTTCGCAACCATTTCTCAACAAGCGTACAACATCTCTCAGAGTTGCATACCCCTCGGGTTAGCGTGAGTTTTAAGCCTTCACGGCCGTAAAGTCAATAGCAATAGGCAGGTGAAGTTCTCTGTATGATCGAGCGTGGGAAATGAAAACTTATACGGAAAGAACATAGCTTTTCAACTCAAGGGTTCAAGTCTCTTCACGTTTGAGATACAAAATGGTGAAATGATCCTCTCGTCCGATTCAATGATGACGTGTGGATTCGTTAAGTGCTCCCTTTCCCCCTTCCCTCCATCCCTTCCTTTCCCCTCCTCTCGCAGTCGACTCCCAAGAAGTAACTCTCAATACCAACGATCAAAAACTTAAATTAGGCGTACTCTGCCCCAGGGCCACGAAGTTCGAGCGAGGTAACATTTCACGCGCAATTCAAGGAACTTGGTCTCATTTTAAGGAAGTTTGAGTGAAATATCATGAGACTCCCAGTTTCTAGGGGCTCCCACCTTAATCTCTCTAAAAATTGTGAGACACTCTATGTACGCTAGTAGCAGTTTTTAACGAAGCGTGCTGCTTTCCTTTGTATTTTATTAATTTTTTTGGTTAAATCTTTATGACCAGGGTCCCAAATGCTCGCAGCGTTTTCGAGGTGTAGTCTAACCAGACCGAAGTAGCATCTCTCTTTTATATTTTCATCGGAGGACCTTCCTATTATACTCTTATAGCCAGTTGCAGGAACGTAACATATATATTCCATAAAGTTATGGGACCCATAAGCCATGGAAACCATTCAATAAGTGTTGCACAAACATTCAATAAATTCATTGGTCTAATAACTTATGGCACGGAGTTATGAGTTCCATAAGTAGACAAGATGGCGGATGCGCAATGAACCGCTTGGAGTCTTAATTACTTGATTAAAGAGTTGTTTTGAGACAAGTGACCGGTTTGTTTACCCTTACTGACTAAATATGATGTGCATTATCAATTATTCATAGGCTAAACTTTCATAACTTTTATCCGGCGGTGGAAGATTAGATCAAATATTCGAGGCTAGTAACTATTGATAAATAAGTTAAGTAACTAATAGATGTGTTCATGCAACCCGAATATATTTATGAGTTCTATAACTTTATGGATCTCATAACTATTGATTCCATAACTAAATTATCTTGCACCCGGCCATTAGCAAAACAAATTTCTTGGATGCTATGCCGCATATGTTTTGTATGCGTATTCCCCACGATATATCTGAAGTTAAGGTAATTCCAAGATATTTTACTGTATCTGATGATTTTTTGTTTACTGCTCCCATTAGTCTCAAACAAAACGAAGAAACTGTCTCATCCACAAACAGCACGAAATTCAGGGCATATTTTGATGAGTATTCTTAAATTACAGAGTAACCCAAGGCACCAAAGTCACCGGACCTGAATCCAAACAAATTGCATGGGTCTCATAGTGAAGGAATGGCTGAGTGCCCAGGAAAGACACAAAGGGAAAAAGAAAGGTTGCGTCCCGGGTTCGGCACCCAACATTGTCTCAAAATTCATAAGGAGTCAATGCGGAAACAATTTCAAGGAGTCATCGATTGAAACGGGGGGGCAGGACTAATTGCTGATCATCAGTAAAGCATGGGCTTAACCTCTCACGAAAACGTGGTTTCCTTATGCCGAGCCTGGTTTTTCAAAGGCACAGAAAATAATTTTCATCTACATTTTTAATTAAATCGATAGGTGAGTTGAACAGCATAGCATCTACCACAAATGCATTAATTCTATTTCGTTTATTTAAAATGAAATATTTTTAGACGCTGAAAATGAATTATGAATGAAAATTCATCAATCTATGAACACAGCGGTAATTTTGAAAAGTAAGGTTTTCATCTTGAAGAAATACTATCAATCAGAAATTTTTTAATATGCCGGTACATATGATAGCTCATTTACAGCGTCTTCATCATCATTCATCATTTAGATCATTGTTTTAAGTGCTACGTCCAGAAGCATTCAGAAGAAATAGCCGAGCATTAAAAAAGAATAAATCAGTCAAGAGTAAAATGTCATATTTTTCTCACAGATTTTTTTACTTGTTATCGTCGCATTTATCAACTCATAAATTCATTCGCAGTTTATTTCCTTGCGTAACCTAATATATATTTTATGTGCCCCTATCCACTTTCTTTCTACCTCCTGTATAAACATTTATATATGTATATATATCACTGATGAAGGTGCGGGCGACCCACCGAAATATTTAGAGTTTGCTTTTTATATATTTTATGTTTAGTGTCACCCTGTGACGAAGTTTTATATATATATTTTTTTGCATGGGTCTCATAATGAAGGAATGGCTGAATGCCCACGAAAGACACAAAGGCAAAAGGAAAGGTTGCGTTATAAGTCTGCCCACTAGTCTGAAAGTTGGTTTAGAGCACTCACTTGCATTCACGATTATAAGAGGAGACCCTCTAGTAGGTATGGCGGGTGAATCCCAGGCCAGTGCCGGAATGTGAGAGGAAAGAGCGAAGCTAAGGAGATAAAAGGAGTAGTAAGAGAAATAAAGCGGACGAAACTACAGCCACGAACGAGAGAGATTCAAATTAACGTTCCAAATGCACACAAGGTAATCCAATGTGGTTAGCCTCTCCCGTGGCCCAGCGCGAATAACACTCAGGGTTGGCGAGCGGCCATTACTCCGTCACGGACTTCGAGGATGAGTCGGTCAGCTCACTGTGTTTGAATTTCCCTCGTCGTGGCCGACACCCAAGAATAATAATATGCCGTAAGAAAGGGAGTCAACTTTTCTTTAGAACGATAGTGGAGTCACTTCGTTTGTTGGGAATATTTTTTCCTCGTAGCACGTTTTCTCGAGTATTTCCAAAAATGAATTAATTACTAAACTGCAATCATTTTAACAGAGTCGCCAAAAAAAATTAAGTTGCGTGGGCATTTATATCGTGTGGTGAGAAAAAAATAAGTCAAGTTGAAGACTATTAGAGACATATCTATTGAATGTGAACTCGAAGGCTTCCCCGGAGACGTTCAGATGGCAGGGAAGGCTTACGTAACCAATGACAGCGCACCTGACTGAATAGGTGGGAAAAAACGGCCCCTATATAAGACGGACACAAACACTTGCATCTTCAATTCTAACCTAAAGAAGACAGCTGCAATGCTGTCGAAACTTTCGTCTAGGAAACAGGAAACACGCGGAAGAGAACCCAAAAAGCATTCGCTGCCATATTTATTGAATTGCCGAGAATTTTCAGTTATCTAACGCAAAATTTATGAAGCATTAATATTACAATATTAAGTTCATGCTGAAATAAAGACATAAAATTCGAATATGGTCTCCATTATGACTAAAGGAAAATATCTCCCTCCATCCACCTCTGGAGCGCAATAAAAGACGGCCCGTGGGGATTTCCGCGAGACGATCTCTCGCGACGCCAATCATAAAGTCGAGTGTTACGTAAGTGTTATCGACGCGAGAACGGGAACAGAGGCGACCGCCCGGCCCGACTCACAGGAGACCGATTGGAGGGGTACGTCACCCCCCGCTCTTCCCCTCCCCCTCAACTCCACACCGGGGGGGAGGGGCGAAGGAGGAGTGGGGTCGAAGATGGGGGGGAGGGGAGTGATGAAATGTCTACGAAATCCCGAAGGATCGAACTGCTGATGACCTCCTCTTAAGTTCCGTTCCATGATCTCACAAACAAAGGCATACGGTCAGGGCGCTTGCTACGCTAGCCTTAGCTTGACGCAATGTCCTCATACCCAGGTCATGACACGCACTCGTCTAATATATTCCACCATCTTGGATCGAATTTTTGTCGGAGTTCAAATTTTGCATGCAGATGAATGGGTGTTATAGGTACAAAGGTCCACGAATATTTCATTGAATAATTTATCCTAAACCATGAAACTTTTTGAGTTGATAAGCAATGCTAAGCGACTTTTGAATCCGTTTGGATTTCCGGCCTGAGGCCTACCGTTCGACTCCAGGAAAGTTATAAACATTGCTTCCGACTCCGTAATTGAACACTGGTCATAGGCACAAAGATCCACAAATATCTCCCTGAATAATTGGGATCGTATCATGACCTGGGTATAAGGACCTTGGCTTGACGCTGTAATGTGGGCCGCCATTTTTGTTCCCCCCGGTTAACCTCAGCCCACTTGGCCTGACGCATTAAGGTAGTCCGAGCGAGATAGTTCCCTAATCATAATGGAGACCATATTCGAATTATACGTTTTAATTTCACCACCTGTAGGACACATCGATTAAATATTGCATTATTAATGGTGAAATATTATAGTTTCATATGACAGAAATTGTAACTAATTAAATGTAAATATATAAATAAGTCTTTAACTTTACTCAATTTTTTCGCGCGGTGCGTTTGAAACTCCTTCAAAACGGAAGGTTTTTTGTGATACCCAAGACCCTACTACGGTGACAATATGATTAATTTTCGAATATAGTTGAGAAAATACACAAACTACACGCTGTTAGTATTTTTACGACATCTACGTGTTAGAAATACCTCATTTTGTATATAATGTCTCTCTGGAGTGCATTCACGTACCATTTCCCATGTAAAAGGGCTGGTATTTTTTGGCAAATAACTCCGAAAGTAATGCGGTAAGGGGCTGAATTTTTGGCGTCATAAGAAGGGTGAGATATTTCTCTTTAAAATAAGACCATATCCATTGATTTATAAGTAAAATGATATTTCGCTCGAACTACCTAAATTTCGCAATTCCAAGATGTATTCCATCGCTAACTCATTAGAGGTCGGGTAGCATTTACTTTCTGAATATGCATTCTTCGTGTATATTTTTATTCAATATATATTTCCACTTCTCCCTATCCAGAGGCAGGAATGGAAAGTGGAGGGAGAAGCGATATGGCGGGCTCATTATCCCGCATATCCTGGATTCTAAACAATTATTTTCTAGTTGGCTCCCGCACCGCGGCTGAATGAATGAATTTATTTCGCTGAATGATATAATGAAACTGATGAAATATGTTTCCCAATGAAAATAAAAATTAATAAACAAAATATACACCTCATTCCACGAATACATATTTTAACGACCATATTTGTCCAACTATGGCATCCGACAACAGCGCCATTGTTAAATTCTCCACTTTCAAGACTGAATTACAAAAAAAATAGCAAGGGACCCCCATTTTTTCACTTCACAGTTCATAAAACGCACTTCGAAGATGCTATCATTAATTTTTCAGAATGCGTGGAATAAGAGACCAGGGTTGAGCTTCTGTTTCCTCATAACGCCAAAGCGCCGTGGCCGCGGCCGCGTGGTAAACCGCGGCCATGTGGTAAATCAGCGACTAGCTTCGCGACAATGTAATTCTGTTTTTCGAATCTCACGCCATTTTAGCGTACTCAACGCTTATTTATCGTGTTGTCGCAATGGTCGTAACGTCAGAGGAATCAGAATCGCGCGTGGCGCTTGGCTAGCATTAGCAAACGGTAGATATTATATCACGGCGTTATGGTTACGTACGTAGAAACAGAATAGCCCCCCAGAGCCGCCTTAAGCCCAGCGCACACTTATCCACCCGCTTCCTCCCTCCCAAAATATATGGCTAACTGAAATACGGGTAATTCCGTGAGTTGGCGCACACTAATCCTCCTGGCCACCGTCCGTCTCCGTCCGCTCCGCCCGGGATTCTCGATCGAAAATATTTGGTGGATTCGGACGGGCGGTCGGAGGCGGACGGAGGCCGGGAGGAATAGTATGCGCTGGCTTCCGTCCGTCCGGTCAGGGCTGGGCAGTATCTCAAATACATGCATCTGAGATACGTAGTAGAAATACTTTGGGTATTTTGTATTTCCAATGCACTTGGCTTAAGTATTTTGCATTTCAAATGCATATTATCGGTATTTTCAGAGGCGGACGGAGGCCGGGAGGAATAGTATGCGCTGGCTTCCGTCCGTCTCCTCCCGGAGCATGACGCTCTCTGAGGGCTGCAACTGCACTGACTGCGGGCCCTCGTCTATCGTTGTTCGGTTTCTGCGGACGGCGTAGTATGCGTACCTCTCTGAAAAACGGGAGGAAGGGGACGGAAGCCGGACGGAGGCGGGAGGCTAGATGTGAGCTTACCTTTAAAGTTCCGATCAAGATACCTAATAACGCAGTTGAAATAAACTGATTTGACTCGGAGAGAAATGGAAGTTGAACATTTTTTCACAAGCATATTGTCTGAACAACGCCACATGATGGATTCATCGGTCACGTGGTTACCTTACCAAAACAGCATTGGACGTGTTAACTGATGGGCTGCATTTCTAACTCTCAACTGCGCTATCATCTCGGAAAAATCTCCGTCCGTAATCAATCTCACATTAAGGCGCAATAGCAAGTGCCTACCCAATTTTCCCCAAATTCACGTCCTTCCCCAAGTTACGTCACAATTTCAGCCTTCGGACTAACTTCACAACCATGAAAAGGCTGGCACGGTCAGGACTGTATACTCAAATACATGTATCTGAGATACGTAGAACAAATACTACGGGTATTTTGTATTTCCAATACACTTGGCTAAAGTATTTTGCATTTCAAATGCATTTTATCGGTATATTCTGTACTTTTAAAACACTTATAATGCTTCTGAAAATTCCTCACTTGAGCCAGAGAGCAGTTCGTGAATTTATCACTAATTGATGCTCTGCAGACCCAAAGTGAAAATATCTAAATTATAAGTCACGGGGGTTACCCCAATTACAGTCTAATCTAAAAAGAAATTTTTGACAGAAACGGGCAAACAGCAACAGACTTGCTCCATAGACAGAGGCCACTAAGAGACAGAACTCTAGCAGAGTAGCACACCCCCGCAGAATTGAGAAAAAACATCCACAAGAGCCACTTTTGCTAAGAAAATTTACTGACTTCAACAGAAAAGGGTTTTAACCTCACTTGTATGCAAATCCATAACTATATTCATATGTCCGTAAAATTGTAATTTAATTTTTGGGTAGTCGCTTAGCAATGTTTATTCGAGTAACAAAGTTTCATAATTAGCACATTAAAAATTTTTGAATTCATCGACCAGGACCGCACTCACCGCGTCAACCCTGCGAGTGTTCATCTGAAATAAATTCGTGTATGTAAGCAATTATTCTGCGAAAATCATCGCGCAGAATTGCCAGCGTCGCCGAAGATTATAGAGGAACTCCCGAAATCCATTTTTGTGTGTCAGCAATCCCTTTTATTCACACAAAGGAAATTCAGACAACTCTTCTAATGGGCAAGCGTAATGATTGTCTAAATCTCTCCGTTACAGTCACCTTAAATTATTAAGTTGCAGTTGTCCCACCTCATCTTAAAGTTTGTGTTGTCCATAAAACCTAAAATTGAAAATAGTAGCTTTGGGGAAGAATAAACATACATACATACCAATCACGCCGCGGCGTTTGTGTATGTTTATTCTTCCCCAAATGCATTTTATTTATTTTATATTTTCACGCCGTTCCCTTCCGGGGTAGGCAGAGTCACTAAGTCTCACTCATGAATACATATTTGAACACCTAACTCTGCTTCAATAATTTTCCCCATACTGAACTAACCTTGCAAGCCTCTTTTGCTTCATTTACCCCCATACACTGCTTCATACACGCCCTCCTGTTTTTAAGACTCCTAATATTCCTCCTCCAAAGAATTTCCTCAACCACATCCAACCACAACTTTCTCGGCCTACCTCTACCTCTCGCACCATTCATTTCACTCTCATTTATCTGTTTCGTTATTCGACTCTCATCCATTCTCTCAATATGGCCAAACCAACGAAGCACACTCCTTTCATATATGTCCATTACTGGAGCATCGAACCCACATTCATTTATTACCCACTCATTCCTGACCCTATCCTACTTTTGCCGCAAACACTCCTCAGATTACTCATACCCACGGCGTTTAGTCTGCTCTTATGTTGTCTTATCCTGACATACCTATGTTTCACTACAATACAACAAAGTGGGGAGAAGCACACTTGTGTACACTGCGATTTTCGCTTCCTTAGACAGGCACTCATTCCTTAATATGCTCTACATGTTACCTACCACTTTCCTTCCACCATTCGCAGTTCTCTTCATCTCCTCATCTATCCGTCCATGTTTCGCAAACATCTTACCTAAGTACACAAAATCATCCACTTGTAACAACCCTTAAAAAGCCCAGTTTTAGGCATGGAGCTTCTAGAGGGTCAAAATGAATCAATGAGCAGTTTTGAGTCCTATCAAGCCTTGACAAAAGTACTTATTCGATATAATACAAGTGACTGCTCTTCGGCTGCAGTGGACAGACTTTTCTCGAGCTGATATTATCAATTCCCCTGCCAGAGGATCACTTTGAGACTATTTAAAAAAAATAATACTTGCGATATTGAAGGGAAATGAAGAGTTATCTGCATGAGGCTTTTGGTATTTTTCTCACCCCCTCTTTGGACAAACCCCCACAGGCTGATGCGTTTTGGACTTCGTGGCAGGAATGCTCGCACGAGCAAAGAGCAGCGAGAGTAAACTCATCCCTTTCACCCACCGTCTCATTTTGCCCTGATCTTGCCATTCTGCCTTTGCGCCCTTGCTCGAGCGAATCTCGCATCCACACCTTTCGACCACACTGTCGCCACTCCCTGGCTCATTCACAGGGGGCGTGGTGGAGGAGATTATCCCACACAGCATCCTCTCAATGATTACAATGCCCCGCAATTACTTAGGAAGAGCCAATCGAAACCAAGGGTTCGTCCTCCCATTCCTTCTCTTTCCGCTGACAATGAGACTCGATCGATGAGAGAAAGGGTGACTCACCCAATTTCGACAAGCCAGGGGCGGTTACGTCTTTGTTTGGAGTGGGATAAGGGTCTTCGGCGTGAGGGAAGGTTCCGAGTGACTTTGAACTTGCGCGGAAATCTTATCTTCCTTGAGAGGGAGTAAGAGAATGAGTTGTCACATTCGCAGGGCTACACAGGGTGGCCGTTCAAGTATCAAGATGAAATTCCCTGACTTTTCCAGATTTTCCAGACTATTTCCACAATTTTCCCCACTTTTTGATAATATGTATTTAACGGAATATTTACGTATTTACACATGATAAAAATGTGACAAAAGCTGTTAAACATTAACCCCAAAATAAAATTAAGTAAAATTATGATATAAAATGTATTTAACAGTTAATGAGCATCATCTGAATGACATTGAAAATCGAACATATTTGCAAATATTTGATGAATTCTACTTTGTCTACTTTGTCTTCTACCAGGACTCTGCATTGCGACTTAAAGCTAATATTATGGTGCAAGCGCCTACAATAAGGATAGATGTCTCCTTTGAGCTTTGTAATTTGTCGTTAACGGAATCTTTTACTGCTATTTTAGCAGTGGAAAAACGTAAATTTGACGAAAATGAGCTGCTCTTCTAGACATTTAGGACGGATATTTGTAAAAATATTTGTACTCACAAGGTAGCGGCCAATTCAAGTTTCACTATATCTATAGCCATGGTTCGCACTAGCTTGGCAGCAAATCTGCCGACTGTTACTTCTTCTGCATAGTTCGTAAGAACCCATTGGTTTCTTCGCACCACTACTGGATCGACGGCAATGACAAAAATGCTGTGTCGGTAAAATCCGCCCAGTATGTAACAGGTCATATGCACCTCTTCGGTTGAGGAGAGCATTTCCTGCAAATGCATGGTTGTTCAACTTGGATTGAGATTGGAATAGATCTATGCTAAATAAATGATTGCGAGTATCGAAATGGCTATCAGCAAAGCACGGGATGTCCAAATATCGAAGATATACCAATTCGTAAGAGGATGAAGAAAAATCACCATTTGACTTTTACAACAAAGATGATTTGTCCAGATATATTTTTCATTTTCTCTGACATTCCATGACTTTCCAGGCACAATGAAATTCCCTGACTTTCCCAGTTTTCAAGAAGTGTGGTCACCCTGGTTCCAGCTGATGTTTTAGTGGCAAAAACTTTTCCATTTGTAAATTTTGGTATCGGCCTGAATGTACTTTGTGATATTTTGTTGCTACGACAAACTTTTTCCTTCGCACTTTATTCGTTTCTCACCCGAGTAGTTCTAAAATAAAAATAAGATGGTAGAGATCATCAAATTCTCGAAGTAATTCTTACGGAGACGCCACAGCATGTTCGACCCCAGTGGAGGGATTCTCGCGTCATACAGAATCATGTGAATGAGATTCACTTGCCGCTCATTTACAATGATTTGTTTAAAATAGAGTCGGCCGCTGAAACTCATATACAGTTTAATCCATAAAACCACTGTTAAAATTGAATATTTTTCATTTTTTATTCGTTAATTATTTTGCATTGTAAACTTATTCGAGTCGTTTACACAGTGAAGAATTCTTTAAGAATTTTACTCTAATTGCAGCAAATTTAAGAATGACATTTGAAATGTATTTGAATTTTTTATTTCAATACCATTTTTGGGTTATTTCGTAATTTGATTCGCAATCACAATTTTAGGAGTATTTTTCCCAGACTCGTGTATGGGCTGAAAATAGACATGTCTCCGGCCGAATCAGTCGCACTAATTCCTTATGGCGCCCGCTTTGGATTGGGTCGCGAACTTCCTGAGGACTAATTCGAATGCATTCTAATGAACCTGACATTGGGTGTAAGAGCTGTGATCATGGTCCTCCGCGACTTCGTTAACTTATATTTGCGAGTCAAATTTCATTTCTACGCATTTTCACGATATATACATCAAGTTGTCAGCTACCGTCACTTATTTGTCCGAACAAGCGCTAATTGTCAGTTTCTCATCGTATGTACGGCCCCGGCTCGTACTGGATTTCGTACATGGCGTATACGTACTATAAGGGACTATACCTGAACTGGAACACGGCCTAATATACGCTGTAAAGTCGACGCAACTCGCAACGTCAATGTTGTGTTATGCATCTGTAACTATACGACGTCATATATGAATATATAACGTCATATACCAGCCATGACAAAGCGACGTCATGTATCAGTAATCTATGCTGTCAATAAATGGAGCTAAAACGCTCGAATAACTATAAGTATACCAGCAGTAACTTCATTCTGTCTTCATGCAGTCAGCTCTCAATCATCTCCCGGCTATAAGGATCGCGAGCGCAAATAAAAGCGAAACGCACGAGCGAATATAATTTATTCCAGCACGAGCGAAGATTATTTATTCAAGAATGGCAAATGTTTCTTCGACCTCTATTTTGCCAACGAGCGACGCCGAGTACCGTTAAGGGGATCACCCGACCTCGAAGGAATGAAGAAACCACAGCCTAGCGCCATGCTGTCGCGACAATTATGGCACCGAACTCTCAATTTGGCTTAGGGCGGATTACGATTGACGTCACCTAACGTAACGGAAACGGACGGTGGAGTTAGGTTACCGTCGTCTTCCCGTCGAGCAGGAGTACATTACGATTGGCAAAGAGTGTCAGCGGCCTCGTCGACTGATTTTAAAAAAAGAGCTCTAAACGGTTTCAAATGATAACATTTCAATTGTTAATGTTAATTTTTCTAACCCATCATAGCCCATGCTTGCAGCTATTGTAATTTCTTTAACAATTTATCAACGTCTTGAGTTGATATTAGCTCTTTTACCTCAAATAGCTCAAATTGTGAATACTTTCTTCATTTGTTGTTGAATGGGGAGGGTGTCAACCAGGGGTGGCGTTGGACATTGGGCGTCCGAGAAATTACTGCATCCGTATATGGAGCGGTCAACACATAATCGACAAAAAACGTGATTTTTCAAACCGTCCTTTTTCTAAAAATGTTTATAAAAGATTAAAAGGTTTTTATACCCATATCCACTATTCACGTTGAAAAAGAGCTATATTTAATAAATTTTATAGTGACATAAAAAGATGCACACATATTCGTTTAATCATTTTTTCGAATGTTATACATGAAAACAATGCACCTGTAATCCAAATTTAGATTAAAAAAAATGTTTTATTCTATTTTTATGGCTTGTTGCACACCGCCATAGACAAAAACCTAACCGGAAATGCTCCTCGGGATCATTATTCAATCGGTCTTCGGTAAGAAATCTTGTAGACACAGCTCCTCGAGCCGGATTAGACATTCACAATAATCATCCTACACTCGCAGCATGAAAAGTATTCTTCAGCATTTTTTCTTTGAATGCTCTCCATGAATCATGGGAACTAACACCCGAGCCAAACGGTGATTAAAGGCACAAAATTATAAGTTATCCTTGGTGTCTGAAGATTTCCATCACAAACATCCACTCCTCCCATGCAACAGAAGACATTTCTAACAGTGCACTGTATCCTTTTACATCTACATCTACGAAATACCGTGAAAGCCACGACTTGGGTGTGTGGCACGGGGTGATTCTAAACCAGGCATGCAGCACTCATCCCAGTTCAAATCAGAGCCGCGCACGTTCCCCCGAAAGCCAGGCGCAGGCCAAAAGCAGTCAGGACAACAGTGCGCAGTCAGATCACAAATCAGGAGAGTGATACGTAGAAGAACATGCTACCATGCAGTGAACTACTCAAGATATAACTACTGGTTAGTATTATGAATGCGACAAATAAATAGCACTACAAGGTACTAAGACATGCAGGAGTATATCATGCCGGAGATTGCATGCGAGGTTAGTATCTATAGTTCATGTTAAGATATTTAGCACTACTGGATAAACCTATTTAACCTAGTTAGTACCCCAGAACTGATCTATCACAGCTAATATGGTCCCTTATTGTACGTGGAAAAAATTATATCTTAAATCTATAGGTTCTGCAGTCTATTTCCTTAATCTTATTCCTGTGATCGTTCCTACAATAATAGTTTGGCTCTAGCAAAATATTTTGAGCGTCTGGCAAAAAATAGTCTACATCAAACTTTCGTAAAAGATTTAACCTATATTTCTCCCTTCGATCGGATACAGGTTCCCACCCTAATTCCCTCAACAATTTTGTGACACAACTATATTTATCATAACAATTTTTAACAAATCTAGCTGCCCTCCGTTGTATTTAATCAATATCTGAAACTAGTAGAGTTAGACTTTAAGAGTTACGCAAGACAACAATTGGATACTAACCCCACTAAAATATTCAGTAAAATTCAGGGATTTTTTCAGGAATATTTCCTGTCGGCAGATCATATAATAATTGTGGACCCCAGAAGTCAAGGGGTCTAAGTGACATTTTTGAAAAAATTAGTTAGGTACAGGAATGGGATGTGAAAATATTAATCATTTACGTGGTAAAGAGATCCAAGTGATTTTATTGACTAGTGCTGCTATCTAGGGTAATGCCTCTTAACTACTTAGTGGGTTATACCAAACATTTTCAACTTAGACTTAAGTTTTCTCTAAACAATGGTTTAGTTACTTAGACCCTTTGACTTCTGGGGTCCTCAATTAAGATGTATATAATTTTGAAAATAAAAAAAAACTGATTTGCCATATGCTGCTAGCCGTGATCTTAGTTCAAGTGTTAGCCTTGATTTCCTGACACATTCGCAGGTGATAAGAGACTACGTTTTATGTACGCTTCCTTTCAAGAGCATTCAGACTTGTCACCGTCACCATCGAAAACTCACCACTAAATGTTGATTCAATGTATTGCAAAAGTGTTATATTCGAGGTGGTTTATTTTGTCGTCCGACCTTCAGAATTATTTCTTCCCGATATAATGGGGATTTCTTCAGAGTTATTCTGATACCAGGCCATTCGTGACCTCCGTTTTTTTTTCCACGAGAATCAGTCTCGTTCGGTGTTTCGCAAGAAGTGCATTAGAGAGGCGCCGGAACTGCTCTTCACCGATGGGCAAAATATGTAACAAAGGCAGCATTTGCAATATATTCATTTTAAAAAATTGGTTTCTTCGAAACCAAACAATTCAGAATTTTGGTCTCACATAACCTTCACGAGTCGCGATCCGACTTCATACATCCGCATGCGAGATAAGGATTCGAGGGCGTAAATAATTCAAGGCAGCATCATTCTCATCTCCATCGTCCATCCCGATCGTCGTCCTTCACGATTTCTCCCACCTCGTCGGGAGTCAGAATCAATTGCCCTGCGTGTAAACAATTTTCCATACGAGGATCTTCTGCTCTTATCTCTTCCAAAACCGATAAGATTGCAGTTTATATTAGAAACAGTGGCGAACCAAAAAGTCTGAGAAATATAGTGAATGCACAGCAACAACCATGTGCACCCAACCTACGTACAATCACGCCATTTCATATTAATAAATATAGCGATCGAAAAAATTGAACAAATCACTTGAGAGCATATGGTCTTTCAAGTACATATATTTAAAATACATGACCCAATTAGCATTTTCACCAAAGGAATTTTCCTCTAAAACATTCCTTTTCAGTCAGGCTATCTAAGATGGTTTTCCATGGCAGTGCGATGGCCTCCCACCACAGAACTTTTTAACTCTCAAGAATATGACTATTAAAAAACTTGTAAAAAAATGCACTAGATTTTGAGACATTACACATTTTTTTTCAGCTTAATTCATCGATAATATATCACGAGTATTTAGCTTCAAAAAATAGGCTTCTGGTATTCGTCGGAGCACATGGCTGACATACTGTGATGAATGTGGCACGATTGCCAAGGGAAACTTTTAGCGAATCTATTTTACAGTTTAAGGTAGTTCGAGCGAGATAGTTCCCTAGTCATAATAGAGACCATATTCGAGTAATACGTTTTAATTTCACAAGCTGTAGGACACATGAATAAAATATTGCGTTATTAATGGTGCAATGATATAGTTTTATATGACAGAAATTATGAGTAATTAAAAGAAAATATCTAAATAAGTCGTTAACTTGACTCATTGTTTTCGCGCAGTACGTTTGAAACTCCTTCAAAACTGAAGGTTTTTTGTAATCCCCAAGAAACTACTGCAGTGACAATATGGCTAATTTTCAAAAATTGTTGAGAAAACATACAAACTACACGCTGTTAGTTTTTTTACGACATATAAGTGTTAGAAATGCCTCATTTTTAATGTAAGGTCTCTCTGGAGTGCATACACGTACCATTTCCCATGTAAAAGGGCTGGTATTTTTTGGCAAATATCTCCGAAAGTACTGTGGTAAGATGAGACCAAATTCATTGATTTCTAAGTAAAATGATATTTCGCTCAAACTACCTTAAATCAAAATTAGGCATCTAGTATACATTTTTAAACGTTTTAAGCCTTCTCCTCCCTACATTAATTAAATCCTCCCTACGTTAATTAAACCATTCCCTCAACTCGCTAAAAAAATATTAAATCCAATGCTGCCGAAATAGCAATGGAGGCTGAAGCCAGAATAATTACTGGTTTTCATTCTGTGGTAAGAGCTTCAGTTCATCGCCTTATCCTGTAAGATTTTACCCGAAGGAGTATTTACATGATATTTATAAAAATATAACAGGCAGCACTAAGCCTCTATTTACTCATTACAGCAAATTTTATACATTTTAAGAAAATAGTACTACGAAGCATTATTTTCTCCTAAATTACAGTTTTGACGAATCTGATACACATTCCAGATATGAGTTATTCATAGCTACAGCTTTTTCTTAAGAGGAATAAGAAAATATTCTTAATTCCTCACCTCTACCTTGTCCTCTAGATCATGATTATTGTTCTAGTCACCAAATTTCAAAACAACCGCGCAGTCCGGTTTCCTCAGCCGTAGTTGAAGTACTTCGACTAAACACATACACGAAACGGTAAAAGGTACCAAGACCCAGTAGAACATTGCAATACCCATCGGGAATAATATTCATTACGTTTACCAATCAAACTCAGATCGATTTTGCCGGTTTAGCTCGGTATGGTAAACGCAACATACCTGGTGAGTTCGATATGATAAGCGGGCTAACTCGGCTCGCTTTCTCTGCCAGTCTGAGATTTCAAATCGATATGAACCGATTTAAATCGATTTCGCATTGGTAAACAAGGCGATTCGAGTCGGCTGGCTATAATATACAGATCGGTCCGATTTCATATCGATCTGAGTTCGATAGGTTAACGTAGTGATTGATGTAATGAGTTGTGAAAATTATGTTGGGCGTTCTAGGGTTAAATTAAAATATAAATAATAGTAAAAAATACCGGACAATACTGTCCCTTCAGGTTTAATATCCTCTCATTGTAAAGTTACAAAGCAAGATGGACAATATGGAAATAACACTTTGTGAAAATTAAACATAAGCTGACTTTGAAAACTGAACTTAGATGAGCTGAATTAGACATGGTGTTGCGGAAAGATTTAAGACTCCGACACCGTTCGCTCATCGTCCACGGCACGGTCCGTTGACGGTGACTACTACGTCCAGCCATCGTAATTGGCACCACTATATAACTTCAAATAAACTTTGCGAACGCCACCGTCCGTTTCCGTCACACCAGTAAGCCTTGATCGTAATCCCGCCTAACACTGGCGCCGCACGCTGGCAAAATAGTCCCGAGTGCCTACGTTTAATTTTTATCTTATCAGTCGCCACTAATCGGAAGGTTGGTTTGTTGTAACCCTCCACTCCACTCTTCTTTCATCCAACTGTTACATTCTTATATAAGTCTTCCTGTTCGCGTCCTTTTTCAAGAGCTTTCCATTCACGGTGTTGAAGTTGGAGCACATCGTAACACATCAGAACCACATTTAATGGAGCGATGAGCGCTGTCGAATTTTCTGCAGCCTGTCGGTAGGCAGCATTCTGGGGGCGAATGAAAATCACAGCCGAGTGTTTTCTGTAAAGTTGCATTCGTCCAAGTTTAGCGTTTGAAATCGTAAGAATTTCATCGCAGAGTAATTAAAAACTTCACATTATTCACGTTTGAGGCCTTCACTGAAAATCAACAAACTTAACAACAATAACGGATGCCATTATCGACGTTCAGTCGTCGTTTAGCGCACATTTACTCCGCTCGCGATCTGTAGAGACCCTCAAGTTAGAGACAGGAAACCGGTCACGTTGGATGGCCCGATCTGGGCGCTTGGCTCAATCAAATATTTACGTAAATGTTTACATAAATATGTAATCACTACATTATGCATTTGTTATTTATTATATTAAATTTAATATTCAAACCCTAAATAACAATCGTTCGAAAGTAGGCGTTGCGTCGTTATTGTTGTTGATAAGCAATGTCTAGAATTATTTTTGTCGCGGTTCATTCGAAATGCACGACTCTCATTGGTTCCGCCATATTAGGGGCCATTCAACAACCACGTGGCCAATTTTAGGCCTTTTTTCGACTCCCCCCTCCCCCTTGTGACCAGACGTGGCCAAGGTCTTGAACCCCCCCCCCCCCTCTCAGGGCGGTGAAGACCTTGGCCCGTATACATTTTTGGAGGCCCCTTGGCCCCCATACGCAGAAATTCTCCTTTTCTCTATTTTGGAATATTTTCACCTCTAACTCTGCTGAAAAATGAAGAAGAACAAAGAAAATGGAGCTGAAATGTTCAAGGATTGTGTATTACTTAAAATAACGGAAAGACCACAGAGTGAAAATCAGCATTCGTCATCGGGTTTTTGTTCATCCAAATCGGCCACGTGGTACGCCGCCAGACCCCCCCCCCCCACTCCTCCCTCGTGACCAACCGTGGCCAAGACTCTAACCCCCCCCCCCCCCAAAACGACCACGTGGTTGTTGAATGGCCCCTTACGTGGTCCAACAATCTGAAGTTCAACCGAGGTTTCCAGTCTCTTCACTAGAGGGTCACTACTCACTAGAGATGGGCTAAGTCGATCATTTTAGTGATTCAAACATTTTGATTCGAGTCACTTAAAAGGTTCAAGCAACTGATTCAATCATTTGATTCATTATGACTCGTAAGTCAGATTGATTAGATGAATCACAGGACTCACGTGAATCGAAAGACTCGAATGAATCAAGATTGAAGAGACTCAAAAACTCGAATGATGCTAATTGATGCCATCAATCTACTTGAATAATTGATTTCGAATAATTACTATCGTGCTTAGAAATTTAGGAAGGCTGATTGATTTCCATATTCCACAAATTTTGGATCCGCATTAAATTGGAGATTTTCAAGTACTATAGTCACGAGAATATTTAGAGGGGTAAAACTGTCACAGACTCTGAATTCAAGAAGAATAATGTCAAACTATATACATGAAAATTAAATCACTAGCTCAGACTACACAAATTAATGTGCATGAATGTTTTCTGATCTGCAGTATTGAATTACATTCAATTAGGAGCTTTCAACTGAGCAGGTAATTAAAATTCTTATCAAGTTTACCAACTGTAATGATGCGCTGGTATTGTAACAAGGGTTAATTTCATCGTTTTTAAAATGAGCGCATTGTCTCTAAATATGCTATACAAACATAAACTCACTGACCAAATATTAATGGATTTATGCCCATGAAGATATCTCTCTGAAATTTCATGACTAGACATAACGGATAACGTACATGTGAATGTTTTTCCACTTAATATCACATTCAATCACACGGCAGACGGAAACACAAAATGATTGAATGATCGAATAATTTTCCCGAAATGAATCATGAGTCATTTGACTCACTTGGTGATTCAATCATTTTGAACGAATCGATCATGAACGACCCATCACTACTACTCACTAGCGACCTGTTCTGACGTGAACAAAGTGGTGCACAGTGTCTGATATACGAATGGAGGGTAAAAGCGCTGTTGAGTTCCGAAGTGATTAGTACACTACAGCGAATGGAAGGCAACCCAAATTAACCTTCTTGAACGATTATTTATCAGTAATTTTAGCGAATCAATTATATTTTGGTTTATGAAAATAAACGGTCAATCCGCAACCGTGTACGACTCCGTCTGCCAAAAAGGTAATCAATGGGCTCTGACAGTCCCATCAGTGGTAGGCTCATAATAAAATTCGCCTTAGAGGGAAGACGAAGGAAAACTGAAAGCCACCGTCCGTTGGCAGGGCCTGTAAGGAATATATTGCTCCCGTAATTTGCCAAATGTCACCATTGGCCGTCATGTTTATTTATTCCCGTCACATCTCCAATACTGTTTACACGGACGGTCGAGTCTCAATTATTTTTGCAGAGAATTTATCAAATTATTGGTAATTACTACTCAGAATAGAGCGCAATTGGCCATTTTATATCGGATATATTAGCAAAACAACGAACACAAACATCCATGTTCTGAGTGGAGAAAAACCCACAAAGGCGGTACTCGAACCCGAGACCCTCGAATTGTCATGCAAGGACTCTACCCCGTCGCCACTGTAGCAGACAAATGGGTTCCATCAACTTTTCGAATTGTCACTAAACTCCAATTTCTCCCCGACTCTTCGATGGACTAATCTCCGTCCTACCTTCGCCATTCTTCGATTAACTTCCCTTTTTTCTTCATCTCCCTTACTTTCCATCATCATAGTTACATAGCTGTTACATTACAGCCTCAGGCTCCGCTGAAATAAGAAAATGCTCTAAATCCAGGCTGTACTTCTGTTTTTACTTCTTTGCTAGGGTTGTCGGCTCTTCGCCTTCTTGTCTCCCCCGTATCCAAGGCCGTTCGATGTCTCGATTGCATTATTTGTAATGATATTGCTACGGATTTATCGAATCGAACAAACCAGGCACTTCTGTGCCCCGTTTCCACTACGCCAGTTAGCCCTGACGCTGGTTACACTTGGTAATGGAAACGCCAGTAAGAGACATTTTAGTTGAATTTCTAGCCACGGTTGGCTCGTTAGTCGCTAAAGTGGGTCAGAAATAGCAATGGAAGCGCTAGATTAGCATACACCAACCAGTGACCAACGAACTTAACACTTGCTCTGGCCAGATAGTCTACTACAGACGTTACGAATGGAAAGTAACACTATGAGCCCCAAGTAGGTCATTCCATGCGTGAGTCATTACTTCACTCCTAGAACGCCAGCCGGTTACCCAGCATTCTCTGACCTCTGAGGCGAAGAGCGCAGTGGAAACGGGACATACACACGGCTCAACACACCATCCTTGATTCTTTCATCATTGGTGTTCCCACTTTTCCGGGAGCAAAATACTTCCACTCGGCCCACGCCGTTGTAGCAAAGGCCCAATGTTTATGTTGTCCCCTAAATAACTTCCGCGAACCATCATTTCTGCCTTCACCGCTTTCATCTTCTGGTCGCACATTTTCGCATTTTTCCTCTTGCAGTGCACCATTTTCTTCCCACTAGCTTCCTACTTCTCAGCCAAAAATACTACGTTATTGGTATTCGGACCGCAAAAAGTGTTTCACTTTCATTTTTGACTACCTCATCGCAAACATCCTGTAACATATGCCCAATAAAGCCTGAGGACAAAAATAAAGATAAAATTGTTCGCGACTTTTGTCAATAATTACGACTCGTAAGATATTTTACGGAAAATTAAAAAAAAAACTATGCATGGATGGATGCTTCCTAATGCTTTCTTGAGACGAATTGCTTCCTTTATTTCCCTGTGCCTCGGAATCAACGAAATAAAAACTCTCCCCGTAAATGCAGAAGTGATCAAAAAGGCAGAAAGTCACGAGGAAGTAAATTTCATGCCCAGAAAACTTTCAAAGCATTTTTCACAGGATTTCTTAAACAAATTATATATATATATATATATATATATATATATATATATATATATATATATATATATATATATATATATATATATATAAATCCCGCTATCATTTTGGCACCCGTTAATGAGCAAGTTGCATTTGATCTGGCGTCCGAGTGTAATTTGGCTGCCGTATACCGGACGCCGGATTACAAACGTGTAAAAATCACTGGAATCGACTATTTACATCATGTAGACCCCATTTCCGAAAATTAGTATGGACGCCAATTTGTTGGCAGTATGTACAAATTTCGTATATTGTTAGTTCAGCATAATTCCGGGCCGAGTGGCGCTGACTGCGGCGTATAACTTGGTCGCGGTTATCTCCGTTCATTCTGCGCAGCAAGTGGCGTCCTCGGTTTGGCAACATCGCTCTACCTCGCGGCTTTCTGCAATTCTCTCACCCAAGGCTCTTTTGAGGTTTGATGCCTCGGTGGAGTGCGTGGTAGCGCAGTTATCGTCGTCCGGCGCTACCGCTGCAGTTTTTACTTGGTCCAAAGCCAATTAAGTGGATTTGCGCAACGGTAATTTCAATAACAAAATTATTGTTATCATGGGACCGCAACAGGTTGGCGCAAGAATAACTCTTTCAGGTGATTAAGTAGAAAAATAATGGATTGTGTATCTGGAAAGCCACCTTTTTTATATTAATACTTGGTGCGGAAATTCAAGAATAGTGCTAGAATACGACTAATTCTTTCTTAAAACTACCTCTACCTTCGACAAAAAGTATAATACAGTACCTTTTCTCTCAAATTTGTACTTGTAACCACTCGCAGATTTTCTTGACTAGTTAAAGGCGAATACTTCGTTTTGAGTTAACAATTAATGCAATGAACGATGGCAGTCTTTCTAAGATGAAAGAAACATTTAGTTTTTATACGTTCACTGGTATCAGGCTCAACTATGTGGAAGTTGATATTCACAAATGAAAAAACGACTTCGTTTCCTTCCACTGATTTATTTTTTTGGTACGACATGTTTCGACACATAGAGGTCATTTTCAAGTACAAAAAATTTTAAAATTCAAGCAAATATATACCTGGAAGGGTCTTGGGGGAGATTGGAGAGGGGTGGAAGAATGGGTGCTAGGAGGGGGGGGGGGAGGGGAACCCGGAGAGAGGTGAGGGGTGGCGGTTATGGTGAGAATTAGGGAAAACCCTTAGGAGGACCGTGTTGGTGAGAAAGGTGGGGGCGGGGGATGGAAGGTAGAGGGAGGGTAGAGGGAAACATTTAACATTTGTAAACATTTAGTTTTTATCAGTATTTCAAACGATATGGAAAGAATGGGTGCGGAAACTTTTTATCAGCGAATGGATTATTATTTCAACATTTGCTGCTCGTTAATATATGATTGTTCCGTATATACTTCTATTTTCCCATTAGGGAAGAGAGAAACACTTTGAAAAACCGAATTTGAAAATAATTGCATGTGCTAACCCTAGCGAAAATGAGAGCGTTTTCTGAGCGTTTAGGAACGAACCACGGAGGTGTTCATAAATTGCGGAGAACACCATCCCAGTGTGTTCTCGAGCGTAAATGTGAATGCCTTGGAGTGATCTCAAACACACTACAGAGCGTTTAGCTACGTTCTCGAGTGTTCGTAAACGCCCTGTGGGTCACAATCTTCAGCGTTTCAGAGCGTTTACGTTCATTTCAGAAAATCCTGTCTGGGGTGATGAGAGCGTTCATCAACATAATGTAATATGAATGTTAGGCACTCATCTTGGAATTTGGGTATTTGTCATAATAAAATTATTTATATAAATAAACTTTGTGCCCTTAAAGACCTTTGAAGTTATTATTTTATTACTTCGCATAACGGTAATCATATACATCGAATAAATTCTTACTGGCTAGGGGGTTCGAACTGAAGACCTTTCACGCAGGAGACTTACATTCTACCACTACTCTATTTCATATCTGGATTGACTAAGTGTATTTATGCTTTATAAAGAGTGTAGTCGCTTCGTTAGATATGGCTCTGCTCTTAATACGCGATTTCAACATAGCTGACGTTTATGACCTAAGGCTGATGATTTATAAGCTCATATCTGACGTCAGGGATGCATATACGGCTTTTCTTTATAACACATTATTATTGGCTTTCTAATATACATTATTTCGAAGTAGAATTGAGAAAGAAATGAGATTGACCCAATTTTCATGCCGCGTTAGGCCACACTATGGATGCTATTATTAATTTATTATCAATATTGAATTCGCCAGGGAAATTGTTAGAAAATTTTGTTTAGAAACATTTTCCAGAAAAATTTTTTCTGTTCTCGTCAACGTCAATTCCGCATGGTATCTCATGGGGTGAAATGAGGGGGTGAAAGACGAATATTTAAATATCCTCCAGTCGACCGCTAGATCTGCTGTCACCCAATTCACATTGAAAAGGGCTGTTAACCAAAATTTACATTCATGATAATATAATCTATCGAATTCATAAATTTTCAAAGCTCTTCCTTGCGAGTCCAAATATCCTGTTTTATAATTTGAATATAAATGGATCGCCTTGCACTTATCGCCTCACTGCAGAAATAAAAAAAACAATTAAAATATGCTCAAATTGGCAACATAAATCAAGCTTCTAAGGGACGAATTGGGGCCTCCCGTATCTAGTCCTCTTGGTGTGAATCTCGAGCCATTTGTATCGAAAAAAGCCACGAAAAAGTAATGCAATAGACGTGGGACACGAAATTTAAACGTTTCCCTGACGAAGGTCACTAAAAAATATATAAATGAAGCGAGGAAGGGTAAACTGACCGCACGCTCTCATGGTAAAATAATGCGCGGCTTTATAAGTGGAGTGAGATCTCACTTCATTTAATACGAGAACTGCCTCCATGAGTAATGCGATAGCCATGAAACCCGATATGGAGACACTTCCCTGGCAATATAAATCAAGCTTCTACGGAACGAACTGGGGCCTCCCGTATGTACTCCTCTTGGTGTGAATCACGAGTCATTTGTATCGAAAACAGGCACGAAAAAGTAATGCGATACACGTGGGAATACGAAATTTGAACTTTTCCCTGGCTAAGGTTACTTTAAGAAAATGTGGCATTGAAGGGTAAACTGACCCTTCGCTCTCATGGTAAAATAATCCGCGTCTCTATAAGTGGAGTGAGATTTCATTTCATTTTATGACAGAACTCCACGAGGACTCCATGAGTAATGCGATAGCAGCGGTAACCCGATATGGAGACGTCCTGATATGGAGACACATCCAATTTCAAAGGCATTGCCCTCGACGAAATATACATTAATTAATATGATGAGATCCCTATTGAAGATGATGGAGGTGAAAAAGATGATGATGATGATAGGAATATGAGCGATGTAATCGATGATTCATTCTCAAGTTTCGAGCTAGAAAAAGGGAATGAAACCAGATCACCTAATGTTTCCCCTTGTACTTCGAAAAAAACTTAAAGGATACTCGTCCCATGGAGAGACGAGCAAAAACATATTGTGGCATCATGTTTTAAGAAACACATACAAAACAAAATACCCCCGAAGAAGAGAACTTGGTTAAAAATTAAAGTTTTTATACAAAACATTTATAAAAAGATGGATTAGTTAAGCACAATGATATTGTAAAAGTAAATTTCAAAGGCAAAATAGCCTAAGCAGAGTTTTGCAATACTAGTTTAACCCAAAGTGAGTTTTTGTATTACTCAATTTTTTTTAATATATCAGTACATTTTTTTAAATCAAATTTTGCTGTTTCTTTGCTGCCTCATAAAAAATTGTACCACTGATTTTGATCCACAAAGACCAGTTATTTAATTTGTAAATTTCATTGATCTTGAGAATTTTATTGTCTTTAATTCTAAATCAAAGGGTGTTTGCTTTTTCCTCAAAGTGGCATATTTAGTTGATAATCCAATATAATATTGCAGTAGTGATGAAATAAATTGCATAACCCCTTCAATGCCAATGTATTTATTTTGAATATTGACAAAAGTTTTCCTCTCTGCAGAAGTGAAACCCGAATTAATTGATACTGCTTTCCAATGTTTATCCTCATAGAAAGGTGACTTTAATTGATGGTATTAAAACCTTTGGCTCAATTATATGTACAATTTATCCTAATCTTACTTCAGCCAATTAGGTTTGAAAACTGCGTTACTCTTCACTATCCATAAGTTCAGGCATCGGTAGCTACTGAATCCGCGAACAATTTTCCAGCTAAAGATACACCATCAACTGAGATTTTAAGGAAAAGGATGTTGGTAAAGAACCAAATAATGGGGGTAAAGTAAGTGGTTTTTAAACTTTTTTCTAACGGAAATCTGACAATGTACTCAAAGATACCAACTAAAAACCGCCTTCACCGCGAAAATAATTATCGTTTATCAATTTTTTTCTTTTGTGCGGAATTGAATCTTCTTTATTAAAGCCTCGGCAGTAGTTTTCCATTGTTAAAGTTTACCAGAGCCTATCTATATTACCTAACACTTATGCCATTATGAAATCTTTCCCCCGGATTATCTCCTCCCGCCCCACGATTTTGTGGAAATGCGTCTGTAAGGTAATGCAGGAAGTGAGATTTTTAACGAGATTTGGCACCCTATTGCATTTTAAGTGGCAGTAGGGCAACAAATAAAAGTTGTTCCTCACCTCTCTTAAGCTTTTCTGCTTTCAGCATCCCATTGTTTATTATATTTTGAAATTCAGGGCCTAGGGTTATCTTCCTGTTTTCAGGTCCAGTAAAAATGCATTCTTTTAGACGTAGCTCTTCACTATATGCTGTGAAAATATTTCCACTTAGTACTAGCAACCACTTTCATATTTTCTCAGCGTTTTATCAAAATTCTTAATCAGTCATTACTTGATAAGCAAAGGAGGGAGAAGCATTTCTTTCGGACCAACTAAAGGATAGTAGAGTAAATTGTAATTTCCTAGGTTATAAATTCTTCTTTAAGCCACAGTTTTTCAAGGAAGAGATATTTCCCGTCTTTGCTGTCCCATAAACATTAGAATAGTTATATTTTTTGTGGAGTCATGGAAGTTGTGAAAAGTGAAGTTAAATTTTGAGCCCCCACCGTAATTATACAAGTTCTGATTCGCGGCCCACGTCATCGCGTTGTCATCACGATAAACACGTTGTGTCCTTGGCTTTATAAAAAGCAAGGGTTTTGGCATTCTTCTTCTTAAATGAAGTTTAACTTACTCTTTTATTGCATTTTATAAGGAAAAAGAATATAATTTAGCATTCTATTGACTCATGTATTTCATGGTAACATTTTAATGTGTTTTAGTGATAGAAGTAATGCCAGCAAATATAAAATCCCTTTCTAACTTACGAAGATTAATTGACCCCTTTTTCAGCCGCTTGTGTTTCATTTTTTTATTATATTTCACGTAAATTATTGTATTTTAATTAAATTGAACAACTATTCTAAACTTGAAACGCGAAACTACTGGGATAATGATAAAAACAGTTTGAGAGTCATTCACGGATATCGCGTGTCCACACATAATGAAATAAAACGGCGAATTTGGTGGAATGTGACATGATGGAAACTTATTGATTTACAAATCCTTATTAGAATACCAAGTGCATTGTGAGAGAAATATTTGTATGCATGTTGCTTTAACCGTGTCGGCTAGTTTTATTGGAAGAATCTTCGTGTAGTATTGGGAAAATCTTCGATCTTTTCCCTGCAAATCGATTTCGTGACACAGTGCTGCGTGATAGGCCACCGCGGACTTACCTAGTTGACTTCGCCAGTTCCAGTTACCTAGTTGACTTCCAAATTCCTCTCTCGCTTTCCTCTAGGCGTGTTTATCGCATACCGATACAAAACTGAAATACATGAATGAGGAGCAAAAAAGATATTGATTTCAATAAAACTTGGCTAAGTATGCTCCTAGTGATACAATGTTTACCCCTATGCTGATTATAATCGTTGTTTGGCAGTTGTAGTACATTTAGTCAATAGTGGTAAATAGTTAAGTGCAACACGTTCACCCATTTTATGCAATAACAGCTATAAACTGCAAAAATGACAAGCGAGAGCGAAGTTTCCATGATAGATAAATTTGGCAACAGCGCAGGAAGGCAAAATGATATCGCAGTGGTAGTAAATATACAAAATGGATTCCAAATTGATGATCAAATGTAAAAAATATACTCTGGACGCCATAATGATTGGTTATGAAAAGATGCCAAAATGTTACCTGTCTCTACGGATTCAAGGTGCACGTATATCTCCTGTAAAAAAATAGTTGTCGAAAAACAAAATAGTACACAAGGGCGGAAATCACTCGGTTGTTCTACATACGCGATAAAATAGAAATATATATAAATATTTCTGGTGGATGCCAAAATATTGCAGAGTGTAAGGAAGGCAAAATGATAGCGGGATGTATATATATATATATATATATATATATATATATATATATATATCTATCTATATATATCTATATATATATATATATATATATATATATATATATATATATATATATATATATATATATATATATAATTTTGATTTTGTTTTCACTCCGGTAGACCAGAGCCACTCTACGGCGCAAGAGTTGATCACGAAAACCTCATCCCTATTTCACAATTATCATAAACCATACCCACGAAAGACGACCAAGGTCATCGAAACCCCCCAACCGTTTTTCAATTCGCGTATCTCGGAATCTGTCCACCAATGAACAAACCCCGAGAAATTCACTGAACACCGACTCTTCTGCAGGATGTTTCTCCGGTAAAAAGGAGACTTGATATTCCGAATAATTTTACAGCGCGATCCTAAAATAACTCTACCTTTGGCTGAGCATATCGTCGGCCTCATTATCACCGTGCATTATCATACCTCAAATTTCCCACTTCCTACACGAGAAACAAAAAAACCGACTATATTTCACGTGAAAGGAGGTTCTATTACCACTTCTATTATAAAAAATAGAACCTTTCTATTACTTTCATGGAAGGTTTAATGGAACTGATCAGTGGCACTAAACCAATGCTATTAGTATAAAAACCCAAAATTGAATCTATTCATTTTATCTATTTTTATGTTACGAGTGTGCTGATTTGTGAATCAGGCCGACGATATGAAACTCAGGAAGGCAAAATAGGAAATTCCATGGTTGCCAGTGAAAAATCTATTCGGCCGAGTTACCAGCGAGTAAGCTCTGCAACTCATATTTCATTTTCCGAGATTCTCTCGGAGTTCGGCAACCTGTTGCCAGCTTCTCGCCGAATAACTCGATGTATCTGAAGGCACATGGTGTGCGAACCAACGTGAAACGCTTAGAAACCCGCATCACATTTATAGGGGTTCCACGCCTTGAAGGCATTCCATGCAACAAGCAGACTCAGCGGAGAAAGAAGCCCTCCACGAAGAAGTTGACACCAATCTTGTGCCTGACCAAGTCGAAAAAGGTACGTTAAGGCACACTGCGCTAAAAAAAAGGGCTGAAAGTCATGAATGGAAACGAAAGATGAAGCCCGTGTCACACGATTCTTGATCAAGCAAAAGTTCGAGGATACCTGCTCGCATGACAGCTTTCCAGTATCGTGAGACATGCTGAGTCGCTATATCATACTGGTTGAGATACTCGTTTTAACAATTAAAGCGATACTTGTTTGCGGCCAGCTCCCAGTAGGGCCAAGTAGCCTTCGATCAATCACGTCAGCCTTTACGTAAGCACGATTTTATTCTTACATAGAAAAGTTTCCGAGGAAACTTCCTTAAAAAAAGAATCAGTGGAACGGTGCGATTTTAGTTCTCATTATAGCCATTAAATCACGACAAGGCAAATAAAATGTATATTTTATTTGCCTTGTCGTGAATTTATTTATAAAATATAAAAAAATAAAAAAAGGAAAAAAATAAAAAAGACAAGGCAAGGAAAATAAGTGATAAGTGATAAAAGTCAAGAAACATAAAGAGTGCTTCTTTTGCAAAATAAGGTACATGATATTTTCATTGACAGCTGTCTCCCGTAGATATTCTTCTTACATCGTAATAAAAAACCCACACACCTTCGGAGGATGTAGGCTCAATAAAAATTAAGATTTGACAACGAGACTGATTTCTTGGTACGTGGTTTTTTTTGGAAAACGGCAATATCCAATATGTACAATCCCAAAGAAGTTTAATAAATGCGAATTTAGAGGAATATCCGGAAAGTGAAAATAGAAGTCTGATATAGTGACAATGAAAGTTATTTTTGAATTTAATATGATTAATTTTCATGTATAGCTGAGAAAACATACAAATTACACGCTGTTAGTTTTTTTACGACATCTAAGTGTTCGAAATGCCTCATTTTGTAAATAATGTCTCTCTGGAGTGCATACATGTACCATTTTCCATGTAAAAGGAGTGGTATTTTTTGGCTAATATCTCCAAAAGTAACGCGGTAAGGGATTGAATTTTTTGTGTCATTAGAAGGGTGAGATATATTTCTAAAAAAATGAGACCAAATTCATTGATTTTCAAATAAATTGATATTTCGCTGAACCTACCTTAATGTCCGTTGTACTTATTCCGTCCCACGTGATGGTACTTCCGAGAAAGGTGAAGGAATCCACTTTCTCTAATTTCTCTCCTCTCGTTACGACTTCTACATTACAGCTTCTCTCTTCCGCATACTAGGATTTTAGTTTTCGTCTTACATATTTTCGCGTTGTATTATCGGAGGACTTGGTCCAATGCGTTTGGTGATCTTTGAAGGTAATCAAGATTTTCAGCTATGACTGCGATATTATCGGCGAAGCGGATTCTTTCCTTCTTCTACGTCTATCTTAATTCCGCTCATTCCAATATCTAGTGGTTCTCTTATGGCCTCCTCCAAGTACAATTTGAACAGAACTGGAGAGAGGTTGCATCCTAATTATTATCTAAATCTTTTGTTAATTTTAGCATCAATTAGCCTTCCATCTTAAATTAGCTGTTACATCACACTGTTACAGCTGTTACAACCAGCACCCTTCCCTACCTCACAATTATTTTACACTTGTCAGGCCTCATTTAGAATATGCCGCTAGTATATGGGATCAGTACGAGGAAGGTATGATAAAAGAATTAGAGCGTGTGCAAAGGAGATCCGCTAGGTTTGTTAAAGGCCGTTGTGATGATTGTATAAGTGTTACCAGTTTAATAGAAGAACTAGGATGGGAATTACTATCAGAACGCAGGTTAAAATTTAGGTTAAACCTTTTAAGTAATTCGAAACCGATTTGTTCACAGGTGACGTTAGATATATATTAAGAACCCCTGCGTATTATGCTAGGTTTGATCAGATTAACAAGATTAGACAGATAGATTGTCGTACCGATAGATTTAAAATGTCATTTTTCCCGCGTACTATAAGAGAGAACAATAGGCAGCGTAACAAAGGGATAGGTAGGTGAAATATAGTTAGAGTAGTCTGTAGTGCATGATGCATGCAATCACAACCAATAATCCCTCTCTTATTATGTAGATACTAACCATCTAGCTGCATGTGACCCTGTTATCTAGCATGTCTCCATTAAATATCCTAGTTGCATGTCAATAGTGCATGTTTGGCGATCTTAACCCCCTGCCACACACCCTCGTGGTGGCTCGCAGGGTATTACGTAGACATAGACGTAGCTTTATGAAGACTTGCTTCCTGCTTAGGAGGTAGATTATTCTTCTGTCGTTGTAATCCATTCCGAGTTTCTCCATTAGCCCAAACACCTTGTTCCACTCAACATTGTCGAATGCTTTCTCCAGGTTCACGAATGCGACATACAATGGCTTTTTCAAATGCATTGTTTTCGCCGTCATTACTCTCAGGCAGAGCATGGCCTCCCTGGTACCTCTCTTCTTCCTAAATCCTAATTGGTTTTCCAAGGGTTGTCTTCAATTTCCCTTTCCATCCTTCGACTTATTATTCGCGGGAGTAATTTTTACTCATGTGGCACTAGACTCATGGTTCGGCGCTTCCCACATCTCTCAGGTCCAGGTAATACATAGGTACGGTTGTCATTTAAGTGGTCACGCTACAGTTTGATGACGTAATACCCTCTCCATATACCTTAATGCCTATAACCATTGATAAGCCTAATTAAATATGCCCCGAAGTGTCAAGAACCGATCTACATTGAACTATAAGTTACGTCCAGCTCTTGGAAGCTGTGTGAACGCTGAGTGTGGAAATTTCGACTGAGGTACACAAAATAAATCGGGATGCTTCGGCGCAAGCGGGAGAAGCGGGATTGAAAAGTCTCTTCCAGGGATAACTAAATGCATCAAACATGCCATCACTTCCTCTGGGACATATCCCAAGAAGTTCCATTTCATTAACCTTTCAAGGCATCATGCCAGTTCCCATCATTTTAACAAGCCCAAACCATCTCTGCAGTGATGCTTGTATCCTTTCCGGCAGCATGGTTTAAGTACAACCCTCGACGCAGGTACACATGGAAGAAGCCGGGAGACACAGATAGGTTTCAGATGGATAATATCATGGCGAGACATTGGTTCAGGAATAGTGCTAAAAACTCGCAAACCTTTTCAGGGGCTGATGCGGAAACAGATCCCAAATTGTTACGGATGAAAGGACACGTTAAAATCAAGATGATAAGAAGACGCAGGAGGGTGCGAAAGTGGGACACAGAGGCATTGACTGGGGCAATGAAGGAGAAGTATCGCGAGCAGGTTGATAAAATCATGGATAAAGATCTGGGCGTGACACCAGCGGAGGATGAATGAGGAAGTTTGGGGAAAGGCACTGCAGAGGCGGCGAATGCAATGGCAGGCGTAGGGAGTACAGCTAAAATTAGAAAACCGCGGTCACGGAGGGATTGACAATGAAGATGCAAAAGAGATGGAAATGGAAGAGCGTGAACTCAGAGCTCGGAATGAGGAAATGCAGGGAATTCAACAACGGGCTGCGAAGAGAAACAGGGAAAGCAAGAGAAGCATGGTGGAGAGAACAAATCGAATCCTTGAAATGTTTAAAAAAGAGGAAAGATCAGACGCAATTTATACGAAAGTAAAGTAATTGACGGGCGGTGGTAAAGGAAGGTAATTGCAACGATAACAGACGAGACAGGAAAATTGATAGGAAGACCCAAAAGATAATCAAAGGTGGAGGGAATGTGCTGAAGAGCTCTATGGTAAGGAAACAAGGCCCAGACGGAGGGTTTACAGAAAGGTACAGAGATGAGACCAGGTACCTTCCATTACTACATCGAAAGAGCAATGCGAGAAAGGATGAGGCGGCGAGAATACATAACATACGGCAAAGATTCTAAAGAGTATGAGGAAGAACGGAAGCGGTAAACTTTTTGCGCTTATTCGCAACATTTATGAGGAAGGAGTGTGGCCGGAGGACGAAAACAGCACTCATACCGATACCAAAAACTTGCGAGGACTATAAGACAACAAGCTAAATTTCCCACGCGGCCAAATTTATCCTCACAATTATACATAGAAGGCTGAAGAGCAAGGCTAACGAATACTTGGGTGACGACCATTTAGGATTCAGGAGAGGAACGGGAACGTGGGACGCATTCCTACATCTACATAATACCCTGCGAGCCGCCGCATGGGCGAGAGACAGGGAGTGTTAGGTCACCAGCCGTGTAAAGATTATGTTTTTGGGAGAAGAAATGGTGACATGTATTATAGGAGTGTATTTAGTGGAGCTCAGTTTTTATTGTGGTCGCTCATTGTGCGCGGAAAGAACGAGTGTTTGTACCTATCTGTTCGGAAGTGTATCTCTCTTATTTTATCGCACCTTTCAGACCTAGAGATGTAGTGAGGAGTCATGATAATATTCTCTGGGTCGCTCTGAAAAATATCAGTTCTGAATTTCTATGGCAACTTAAGCCTTGCGTGCTGCCTCTGAATCTCTAGGGGCTCCCACCTTGCTCCCTCTAAAAGTTGTGAGACACTATATGTACGCTCGGAGCAGTTTTTAACGAAGCGCGCAGCTTTCCTTTGTATTTTATTAATTTTTTTGGCTAAATATTTATGATCAGAGTTCCAAATTCTCGCGGCGTATTCGAGGTGTGGCCTAACCAGAGAGAACTAGCATATCTCGGGGATCGGGTTGGTGTGGTGGCTAAAGTATTGGCTAACCATTAGGACGGCCCAGGTTCAAATCCCTGCAGAGGATGACGTTTTCAGAGGAAACCCGATCTCTATTTAAGTGTCTTGAGGAGGGCGCTTACGTGCAGTACTCCGTCTATCGGATGAGACGTTAAGCCGTGGTCCCCTTGGCGCCTTTCCTTAAGAGCAGGCTAATGCCGACGCCGGGTTTCTATCCACCCTCCCTCCCTTACCTCTCCCCTATGGCGCAAATGACCTTAGCTGTCGGTCGCCTCCCCCAATATCCAATCCAGTGGCAACTCTATTTGACCTTTTCATCCGAGGACCCTCCTATTAAACGTTTAACAAAGCCTAGTTTCTTGAATGCAATGAAGGCATTAGGAGTAATGAGAACACTGGTAGGAAGAAACCTAGAATATGGGCAGGATGTTTTTGTTTACTTCGTGGATTTTGAAAAGGCGTTTGATATGGTGGACTGGGTGATATTAATGCTGAGTAAATTAGAGGTCGAGTGGAGGGACAGACGTCTCATCCGGAATCTTTATATTAACCAGCAGGCTCAGGTTAGGGTAGCCGATGGAGACTCGGGATGGGTCGTGGCACGACGGGGAGTGCCACAGGGACGCCCACTATCGCCATTGCTTTTTAACGTGTATTCATAGGAAATGGTTAGGGAAGCATGAGGAGAGATGGAGTTAGGAATTGATGCAGAAGGGGATCTAATGAAATCGGTGAGATTTTCATATGAACAAGAATTGTTGTGTCAATCAGCCAAGGGGTTACAATCAACGATGAACGCGTTAGAGGTTCAGTGCGAGAAATATAGGATAAAGATAAACCATGACAAGGCGAAAGCTTAGAGATTCTCAAGGAGTAAGAAAGCGGGGCTGAATGTCTTGGAGGGCACTTATTATAATAATAGGGCAAGTCGAGCAGTTACGTGTCTGGGTAGTAAATTGGAGGAGAAGGGAACCTAGGAATAAGACGCAGAATTTCCCTAGCCAAGGAAATATTTTCAAAAAGGAGGGAATTAATGAGGGGGGTTTGAGGAGAGGAGTAAGGAAAATTCTAGTGAAAAGTCTGACACGGTGCGTGGCGTTGAATGGATCGGAGGGAAGCATTTTCTCGCAAACCGAACTCAAAAATCACACGGTGTTCAATGGGAGAATAGTAAGAACACGTGGGAAATAGTATTTATCGATCAATTTGGTCAAGGCCATTTTCATAGAAAAGTTTATTTTACGAAAAGTTCTGGAAAATCGATAAAAATAAAACAAATGCATCTTACCGCCTTAATGTTTGAGTTAATACCTAATTACTGCGAAAATTGAAGTCTAAATGTGGTAATTCCATAGAAATGGCCCTGCACTCAGCGTCCATGGCTCTGCAAAAGTGGTCATTAAAAATACATGCGTGGATTAATAGTCATTTATGTACCTAAATTTTGGTTTTCAATAGCTAACGCATTCCATCAGCGAAAGCATGATTTTTAGAACCATTACAAAAAAGTTGGAATATAGTTTTTGTTTGGACTTACTCGGTCGCAGTAGAACCTCCTTAATATGGGACATTGACCCAATTGATATACAATTATAGGGCTAATGATATGGTGACGGTACCAATTTGCTATGGTGATTACAAAAATTTAAAATGTGACAGCAAAAATGTTACATTCACTAAAGAAATGATTCTATTGTAATGCTTTCTGAGGATAAGGTTCACGCGCGGGTCCATGCATATTTATTAATGGTATGTCATAAGTGTGTCAAGAACTTAAGGACGCTTATTGTTAGTTACTAAAGCTCACACTTACTGTCAGCAATTAAAGGTTGCGACCTACCTAATACAATACATACCTAAGTAGTATATACCTAAGAGGTACCTAATAGGGGCTCATAACTTAATTCATTTCGACTATCGCAGGCTGTATGATCCATTTATCCAAAAATTAGAATTAAAACTTATTTTTGGTTCTCCCATGCTGGTCACGAGTTGCTTTATCCAACAGTAAAAGATCAAGACGATAGTCAACATTGTAAAAAATTGAAGACAACATATCTAAAAATGTTAAAAATTGAATAATAGTTTTTAAGTTCACCTTCATCTTAGTCGTTTTGATATCCTTGATTATACTGCTCTATACACATCCCCGCAATCACGATTTTCGTGAGTAGGTGCACATGAACGCAGTCGAGCTACGGAGATGATGTATTTGTCAGGAACCGACAAAATCAATCGAACTTACACGGGGACAAGGTTACACTCTATCAATTCGCTTAATACAGATGCGTGATGGGAAATAACTCACAATCAATACGTAGCGTTTAGTACCCGAGGGTATAAACAACCGATGGTATAACGGTTCCCAACTTGGTCATTTCATACGGGGTGATACACTCGCAGCATTTTTCTTCGAAGCGTGAGGGTCCGCAAAAGATTAGCAGATGTTTCTTCAGCTATATGTAATCATCTCCCACCAAAACCTATCTCATCCGATAAACCCACTCACATAATAATCAGAAGGCAAAATGACATTCTTCAGTCCAGTCTTTGAACATGATTCAAAGGACTGGTCTTTAAATACGACAACGAGAAAATGGGTTCCATCGCCATGCGGTATTCAAATTTAGCGGTATTGTAACCAATGCCATCTCTTCACTGATAATACGTACTCGGTGCCCGAGCAACAAACAGCGCCCACACGCGTGGAGACTCTTAATACCACATCGACTTGACAGGTTTATAACACGCTGTTTCACGCCCTCGTTCCTTAAGTAGGATCCGACATCGTTTATCGGAAGCTACGAAATATACCACGGACATTTACCGTGGTAAAATTTGCGCGATTCATCAGTGGTATATTTATAGGAAAAGCAGGAACCAACAAATTCAACCCAACTTAAATACGACCAACGTTTAACTTTGATTATTTGAACATCACTTCTTTCCAATTAGCCACCCTTAAGTCATCTAGAAGAAGTCTCGGCGAAATTGACACTTAAGTATTACATAATAACTTAATTCACCTAGCAAAACCGCTGAAGTTATTCAAAGAATTTTCAGATCTGGGGGCAAACTAGGTCCGCGGTTCAGTTTTCATTGAATGTATTGAGGTTTGCATAACGTCATAAATTCATCGACGTCCAAAACTATTACATTTAGATTACGTAAAAATTTGAGATCCACAATTATGGATCTCAAATTCTTACAACTTGTCCGCGAGTCGCCCCTGATTCTTCACGCGATAAGTTCCCAAATAAAATTCAAGAGATGCGGTCTTTACAGTTGCTGCAGTCCACGATCAAAGCTCAGACCTCAAGGCACAGGAAATAAGGATTGAGTGGCGAATTATAAAAAACGTCAAATGAACAGAAGCGACCACACCTGGGGTAAATTTGCGATCTGTATACTCGCTTGCGTTTCACTTCAGCCATTAAAAAATGTTGCAACGATAAACTGGAAATCATGAGAGTGAGACAGTTTATGTAACATCATCTTCATTCCCTACTCTTCCAAAAATATTTTGAAATTGTGCCAAATTCGCGCTGAGAAAGGGTTCCTTCATCCACGACCAATGAAAAGCCATGAAATTTGTTGTCAACTTCATTCACAGATATTTCAACCAAGCATGAATATGCTAGCAGTCATCTAGACTCACCAAAAGCATGACCAGCTTCCAGCAATGAAGGAATGTAACAAGGAGTTAGCTGTGTTCCTCCATTTCCACTCTTGACTCTTAGTTTTCTTGGCACATGCGGGAACCACACGACGAAGCAACAGATTGCTGGCAAAAAAAAAAGTTGTACTAATGATGGCCCACAAAAATCCGTAGTTGGTACCCGTAACTTTTTCCACATCCATGGCGGCATAAAGTACGTTAAATGCTCATTTAAGTAAAAGAGTAAACACGCACAAACAAAGAAAACTTTTATCTCCCTCTATCACTTCGCGTACTCCTCGACCTCCGCCAACGCTAGATGGGAGGGGTGTGACATAAATTCTGCGATTCGAGGCAGGCTATTCGATCAAGATTATCATGTACTTCATAAACAACCTCAGAGAGCGTTAGACCACATATTTTCGATTCAATTAATGTAAATGAGACAAAAAAGAAGTTATTATAAAAATACTCTTCTCTGTGATTCAGTGTAATACTTTTAGTTTGTACTTTGACTCTAGCTCCCAACACCTCCACTTCTTCCGCTCTGGCGTAAACACAAAAACGACAACATCCGGTAATTGACTTCAATTTGTATGATTTGTAAACCTTGTCAATTGTTGGGTTGTCCAAATTGTTGTGGGGTTGTCGGCGTAATTGGATTGAGCCGGGCGGTCAGTGATCACGATTATCATACGATGATGATGTAGAAGACATCAGAGTATGAGTAGTAGCACCATCCAAGTCTGTTTTTTCATGGTATTGCGTATTCATGCTAGCGGCAATTTAAACAGATGATAATACGATATTTCTCAAAGTCTGTTCTCTCGCCTTTACCCACAATATAACAATACTAATTTTTCTAGAGGAACAGTAGAGGTTACAGTTTTTGCTTTTCCTGAGAGAAAATGAGTACTTCTAGTAACTTAATCAGAAAACCTAGATCGGTAATTTCCAAGTCCTCCATGAAACGGAAAGAAACTAGTGATGATGATGAACCGAATATAGGTAAGTTGGTTCTTAAGTCTTATATTTACGGTTATTAGTTTAAGTACCTAGATTGAAAGTCTAAAACATTCACGTTCAAAGGAACGACTAGTTCAAAGAGGAACAAAAGGTGTTAACAATGCTAATAAAGTTACTCGCGAATGATAAGATGCATAAACTCGATTTCCCTCCAAAGGCGCACTTACTCATTCAGGTTCGTGCATCATGAGGCCTTAATGTATTCCCACTAGTAGTTTCTACATTTAATTAAAAGCATTCCAAGACATTCATTGCGTTTCAAGACTTGAGGCAAATCGTTGTACGTTTTGTTAATATCATACCTAAGGGCTTTTGTACTATATCTTATGGATAATAATGTGAATAATCAGTAATTCCTGCACCTTGGGTGTGTGTATGAGAGTTGGGAGTATGAACTTGTTCGTTCAGGTCACTTTTGATTCATTTTTTTTTTTTATAGATGCTGGTGAAATATCCCCATTGAAAAAGCATAAGAGGCACAAGCATAAGAAACACAAGAAGAAAAAGTCATTGGATGAAGATGCTGGACCTTCAGAAACAATGTACGCCCATTTAACTTCTTTGCAAATGAATTCTTGAACCCTTGAGCCTAATGAGAGCTTGCATTTTTTTGAACAGTGGGAAGATGTTTGAATCAAGTGACAAGTTTAGAAGTAGAGGTCCACCTCTGGAAATGGTTGATAAAACTCACAATCAGACTCAAAGCACCCCATCTCCGAAAAATACTACTAAGAAGAAAAAAGGAAAAGGGAAGGATAGTGGTACATCGAGTGAGGAAGAAAGATGGCTTGATGCTATTGAGTCAGGGAAACTTGAGGAGGTGAGGTGAATGTGATCTCCATGTATTGGAAGGAGATGTTGGGTTAAATTGTGACCAAATTACTGAAGTTTTAATGTGTGACTTTGTTTTTGAGGTGGATGATGAGCTGAAGAAAATAAAAAATCCCAAATTGATGACAGCACGACAAAGAGCAATGTTTGAAAAGAAAACGGACAAGGAGCCAAGCCCTGGTGGTGAACAACTGCTTGCTCTTCCAACAGGTGCTGCATTCAACTGAACTCATAATAAAGAGCTCAATGACTTTCGGCTATCTATCTAAATCTATTGAGCGATTTTTTGTTAATCTAAGTTTAAGTGTTCTAACCCTTATCATATTCATGTTAGGCTATAAGGAGGTGGTGGTGACAGAAGAAATGCTGAGGCAAAGAGCTGTGAAGCTTCAGAAAAGGAAACAACTGATGGAAGAGAAACGAGAGAAGGACAAGGTTAGTTGAAAATTAGCAGCTTATATGCACATTCTTTGTTGTGGGTTACTTGCGGTAGATGCCTGTGGAAATTCATTGTCTTAAAATTATGAAAAATTACCTCTTTGGATGACTTTAGATCAAAGACTATTCTTTGTTTCTTATCTCATAAAAGTCATTTATCATGAGAATGCACGTTAATTTTTACAGAAAAAGACTATGGACAGGCTACTCCGAAAGCAGGATTCTAAGACATCCAAAGTGGGAAGACCGAAAGCCTTTGGTGTGCGAAAACATATCCCAAGACTTCGCTATCAGATGACATTGACTGGATACTCTGTGTCAGTGCCACAGGGAATGGATTTTCCTCTCAAAGCACTGCAAGTGGAGTGAGTATCCATTGTGCTAAATTTTCCGAAGCGCAGTAAAAACTTTGTCATCCAGATATTTTTGGGAATGAGGACACAATGTCTAAACAAGGAAGCGGAAGGTTAGGAGAGTTTTTTTGAATGGCATAAAATGAAATGTGTACTTCAGATAAAACAAGGTACTTGTATGGTATCCTCTATAATTACATCTTCTATCTTTCAGCTGGTTGACGTTAGTTCTTTGGATGGTAGCACATAACAATTATGGTTTTCATGCTGGGGAAAGATTCAACCAGATATTATGAAACCAGGCCTTAGTAGAATTTCTCTAAATAAGATTTTTCCAGTTATCTTCCATTTGGATAGAACAGCATTTACTGTACTCAAATCTCTGCTTGTGTACTCCTATCCCAAGGGCAAAGGAGTAGTAGATAGGAGTTAGGCCACTATTTGACTACTTTTGAATTTAAATAAAAAGGCCAATGTTGTCATTTCCATCCATAAATGGTGATTAACCTTTTTTTAGCCAGATTTTAATCCCATTTGTAGGGCCAAGCTGCCAGATTAAAATTTGGTTATTTAACAATTTTGTTCAAACAAAAATAATCTTATTCCTCAAGCATAGCAGAAACAGAAGTATACCCTTTAACTTTGTCATAAAGCTTAAAAATTGCATTATATATTAAGTTACACTTGCGATGTGCCAATATAACATTTGTTAACCTTCATACATCCATGCCTGGAATTTTGTTTAAGTATATGATGCTATTTTGTATCCCACCACAGTACTTCCCTGCAGTTTGTCAGAGCCATGTGATATCCCTCAAAACAAGTATCTACCCAGAGGCCTACATTGCATGCTTTGCTCTTGACATTCATACATGAATACTTTTCTTACATTCGTACTTGATTACTTGATGAGAAATCACGGCACTAGACTCTGTTTGCCTTCACAAGTCAATGCTTTGTTATCTTTGTTTGTAAATGTTTCATTTGTGTCCTTCCTGCCGAAGGTCTTCCACATGGAATAGATTGAAAAGGAAGACCTCTGGCTCCTTTGATAAGATGTAAAACTTGCGCCAGATGGAATTGTCAATGGCTGGAATGTGTGCCTCTTGAAGTCAGCAGTATCCAAATATTTATGATGGATCTAACTGATGGAAGAAAAGCCTCTCTTCTTTTATCATACGGTGACCAATAGTGTAACTATTTGCCATTCAGTCTGCTTTTTCCACCTACTCATGTGACAGTTATAGCCTTCCACAATGCTGGGCTTCGAAGCATTTCCATGTCGTAAAAATTTCCTTCTGTTGGTTTGTGAATGTTGGTAGGCATGTTGACTTCACATTTGTGCTTTCAAACCACTGCAGTCAAGTTACCCCTATCTATAGTTCATTCAACCCCTCATTTCAATTCCAATCTTTTTCGAAATAATTGTAGGTCTTGTGATATACCTTTTAGGTCCTCTCTCACAGGGTCACAGCAATGAATTTTCTTTGCTTTCCGGTCATCAAAAAGAACAGGAGAAATGGAGAAATTGTCCATGTGTAGCATATGACCAACTTCTTTCATTCTCCTAGTCAGTTCTCAAACAGTTTAATGTGTCACAGTCATGTCTTTTATTGTGCATAGTGTGTCTTTACCAAAGTAAATCTTCTAATCATAAGTGTGGCCGTTGCAGTCACAAAGTTTATAAGTTTTAATTCCAAAGTGTTTTTGTTTTTTTGGTGATGTACCATCTAAAAATTACCCTTCCTTTATGCAGAACAATAACTTCATCTACTGCTAAGTACTTAAATGGATTATGATATTTAGCATAGTTATTATTGATTATTTCAAATAGAGTTCTAATCTTCTATTATCTGTCATGATTCATATAATTTTTTTCTGGCCCAATACTTTCATTTGTGAAGTGAATGAATTGAAGAATATGAGGAAAATGGTCCTGTCTCATTGGTGCACCATGGAAACAGGTGTGAAATTATTCCATGGTTAACCTGCAGTCCCTGAGTGTTTTTCTTATGTCATGTCCCAATTGTGAGATAGGTCCTAGAAATCAGATCAAGGGCCTTCCCCATGGTGTGGGGAAAGCTGAGGTATATCACCAACATATTATCAATCTCTGCTTCAGCTGCACTCAAGTAATGAAGCCCATAATCCTTCTCAGAATGCCATGACAGCAGTGGCACGCATTTGGCCCATTTGGCAAACAGTCCCTACAAGAGGCTGGCTGTCTGGCAGGTGAAGATTAAGCCTAGGATCATGGGTGGTATATTGTCATTTAATCATACCCAAAATTTCAGTTTCAAGGTTTTTTTTAGAGAACTCAAGAAATCCCAAATAAGGACACCATTTACTATTTCCAACCAGGTTTTATTTCTTATACTTCTGGTATTGTTATATTATTGCCCTGATTAAGTTACAAAGAAAAACTTGATGGATACCTTTTAAGCTGAATGCAACCAGAGTGGATTTAAAATGTGATAAAATCTGGAAAAAAAAGAGCTGATACATCAATCAGAGGACGTTATTATTGACTCTGATCATTTTTATTGAAATCTCTTGCATTTTCTTATTTCTTACGTGCATCCTTCTCTGAAATCACTTTCTTACACTATTTATTTATTTACTGTCTTTTTCACATGAGTCACAATAATTCTCCATTGAAGGACCCTTCATTGTATAACATCTTCCAGATTTTCACCTTCAATGTTTCATATTAGTGAATGCTGACTTAGAAGTTTTCTCAATAACATTAATCCTTTGGGTGCCAGCCATCACCATGTGGTAGCATGACATAAGCTTTTGACCTAATATCACCTTCACTGGTGGTTCTCCATCCTAACCTTACGCATGTTTTCATGGGTGGCATTGAGTGCCTTGAGCATAGAATGATTTTTGGCGTATGATTTTGCCAATTTTTTATAGGTTCATATTTCAATTTATTAACCTCAACCCTTTGCATTCATTCAATGCTATCAAAATATGTATATTGTAAAATGCAGTTTGGATTGAAAAGCTTATTATAATTTTTGGAGGTTTATTTCCAACAAACTGTTCTGGAAATGATTAGGAATTACATATATGTGTACATGCATGGTAGGAAATCTCCTCATTATTCACCCAAGTATTATCATTGTATGGTATTTTGGAGCTAATAAACATGGAAAAAATTTGTGCTGAGTGGGACTTGACATTGTAGTGGAATCAGGTATTGTTGAGTCACTCTCTGATTGTGTTGAGTCATTCTCTACATTGTAGCACAAAGGGTTAATATTAATTCATATGTCGTGTAGGTATGCAACCCCCTCAACAAGTAACATGGGTGGCACTTAGGGTGCGGTACTTTGATATGTGCCAGAAATCAAAGGGTTTCTCATTCTCTTGTGTGCTGAAATAGAACTTCATCCAATTGAATGCTATGCAGTGCTATTCTAATTATACATATCTCATGAACACCATACCTATCCAAAGGGATTAAATATAGGGTAGTTGGATGGATATACCAGAGAATCGCTGCAACTTGTATGGCATACCTTAGCATTGGAAAAACACAGGACACTTGCTGTACTGCATTTAAGAAACTGACCTATCGATTGAGTGGTCAGAACGTCCTCAAATGAAAAAGTGTGAAAGATGTTGCTTCTCTTGAGGTAGGCCTATCTGGAATATGCTGTGAGAATTTCAGACCCTCCACAGACAGATTCAAGTTTACAAAATACAAAGGAAAGCCACATGCTTCACTAAAAATCACTTTGAGCTAACAGAAAATGGAGTGGAAATGGTGAGAGTTGGTTGAAAGCCACAAGACTCCTTTTGAACAGGCAAGTTTCAGCATGATGTGCAGGACCTTGCAATCAGGATGAGGTCTGATCAGGTCCTTCCACTTTGCTCTGGTTAGGCCACATCTCAAATGCTCTGTGAGCATTTAGGTCTCCACACATGCCAGGTTGCCAATGTTTCTAGTATAGTTCTTGTTTTTTTTGGTTCTTTCCTATGCTTCCCTCGTGAGCAGTGGAAATATTTTCTCTCCTTATAGAGGACAGTGACTTTCTAAAACAAGATGTTGCACTATGACACATCCTTGGGCGTCTTTTGCAATTGCTGAGAGTTTGAATTGCCTTGGTTTGGTTGCCCTTCGATGCTCTCACATCTGGTATCCGCCCTAAGTTTGTCCCATTTATTTGAAGGCACAGTTGTAGGGAGCCGATTCGATACTCTCTCTCATGTCTTCAGAAAGCCAGTCTTTATGGTAAGCGTGGTCTCTTTCATTTCAGGAAAAAAGGATCCTTATAAGTGAGTGTCTGAATAAGAAATTTGAATGGCATGTCATTCAGCCTAATCAAAAGACCTCCACATTATCTCCATATATTACTAAGTGCATGCCCTCTTGGACAAAAACTCCTTTATGTTGGGAAGAGAATGCCTTCATGGAAGCTACAGCCAACTTCCTTTCAAGGTTGAAGACTCCCCGAAGATATGAGTGCAGGAATCTAACTATTGGTTCTGGTTCCTTGTATCTGTACCTCCAAATACTCAGGGCAAACTTGCTGGGGTCTCAAATGGGAGATAAATCACATCAAAGGTCAATCACTGAGCTATGGAAGTTCTAACTTTCAGAAATCACTGAACATCTGTTAGAGGAGGCAGCGCATATTTTGTTATTAGAATTCACTGTGGTTGCCAGGTTATGTACAATGGTCTTTTATATTTCCTTTGCTGTGTATCCTTGTCACAAAGGAGGAATGTTCATGATATATAGGTACCTACTGCACAATTAGCAGCTAATAATGTGGCGTTAATCTGATTTAATTCAATCATTGATATGTGCAGAATTTTGTTTGTTATAGATGTACTATGTTTATATCTACCATTCCCATGTTGAAAGGCACAATCAATGGAAAACCATTTTAAAAGCAATTCTCTTTTAACTTTTCCAGGGACCCACCTAAACCAGTCACCTGTGCTTTGGATGGATGCTTCAACTTGAAAAAATACAGTTGTTCAAAAACTGGGGTGCCATTGTGCAGCATTGAGTGCTACAAAAAGAATTTATTGGATTCAGAAAAAGGCTAGTGTTACGCTATATTGAAAAGAAGCAACAAAAGTTTTCAACAGATTGTTAAGGATAAGATGAAGCTTGCATTTGTGATTTTTTAATTATTTATTGAATAAAAATGAAAAAGTCTCTCTGGGAAGTGTTTCATTTCCTGCATTGTGGGCTTGTTTATGCAAAGGTTTTGATCTCTTGAAATGTTTCGATTTGAAGTATATATGTGTGCACATGAGGATGTGTCTTATTTTTCTCGGATTGTTGATTTCAACTTCTTATATTGTCCTATGAGGTGAAGAAAGGATATTCTAAAAAAATCAGCTATATTAGTGCAGACTGCTTGTGTGACACAAAAAGTTCCAATCCTCGCAGGAGTACAATATTAAATATAAAAGCGTGGTCCAATTTTGAAAAATTTATAGTTACAATCTGAAATCAACTCTCTTATCCTGTTTGTTTTAACAATGAATTCTATTGTGGCACGTTCTTAGCTCTAGTGCAGTATTCATAATCAGCATCTCTGGATCAGTAGCAGACTCCCTAGAAATAAACTGTCTTTGATTTGTGTAGTGCTAAAAGTGTTCTATAATCGCCACATAACATAGTATAAGCAGTACCTGCAAGTTCGAAAGCAACAATGAGGTCTATCGTCTTATTAGCCCAGGATGCTTGTAATTCAAGAAAAGCATAGGAAAGAGAAAGTTGGCGGGCTCTACAGTAAGTTGATATAAAATAGAAAAAATCCAGTCGCCTCTTCTAACTGCAATGGGAAAATGATGAATCAAAAAAAGTCGGCCGATTGTTAGACTGAGACCTTAAATGATCTAGAAGAAGCAATTAGGAGAGGTCACAGAGTTCTTAAAAATTCACTGGCAGCCAATCCACTGGCTATATTAGATAGTTGGCCAAAGCAAATATCTCATTTTAAAAATTGATATTTAGAAAATAGCTTACTTTAACAAAAAGAGCAAGCAAGGGACATGTAGCAGTGAATGTCTCTTTAGGTAAGAGCTTTTTCATAGTACATGGCCTGTGGTGAACCAGGGGCAACAAAAAATGGTTTGGAGTGTATAACTCGATTAAAAGAGAATGGTAGCATTGACACTACATTCTGTCGCTAAGATTGTAAGAGACGTGTTGTTGAGAGCTAAGAGTGATGTGTAGAAGCTTTTGCTAAGATGGTTGCCATGTTGGTGGACTGGAATTTATGAAGTTATATCAAGAAGCTGCTGTGCAAGATAGTTTTCAGCAAAATATGCTCTTAATACACAAAAACAGGCACAAATTATCCAAACTTTCTGATGACATTACATGCCCATGTTGGTAAGTATTATGAAAAAAAAATATCTGATTTCATTTACTCAATTACATGTGAATACACCTATATAACATTGAACCAAGCAAAGCATTGGTTTGGTTCTGTAATGGAACATTTTGCTGCAACCATTGATTGGTTCGGAGCAAACCCTTTGCCAGACCTCATCAATGGGTTTAGTTTGGAGTGGAACCTCTGAACCCATCAATGGATTCCTGCTTGGAGCAGAATCCATGAATTGGTCCATGAAACCAAACCATTTTTACTTCTCCAAAAATCATGCAAACTGAAGTCTTACATTGTGACTAACACCCTCCCACTGTGTGCATCACATTATGTCTCTGTCCATCATGCTTTAATGGGAGCACAGTGTATGTACACTGTGACTAATGCCCATGTACAGGGTGCAGTATGCTTTTGTCACACCCTGCTGTTGTCTTTTATCTTCACCCAGAAAAAGAGCTGTAATGTACATTCTTTGAATCTGCAGCATAGTGATAAGTTGAGTTTTGTTAAAAGTAAAGGCAATCCATACAGCAGCAAGATTAGGTATTGATGACTTCAAAGCATCACATGGCTGGATAAACTATATCAAAGTTCGAGATAATTTTGTCTATAACAGCATCTGAGGTGAATCTGAAAGCATGTATCCCGAAACAGTGTCTCACTGTACCAGCCAGTTGCAGCTACTAGATTAGAGTATAATATATTCAAATTGAATAAAACTATGAAACATTTGGTAATGATTTTGCTTCCATTTCATGCAAATTAAGATTTTACTTCAATAACATTTTCACATAATTCACACTTTTTTCCTTTGTCCCCCTTAAGAGTGTAAAACAGGGGTTTCTCTGGGTTTTAAAAAATCCTCATTCCATTTTTAACTGTGCAGAATCAGAAAATCTTTCAAATTAAACTTGTTACCCAGGTGAGTTCAATAATTTTTCCCTAAGCATTGAAAGGGATTAACTATAAGAGTTCTCAAAATAGGTAGGCTCAGTGGAGTTAAAGACTTGCTGCTAAATAGTATTGAATACACTCCTGACTGCATAGTATGCATGCAGATGGCCATTATTTGGGGGTTTCTCCATCAACCTCTTCATATGACCTTAATTCAGCGTAACTACCAATCTGATTGGCATCTGACATGACTTATAAAGCTACCAAATCCCTTCTGGGAAGCCAGACCAGAGCCCAAAAAATAAAATTTTACATAAATAATTCTTACATTAGAAAACTTTCTCCAATGAAGTGTGACTTCTGAAAACTGGGAGTGAATGAGCAATGTTTTCTATTTTCTTATAATTCACCATCTAACTTCGGTCCCAACAATGTGGATTCAAATGTATGCTGAGTCCAAACATGCACTCATCTAAACTTTTGATATTACTTCAACATTCAGACTATCATGCTCTCCAGGCTCAACATGTCCAGTGTTCCTTCCACCTAAAAGTTGCTCCATAATTCATATTATTTCCCCATGTTGCTTGAGATTATTATTTAGCTTGGAAATCGCTTTGAACTGGTGAAAATTCATCTTCTAATCACAGCCCTTTGAATCAAAACAAGGTTTAGTGACTGGAGTTTTTTTAATACCACTACATGCTGCTCAAGGAATGATATTACATACATATTTGCAAACATTTCACATTAAAAATTATGCCAACATAGTTTTAAAAGTAATTAACTTGAACAATTCTTTATTATTTACAAAAGATTTGTAAATACTTATCATTTAATTATCACAGCAAAATATTCTTTAGGGGAAATATAATTTACTGGCAACATTTACATACAGTTATTAAAAATAAATTATGGTATATTAAATTGCCCCTTGCATCAATCACAGTCTTTAAAAAAGTTAAAAAATGTCCTCATATTCCCTGAATTAGAATCAGTGCACAACTAGCAGGGATGATCATTGCTTGCTCAGCCCACTTTCTCTTGAAGTATTTGGAAGTAGCAGGCCTGTAAAAATTTTTTATTTTAATATAATTGCATTGAATTTAGCCATTGAAAAACTAACTTAGTAATAATAATTTAATATATAAAGTAATAATAATAATAACTAATAATGATACAATAAAAAAATTGAGGCAGAAAAATTCTCTGAAAAAAGGCAAAATCATGGTGTGGACTTTGAAAATAACTTAACTCAGTAGAATTCCACTAAGCTTTTATTCCACTAAACTAATTTATTCTGACCTGACCATGTTTTGACTCTGCAAAAATTACTGTCAGAAGTCCAAATCTTAGAACAAATTTAAAAAAATGCAAGTACCGCAGAATTTTACACAGTTATAAAAATGTGAAATTATTTTCACATTGCCATAAGATTCCACCAAGTCAAGCCAGATAATTTGAATTAAAAGGTGCAAAAGGGGGCAAAAAATTAAATTTGGCCAATAAAAAATGAAAAAAAACACTGAAGAGGGACTTGTATAAATTTGCACAGCAAATAATGATATGAACTACCAATATTGGAGTGCATTGTGTCACAGCCCATGAGGTTCTAGCCTACTCTGAATTGATAGGTACTTTTCTCAGACATCAAACTTAGATGGGAATGACTGACTATGAGGGAATGTGCTTCTCCATTTAAGGTATCCATTGAGAAATACATTTTTTGGCAAGTCTCCACCCCATCTAGCGGACAATCTAACTCCAATGATCAAGAGGGAAGACACAATTAACAAACCTTGAGTGTGGTGAACATCATGCCCAGCTCGCCGTGCCTCAAGTGTGAATCCATGAAGTCTTCAACAAAGTGTATCTCGGAGCCAAGCTGGAGGATCTGAGCCTTGACCACAATGAAGTTGAAGAGTGGGAAGAGATCGTCCATGCCCAGCTGCTGGAAGTCGACTTCAAGCTTACCCTGGATTGTCTACAAGAAGGAACAAAGCACATAAAAACAATTTTGCAGCACAAAAAGATCAACACGTTTACAAGCAGTGAGCTCTTCTGGCTTGACAGTAATAATGAAATGAATACATATCTCCAATTCCATACACAAATGTGGGTACCTTTAGTAGGTAACTATGGACTAAGAGTAACTCATTTTTAACTCACAGTCATAAATAGGTAAGCTGAGTGAAACATTCAAACCCTAAAAGAGAAGACACTAGAGAGAGGTTTTTAGATCTTACTAGAGAGACATTTTTTTTAACTGTAAGCTATTGGAGAGTTATTAACAGTAAAAAATGGGTCGCCTGAATGAAACATTTAAATGAAGATAGATTAGATGGCACTGTGATGACATTCTGACCTTGCCAACATGGCCAACACTTAACACCACCTCGACAAATTTGCACTCTGTTGTTTTTAATGAAGAGCATAGCTTTCCTTAGCATTTCATCACAAATTAAATCTTCAGTTGCCGAGGCCCTAATGCTCATATTTGAGATGTGGCATAACCAGAATCATATCTCTTTCACTTTTTATTCAGAAAATCTTCCAACTATTGCTTGAAAAAATCCTTGATTCTTTGATGCAGCACTGCAAATGATTTGTGTTTCTCCCAAGCTAGGTCTAAATTCAAGATGATTCCCGGGTATTCAAATTCATCTTATATGTGAGAATACCTAGATTAACCACAGTATTAACTTTACAGAGTCACCCACAAGAGTGCACAAGCATGCCATTCATCAGAGGAAAAATCATTTGCCGTGACCGGGACTCAAACCCAGATCCTTAGATATTGAGCCAAGTCCTTTTGCCTGTTAAGCTACTGAGGAATCCTTCTTCCATTGGAATTATGTAGGCTTTAAAGGAAAAAGGGGTTCAGGACTGTTGGAAAAATGATGTTACAGAAGCAGTCCAAAGAGAGCATTTGATGTCACGGTCTGCAAGATTAAAGCCAAAAATGGAATATTATGAAAAGTTTGCTCTTATTAACAAATTTTGAGGATACCAGAGGTAGCCTGATACATTAAACTATAATTGGTACCAGAAGTATTTCATAATCCTTCATCAGAAAAACTGCAGAAGTTCTCTCCAAGGTTGAGAAGAATTTGTTTCCAAGATCAAAATAGTGTTGCTAGCTTCAGAAAAGCCCATGTGTTAGCAGCAATTTCTATTGAATCAGGGATAGTGTTATTTTCCAAAATTACTGTATATTTTCATCCTCCCCACCTAGAGTCCCTAAACTAGCTCAATATTGTAGTTCAATTGCTGTCATCACACACCTTGATTCATATGCTGGATAACTGCAGTAACATCTGAGAGCAAAAATTTGGATATAATAAGTTTAAAACAGAAAATCTTTATTTGCTACCAGCAGCATTCGCCAGTTTTACACTGTGCTTCTCTCTATTGAAGATTTAGGGCCAGGAGCAGAATTTTCTGGGCAATACACTCAAATTCTCTTTTGCCATAACGTACGAGTTTCTAGTTTGAATGTCCAATTATATCCTAAAATTTCTTAATCACATACTTAGTCTTCTTTAAAACACAATTTGTTATCTAATTCATTTATTTATTTATTTATTCTGAATGGCTAATCATTGAAGAGGGAGAAAGTATAGTAAAATTTATTCAAAGATACAAACAATTATTCCAGGAAGAAATGGAATGATTCCTTCCTTTACTATGTATATGGAGAATTATTTTCCAACATATATTGCCAAATGAATTTTTACTCATACGAGAACACCTTCCCTAAGTGTATGAAAACCCAACTCTCATATCGAAAAACTGCTCCTCCTAAATGCAATGATAGCCTTTATGACACGTATAATATGCAACCCATTTGGACTCACCCATTTCAAGTCATCATCAGTACACGTTTCAACTCACTGAGTGCATTAATTTAATTGCACCGCAGAGTTAATTACTGAGGGAATTAAAGCTTGAGGAAAAGAGCAAACTTGCTGTTTTCATCATGATGAATTTGGACTATATTATGCCTGGATTTGTTGAACTTACATAAGCCATTTTCTCAAATGTCTTGCGGACGACTTGAAGCTTTTCGATGGGACAGAATGTAGTCTTCAACTGCTGCAGCGTCTCCACAGCCTCAACAAAGCTATGGCCATGCTGGGGTGAGTGCGTTGGTGATGACAGCGCTGAATGGGTCTCTGATCCACTGCCAATTGCCCAAAATCTCCTGTGGAGAATAAGGAGGGTATAACAGAAACATGGCAATCAAAATATAAATATTTTTGGAGGGTAATAAAATTTGCAGTAATGATATATATTAGAGATGGGATGAAAAGTACTTTTCTCAAATTTGCATATAATAAAATACCTCACAGTTGAATACAGTAGAATCTTGTTATAACATAAAAGAAAAGGAACATAAAATGTACCTTAACAATGTAAAATATTATGTTACCATAAGATACAATTTTCAGAAGGGATATTATGAAGACATGGAAGTATCAGCAGGGGCATTTTACTGGTTAGAAGAGGTTATAATGAAATACCAGGAAGTTGATTAATAATGTGAAGACCCCACTAAAAAGATTTGTCTCACTCAGTTTTTTCTTTTACTATGCCATATTTTATTTTACTTGCATGACACCTTTGACACTCATCATTTCCATCTACCTTACAAAAACTTGATCTTATATCACCATCTTCAATATCTATCATCTCTAGTTACTTCCCACCATCTGCCCCCTCCTGAATTGTTTAAATACCTTACTTCCATCCATGATTGCTAATGTGTACTACTCCGGTCATTCCCCTACTGTCCACCTTACCTTCTCCTCTATCTCTTTAACCTTCAAGTGTTGCTGTCCTCCAATCTAACAGCACTATCATGATAATGACAATGCAATACATGCTTATTGGATGATGGATATCTTTATATTTCTTTTAGTAGTTCACACATTAATAAATTCAGATAAAATAGTTGTGAAATAGGTTTTCTATATTTGATGTACTCATCTTTTCATGAAAAGGATAGCTCGTGATTTAAATTTAGGTATTCCAAAAATTTGGGAGAATAGTAGGAGCAGGCTAGTATTCTATGTCGTGTAGTGAAAAAACAGTAGGATGCACACTCACCGGTGTACCTCGAGGAAGGCCATGAGCGAGAGGTTGTCATGCTTGTTCCACTTGAGCAGTCGCTGCCAGTAAGCATCGTCTTCCGCCTTGTTGTGCAGTGCATAGAGGACAAAGAGTGATGAGTGGACTCGGGGCATCAGTAAGGGGTGCAGGAGGCCAGACGAGGTCACCACAATGTCATCATCATCATTGTCATTGTCCAGCTCCTGTCTCCCTCTCGCCTCTCCTCCTTCACCCTCCCCTTCCTCTACCACGTTCACCTCCCCTTCTCCGTCACCCCTGAACTCAGAGGGAACATCACAAATGCCAATGAGAAACATGTACTAGATTGTCTAGCTCCATCAAAATATTAATCATGCTCATCAATTAAACCACCAAAATTGGAGCAACTGCAATTTTAGCGCACTCCTATATGGGTCATGTCACAGATGATACATTCAATTCATTTATTATCGTTGGCCATTCTGGCCCATGAGATATTTTACATAGTTATTACATAAGTACAAAAATCAATAAATATTCAATCAATATATAAATCAAAATAAGAATCAATATAAAAATCAATCAATATATAAATCAAAAATAATAAATAAAAAAAGAAGAAATGTAGTAACAGTTGCAAAAAAAAATATACATTTCAATCCCATTAAATGTTAATTTGCCGGTTTTCAGTTTCACAATATATGTATATACATATCAGGAATGTTGAAAACATTCTTGTTCAATACACATTATTACATTCATAACCAAAATAGAAATCACAGTTCGAAAATTTAGCAAAGAACAAAATTAAAAATATACATTCTTTCCCACTTCATGTAAGTAAATAGAACAATGTTATATCAGATTATGCAGGAAACTGCCATGCGTCATTTAGAAGTAACTTGTACAATTTGGAATTGAACACATGTATTGATTGTGAGTTTGTTATTTCTAATGGTAATGAGTGCAATATTTTAGCAGCAGTCACTATAAAAGATTTATTGAGATGAGATGACACGCAACAACTACTTGCTGCACAAAGAAAGTCAGCATCAGGATTTTCATTGGTGATCCAATTTGATGTCTGGATCCTGAGCCGACTAATGCAGTAGTTTGCCAAATACATTAGAAATTATCAAAACTAACAGTCCATATGAGAATTTATACCAATGATTAATAACGTAGCAGCTTTCAAAGCCCTCCTAGTGGAGAGAATATTACTATCTTCATGACACTATTGATGATGGGTAGCAAACAATATGATTTTCAATGAATGATTGTCCATGTCGTTTTCTTTGATGAAGTTATAAATAATTATCTTTCAACCAAATTGCTCATTATATGTCAAAAATATAATCACAAGATGAAATCTGTCATCGATATTACCTTAGAATAAAGTTAATGCTCACCTTTGATCACCTTAGTAATCCTCTTGTGGGATATTGTACTAATATACTTTTTATTTCCATGTTCAAATGTTGTCTTAATAATACATACATCAAAGAAATATAATGAAAAAATTGCAATTTTCCAGGATTTGTTAACTTGGCTGGTAAGCACCAGACAAAGAGTGAAGAATGACAATCACATTATAGCTCAAAGGAGAGCAATTCAAAAATGAAAATAGAAGCACACGCATCAGGAACAATCATAATTGCACCCCTGATCTTGCCTCAAGAGCTGTACATTCTTGGGGGGATGTGAGATTGGTGGTTGGCCTCACCTTGAGTAGACAGTGGGTTCCTCGAGGATGATCTCCTGATTGTGTGCTGGCAGGGCCGGGAACAGCAGTCGGCAGATGGCATACAGACGCACCGTGAGGGAAGTCAGCTCAGAGACGGCATGCGGGAGCAACAGTGGGTGCACCCTCACGCCACCATATGTGGCATTGAAAGCAGATGATAGCGATGACACAAGGCACCCCAGAGGATGATGCTTGCTCTCAGTAGCCTGCAAAAAAAGACAAAAACTCACAATTACTGTACCATTAAACAATATTGCATAAGGTTCCCTCAACAACTGTAACTAGTTCGAAATTAAAATGAGAAAAAAATCCATCTTAAAAGTAAATCAAACCACAAACATTTGGCTTGCTAAACCAATACACAGAATGCCATGCTACCAAAGGCATCCTGATGAAGACTTCTTGGGTATGGCACCAGGTTTTATGTTTTCAATAATTTTGTAGTGTAAACGTAATGTGTTCTGTCCTCAATAAATACAATACTTTGAGAATGTACTTAATAATACATGGATTATTTATTTTTCCTCTGTAACATTCCAAATCCATCTTTGTCTATTACATTTTTGCTGCAGTTTTTTAGTTTTTTTTTAGGATGACAGAAAATTGCCATTAGTAGTATGTACATAAATAATTTAATGGTAGTCTCCCCCCTCCTAAATTAATTCCTGTGATCACCCCTGAATGCATATGATATCAGACATGGAAAGTTGGCCAAGAGATTAGATAGCCAACATTTGAAAATCATTGTTCTGGCTGAAATGATTTTTTCCCCAGAAAATGCAGTATGGATACATGAAAGGAGAAAAAATTGCCCAATTTGCATGTGCAAGTCTCATTAATACACTTCAGGGAAAGAAAAAAGACCACTTTTCTTCCTTTACTCTTCGCAAATATCTAAATTCTGGAATGTGTGAAGCGAATTTGGGAACATAATTTGGAATTTAAACATCACCATCACCCCTAAATATTGAGTGTCATTACATAGCATATATTATGTTCCATGATTTCACCAGGCTCCACCAAGTATGCTTCACAACTCTCACTGTGTTATCACAACACCTTGGCTTGCTCTGGCGCAACTAAAGCAACGCATTGCACAGATACCATATGTGCCCACTCTTGCATACACATTCTTAGGTTTAGGTGCCAGGTGTCTCATTTGCCATTTCCCAAAGGCTTCATGGAAGTATACTGAACATTCACCAGCAAGATGGCCACCGGACTGATCTCGCAATCCTGTGGCTCCTGTACAAATCCCTTTGAAAATTGTGAAAAAGTTATTTCGTGTGACCTCTGTCCTCTACTTTTCCATCCGAAATGCTCGAGGCTCAATGAAATATCGTTGAAAGCTCTGTATGAAAACCGTGATATCTTTTGGAAGTGCTTTTCCTGCAGGAACGCTAATCTCTTCCTATCCAACATGGCGGCTGACATTGAAAGTCTAAAGCAAGAATTTTATAATTTTAAAACAAATCGCGGAGTGAGCATACTTAAACAACAGAGAAACGTCACTTTCGCAAATGACAAAGTAAGCGATCGTCTGATTTCAAAGAGTGATCCTTTTTCAAACCCTACCCCCGTTGGCGAAACTCCGAGTAACATGCAAACAACTACAGTGAAAAGTGCTGCAACTTCCTCAAAAGCTAGTGAAATCATCGAAGAAAGTGCAAACGGAGATCCTCAACTTAACCATCAAGTAACATCAAACGAAGAGGATGGCTTCGTTGAAGTTAAATCCCGGAAAAAAAGAAGAAACTACGCTACTATCGGAACCGGTGAAAATCAAAAAAATCCCCAAGGTTTACGGGCGGCAAAATGCTCAGCGTTTCTTTACATCGGTCGTTTAGATCAGGAGACTACGACGGACGAGGTAATAGACCATATTCTTAATAACTTTGGCATAACCTGTGATTCATGTGAAAAAATAGTTGGTAAAAGTAAATATGGTGCGTTCAAGGTGAGTGTGCCGTCTTTCAGCTCTAGTAAGTTGAAAGATAAAACTCGGTGGCCTCCCGGTGCTATTATCAATCGATTCACGTACCCTAAAAGTGCTGTGAATGATGAAGATCCTAATAGCAACTCAATTTCGGTGACATCTGAAATATCAAAAAACGTGGTTCGTCGTCCCACAAACATGACGGTATCTCGCATGCAAAAATGACTAGATAACTGTCTAAGTATCTACTATCATAATGTACAATCTTTGAAAAATAAATTGCACGACCTAGAAATACTAATTAACAAAGAATATGGTCAAATTAATGTATTATGTTTTACTGAACACTGGTTAAACGCCAAAGAAGTCGACTTCGTTCGCATTCCTGGTTTTTCTGTCGGTAGCATTTCTTGCAGAACGAGTTGTAAAAACGGAGGTACATGTATTTTTGTAAAAAATGGTATTGAGCATAAGCCAATCTTCCTAAAAAATGTGTCTAGCATTGATAAGCACATTGAATTCTCAATTGTAAAAATTTCTCCTCTCAACATTGTAATTGTTTGCATATATCGATCCCCAGCTGGTGACATAAAAATTTTCTTAAACACACTTACTGAGTTACTGGATAATTTGTTAAAAGTTTGTGGCGCTAACTTCATTTTATGTGGTGATTTTAACATTGATTTCTCCAAGGATGACTGTGATACCATCGTGAAACTTGTTAATGTTATGAACTGTTTTAATCTTCAGCTGTGTATCAAAAAGCCAACTAGAATTGCGAAATATAAACAATCCACCCTGGACCAAATCATGACTAATATTCCTGAAAAAAATATCAAAATTGACTTGTTTGAACCTGGTTTCTCTGACCACAAGGCTATTCTATTGCAAGTGAACTGTGATTCTAAACTTTTTTAAAATCCTTTTGTATGGTCTCACAAACGTTGCTACCATGATAACCTCACTCATCTCTTTGGGCTTACACTAAATAATGAAAAATGGAGTGAAGTGTTCGTAGCGGACTCCTTTGATGACAAAATGGATGCTTTCCTATCCAGATTTCAGTACCTGTTTGACATAACTTTTCAATTTAAAAAGTGTAGGGTTTGCATCTCTGACACAAGACTAAAGAGTTGGATAACACCTAATATTGTCCACTTGAGCAAAGTAAAACGAGAGCTGTACAATAAATACAAGCAGTGTTGCAGTGATCAAAACAGGACTGCTTACAAACATTTTGTCAAACAATACAAGAAAATTATCCATAGTGCGAAATCTACCTACAATGATAAATGGATAGAAAACTCAGGGAATGCTTCAAAGGCAGCCTGGTCGATTATTAACAAGGAGAGCAATAAAAATACTGCTGCTTTACCTGAGGACTTGAGCATTCTCCACTCAGGGACTTTATTGGCTAACCCATCAACTGTGGCTAATGTCTTTAATGATTACTTCATTGAAACCCCTGAGAAAATACTCAATGCACTTAGCAGTACTCATACTACCAAAGACCCCAATTACAATCTACCAGTGTCTAACCACAAGAATGCACCTTTTATTTACCCTGCCACCGCAAGGGAAATTTTACAAATTGGCCTCTCCCTCCAAAACAAAATGTCATCAGGCTATGATGGCATTCCGGACAAGATCATTAAATACTCTATTCCTTTCATTGTCAATCCTCTCACCTATTTATGCAATTTATCCATATCAGAAGGTATCTTCCCTCAGCAGCTAAAGATTTGTAAAGTCTACCCCCTCTTCAAAAAAGGAGATAGAAAGGATTGCAATAACTATAGGCCCATAAGCTTACTTTCAGGTTTTTCCAAGATATTTGAAAAGGTCATGTACAATCGCCTTTTAGGTTTCTTAAATAAAAATGCAAGTTTATCTAAATACCAATTTGGTTTCCGACACAATAGGTCAACAACTGACGCTTTATTTGAATTTCTAAATGATGCAACTGATGCACTCGACAAAAACAGTCAAACTGTGGGGTTATTTATCGATCTCAGAAAAGCTTTTGATACTGTCAGCCACGACATAATGTTGCAGTGCCTTTCAAACTACGGCATTACAGGAGTAGCATATTCTTGGTTAAAATCCTATCTAGCAAACAGGTACCAAATTGTCCAAATTTCTCAATGGGACTCAAATACAAAATGCATAAATAATTTCTCCTCAACCATGAAAAAAGTTAAATATGGAGTACCCCAAGGCTCAATCCTAGGGCCATTATTGTTCACTTTATACATTAACGACCTTCCTGAATATCTCCAGGATGTAAAAACAATTTTATTTGCTGATGACACAAGTATATTGATTCAAGCCCCAAACTTTCAAGAACTACAAAAAAAGATAAACTTTACTATTCATCATATTCAATTATGGCTGAGAAACCATATGCTGGCTATCAACCTGGAAAAAACGGTCTGTGTTAATTTCAATTGTAAACTGCCACCAAAAGTGGAATTATTCAACACCGAAATCACTTATGTTAATAATATCTCTTTTCTTGGACTCACTTTAGACAAATCTTTGAAGTGGTCTAGACATATCGAAACCTTAACCACCAAGTTGTCTCGCACTATATATCAACTGCGCTATTTACGATCAAGTGTTTCTTTGAGTGTTTTAAAATATGTATACTATGCCAATTTCAATCCCTAATTTCTTATGGTATTATTTTCTGGGGTGACAGCTGCAATAGCACTGATGTATTTATTTTACAAAAGAAAGTTTTAAGAATTATGCTAAACTTAAAGTATAGAGAATCTTGTCGACCGCATTTTGAGGCACACAAAATCTTAACCGTAACATCCCTCTATATTCTGAATTTAATGCTATTCATAAAAAAACATATAAATTCTCTCCCAAAAAATGCGGACTACCACTTGCACATGACAAGAACCAAGGACTACTTGCATGTTCTTCCTAGAAAGACAAAAAGGAGTAGTGAAGGTCCTCTCCATAAGGGTACAAAACTCTACAACCTTTTACCAGAACAATTGAGAAATTTGTCCTCAATAGAACTTTTCAAAGCAAAGCTCAAAATATATCTGGTTAAAAAAACTTTGTATAGTGTTGATGAATATATCAATTATTGTAAAGAAAACAATTAACTATGTAAACTTATTCAATGAGCATTACTTGTACATGAAATTTTGTGCTGTGACTATATATTTGATTTGGAAAATGTATATACCTTTTATGTGAATGTTACCTGATATACCAATCTGTATCATTATTATCACTGTATTGACGAAGCCTATACCATTTACTGCCTGTATTGGTCCTTTTGGCTAATAAAACTATTATTATTATTATTATTATTATTTCTATTAGAAGTGAGTGCACCCTAAAAGAAGACCCTAGACCAGTGGTACCTCAAGTGGACACCTAGGCCCCATTTGGGAGCAGTGCTTCAGTCTAGTATGGGTGAAAAGATACAAGGGATGGCAAGAGGGTGCAGAAGGAAAGGTTCCAATTAAACTATACTATACATAAATATCCTGGAAAGAATACACTACCTATCTATGAGATTTAAAATAAACAATTTAATGATAGTTGTTTTAACTTAATTTTAGAATTCACATGATTTGATCATCCAGTCCATGATTTTAAAGCTTAAGAGTAGGGGGGCATTGGGCATTGGCTAGTTGAAACAAGGAATTATGCAGTGTCTGGTATACTAAACTGTTGAATGACTATTGTGTTGAAAGAAAATGGGATTACCAACAATAGACAGAAATAGTCATATGAAATGTTGCGCCATGCAAATTGCTCAGAGTTATAGTTCAGAGCTCAGGAGTGGTAGCTCAAAAAAGTTCAGGAAACATAGGTGCACACTCTCAGTGCTCATCCATTCACGTCAAACAGCCACTCACCTTCATCAGGTACAGTTGGATGCCTTCATAAGATTTCTTGTCCAAAAAGTCTCGGCCAAAGCGAGGGATGGTGATAAGGTCATCATCCCCATAAGGATAGGAAGCACTTGCTTCACACGAGGTGGCACCACCTGAGGTCCTCTCCGCCGTGGCATTCAGCCCCTCCTTCCCTCGCTGCTGCAACCTTTGCTTGAGCCGAAGCTGGGATCGCGTGATGGCCACCGCAACATTCTCCCACACCCTATGCCACGCTTCCTCACCCAACGCCCCCATCACTCCACCACTGTACCCCTTCACGTCACCAATCACCACAAATTCATCTTCATCCTCCTGAGTCGTGAGGCCCAGCTCCTCCCGACAGAGTTGGAACAGTGACTTCCACTTCTTTGGTGGTGGAACGCACAGCTTTCCAAAGGAACTGGAGAGGGAAGGAGTAAGTCTTCAAGTATACCAGAAGTACATCACTACATGAAGTAGTACAATAAAAACAGAGTTAACTAAACCAAAGGTGGCTTCCCAGTATAGTGCACACAATTTATGTGATATCAAAGTCTGTAATAAGTTTCACTGACCGTACAGCAGAGTGACATCAGTTTATATATTATATAGTCATAAAATGTTGTATTAGCTTCCCGTATTTTCATTATTGCTCCTGGGTTGAGCTTTACCTTTCTGAAGTTAGCCATAAACAAGAAATATTACATTCACCTATCAACAAATCCCGATTGCAACATGGATTAATACTATACACAGTCAAAGCCTTCAATGATCAAGATAGGTTTAGCTACACTAATTGTATCAACACTATGGTGTCTTGCATAGATTCTAATAGAAGTGAGTACACCTTAAAAGAAAAATTTACAGCTAAAAAGTGCAAATATCGTTTAAAAAGAGCATTGAAAGGCATCAAGTGTGATGGCTTAGCATTTTGGATTCAAAGTAAATGTGCACATATGGATATGAGAGATAAACATTGATAGTGTTTGGCTCTGCACAGCATGCACTCTTGAAAAAAAAGAAGCTTGCTTAAAAAAAAGAACTGGAATCTAAAGAAAAGGTCTTAGAATCGCTCATGATAGACTCGGGAAAGTTAAAAAAAGGAAAATTAAACACAAGGGAGTGAAACTTTAAAACTTACAGCTGAGTAAAACCTCTCCAAAAATAGTGAAGATATTTTCTCGGCTGTGAACAAAAAATGTTCTGCTGTATCTCTCCCTAGCAGTTCCTCTCCAGAGCAAAATTGAAATGAAAAATTAGTTCTAACCACAAAACATAATGCTGGGAGGAGAATGAGGAATTATGATACTAAACATGGACTCAAAAAGTGGCAAACCAAATGAAAACCACCACAAATATACCACAGAACTGAATAATTCCATTTTCATACTAAAGTGTTCCTATTGGGAAGAACTTTTACTAAACCATAAAGTATGTGCATCAGTGGAGATTTTATAGTTATTTGTCACTTAAAGTTTCATCTAACAACGATCAGTGCAAGGTGCATGCGCAATGCTGCCTTCATAACCTCCTGGAGTATTTTGAATGCTGACATACGTGCCGCAGATCATTATGCCTGCCATTTTTAAGGTGTTCAACCGATAGAACAAAAATATTTCTTTTTGAAAAACAAAGCTTTATGATGCAGAAAAATATCTAACATGTCATGCATTAGAAATAATAGCTTTTATTATGTGACAAAAAAAAAGAAAAGAGGCAGTTCTCTTCTTTTCTCGAAAAGGCCATTACCTTCGAGAACCATTGTTTGGAACCTAATAACTCTTTTACCTAAAAACTCGGAATGGATTACAAAAACAGAAGAATTATCTATCAACAATCCAGGAAGCAAGTCGTCACAATGCGATTGAGAGGCAGAAGCCGGTTAGAAGCTAAAATTTACAAAAAAGTAAGACAAGAATGCAACATCTCACCAGCACTGCTCAACATGTACTTGGAGGAGGCCATACAAGAAGCGCAAGAAACTGGACTGAGCAGAATAAAGATAGATGGAGAAGAAATAAACATGCTTCGCTTTGCAGATGATATTGCAGTCATGGCTGGAAATCGAGGGGATGTTCAAAGGTCACTAAACGTCATCGACCAAGTTCTCCAAGAATACAAAATGAAAATAAAAAGAGCAAAGAATAAAATCCTAGAGTGCAGAAGAGAGAAGCTGAATGTAGAAGTACCCTAAGAGGTAAGAAATTAGAGCAATTGAATTCCTAAACCAATCTCAGAAGTACCATCACTTGGGACGGAATAAGAACAACGGACATCAAGAGGAGAATAGCCTAGCGGCGAATAGCTCAAGGTAAGAAGGCATTCATAGGAAAAAGACAACTGCTCAGCTCAAAGAGCATAGGACTCTAAACCAGGAAACAGTATGTGAAAACCCTTGTGTAGAGCTTAGCACTCTATGGATCGGAAGCATGGACCACTGGAAAAGCTGACCAGAAAAGATTAGAAGCCTTAAAAATCTGGTGCTGAAGGAGGATGTTGAAGATAAAATGAAAGGACAAAATAAGAAATTATGAAGTGTATATAAGAGTAGAAGAGGAAAGGACCAAATGGAACACCAAACAGAAAAGAAGAACAAGATGGATTGGACACACCCTGAGACACAATGGGTTTGTGAAGAACATAATTGAAGGCAAAATGGAGGGAAAACTCCCCAGAGGAAGACCCAGGAATAAGTTGATGGACCAAATAAAGAACAAAGTACACAGGAAGAGATTCTATGAGGATAAGGAACTAGCATCAGATAGGATAGGGTGGAGAGCTGCAGTCAACCAATCTTAGCATTGAACGACCAATGAATGATGAACTCTTTTACCAATCTTTAGAAAAGACCACACTAGTTTATCCATATATTCGTGCCACTACACAAAGGCATGATGGAGAAACAAAAACGGTTTGTTGAACATTTTGCAAAATAATAAAAGCTATTATTTACAATGCGTTGTCTGTTTTGTAACAGAACATATGCTGATTTGATACAACTTGTTCCATCTGTCAGCCAAAATATTATCAAAAAAATTATTTCCCAATCTCCTCATCTCTTTGCCACTCTATATATACTTACTCTACAGTATTATGCAGAGTTACCAGTATTATCAAGCATGTGTCACACTTTGAGCTACTTAACCATATTCAGGAACAATTAAAACATGTATAATAGAAACTACATATCCTTGATAATCACATCCTGCTGGTCACCACACATGTAAACTTTATCCAAATGGATCAATTCTTCAAGCAAAAGAGTGGAAACCTGTGAATATTGCCTCAATTGCACATGGATTTTGTTGAACAAGCTTACTTGACTACAAGAATGAATTCGTACAAGGGCAAAGTCAAAGGATGTGCAGCCCAAGAAAAATTAAAACACAGCCAATGAAATGCTCATCCCATGGAGAGCTGCCAAACACCCTCATATGGAAAAAGGGACTTGGAGCTAAAAAAAAGAGGGCTTTTGAGGACATATAGCCCAAATAAAACATAGCTTGTCTCCATACTGCTTTGTGCTTTTACAATTTGGTTTAGAGGTTTCTTAATTGCGGTAGATTTAGAATTTAAAGTGCCCTGACCACTAGAGTCACATTTAGCTAGCAGCATTGAACCAAATTTGAGAGCCATGGTTGAAGATCCAAGCCTCCTTGGCGTGAGCATTTACGAGGGTGAGGTGGTCATGATGCGTAGAGGAAGCACCCAAGCCTGCTAAGTATCTTACTATGTGCTTTAGCTGATGCTAAATACCTCGGGCTACTGGCTTCAACTATCATTGGAGGAGAGAAAGTTCACTCAAAGTCACCTGTGGAGAGGTCAGCTGAGGAAAAATGGCTGCATAACACTGGAGATAACTTTAGTAGTATAAGCCCAATTTGCTGTGGCTAATGATTCTAAGAAAGACACAACAGCTATGTTAGAGGCGAGACTTCAAACCTCTACCTTTGAGATGCCAGGATAGAGTGCTCCCAATGATTATTGCAGCCTGTTGGGGTCAATTCCATCACCAAAGTAACCAAATTCAAGAAATGATGAGGGTTCAAATTCCAAAAGCCGGACATGTACCAGCCTCACAGATAGTCGGTTTAATGATGACATACCCCATTTTATGAGAAAGCAATCCTAATCAGACAGGATATACAGTTTGCGAATTGAATTAGGATTTTTTGTGTTGACCCTTTTGCACCTAGCATAGGCAAAAACCAACACAAAAGACCTAATGTCAGGTATAGCCAATCGAAGGGATGGGAAGTGACCGATACGGGAGCAATAATCCTAGGTAAGCAGTAATCCCTTACGACCCAGCTCAGGGACAGCCCAGACCCTTTTCTCGGCCAGTGAGCTCGACCCTCCACATCATTAGTAGCCCTCCTTGCTGCATGAATCCGTGGTTAATTTACTGTATTTGCAATGGTTTTTTGAGTCAATTATTTTTTTCACACTACAAAATTTTTAACTTTATTAAGTGAATTATTTGCCTTTTGTTGAGTCTCAGCAAATTTTAAACGAAATTCTAGCAGCATTGATAGTAACGAAGTTCTTGTGTGGAACTCGCACTAGTTTAAGCTCCAAATAGAACTCTAAATTTGTTAATATTAACACTAGAATTTCGTTTAAAATTGTAAAACGCTCAGAATAACATTAGAAATTCATTTAAAGGTATAAGTTTTTGAAGTATACAGCAAAGAATTCTTTTAAAAAAACAACGTCAATGCAAGAAACTTACAGTGGCCTCCTGCTGAGAGAGGGGCTGCTAAGGGTTGGGGGGTCGAGCAGAGTGCCCGTGGGAAGGGCACGGTGTCCCGCTGAGTGGGGTTCCAAACGGACAAAAGGCATACCTGAGTGACTCGTCGCCACGAGAGAGCTCTGTACAGAGGAGTACAGAAAATTCTCAAGCTACTCGTAGCAAGGAAAGCATTTCCCTTCAAGAGACTTTGGCACAAAAGGGTTAATCTGACGGCAGACAACTGACCATGTAAATGAAAACATTACCTCCGCACGAGCCTCTCTCACCTGGGGATGGTGGGTGAAGAGGATTCACAGGATGAAGATGGCAATAGGGCAGCAGCCTCAGGTCGTTCCCCAGATGGCGAGGTTGGTGCCCTCTTGAAGTGGAACGTGCCACTGCTCACCTTCACACCCGTATCCCACGACCCAGAGAGCAGGCCCTCGAGGCGGTGGCCTCCAGGAGCGATGGTCAGGCAACCGCGACCACCAAACAAGCCGATGCCACGGAGCTCGCCCTCATAGTGGGTGCCCTCCTCAAGCACCATGACCCCGTGGCCCTAGGGAGGAGGGGAGGGAGAGGGACAAGAAATCTTATGAAAGCACACCGGATGACAAGGATGTCAGAGGGACCTCAAGAGAAGAGGGCATTCACCCTTCAATGGAAAGGACGGAAGGGCAAACAACCATACCCGAGCAAGTAGGATGGACACATACCCTTCTCCCATCCCTCAGGGGCAGCAAGGGCTCTTTTGTTCCACCCAGCTCAGGCCTTGATCCCAGCCAGGAGTGTGGATTGCAACTACATCTACATCTACATACTACCCCACAAGCCACCACATGGGCGTGTGGCAGGGGGTGGTAGGTCACCAGCCATGTAAAGATGTAAAGTTTTGGAGGTGAAATGGTGACATGTCGTATGGGAGTGTATTTGGAGGAGTTCACTTTTTAGTGTGATCGCTTATTGTGCGTGGAAAGAACGAGTTTTTGTACCTATCTGTTGGGCAGAGTATCTCTCTTATTTTATCGAATCTGTCAGACCTAGAAATGTAGTGAGGCGTTATGATAATATTCTTTGTGTCGCTCTGAAACACACCAGTTCTGAATATCTCAAGCAGCCTAAGCCTAGCGTGCAGCCTCCAAGTCTCTAGGGGCTCCCACTTTAATCCCTCTGACAGTTGCGTAACATATGTTCACTCGTAGCAGTTTTTAACAAAGCGTGCTGCTTTTCTTTGTATTTTGTTAATTTTTTTGGTTAAATCTTTATGACCAGGGTCCCAAATGCTCGCGGCGTATTCGAGGTGTGACCTAACCAGAGTGAAGTTACATCTCTCTTTTTACTTTTTCATCCGAGGACCTTCCTATTATACACTTAACAAATCCTAGTTTCTTTAATGCTGTGCCGCATATGTTTTGTATATGTGTTCCCCACGATATATCTGAAGTTAAGGTAATTCCAAGATATTTTACTGAATTTGAAGATTTTATGTTTACACCACCCACGGTGTAGGTAAGGCTTTTGTGGGATGGTCTTTCACAGGAAGTGAACTGTGGTACATTTACTAATATTTAGCTCTAAACCCCACTCCTGGCACCATGAATGAACTAATGGGTATTTGAGAGGCTTGTGTGATCCACTATGATATATCAGACTGCAGACCAAGGATGAAACCCCTCACCAGCACAGTTCATTATGTGCTTGGAGGAGGCGAGAAGAGAAGCACAAGAAATTGGACAGAGCAGACTAAAGATAAATAGAGAAGAAACAAATATGCTCCACTTCACAGATGATACCACAGTCAAAACATAGTGGACCAAGTTCTCTAAGAATACAACATGAAAGTAAAAAGAACGGAGAATAAAATCCTGAAATGCAGAAGAGAGAAGCTGAATGAAGAAGTCACCCTAAGAGGTGAGAAATTAGAGCAAGTGAATTCCTTCACCTATCTCAGAAGTACCATCACGTGGGACAGAAGAAGCACAATGGACATCAAGTGGAGAATAGCCCAGGCTAAGAAGGCGTTCATGGGAAAAAGACAACTGATGTGCTCCGAGAAGATAGGACTACAAACCAGGAAAGAGTATGTGAAAACCTCCAATCTAATGGGCAGCAGGGTACATCTAATAGCAAGAATATAAATATCAGAGAACCACAAGGCTCCATTGTGTTCCATTGAAGTACAAAATGAACCTCTGGTGAGATTCAAAAGAAGACTGTGTTAACAGCTTATGCGTCATCCATTTTATAATCTGAGAGAGGCTTTGGACAGCATCAGTGGGCGTAGAAGATAGCAAACAGTGTCATATGTTGACAGTATTTAAATTTATTTTAATTTTGACAAGGTTCACAGCTATGGTAATGCTCTTAGAGACTAATGAAATATAATTTTCACTACACAAGGGAAGCAGTTCTGGTGGATTTTGACACTGGCTGACATTTGGGGAGGATGTAGTGATGTTGAAAGAAGCATGTTTTTCAAAATGAATCCCACACAGAGACTCAATGTAAAAAGGAAGACTGACTGAATGTGGCACAGCAGTGAGGAAGAGTGGACGATGTGGCACTCACCGAAATCGATCCCCTCACAAAAGTGCCCTCGTGGTATATGCCATCGAGTGAGACAATCAACCCGCTTCCACTCCTCTCATCCTTCTCCCACATCCCGAGGTACTTCTGACCTGTAAATGGAAAGAGGGATGAGATGGGATTGATCACTGAAGGGAAAGGTCTCCAAAACACTCACTCTTATAATCAAAATACATGAGCTATGCAATCACATTGTTCATGGAAACCCTTCCAATCATCTACCTCACACAAATATTCAAGGATTGGATTGGATATTTGGGGAGGTGACCGACGGCTAAGGATATTTGCGCCATAGGGGATAGGTAAGGGAGGAATGGTGGATAGAAACCCAGCATCAGCATTAGCCTGCTCTTAACGAAAGGCGCCATGGGGACCACGGTTTAACGTCTCATCCGACAGACAGAGTACTGTACTTGCAGTGCCCTCCACAAGACACTCAAGTAGGGATTGGGTTCCCTCTGAAAAACATCCGCCTCTGCAGGGATTTGAACCCTGGCCACCCATGTGGTAGGCAAGTACTCTAGCCACCACAATCCCCACAAAGATTCAATCCCTTGTTATTTGTGACATTATAGTCAGGAGAAACTCTTATGCAGCACTTTGAGGGTCTACACCCTCTCCTCTTCACATATTTTTACTCCATTGTGTCCTATTTATTAAGTAGCATCCAACTATCCCACTAACGAATACCTTCAAATCAGAGGGAGATTTTATATTCCTCCATTTTTATTCCTATACCATCCTTTAGTGAGAGAGTGGTCCCAAATGCTACATTTCAAAAATATATGATCATCTGCATCAACAAATCCTTTCACAAGCTTTCAATCATGTATTCCCCAGTCAGTATGATGCAGTTATCTTTTATTCAATGTGTTCTAAATTTGTCAGCATCTTACAGGCCCATGGCAAAGCAACAGTTACATCCATCCAATTTTGCATTGCCATTCAAGGGTCCCGTCACCCTACTACCAACTCATCTGGCAAGTGAGAAAACTAGTTTGATTAGAATGCACAAAAAATTCATCAAGACTGCCAACATGGAGGAGTGAAAGATTTAACAAAAAAATTTTAATTTTAACCAATAGCAGATTCCGATCATAGCATCATGGCAGAATTTCTTGGTTTCCAAGATAGCAGGGATTCTGATTAAAAGATACGCATAGTTTTCAACTTTTCTCCTTCTTTAAGGAAGTTTCACTTTGTAAACCAGACCCAAATTCTAACTTTTTCCATAACTAGAGGTACTTTTCATATAATATCATTTTTCTTAAACAAAGTACATGTATATATAAATAAATATGGGAATTGATTAATCCAAAAAATACAGTTCCCTCATGTCTTACATTTTAAATATTAGTATATTCTATAAAAATTTCCATCTTAACACTTTCAACGCGGCAACGAATTTTTACGTTTTTGCCGGTGACTGAATTTTTTTTTTCTTCGATTTCAATTGCATTTGTAGCCACATTCATTAACTGATGGTTAAAAAATCGAAAAATTTTTTTTTACTGAAAAATCGATATTTTATATTTTGGCGTCGATCGACGTCCGCAGCCACTGGATTGCACCCCATCGAGACATGCGTGGTTGCATACCCCTCACATAATTTCTTGATAGCTTTCCAAATCATTTTCTTTGGCTGTCGTTTGTGTTTAGATATATGAAATTTATTAATTATGAAAATACTCATTCAGAGACTTTGTATATATTCCCTATAGTGTCATGAATGTCTTTGTAAAATAAAATTTCGCTTGTTTTACATCAAGATGATTTCTTTTTTAGGCAGTCATTTCCTTCCACAGTTTTCGCTTTCTGTATTCGAGGGGCCCAGCAGGAGGAGCAATTAATGTATAAGAAAGGGAGAGAATAACCTAAATTCAGAAAAAAATTATAGAAATGATGAAAAATATTTTATTCCTTTGAAATGGAAGAGAAAAAGTTGAAGAAATCGGATTCAATTTTCTACCGATTGATCAGACCTCACGTCATCAAGATACGGAAAAAATGCTTTAATTATTGAAGAAGAAATTTATCAGTCATTGGTTAATCCGGTGGTTCGTAAAATGGGAAATGTTAGAGCTCATCTCCCAATGATCCCAAATGCCCACATATTTAACACAATCAGAGTATTGGGGTAATTACCATCCCTATGGCCCCTGTGATAATACTGATGCTTGTATCTGAAAAAAATCCCATTCACTCTCTTTGAATTCGCCAGTTACCCCAAATAATTCTTCCAGATTTGAGCTTCGGGCCCTGAAGACTAAAGCCATACACCCGTGGAAATACCATGCATTCCTAACACAGATAAGAGTAATGATTAGACATGCATAGAAGCAAACTTTCAGAAAATATTCAATATATTTACATATTTTACATCCAATTTAACATGTTTGCATATAAATACAATATAAGTGAAATTCGTCATAATAACTCTTCACTCTTCTTCAACACTTCTTTCACAGTCTTTCTTCAGTAGTTTATGCACTTTTTAACATTATGAAAATTAGCACCAGATGTCCCTGTGGTGCTCAATAAAACAGGGCCTAAAACAAAGGGGTGGACAACCCTCACAGGCAGGACAAAAGAAGATGGTGTCTTTCCTAAACCCTCTAGAGGAGCAATATGTGCATCGTCGCTGAGGGGCCCGTTTTCGGCCTTTGTCAACGTCATATGTCTGAGGGTAGTGCTTAGATAATCCAAGGGACCGGGAGGGCAGGCTGGGGGAGGAACGAGGGGTGGGTTCAGAGTATGTGGGAGTCAGGAGGGTTTTTATGATGGACAGGCGGTAATCATGGAGAGAAACTTTAGGATGGGTTTTACGGTACAAGAAGTAGCTATTAACCAAAAAAAGTTGAAGTATGTGGATTCCAAGTTTCTTGTACCATTTCAGAGTCTTACGCTCAATTGGGTAGTACGACATCATTTGATCATAGTGATCGATGCCGCTCATTGACTCATTATATCGAGCAATGGCCTCTGGTTTGGAAGTGACACCACCTCCTCGCCGTCGACGGACATCGACCAAATTGCTACCGAATTCGGAGCTGATCATCAGCACGTCCCGCTTATCCCTCCACTTCATGATGCATACTCCGTCGGTACTGAATGCATCCACTACCTCACCCCTTTTCAGTTTTTTCGCTACGAGGTCAGGAGGAGTCCCCTTCCGATTAGCTCTAAGAGTTCCGGTACAATAGGTCCTTCGCTCAAGTAAGCGGTGGGCCAAGTCAACACTGTTATAATAATTATCCATGAAAAGCGATCGTCCAGTGTCCAACCTTCCTTCCATCAATTTCCATACAACATTGTCGACATGTCCCGGCCCGCCTACATCAGAATCCGAGGACCCAGTGTACACAAGAAATCTTAAAACTAATCCGGATGGTTCGGTTAACATGTAAAGTTTGATTCCATACCTGTGTCGCTTACCTTTCATGTAAATACGAAAGATAAGACGACCCCTCCAGAGAACCATGGATTTGTCTATACACAGTCTTTGTGTCGGGATAACAATATCGTCCATTGTGCGATGGAAAATGTCAATCAGGGGTCTTATTTTGTAGAGTCGATCAGAGGGTTGCGGTTCGCCACGATCCGGATTTCTTGCAAAATGCAGAGCTTGCATGATCGCGGCAAACCTATCCCGACTAATGCATTTCCTAAAGCAAGGAAAATTAAATAAAGGGTCTACACTCCAGTAGTCTGACACTCGACTCATTGGGCATGTTCCCATATGATATAGAACACCTAAAAACGTTAAAAATTCCACCGATGTTAGCGGCTTCCATTTAGTAATCCTAGCTTTAGGCAATACATTAGCAGAGAGTAAAAACTCTGCTTGTCTATTGGTCTCTGTCACTATAAATTCTATTAGGTCATCAGTCACTAAAAGATTAAAATACTCTCTGGGCTCTTCTCCAAGGTTTGGTATTGTCAGTCCTGGGGTGTCAGTGAAAGGAAACTTAGAGGAGGTCGGTCTTTTGTCGGTCCATGTGTAAGTCTTACTTGCAGTTCTTGTCATGAGTGGAGGGGGGTGGGGAGTTTGTGGCCCCTCTAGAGGGCTAGGAGAGGGAGGAAAAACTTGCCCACCCTCAGACGGATCGCCCATTTCTCCGCTTACCTCTTCATCTGAGGAAGAACCCCACTCCGTTTCCCCGAAGGACGAATCGTCACTGTCCTCAACCAGCAGAAGCTCCGCTAATTCCTCCGAGGAAATAGTCCTCGGCGAAACGGATTTTCTCACTTCTGCTATTTTCCTCTTTCTTGGGGGCGGAAGGTGTGACCGGGAGGTCGATGGCTGAGGACTTGGGGCTCGGGGAGGCATGAAGGAGGGCTGTGGGCTGGCACCCGAATGAGATGTACCGTTGTCTTTCTTTGTTGTCGGAATGGTCGTAGGCGACGTGGGAGGTTGGAGAGATGGTGACAGTGGGGCAATAAACGGGGGCTTACTAACCCTCTTTCCCTTTCTGGGAACTCCTTTCCCTGGAAGTCCCTTTCCTTTTCCTTCACCTTCCTTATCGCTGCCTCTCCGTGTTTGCACCATGGTGAAAATGAATCTAGTAAAAATATAAAAATTGTCTAAGCTACAAGAAATATTTATATTTATACCGTAATAAATAAATAATTCGAAAGCTGATGGAACAACTGAACAAGGTACGTACCGAAGAGCGTGCGCACTTTTCCTCACCAGGTGGTCGAGGTGATAGTTTTGCTTTTTCTGGCACCTATGTAAAAAATTAATATAAATAAGTGGATGAATACTAACAAAAAGTAACGACATAATTTTGGAAAAATAAACGTATTTTTTAGTATGGGCTCATATCACCAATGTAAATAAATACCTAGGGCGTGTTTTTTAGAATATATGGAATAAATAAAACACACGGCATATTGTAACTAATTTAAATGATCATAAATAAAAAGAATATACTGTATAAAAGTGATAAAAACTAAGGTATGTAACTTTTTTCAGGTAAATATAATACACGTTTTACATACAAAACTGTTGTCAAGGTATAAGAAAGAAGAAAATCAATTCCGTTTTGTGAAAATGGGGGGGAGGGGAGAGCCTCAATTCAAGAATTGAAAAAATACATATTACATTAGCCAGTATTCCTTTTTTAATAAAGAAAATACATTAACAAGGAAATAGAAACAAAATGTTGCTCAGAAAAAACAGACTCAAAATACATTTTGATGCACTTATTAAGGAAGTTTGGGGGGGGGGGAGGGGGGGCGGAGGGGTAAAACTGCATTTCGATCTAAGTCAGCAAAAATCATCCATAATTATTTATGTGATACGTAAAGATTTTACTACGAATCTTAAACGATAATTTACGTTACCAAACTGGTTTAGAGTATAAAAAATATTACAAAAAATTCACAATTACCTTTTGAAAACGAGGGATGCAGCGTCGCTCCTGGGTGAATGCAACTCCGGCTACGGTCACTGCTCACACTTTGAAGGCTATCGGACGACTGAGCATTGAAACGGAAGCGCTAGCGGTTGGCGTCTCTCGGGAATGGCCTTGGGAGCAAAATGCGAGCTCTGACGTCGATCGACGTCGGCAGTCAGCAGATAGCACTTTTTGGCGTCGATCGACGTCAGTCAGCGTTGAACGTGTTAAATCAGGGTGTACATTATACATCAATTGGTATTACCAACTCATTTATACAGTAATACATGACACTTTTCTGGAGAAATCACTACTCATCCTGGAGACGATCGCAGACCATGCTATTGAAATATCAGTGTCGATCAACATCATTGATTGAAGTCAAACCAGAAAACTCATCATCCAAAGCAATCTCCGGGGAAATTAAAGATTTTTCCACAAATTTTGACTAGGTGCAATGAGATTTGTTGGAATTAGTGAAGAAGACAGCTAGGAACGACATCTGCTGGAAAATAATTTTGCCCATTTTCAGAGCTAGCTCCTCACAGAAATGAGGCAAGAGGAAGGGGCCACCCACCTGTAAGGATGTCGTCCATCACTCCGTACCCATGCTTGCATCCAGCCACCCAGTCCCCCACGTAAACAGATGCAACTGATGACAGGAAGTGTCCCTCCTTGCGGATGCCATGGCCCTCGGGCACACCATTTCTCCATTCACCTTCATATACAGCACCATTTGCATACCTGTCATATGACAGAAACAACATGGTGGGAGATTCATACAGACAAATCATTTGCCCACAATTTGAACCCAGATTCACCAGTGGCTGGGCTATCTATGATTCCCACAATTTTTGTACAAAGGAATAATACAAACAATAAGCGACCACAATAAAAATTAAGCTCCACTAAATACACTCCTATAATACATGTCACCATTTTACCACCAAAAAACTTACACCTTTACACGGCTAGTGACTTAACACCCCCTGCCACATGCCCACGCAGTGGCTCGCAGGGTATTATGTAGATGTAGATGAAGGAAGACTATGACATATCTTCCACACAATACTCGAACATATAATCGTACAAATGCAGTTACACTGTACATTGCTACATAAATCCATTGACATATGAACATATCGTAAGGCAGAAGTTGACAGCATAAGGACTAAATATGTATCAAGGTGTGCACCCCTTCAGTACTCTGCCACATTAGTAGGCGGATTGGAGGTTGTGCTTTCCCACTATCTCCATCTTCAACAGTCATCCCCAACAAAAGACAATGGAGATAGGATATGAATACATCCATCAGAGACAGAGGAAAATGGTTTCCTCTGAAGTAATACATTTTTGATGAATATTTTACACAAAGCCACGGCCAGCAAAGGGAATAATACTGATGATGGGTCAATTTCAAAATTTATCGAATCCGAAACTCAAATTCGAATCCAAATCCCACTTTCCCTAGGTTGTATTTCCCATCTCCCCAATATTACCAATACATAAATACCGTATATTTCCACAGATAAGACGACCTTGAGATAAGACGAGGTGTACATTTTCATCAAATTTTTATAGTTTAAGCATATATCTAACCTATGAGACGACCCCCGAACTATCAACAGCTGAAAGTGAGGACGTACTTGAGGAGATATTTGCCTCAGATGATGAATTTGAGGATTCAGAAGGATTTTAAATACATTGATTTGAAGTGAGTGTTTTGTTTAATTTAATAATGATTTTAATTTATATAAATTTCAACCTTATTTTTTTTGTTTCTGTCCTATAAGACGACCTTGGATTTTGGGGGCCTTTTTTAATGATTCAACTATCGTCTTATCTGCCGAAATATACGGTAAGTAATAAAAATTTTAAAAACAAATTCAAACCCATTTCTACATTTCTTGTTGTGATATTAACTCATGAGTTGTCCTAGGTTTTCCCTTAATCTAAAATCTACTTATTTAGCTTTAAAAAAAAACAATATAACGGACCACAAATTTGCTTCATAATAATGTTTGTTACTTTCTCAGTTAGGAATAAAGAAAGATAGTTAAGTGAACACAACTGAATTTTTTAAACGCATATTCGTAAAATTCTTCGTAATTTTCCAAAGAGGTGTTTCAAACCATTTCACATACTTTTTAAAATTATTTTTATTCATTTAATCGCAGGCTTTTGTTGTATTTCCAGCTAAAATTAACCATTTTTACATGCATTACCACATTATGTCTGCGGCTTTAGAGACAAAACAGCAGGATTTAGTATCAGAATTTAGCAGAAAATGGGGCAAAGCTGCAAACCCAGACTCCAGTTAATGTCAACCTAATGGTCGAATTTAGAATAAAATGATCTTTTCGTGATAAAAAGAGAACTACCCATTTTCCTTTCTACATATGGCCTCATGAATATCTATTTCCGTATCTTGGTGCATTTTAATTTCACCCATGTTTACAATAAATAGGTATTTAAAACCAAATAACTCCTCAATCATTCTTTAAAAAGGACCAGCTAACTTTTTCATACATTAGTGACACTGAACCACAGCTCAATGGAGCAGTAAAAACAGTTTCAAGAATTTTTGCAGTGTTATAAGAGCAATATTTTTATAAAGCATTCTACACCAGGTGTATATTTTTCTGCAGCTCAAAAATCACTTTGTAAAACAAAAAGAAATATTTGTGGTCTATCAGTTGCACAAATAATAAAAATGGTAAGCATAATGATCTGCCATGCGCACACGTCAGCATACAAAAAGCTCCAGAAAGTTCGGAAGGAGTGGTGATTTTAAAATAAAACTTGACATGACTAATAAATATAAAAATCTCAGCTGATATTCACATTTTACAATGTAAAGAATGTTCAACCAAATAACCACACTTCGGAGGTACAAATACGTCAAAATGATTAATTCCAAATGAATTTTAAGGGGATGACAAAGAGTTTACTGCAATGTAGCACATATGTCACATGCATCACCAGATTGAAATTTGATCAAATCTTTATTGGAAAAATTCAATTGAATCTCAAATCCATGCATTTGATAAGATAAATCTTGAGGATACCAGGACTATCAATGGTATTACCCTTACAGAGTCACCCACAAGGGCACATTAACTGCAAAATTCCTCAGGAAAAATTATTTACCTTGACCAGGACTCGATACAGAATCCCTCAATATCACTCCAAGGGCTTTAGCCAGAAGAGATAACAAGGCCTGCTCTTCCCCTGTGGATTTTTGAGGGCTTTAAGGGAACAAGATGTACAAGACTGCCAGACATGCAATGCAATGATGCAGTCCACATAAGTGTGTTTGACACAACATTCCACTATGTCAAAACAATTCTTTGAAAACAAAAATCATGAATAAACACACACTCCCACTGGGAAGAAGGATGCCTCAGAAGCTTAAGGTAGTCCGAGCGAGATAGTTCCCTAGTCATAATATTCGAGACCATATTCAAACTCTATGTTTTAATTTCACCAGCTGTTGGACACATCAATTAAATATTGCATTATTAATGGTGCAATAATATTATTTTATGTGACAGAAATGGCAAGTAATTAAATGAAAATTTATGAATAAGTATTTAACTTGACTCATTTTTTTTGCGTGGTGCATTTGAAACTTCTTCAAAACAGAAGGTTTATTGTGATACCCAAGACCCTACTGCGGTGACAATATGACTAATTTTCAAATATAGTTGAGAAAACATACAAACTACACACTGTTAGTTTTTTTACGACATTTAAGTGTTAGAAATTCCTCATTTTTTAATGATGTCTCTATGGAGTGCATACATGTACCATTTCCCATGTAAAAGGGCAGGTATTTTTTGGCAAATATCTTGGATAGTAATGCGATAAGGGGTTGAATTTTTGGTGTCGTTAGAAGGGTGAGACATTTTTCTTTAAAATGAGACCAAATTCATTGATTTCTAGGTAAAATGATATTTTGCTCAAACTACCTTAACTAGCTACAGCACTTGGCACAATATCAAAGGATCTGGGTTCAAGTCCCTGTCGAAGAAAATGATTTTTCCTCCATGGAATTTTGCACTTGAACTTTTTAAAGCCAAAACAGATGAGGTAAATTCAAGTCTCACCTCATGACCCCATATCCATGATACTGTCCATCTCTCCACTGCCCTTCATAGGTCCCAAGGGATGGGCTCACATGAATCGCATGGCCACTGACCACCCCCTCCTTGAAGACTCCCTCTATGCGACGCCCATCGGGCCACTCCAGTGAGCCTTTCCCATGAGGAGCACCCAAGAGCCAGCCACCTGCAAGTTACATCAGCACTGAGGATAGGACAACCAGCTCTTTGGTTCCCAGTTCTACCAGTTCTCACAGGAACCGAAAGAACCTGAACCAGCTGAAAAACCTGGTATGTTTAAACACTTGATATTACAGTCACCACTCCATTTTAAACATTAAAAATATTTCATATCATATACATTAGTGTATAATCCAACTTTTTTGGGCCAAGTTTAGAGAATAACACTGTAGGGCCAGCATTTACATGAGTTAAACTTTTGACAGCTAAAATCTCAGCCAGGAAAAAATGTGGTGTATCTTTCCTAGGCAACAGGGCTTCACTATATTGCAATACAGTAGGTCAAAATTGCATTAGCGAGCACACTCGACAAGTCAGACTAATTGTCACGTCTCATCACTTTCACCCACAAAGATCTCTCTGAGCAGGTGTCAGTTTTCCAGTCCAGATCTCTTTAAGTAAGACTACCTCACCCTACACCTGTAAAAGGAAGAGTATTTTCCAGAGACTTGTTTCTCAGAGCTACAAGTCTACAAGTTACAAATCTATGTCACAATATTTTATATTTTGAGGGTGTACCTTGCAATATTTCTTAACCATAAGTCAGAGCCACTTATTTATCACTTATATTTTATGACTTAACTTAAAAAGACATACCTACACCGTGGGTGGAGTTAACATAAAATCTTCAAATACAGTAAAATATCTTGGGATTACCTTAACTTCAGAAATATTGTGGGGAACACACATACAAAGCATATTTGGCACAGCATTAAAGAAACTAGGTTTTGTTAAACGTGTAATAGGAAAGTCCTCGGATGAAAAAGTAAAAGAAAGATGCTACTTCGCTCTGCTTAGGTCACACCTCGAATACGCCACGAGCATTTGGGACCCTGGTCATAAAGATTTTACCAAAAAATTAACAAAATACAAAGAAAAGCAGCACTCTTTGTTAAAAACTGCTATGATCAAACATAAGTTACACAACTGTTAGGGGGATTAAAGTGAGAGTCCCTAGAGACTCGGAGGCTGCACGCTAGGCTTAGGTTGCTTGATAAATTCAGAACTGATATTTTTCAGAGCGACACAGAGAATACGATGATCATGATGGCTCACTACATTTCTAGGTCTGACAGATTCGATAAAATAAGAGAGATACTCTGCCCAACAGATAGGTACAAAAACTCGTTCTTTCCGCACACAATAAGCGACCACAATAGAAACTGAGCTCCTCCAAACACGCTCTCATAGGACACGTCACCATTTCACCTCCAAAACTTTTACATCTTTACATGGTGGTGACCTACCACCCCCTGCCACATGCCCAAGTGGCAGCTCGTGGGGTAGTATGTAGAAGGAGATGTAGAGAAGATCCCAAGCAAAGGCTACTTTTCGAGGAGACCTACCATCATGAGATAAAATAGTTTATTTCGCAGCATTTGTTGCAGGATGAGCTCAAAATGGTAGTTATTTAAAAATCTTACATGCAAGATATCATTGTGAGTTGGTTTTATCTTTATTGCGCCACTATTAATGGCTCACATAATCTCATCCTTCAATTTACTAACAATAAACATTGTACTTATCATTTCATTTCTATTACGTCGTGTAATCATTAATAGCTGATAATACGAAGCGTAAGCTTCAATAATGAACCCAGAAGTCAACATAAAGTACACTACCATGAAGTTCAGTCATAAAATTATGTTATCAAGCCATTAATAGTGGTCCAATAAAGATAAAACCAACTCAAAATGATATCTGGGCATGTACAATTTTTAAATAACTACCATTTCCAGTTCATGCTACATTAAATGCAGCAAAATAAACGATTTTAACTTATTACGTAAGGTTTCCCTTAAAACTTGTCTTAACTTGGGATCTTCTAACTTAAGTTATGAAATTTAAATATGTTTCAGGACATATTCAATCATTTGTATTTACTCAAAAACCTGGCACTGACTTTTGGATTGGAAATTGCAAGGTACACTCTCTAAATATATCGTAATCATCAAAATACGAGTTATATAAGGTCTTGATTACATCTGCCACAAGACTAGTACAAGTCTGCGGTTTGTCATATCTGAGTTACACCTCGGCCTTGTGTTGTAGACTTGTGACTTGTAGCTCTGAGAAACAGGCCGCAGGTCGATTTTGCACATCTTGATAGGCCGTAGAAGCTGTTACTAAACCTGGTTCAGTGACAACCACTATAATCAAGAGAAGCTTCTCCTGAACCTTTTCAAGCAATTGTTTAAGTGAGAAGCCTCTATAAGCAAGAAAAAAACCTTGTCCCATGGATTCTCGCTTATCCAGGTTTAACTAGATACCCAACTCTGAATCTGCCGAAGCACATGTGGAACTTTCATTTGACAATTTATGAGCAAAGAGCGTTTTTATCATTTTGAGATTAGAACAACAGGGGCTGATCTATGGAGATGATTTTTCGAATTGAGGAGCATGAAAAGAATGGAGGATTGAATATGAGAGAGTGTATCGGCACAAACTTTGTGGAATCTATGAACTTCCATATTTGAAAATAAACACTCGTACAATTTCCACACTTTCATTTTAATTTATTTTCAAAGTGTTCAAAAAAAAAAGTACAAGCATTTTTTCAAAGACAGGTTGCATTGGTGTCTGTACAACTGAATGTCCAGGTAGGCTTATGTATTTATGATTTTTTTGTGTGCATTGCTAGTCACATGGCTGAGAATATATTTAGTATTGGATTAGCTTGACCAGTCATGTTAAACATAAGTTTTGTGTAATTTTATCTATAAGAAATTCTTAAATACAGTATACAATGCCAGAGCCCATATGTTGAGGGTTGGTTGAAAAGTTATAACCACTAGTTCAGAATCCAGACAATGCCATAATTATTAAAGAAAACTATGCATTTTGGAATTATAAATTTACAACTGTATGGATATCTGATTCAGGATCTTTCAGTTTATCACCTCTATCATGTAGGTTAAAGTTTAATTTTTGTCTACCTCAACTTACATACTATCTCTTGGTTTAAATGAAGTGGAAAAAAATTTTCTTCTAAAGATTATGAAGAAGGTTAAAATAACAATTTCTACAGTTTATTACTAGATACAATAATAATAAAAAATGTTGTAAAACTATTAACTCTGTAAATAAATGTTGATTGTGAGCTTCAAGACATCAAGATGAAAAATATCTATCCTCATTTTACAAGGGTTTCTGAACTTTCTGTTTTCCAGAGAGTAGAAAGCCTAAGGTCAGATTAGGTATTGAATGAATCATAGGAGGCATTACAAATTTTTTGAGGAAAAATCAGGAGTTAGACCACACACAGGGTAGGACCACACACAAGCATGAATGGCATATGCTCAGACTCCAATGCAAACAAACCCTCACCAGTGTACACAGCATTTCTGTAGACAGGGTGCCTCTGAAAATGGTGAGAGGCATTCCTCGAGGTCGGAGGAGACTCGAGAGGTGCGCTCTTCATGGCTGGTGACTCCTTCCTCAGGCAGTTGGAGATGGCAGAGTTGAAGACCTTGAGCCACGTCATCCTCTCCTCAGCCGATGAAGCCACAACCGTCAGGGACTCTTCAGGCATTGTCATCTTCAGGGCATTCTGTGCACAGTCACCAAAGTCACTCTTAATAAAAGACTTCCAATAGACAACAAATCACATAAGAATTTGAATAAATAGATACAAGGAGACTTTCATGAAAGATGGACAAAGAAAATGTGGAGCCACCATATATCATCATGAATGAATAACATGCCTTACTTAAAGAACACAACTAGTACTTTTCAACGTATTTCCACAAATCTGTGGAAAACTAAAAGTAGTATTATTTAAATATGGATATTACAAACTTCCACAAAGAGAAGTCTGAAACAGTAGAGTGAATTTCAAGCCAGTAAATAGGAATGCACTTTAGAAGAGAGAACTAAAATATTTTCATACGTAAAATATCTTGGAATTACCTTAACTTCTGATATATATCGTGGGGAACACACATGGCTGAGAAGTGAATTATGGATAAAAAAGAGAAGCAGAACTTCCAATTTTTGAGTAGTTTAAAGTTCCAAAGTCCAAAAACATTCCCAAATGGGATGCATTATTTGAAGAAAAGTCTATGTAATTTGCTTAAAAATTAAGAGTTAAAGATTTCACAGAGAGGAAAGATTGATTCCGAACACCAATTACTATAGCTTCCGGAAACATTTTGATGAATCCATATACATATGTAACAAAGAAAGCAGAAACTGAAAGTACAGAGTTCGGATAGTAGCAAAAAACACCAAAAGAATATTAGTGACCAGAGGTTTAGATTTCCTTTCATTACAAAAAAACACAACAAACTAGTAAAAGAGACAAACTAGCATGAGTATAGCTCTGATTTAAGCCTTCAGAGATCAGTATAACAGGGTCAATCATCTATATAACGCAAATTTTTGGATAACAGATGCATACTTTGAAAACGACCCAAAAGGATGAGAAACCAAGTTTTAACATCAATAGTGAATACCCGATAACTAATATACTAAAGAAAGGGGGAGGCCAAGTGGACTCATACAATACCAGCAAATGTATCTGAAGACTCAGCAAAACAAACCTGTGGGATTTGTTGTTGATCATGCTCCCATGAGTCATCCCTCAAGGGCTGCACCCAGAGAGTGGACAGCGCATGGGCTGTCGTCACTCCATTTGGTGCAACCTGCAAGAATGCATCGTTCATAAGCACCAACGACGGAGTTGAGGGGGAGGGGTGGGAAGATGCCGAGGCCGCACTTGTGAACAGCGTCCCTGGCCGCCCCACCCACAGCGATGGTGAAGGGTACGCAAATCCACGCAATCGACTCCCACCCCCCACCCACGACTCACGGATGATGCGCTGCACGGGCAAGCGAGGGCGCCACCACAGCCCCTCGCCAGCACCACGGCCCACTACCGAGGGAGGTGGCCTCCACTTGCTCAGCACCAACCCCCCTCTCCCGGCGTCCTCCCAGAACTCACGCGTTGACTCTGCTCGCAACCTTGCCTGCTCCCACTCCCTCCCCCTCGCCACAGAGCGCCAGGCCTTCACCGCTGCCACAGATGCCTCCTCTTCTTCAGTGCAGGAGATGCTCTTTAAGGAGGATGAAGATGTTGAAGCACCACCTCCCCCCACTGCCGCCCTCCCACCTGTAGAACACAGGGAGACTGTCTCAGAGCGCGAACAGTGCAGTGGGGTCACTCCAGAGGGTGACGAGATGGTTGTCAACTCAGGAACACTCAAGGAGACCTTTGGTGGTGCAGCCGAGGTGGACAAAGTACTCCCCTGCTCCATAGGGGCACGATTGAGTGTCTCCACGAGGTCTGAGTAGAGCCTCCAGTGGCCGAGGGGTGCAAAGAGGGCAGATGCCACGACCCTCTGGTCACTCTCCCCTGGAAAGAAGGCTTTGACTTGCTGGATACTGGCTGTGGAGTAGTGGCTGAGGTCACTGAATCCCTCAACGGCCAGGAGATTGCACACTGCCTCTAAGTATGTCCTGTAAACCTTGACAAATTCCCTGCAGTGGCTGATGGGAGGGATGAGCTCCAAACTAACTGGACATTCGCCACAGAGGCGAATGTGCTGAACGTACTGCCCCAATGACTCCACAGTCAGAGTAATCAAGGCAAGGATCCTTCGGTTTCCTTCCATCACTGCCTGCATGGCCAAGTCAAATTCATCTTGAGAGCAGAAGAGGCTGCTGCTGGTGGTACCTTTATTCTTATAAAATGGTGAGCTTGGGACAAGGGGGAAGAGTTCCGAGTGCAATACGTGACACTGTGATAGCAACTCCCTCCACTTTTTCACTGATGCATGAAGCTCAGGAAAAGATCTCCTGATGGAAATGGGGGAATATACGCAAGCACTGAAATTCCCAGCAGCAAACACCTGAACAGGTTCTGCATCATCATCGCCATTGCTCTTGCCAGAAATGTCCAAGGGTGAGGCATTCATCATAGTGGAATTGCTCCTGGGAAAGATAATGAAATGACACAGATCAATGTAGGACCATGGAAGAAGGTAGAGAAGTAAAAATGGTTTTTTGTAGCCCTCAGTGCAGCTTGAGAGTTTTTTTTATCAGTTTCAACAAGCAGCATAAAATTTAATGGTAAAGATTATGTCACTACCTAATGATGTACAGTTGAAACAAGTCCCATCATCAGCAGCTTGAAACAGAAAACAACTTCAATTGTAAGCAAGTAGTCTTGCCACGTATGTACAGCCTACTATGGCAAATTTCGAGGTACATATTGCCCTTAATCATCTTATCCACTGCTACATTTCGCTATATAGATGTTAGAGGATGAAATTTAGGCACCCTAATACATCGACATTTCAATGTTTTTATTACATTCTACATAAGAACTGGCAAAATATATTAGGAGAGTGCCACTCAATGGCTCACTGCAGAGAAATCTTACTCCTAAAATGTTGAAGTGAGCGCCTATAAACTCGCAGACGTCATAAGTTGAAGTTGCTTTTGTTTCTCAATTGTTTTTCTCCTGTATAGAAGCCATATATTTCTCCACCAGCTACCCCCTTTTTGCTTTCTGCTGCTCGTTATGCCACGTTACATTCTTCCACGAATTTTTTTTTTGAGAAAGCTTGAGACCCCTTGGGATGTATACGATGTTTGAGTTATAAGTTACAATATATTCGCTTGCAAGTTATGGGTCTTTTATATTCACATTACCCTAACCTTAACATAAAATAACAGCAACCTACCTAAGAGCAACTTTCAGAGTAGACATGAGGACACAGAGGAATTTATATAACCTTTTGATAACTTATTATTTTTAATTTTATTCCGTGAATACATATATATCCTATTACAACATTTGAAGAATATAGGATTCAGGTAAACTCATTATATGAATAAAGTTCATACTTCCCCTTAGATATGCAAAGGCCTTGCCCAAAAATGTTTTTGTGAGAGGCAAAAATATTGGATCTCTCTGCTTATATTTATTGCTGTAGTTACAATGTAGAATTTATTTCAACGCATAGGCATCATCTTCATACACCAAGTTTCAAAATGAATTTTCACATTGTTATCTGATCCTTTTATCAGGATTCATTCCGCGATGTATGTTGTGTGAAAACAATATTTCGCTGGTCCTCCTGCCAGCTTCATCAGGTTAACTGAACTGATTTCTTAGTCTTGCTCGTCTTTATATACATGAGTGTGGACTCCCATTGTTTACGGAATTTAAATTTGAAAAATTCGTTTAAGACTGCTATTCAACGTGTAACCATCTTCTCGGTTGACGTTCTCCGGTCTCTTCGCAATTTCTATAGCCTCTCTGATTAATCTTGGGTAATAGCATATTTCCCTAGATATTAGTCTTGTTGCCTCAAAGTTGAAATTATGAGAGGCTGCTGAGATGGTGTTCGGCTATTGCAGAAATGTGGTAATCATTATTTTTGATTGCCCGTTGATGCTCTTGGAGGCGTATTTTCAGGGCTCCGCATATCTGGCCTGCATATGAATGTCATACATATGTACATGTGTACATATGAATGATGAATTTTTCAAATTTAAATTCCGGCAACAATGGGGGTCCACATTCATATATATATAGACGGGCAAGACTAAGAAATCAGTTCAGCTAATCTGATGAAGCTGGCAGGAGGACCAGCGAAATATTGTTTTCACAAAACATGCATCGCGGAATGAATCCCGAAAAAAGAAAGTCAACACAGCATCCGCGGAAGCCTGTGAGCTAATTCCGCATTGTTATGCCTGAATTCTACAAACTTTTTTTTGTAGCCTACAATCAGTATCAGTGGCTTAAAGACACTGAGTTGAGGTCATATGCATTTAAATGATATGTTGACAGGTAAGATGAAACTAAAAAGGTAGAAAGAAACTACAGCTACTATGCTGACATCATGAAGAGCAAGGGTTCAACCATTTTAAAATAACATCAAACTCAGATACCACAGAGCAATCATTCAGCAGGCATTACTCTACTTCCCGTATATTTTATGGCCATATGCCAGTTAATATTATGCCTTTTCCCTTCCATATTTCTTTTTACCAAGTGTAAATCATGTCAGCATCACAAGTGTAATCCCAAGGTATTGTTAATAATGTGTTCCAATTCAATTGCAGTAATTTTCAAACATATTCAATTCATTTTCATAGTACGTCTGCCAATGGTTGTATCTTTGAATCTTTTGGATTGAGTTATTTATGATGAGTCATGTAGCATTGCAATAGTCTTTACTCTTTTCATTTTGAAATGGGATAGTACAAAGGAATAGTGGGTTAATGGTATGGGCCCAGTCTAAAGTGGTACACGAGGAAATTAGGGTCATTGTAGTGTGGGGTGTATTTCTAGTTTCTGGGGGGTCAGAAGGGCATGGAGCGACCACCTATTTTATGAGGAACTACAGGTGGCCATCCCCCCCACCAGAGCATCCATTAAATCTGCCATTGCTGGAGCAGCACAAGTGAGAATTGGTCTGATAATTGTGATGTAGAACATTCACTCCATTCAAAGTGAAGGGGGGGGGGTTGACAAAGAAAAGGGAACACGAAGCAAACAGTCCCCCAAATTCTTCCCAGTCCTTCATAGGTGAAAGTAAATTGTGTGCATGGTGTGAGTAAAGTGTGCAGGAATGAGAATATGAGACCAAAGTGTGAAGAAAGTGTACAACAACCATAAAAGAGGTGACGAAAGAGTGACTTAAAACATCAAAAGAGCGTAAATGGAGCACACACAAATGTGCAAATGGAGCACTCGTAAATGGGCAAAAAGTGTGAAAAGCATTCCTAAAGCGTGATTGAATTGGGCACAAATATGACAAAAGTGTGATTAGGAGCAACTCAAGTATGAATAAAGAGTGGAAAATGTTAAGAGCTTGAATGGCAATCAATAAAAAGAGTTTATTTAATAAATAGAGACAAGAGTGTGCAAAAAAAGTGCTACAGGTGCACTTGAAAAAGTGCAAGAAGTGTGAGAAGACTGTACTGTACATGGCAACATTAAGAAAAAAGTGAGAAATGAGTGCAGAAATTGCGCAAAGCACAGCATGCACATTTCATTTTCACCACCTATTTCACGTTTTATTTTCACCAAGATTACCCTCTAATATTATGCTAATACCTCATACGTCAAATAAACTCACACGCACTTCCCCAAGGCGACCATTGTTCCACAGTCAGTGAGGAGGATGGTGTGATTGTCTCCGGCGGCCACGTCCAGCAGCGTCGCGTCCGAGTTCGCGGGTGGCCAGCAGATCGACCTTGGGGACGAGCGGCAGCCCTCTGAAGTGCCCTCCAGGCCTCCCAACAGTTTGCTGCCCAACTGCCCCGAGGAATCGTCTCCCCATGCCCATGACCTACCGTCGATGGCCAGAGCCAACGTGTGACCGTTTCCAGCAACCAACTGCTTCACACCCCTTCGCCTCAGCTGCCTTATGCAAACGGCGCCATTCTTTCTGGGTACTTGGTCGCCTACTCCAAGCTGTCCACGGCGATTGTGGCCGTAAGTCCACACCTCTGTGTCTAACAACATTTGCCCGACGTAAACGGCAGATTTACCCGCGACGGCATCACTGAGGCGTAGCCTCTCAGGAACTTCTCGTCCACCCGAATGTTTTGAATCTTTCTCGCCTCCCGTATCCACTCCATCTAAAGTATCACATGAAGCTTCACTGGTACGATCTCCAGAATGTTCATCGCCACGCGCGTTGCTGGGTTTCTCACACGAGCAGGACTCGGAGTGTAAGCAAATAGTCCCACTACTGCCTTCGGAAATTCCATTAGGATATGTCGGGTTATTATTATCACAATTGGAAGGAATCCTCGACGCCCCAAGAAGCATCGCACAAAAATCAATACCAGTTGTAATTAACATGTCATTTTGGTTCTTTTCCTTCCATTGACAAACATTTGCACCGTCACCATCTTTGATGAATTCTATCAAACTAGATTTCCCATTTTCCATCAACCAGAGTTTACCCGAGGAATCGGCCAGGAACAGGGACTCTCTATCCGAAGACCTAAAGCATGATACAGCTCTCAAACAAGTGTTTTCGCTGTCTGTATTTTCCAATTCAAGAAAATTTCTCATATCACTACAATCACTTTTAAATAAACGGCCATGAACTGAGACACAATACAAGTTTTCATGAGAACAGTCAAAATCTAAAACGTTGTGAAATAATTTCGAAAATGTCACTTCGTCTTTGGCTCCAGTTAGTTTGGCATGAAGTAGGTCGTGGGTGGATAAAAGCAGAAACAAGTGATTGTTGTCACTTGAGCAGGAAAACTTCACAATCTCCACGAAGTCATCTAAAACATGAACCTTGAGTTCCTTGCGAGCAAACCAGATTTTTAAACGCAGCATGTCTGCAAAAATCACTGACCCATTGGAGCACAGCAAATGGAACAAAGATTCGTGAATCCTCTTCTGATAACGGGGTACATTACTCTCGACATTACGACAAAATGTATTTGACATGGGAAGTCAGAAACATAATGTAAGAAACCATTTAGGGCAACTCTAAAAATTAATAGCCAATAGTCAAGAGTAACGAAGATCATATGACAACGGAGCTAGTAAGCAGAACATTATCACCATCAAAACCTGAACCTTTTGGTATTTATTCCTATGTAATTATATCAAGAGCAAAGACGTGATTGAAATATCGCAAAACGGACATACGGAGGTGGAGATAACATTCAAGTAACCGTCCACTGATGGCAAACACCACAAGGTTGACTCATAGATGAGCTCTTAATCACTACGATCCAAAACCCATAACTGGGAATTAATAGGGGGGCGAAGGAAGACGAAGGTAAACAGAAGAGAAACGCTGCGGAAAAGTTGAGAACAGAAATGAATCGAAATCACGGCGCGCCCGGCGTAATTTAGAATAGGAACCCGTACCCATGCTTGTGTCCCTTGTTCGGATTCACTGGATGAATTTGGTTGTCTTATGGTTCTTCTGATGTACGTCTATTGTTCAGAAACCCAATTTTGTGTAACTTTGTGTCTTTTATCGAATATTTTTGATTAAAGACATTTGATGAGATCACCCTTAAAGGCATGCAGGCGCTTTGTTTTATCCTTCTACAGAGCGGGAAAATCAAGGTTCATTACCGATTTACTTACGAGAACGTCATGTTCCAACTACTCAAGGAGTGGACTTAGTGTTTACTATGAAGGTCGGCACTTCTTGTCAAGTTCAGCAAAAATAAATGAAATGGGCATGGAAAACCGTGCTGTTAATGTTTCCGAGCTAAAGAGAATTTTGCGATCTCATGGTGTGCAGATCCAGGAAGGCCAAGCCTGCTATGAAACTTCTCAAATCAATTTGTGCTTCGATGAAGAGCGCAAAAAGCCTCCGACAGCCTGCAAAGTGTTCATGAATAAGTATACAGGTGAGAAATCAGATATTTGTTATCTTTTGCGTACTTATCATTTACTCAATGGTAGAACGTATGGGGAGACTTGAAGCCGGCGGGCCAAAACCTAATACTGCTATTACCTCCGTTCCTGACTACTTATTTTATATCTCTTGGTCCAGAACGTGATGGGTTCTAATCTTCTCTTGCAATTATGTAATAATTACCGGGTTAAAAATTTTCCGGTTCAATTGCGCTTTTGAAGTATGTACTGGAGTTTGCATGAGGTTGGACTAACTCCAGAACTGAGCACCAAGACTTCCAGAATGTGCATGTTGGCTCACATTCCCCACTCATGTATCATGTCTCTTTGAATATTTGATTTACATCCATTCTTATATCATGGCTCTACTGTTAAAGCATAGATATTTCACTTTTGCTAGCATATAATCTCATTCTGCCATGCCATATGTGTTTTCAATCTCCCTCTTATATAATTAAGGCAATCACGTCTCGGGATTCTTTTGCTTATGGTATTATGTTGGTACTTTTCTTTAACTATCCTTGAAAGCTAAAGGTTATTGTTTTGTACACATTAGTTTATTCTCACAAGACACTAGCTGGTGTGTGTGAACACTAGCAGGGGACTCCGTTAAAGTTGCCGCGCGGCTAGTTCCGTAATTCTTTGAAAAAAATTCGTTTATTCTTTTAATTCTAGGATATTTTGAATGCCCTTGCTGTGAAACATCTGGATCATGGAACTCACTGGAGCAGATATTAAATTTGAAGAAAGATGGTCACAAGATGTCGGTTCAAGACTTGAAGAAACTTGGAATTACAAGAAATTCGGTGACACCAAGAAAGGTTAAGGAGAAGCTGGATGGATCTGTCAGTCTTTCATCAGTTCTCTCCAACAATTCATCCCCACTGTTCCCAACAGTGCAGCGCCTTTTGGCAGAGTTTGAACTGGAGGTAACCTCTTTTTTCATTCCATCCGCCCATCTTTATCTAGCATTTGGCAAAAGTACAGCAGTTGTGAAAAAAACTCTAATTTGGTGATCCAAACAGTGATTGGCTCTTAAATCCTTCTTACCTTGGCTGGTTGGACAGCAGACTACTCATATTTCCAAGAGATGAAGACGCCCAATTGGTTTCCTAATTACTCACTTTCCACTTAGTAGGAGTCATGATCAGAGCAAAAATTGATGTTGTTGCTGTCCTATTCGCTCCCCCTGAAACCTACATTATCTTCATCTCTCTTACTTTAAGAATATTTAGTATTTACTTTCTTGTATTCTATAAACTTTGACTCTGGGTATGACGTGATGGAAAATTCACCATCAATGGTCCCCTAAGCTTATCATAAGCATACTTTTGTTCTTCAAATTATCTTATCCCTCACATCTGTGTATGGCTGGTGTCCAACCTGCCACATACCCATGCAGTGGCTCGCAGAGTTGAATGTAGATGATAAATTATTTTTCCGCAGTACTTATGCTGAAATAACAGGTAATTATCCATCACAAATGTTCATTATTGTTGGATGCTGATCCTCACAATGCCATAGAATAGTGAAGTACTGTTTCTTATTGATGAAATGCTCTTTGAAAAGGTCTAAATGTCTGATTTTTACTCCTTAATATTACATAGCCTCCACTTAGGAGGAATGAAATATTTTGAAAACCTATTAAGTATTGTCAACAAACCCATTAAAATATCACCACTGCAGGAGGAAATTCAATGTGAGTCTCCAGCACATTGGAAATGAAATGCATATACAAAATAAATATGTATGGGGCAAGAAAACATATGAAATGATTTTGCATTTTAAGGGTATGAAACGATAATGTGGGTCAACTATGAATATGAGTTTTCTAGACTTGAATTTGGCATGTATTTTACATTTTATAACCTATCTCACTACAATGAGTTTCAAATATTTTCTTTGTCATCAAGGTGGTGGCATATGTGCTACATTTTGGAACATTCTGGTTCACAGCAAAATCTGGCAATCATTATTTATAGAATAGATTGTTGTAGCTTACTTTGAGAACTCCTGCAAAATATCATACACAGGCTTATGCATACACGAGTCAATGGAAGGAAGTCATCTTGCACATATGTACGTACTCGTGCCAGCAGTTGCCAGTGGAAGAATTGTTGCATGATATTCTGTGTAGAGGCTAAGCATGGCTAGATGCCTTCTTTAAAAAAATATGCCATGACATAATCTTCTATGCTATTCCATGGGCATCCCAAAACAATGTTTCAGTCAAGGTCTTTTCATCTTAGGCCAATCAGTAAGAAGGCCGACAGGGAAACAGCAATAATGGTGAAGACACACAACAACAGGAAATTGTAATTCCTTATCCTCTTCAGACTCCTTGTGTGTATTAGAATATGGAAAATTTCCTTACTTGGAGATCAAGTGCAATGTCTGCTATTCACTTTTCTTTGGCTTTTGCATTTAGCTTTAGGTATCAGGAAAGAGTAAGAAATCGTTTCCTGGTTACATACTGTTGATGTGAGACAATTTCTCGTATGTAATAAAACCTCCCCTCACATATTTGTTTACCTACATGTTAAGCATTAACTTATTGTTTGGTTGTTGTTTATAGCGATGCACAGTGGCGGATCTAGGTACGGCCCAGGGGGGGAGGGGGGCAACCGGAGGGGTCTGAGGGGAATACCCCCCAGCCGAAGGGGGGTTTGGGGGATAATATCGATTTTATCTAGTGTAAGTTTTGACCCAATGGGGGGGGGGCTATAGTCCCCTTAGCCCCCCCACCCCCCATAGATTCGCCCCTGGCGACGCAGCTGACTGTTGTACATGTTATAAGTGTTATAAGTAATACATTACGTGGCATCAAATCTTAAATTGAACTTTTACTTATTCACCCTGTACCTGAATGGTATAATTCAACACATACATATTGCCAAGTTTCAACAATCCCCATAAGTATTCCTTGATCACATGTCTCAGGAACATTAGTTCTGAAGATGATGAGTGAAAATCTATGCCTGTATACTTTGTCAATTTAATTTTTTTAACTGTGAAAAATGTTTTGTTTTCTCTTTGGTTTAATTTTTTTATTTATTTTTACATGGTGGAGAGCACCTTTTTTTCAGCACTTTCATGGGAAATTTGACTTGGTGGAAGAAAAACTTTGTGTTGCACTCCAGCAAATAAAATCAGTAATCAATAACTGCTGAGCTATGTTGGTTTATCAACTCTAAATCTCTGCTGTCAGTGACAGATGGCTTATTCCTCAACAGAAGGTGAAGTCATCAGTGCTGAGACAGCTTGGGGTTCGAGTGGCGAGCGATGGGTGCAGCCTTCTCTTTCCCTTACGGGCATACCCAACTGGTGCTTTGCGTGGCGTGAAGGTCCTCACCCGCAGTACAGGCGGTACTGGTGCAGAGGAGGAGAATACTCTCCCCTCCACCGGTTGCCAAGGAATGTTTGGCTGGCCAAAGGGTGGAGGCACCACCAAGGGGGAAGCTGTGCTCGTGACATCGGTGAAGGATGCCCTGGCAATTGCTTCTTCCATCCAAGGCGTACAACCACTGTGCTTACCTTATGGTAATATGTAATGCATTTACTCTAAGCTCTCCTTATTTGCTGCCACCATGGGACACTTTTGGAATCAGTCAATCCTAAGTTATTATTTGTGAAAACATTTCAGGCATAAATTTTTGGAAAAATTTTCTCCCCATAATGGCGAGAATAAAAATCAGCAGTAAATTTCCACTGACATTTTATGCATACCATACACTGTATTAACACTTAGTGTCATTTTCAAAGTATATATAAATCAAAATAATCATCTTCTATGACACCCCTGAGCCAAAAGGGAAAAGCGGCACACAGGTCTATACTGTAGTTATGGAATTGGCCTCGAATGCTTTGGTAAGGGTGATTAGAGCACATTACCCTGGCTTGCTCAAGGTTGTGGTCCCAAGTATCTTCATAAGTCATAGCTGTTGTGTTTTTCTTAGGCTTATAATCTTTGGTGAGGTCCTATGTAATTATTCTGGGACACTTAAAAGTAAACATTTACCGCTCTTTGAAAACTGGACACCACCCAGTAAAAAATAAAGGCAGTATGTAGAAGATTCATGTTGATAGGAAAACTTCACTCAGTAAAATTCCACTGTTGTTTTGTGAAATAACTGAAATTTTATTAAGTGGAGTTTTTCTTATGGTTATGTGGTTCCACGAGGTAAAGCATGCTAACTTGACAAAGATTCATTTGTTTATGGCACAGATGTCCTCAAAAGTTCTCATTTGTTGACTCAAATGTTGCCTCATTTCTGGCAGAAGGTACTTGGCAGCCCTTATCTGATGCTTGCATGTACGAGTATACTAATGTTCTTTCTGTAGAACATCATCTGAAGGTATTGTCCATAGTGAAATACATGCAGTGTATTCAAAAAATATTATGTGAAATGCATTGCTTCCATTTCAACCTGAACAGCAACTTCCAAAATGTTACGTCTGACAATGAGTTGTACAAATTCCTCTCAGTTCCTACTGGAGATGGACCATTTTGAAAATAAGCATGGTAATTTTTTTTTAATTTCAGTAGAAGGCCATTATTAAGAGGGCTTTTTATAGCAAGAAGGCCAAAATAGCGTGTGATTATTTAGCCATTGTTGGTCACAATGTTAAATGTATGCAGAGTTTGTTGGTTGTTACGAGTGGCCATTTCTGCTGGACTGCCGTAACAAGTCTGTTTTGCTGTGCTTTTCGTCCGGGATGCATAACCTGTGGGGGTCTTTTGTCGCATGTGAGGCTAGGACAGGCATACAAAGTTTCAGTAATTTGCGACAAGCTTTCACTCAGAATGGAAAAACAAACTTGAACAGAAGAAAAAGAAGTTTTTTGTATGGGCTTGCTTGTTACAATATAGCGACTCCCAGGTCTTCAAGCGGTAGAAGTATGAGAGCAGGGAGTAGTGCGAGGGAGAATACTTATAAAGAAAGGGGATTTGCTGCATGCCATTTCTATGGAAAACATGGCCAGAAGTGCTTCACAACAGTTACTTAGGTATACAGTAGACCCCTGCTTTACGATGGGTTCGAATTGCAATGGTTTTGACTTACGATCTCAGCTGATTTTGTGCGCGCTTTTTAAAATTTCAAATTTCTCCGATTTTGTTTTAAATATCGATAGTGTTTTAAATATTGGTTGAATAATATTTTAAGTAATTTGAATCCAGGATATTTCGTTTGCATTGGCTATGAGGCATACACTGAATGGATTGGCACTGATGCTCTTAAAACCGATTCCTCATCTGGAAATAATGCTGATTCAACATACGATGGAATTAGCTTTACGATCGGTCCTCCAGAACGGATTAATATCGTAAAGCGAGGGTCTACTGTACTTGATCGTGATCTACCCTCGATCAGGTTATCTTTGATCCAGGTGGCCTCCACTAGTGAGAGAAGTGTGTGGGCCTTTGCGACATGGGGAGTTGCACAAAATTTGAGTCAGAGCATTATGATACCTATTGAAATAAGTATTTGGATTGATGTAAGTACCCCATGATTTCCACCCACAGTCGCCAAGGATGATCTTCCGTATGGTGAACAAGGTGACATTGGCATCCTAAGTGTGATGTATCGTATAAAACCCTTTCCCTGATTGTTTTTTAGAACAGTCGGTTGTGATGCAAAATGACCGCTAGAGGTGCTGTTTTGACCCATTTCTGCAGTATATTTTCAATTCCCAATCAACTTACCGTGATATTCTAATTTTTATAACAGTAATGATTTAGTACTACTTACGTTTATTAGTTAATTTTTTCTCATTCACTTTTACCCTCCTGTATATCAACCACTTCCTTGTGGTAACTTCGACCTTTATGTATTCATATATGTCCGATACCATTTAACCATGATAGACCATATTTTTCTGGTGATAGTCCATTGGGAATTTCCCACTAAATGTAACCAGAGATCTTGCAGTGCAAAAATTCAGAATAGCAATAAATTGGATACTAGTGGACAATTTTTTCCCCGGTAAACTTGGAAATTTTGGTAGTGTTTCGCATATTAACGAAAACATTGCTACTAATGCCCATTAGTTCAGTTTTGCCTTAACTTAATGCAAGGATTCATGGCGTTAGCATTGCAAAAATAGCTGGACGGCTATAACGAGGGTGGGTTATAACGAGCAATTTCTCGAATTTTGTGCGAATTCACTATAGCAGCCAAATACTGTACCATGGTATTTTATGTAATTTACTGAAACCCCTGAAAATTACCGTAATTTTCTGTTGTATTTACCTCTGTCTGATATTATTCATACTGATATATTCCAAATATATTCTATCAAGTCAATTTATTTATTTATTTATTAATCCCGGGACACGTGATTACATGTATGGGAGAGTTCCAATAGGCAAATTAACAATGTATATGTATAATAGGTATACCAGAATAGCAATAACAAAATATACATAGATTGAATACAAAAATACATAGCGTACAGTTAACTCAATTACATAGAGGTAAGAAATTCATCCACCGAATAAAATGCATTTTTTATCAGATACTCTTTTAGTTCTACCTTAAAGAGTGAGATAGAATTAATGCTTTTAATTTTAATAGGTAGGGAGTTGTAGAACAACACTCCTGCATAGAGCGGGCTTTTAGCATATAGCTTTAGATTATGAATAACGATTCTAAAGTCATTTTTCTTTCTTGTGTCATACTTATGCACATCCATATTAGTCATTAGCTCTAGTGCAGAATAATGTTCTTTAATATACAAAATTGAAAAGTATATATAAATGCAGGGGAACGCTAGAAGCATGAGATCCTTAAAAAGGGACCTGCAGCTGTAATTTTTTCTTACTCTTGCCAGGATTACAATTGTATATGTATTTCATACATTCTTAATTATAAATTAAGGCACATTCAACTCAATTGTGGAATATTTGTATTGTGTTAACAGGTTGAACGAAAATTTCTCATACCAAACAAAAGGATACCAAATGGAGCGTGTAGTATGCTGCATTTGATTTTAAATTTTCTTTACTTCTGATACGTTAATGTAGCAGTTGTAATGGTTTAAATGTTTATATGTAATCCCTTTCTATTGCTATTGGCTTTCTTAATCAATCCTTCAGTTGCTATTAACTGCAGAAAAGTAAAAATTACAGGAAAATTTGGGTATTTTTTAAAAATTACCTTTATTTACCACAGTAATTTACCTCAAATGAAAGTTACAGTAAATTATCCATCTCTAAATCCTAATGGATGAATTCCTCTGTGCAGGCGTGAAACATTTTCTTATATTGCCTATTATTTTGGAATGGGGAGAGGAAACTTTTTTTAAGTATGTCTTTGTAGAAATAAGATAATGAATTGAGGATCTTGAAGTTAATATATAAACTGGGTAAGATTATACGTGGCTACTACTCCCCTTCATCATGGTTACATTTTTGTCTTTCACTCAAATGCGTATTTTGTGCTCTGGAAAAAAATAATACAAACTCTTTGAAGTGAATCTCATTATTTATTTACCATTAAATGATACCTACAAAATACCTGAGTTTGGTTGGTCATTCTAAACTCTCTCTATACAGTATCATATTTTTACTTTATTTCTCATATCTGTCTTCTCCTTCCTCTACTTCCCATAAGGCTGAGTCCAATACTCATGTTAATCTCATTCCACTGTACTGCATACTTAGCAGTCTTCTGTATCTATCCAACCATTCCCTCTTTGACTTATGCTTTAGTTGTTAAGGAAATATGTATCCATTTATTTATAGAACATAAAGGATACATAGCTCTCTGCATGAAAAAATTCTGCCACCATTGTTATTTCACTACTCTTGGATTCAAACTTAAAGTAATGAAGAGAGAAGATGGAATCTTGATCCGATGAAGTGAGGTTTTTTTGTGAGAAATGATTCACCTAACACATCTATTGTATACAATGTGACCAGAAATTTGATGAATAATGCTGTGCTTTTTTCATTGATTGTTTCCTTTTTACATTTTTCTTGACAAATCATTGTTGTACTGTTGTTTTTAGCAAATGAACAGCTCATCCAATTTGTTCAATGTTAACGATGGTTTCAGACCTCACTTGATGGAATTCCTTGATATCAGGGATAGAAGGATTAACTTTGCAATTCCACATTGTAAATGTATCATATCTTGTACATGTATGTAAAGTTAATCCTTCTATCCCTTATTCAGTGTTGGTGGTTGTTTATGTTAATAGGTTCAGTATTCACTTCTATTATCTTACTGTATGGATCCATCTATTATCTATCCATCTATGGATTAAGTGATGTGCGGTAGGAATTGTTGGAACAGAATTTTGAACTTAAAGTTAAATAGAGACTCAACTCTGTCCTCTGTAACTTTTATAACAGAACAAATTCCAATGCCTCAACAATATTATGAGGAGCAAACAATTTCAGTTGCGAAAAAAATTGCAGCATATTTTTATAAATTATTTGAGTGGGATGGAGAGGGAAGGGGAGGTTAAAAAAAAAGTTGTTTCAGGAATGAGGTTTGGGGGGTCGAGGTTGGTTAGTAAATTAGATAAATTCAAGTGTCTGTGAAAGATACATGTCTAAATCAGTGCATTTGTACAGTGGTGATGAAGGACCTGGTGACATTGGTAAGAGCAATGAAGAATAAAATCAAATTTTTACTTTAATGACATTGTTAGTTTTACCTTCCAAATTCGCTTGATGGATATTTGCTTGTTTCCAATTATCATGCCTATTTTAGCCATGTTTTGTGAAGTTTTTATCTTTCCTGGTGACAATTGTCCTCATTTGACAGGTAGTTCGTATTTGCCGCAGGGCTTGCTGCCTGGCTTGGAGCCCTTTTCGAGGATAACCCTCTGGTTTGGACAGAATGTGAATGGCCTCTGGGATGATCCAAAATTGCACGCTAGGAAGCTGGGAGAGGAGCGGTGCTACTTTGTCAGGTGAGAGATATTCAGCACAATGACTTATGTTTGCCAAGGATTCTGTTGCATGCATATGTATAATACATTTATTCTCTTACATAAGAATACAACACTTCACACCCATATGCCAGGGAAATGTCCGATCTCCCAAAAGATATCACGCCAACTGTTGTGGCATCTTGGAAGAGGGAACCACTGCATGGCTTTACAATTAAGGTGCAAAATGCACTCTTGCCCAACCCATACACAAAACAAAATGCTTGCCATATAACTCCACTGCATTAAAACATATGTTTACTGGTAAACTCAGTTTTGTTTTTCTACATATCTTATATTGGTTACAACCTGGGTTTCGATGTTCGACGTCATCTTCAGGTAATGGCTCTACAATTCCATGACATTTATATGCAAAATCAACTCAGATGGGGGCGGTGATTTAGGAGGGGTGAGGATGGAAGGTGGAAGTATGTTTGGGAGAGGGCCAGAGGTTAAGGTAAGTGAGGGAAGGGAACCCCATTGGACAAAGGAAAGGGTAGAGGAGAAGAAAGGAACCCTATTGGGTACACCTACTCGTAGATTGTAGAGACATTACCTGAAGATGATGTCGAACGTGGAAACCCGGGTCATAGCCAATAAATATATGTGGAAAAACAAAATTAAGTGTTATCATTACAATGTTAACAGATTCCACAAAGTTACGCCTGATACTACCAATAGTAAACTCAGGTTTGTGTTTCTTGATATCAATCATTTACAGGAAATTACATCAATTGTCCACATCAAGTCCACAGTTCTATGTGTAATTGATGTAATTTAATGTAGAATTAATTTTTTTAAATGTAGAATAGAAATTTAATGTAGAATTAATAAAGAAAAAAGAAGTAATTTATTTATTTCTCTTTGCTTACAACTTAACCTAAAGTGTGGAAGGGAAGAAAATAATAAAAGAATGAAATGAAGTTGTATGAATTCTGGGTCATCTTTCCTGGGCTCTTGGTTTTTTATTATTGCTCAGTATGAAAACTTGATATTTAGTCTGTTATTTTCATGCTTGTTATTTTCATCTTCACTTTTGCATTTCATCTTGTCTATTTGGAATCACTTCCCTGGGATAAAAAAAAAATCTGACTGTGGGCCTGTGCTCATTTTACAATAAAAACTGATTTTAGAATAACCTCTAAAACGTGGTGGTGACATGGTAAATACAGAAGATTATTCTATTATAGTTCTAAAAACTCACTGACTCTCCTTAAGCGACAAGCATTTACTGCGGTGGTATCAAATCACTATGCTCAGAATTTTTTAACCGTCCTCTCCTGTTCAACTTCAGAAAACCAACTTAAAATGGTCTTCTCCACTAATCATACTTCTCTAGCTTTACGTCACTACATTTCACATGTCTGCTAATGGATGGAGCTCATTGTCCCTTTTGTATATTCTTATTGCAATATTTACCTAGTTGTGTTAAAAATCATGATCACAATGTATTATGCTCACCATAAAGAATCTGAGGCTATGTTGTTCGGAAAATTTTACTTCCCATTGCTTTTTTTAAATTTTTTTTTAAATTTTTTTTTTTAAACTTCCGAAACAGGTCGAGAAGTAGCTGAGGCACACTAGCTTATAGTAAATACATGCTTGCAGTTTTAAAAATGCAAGGTGAAATTTATTAGAAATTTAGAAAATTTAAGCTGCTGTAGAAAGTTTAAACATGGCGGGTGAATTTTTTTGAAGAAATTGCCATGAGAAAAATTCGGCCTGGACTGGGAATCGAACCACGGACCTTTGGTTTTCCAGACCAATACGCAGACCACTATGCTATCCAGGCTTCCTAATTCCCATGGCAATTTTGGTGGATACGAGGCAACTAGATTTTAGGCCCTTGCGGTCCATCAAAGATGGCAACGCAAGGGAGAAGAGGATTCCAAAGAAGCCACAACCAAGAGTCAGTATCCTTCACCAGCACTAATGCCGTGCTTAGCCATTTGAAATTCAAACATGGCGGGTGAATTTTTTGAAGAAAAAAATGCTAGTGCCTTGTTTTCGTCTAGTTGCCTTGTATCCACCAAAATTGCCATTGGAATTAGGAAGCCTGGATTGCGTAGTGGTCTGCATATTGGTCCAGCAAACCAAAGGTCCGTGGTTCGATTCCCGGTCCAGGCCGAATTTTTCTCATGGCAATTTCGTAGAAAGTTTAGTTCAGCAGAAAAAATATTCCAATAATTAGTGACCTTTTTGCGAGCGGTCAGGGAAATTGGTAAATCCATCAGAGAAAAGTCAGAGAAAGGTCAGGGAATTTGAAAATTGGATATCAGTAGCCACCCTGCTGATGGTTTCTCTATGCACTACCATGGAATTATAAGTTTACAAAAATGTAGAAGTGGATTTTAATTGGATTTCTAAATATGTAATTGTTTATTTATTGATAATGATCAAGAACTGAGAAATACTAGTGAAACCAGAATTCAGATGCAAGAATTGATAAAAAATAGGAGAGCTGAATTCAGGATTCTCATTTTATAAATTTTTGATTCAGCCCATCTATCACTGTAATTCATATGAATCTACCATTTCATAAATTTTAAAAATTGCTCACAAATTTTACAGTGGCAAGAAGTGATGGCACTGTTAGAGAAAATAGTTATAATATTGCATTATTTACTCACATTTTTTTGTAGTGAAGTTCCTCCCTATGTACTGAAACACATCCACCAACGTTCACTGACCTAAAATCTTTTCGTAGTATGGTAGATTTCAAGACACAAGACAATTCACAGTCCAATGACACATTTACCAAACTTAAGTGTTTTTCTAGAGTTATTCTCCTTTAATGAACACACAAAATGATGTCAGCATTTTCCTTTCACTGTCCAGTGGGTATTTTCTTTTGCTTCTAAATGAACAAGATGCTGCTGTTTGTCCAACCTCAATAAGCCGTTTGACTTGGAAGAGATGATCCATATTCTACAAGACCACAAATGAGAACTTGTTGGAATTGATGATGAATGAAACCGGCACCTCATACAGATAGGGGTATCCAGCTATTTGTGATGTTCAAATTAACTAAGTGGAAAAACAGCTTTTTGGTCCAATTCTAAGTATGACGGCCAAGGAAATCACTGTTTGCCATCCTATCACCTTTGTCAACGTATCCCATGCGACGGTTGTAATCACCTACAATAGTTGGACAGATAGCATTATGAAGGTCATCTAAGAAGTTTCCTTCTCTTGTTGAATTATGAATGTTACAGAGCATATATACCTCCATTTTTGTCTTTCCATACCACTGCTGTCACGTCACCTCTTGTCATTGAATGAATGTCTCCACATTTCAATTTTAGAGACTTACAATAGATGTTTCCAGGCATTCCTTTGCGACTATGTCTCACAGTTTGGCAGCAATAAATTTTATTTGCTTTCAGGGCATTAAAAAGTGAATAGAGAAAAAATTATCTTTGCATCATTTGTGGTGAGAGGGTGAATGAGCTCTGCTAATTTCCATGAGTCACATTTAAAGGTATCAGAAGGGATAATAAATCAAAGCACTGTGGCATTGTCCATAATATTCAACCGGTCGCGTGCCGAAACGTCCCTGTGCTACCTCATGCCAATGCCTGTGCCAAAATTCCCCCCTCCCACTTTGCAAAACTACTCTTGCCAGAAAAAACCACTCATCGCCAAAAAACTCACAAATGCCAAAAACTTGCAAATGCCGTCGCGACTATCCCTCGTGCATAGTGGTCTTGCATTTTGCTGTCTCACGTTCGCTGTCCGCAATGGGACAATCAACTCACTTTTATACTGAAAGTGACAGTGGTGCACTCTATTCTGACCGACTCAACGCTAGCGCCATTTTCTCCACCAATCAACAAGGACAAGGATTTCCCATATTCCCCCCAACTCCTGCGTTGGTCAGGCGATTCGGCTCACGCCGCAGGATTACAACTTCCGCCCCCGGTTTGCAAGCTCTCGCTTATTACCGAGGACATGGAAGAGGTGGGAGAAAAGGATGGGTAGGGAAGGTTAGCGAAACCACTGCCCCTTCGAGACCGACACCAATGAGGCGGATTGAGGTCAAAAGGACCTCAAGGGCCTCCGCCTCCCCGAAGTGCTCATATTAGTTTGGTTCCCCCAAACAACTGAGACGAGTAACCGTCGGCTCCGCTTTCGCTTGAGCATACCGCACATCTCTGCGTACCGAGAGAGCCTGTTGCCCAAATATTTGGGATAAGGTATCCCTCTGATTCGCTTTTTGGGTTGCCGCCGTGCGGTCTGCCGACTTACGTCATTGGAGTGAGGATCACCGGACCCAATGGAGGGTCAAAACGGACCAATTTTGGTCAAATGTGTGAGTACAACCCACTCCTCAATAGGTCCCGGCAACCCCTGCGTTGGTCAGCTGACTCCCCTCAATCGCCGGCCGAATCGTCTCGCCACTGGGCTCAACCTCTTTTGAAACTGATTGCGGACTAGAAAGGACCTGCTGTGCTGCAGTTGTGACTCGTGTTTATCTTCGATAGACCAAGTTAATGGCATTTAGCCTATGGGCTTGTTTTCAATATTATTACTTGTTTGTTATATAAATGTTCTTGCTTGAAGTTAATCAAACTGGCTAAGGTTGTTGTTATTTTTCTCTCATCTCTGCCCACCATTCGCAGTCAATTCACTCCCGACGTCAAGTTTTAGTAACTTGTGTTGCAGCCCAAATGGCTCACACCCAAATGACCGCACAGAAATGTCCCACTCCCACATTTGGGAGCCAGGGGCTATGTTCTCGTAGGGGGCCCTCCTTCCTTTCACCCTCCTTCCCAGAAAAATGTTTTGTTTCCTTTTGTGGGGCCCCTCAGGGCTTGAGACCAAATGTGCCATGTGTGACTGTAATTGTTCGACCCCAACTGACCCTTCCCCCCCAAAAAAAAAACTGGGTCTCAACTCACTTTACAGGCCAACAGAAAGGCAGCCAGCAGCATGGGAGGGCCTGCTGGGTGGAATGGCCCTGAACAAGCTCATGAGTGAGGCTCGTTTGATTGCTCATCCCAGCATCACCACCTTTGAGGCACTCAAGCAGGATGTCCTGGCTGAGATACAGAATGTGGAGAAGGTTGGTGAGACACTCGATTCAAGTGAACTCACAAAAATAATACATTGTCATCAAGCAGTGATTCTGGAGTCTGACTTTCTACATTAAAATATATTTCAGTATAATTTTGTCTTATTTTGAAAAGCACAAAAACTTAAGTCATAAAATGCTTTAAGGAAAGAAAAAAAATAAAGTATAGTTCTTGCGTCATTCCCAATACTGTCTGCATGGTGAGTTTCAATGCAAGAAAAGATGCACTTGGAATGAAATGAAATTCAGCATTTTTTTGGCTTACCATACTTGCACATATCTAAGATGAACTTGATTCTAAGACCTTTCCATGTTTGGAACTTCGCAAGGGGAAAAAAGAAGTTTTGAATAACAAAGAAAGATAAGCAGAGTTCCTAAAGTTGATCTGATTCCAAAGCAGTTTGCAGTTTATGCTGCAACAGCATTAATGTTTTTTACCATCCAATATAAGTAAATTGTTTCTGTGAGGCCATGGACATGCTTGCATTTCCTCTGCATCTTCATCGCCACCCATCTTGTAATGCAGTTACTGTGAGGGTGCAACGGCATTGTGAGGAAATCATTCAAGAGCTTTGCACAATGGTCTTAGGATTGTCAATCATGTTTTACAGGAGTACCATAGCTATAAACCACATAGGATAATATTATTCAGAGATGGTTAAATTAAGCAGCGGTTCCTTCATATATTGCAGCATGAGTTTGAAAGCCATAAGAGAGACATCTAAAAAACTGGAAGAGGACAACAAACCTGGAATCACAATTATTGTGGACCTGAAGTGGCTGTAAGCATAGAGCAGGATATCATGGCATTTTCTTCGCTAGGGCTAAAAACAAGTGTAGCATAAGCTTTAATTGTAGGCCACATCTCCTAAGTTTGCTCATGACCTTTTTTTTTTATTACTTGACAATCACAGTCTCACTATTACAAAGCAAATAACAATTCAGATTTTCATTGTGAAAAAGTAACTTCCAATAAGTTTGCAATAAGAAAACGGTGTCACATGAGCATCAAGAAGTATCAAAATGATAATTTTGCTACCTTGTGAAATAATGTGGGATTTAAATATACCTCTGGTAAAGGAAATGCTTTAAATGGGTGAGTTAGAGAAGGGTAACTTGTAAAGGAGGATCAAAGGGTTAAATAAAAAGACACATGAAGCATGCTACAGAGGAGGATAAAGCAATGTTCTCAGGTAGGATTTCAAGTATTCGCAGAATACCCCTGTCCCAACCTAGAATCAATGTTGAAATTTCAACATGTATGATACTTGCATTTCTAGCATATCACAATGGAGACGCTGATAGATGATGCTCATTATTTCAATTGGCACCTGCCACAGCATGCACGTGCGATGTGAGGATAATCACCTACCACACTCATTAATGCTGACTAGACAGATCATTGAAAGGGTTCACAATTTCTCTTCACTTCCTCCAAGACAGTTGGAGACCCCCTCGTGGACTTTTTTTATGGTGACAGAAGAACTCAGGATATGCAAGAAAGATGGCTTTTATGCTTTTTATTATTCAATTTAGGTAAATTGTATCAACTTGGGTGTGATCATTACTGAATTGATCAACGTAAGGTAGAAAACCAAGACATGTTTGTTATGGTGCTCTGAATCCAATGTGCCAACAGTGTGGCTGCATGTACCACAATAGCATTGATGCTTTCTGCAATCAACTTTGGGTAAATTGTAACCAATCAGACAAGAATTTTGTAAGTTTGGATAATGTTGATGTTACTTGAACAGAATTTGACTATGCACGTACATACACTGGTGAGCGTTTATATTTAGATGCTGTTATCCAGTTGAAGTCCAGGATTTTGCTTCTGATTGTAAGATGAGTACATTTCTTCAGCAGTCCAGAAGGGAAATAGACATAATTGTAGATTTGTGCAAATATGGTACTTGAAGTATTATTAAAATGTGTACTCAATGACCCACATTACAGCTCCAGCCTCCTGTGTAAACATGAGCGTGAATGACAGCTTTTCTATAAGTGTGCATGCACAGAGTATGGTAACCATAAGCAGAAAGTGTTAAAGGAAAATGCAGGAAACATAAAAAAGTCACAATATATTTCTTCCCTATTTACATACCTTGTCCACTGTTCATTTTCACCCTGGTTGAGACAGATTCCATTCAGATTCCTAGCAATTCTCGATTTATGAAGAAGTTGGGTTCTCAAGTAAGTATTCCTTCTCCAAAAATATTTTTAAATAAAAATAGAATAACTATATTGTTCCCACCTGAATTCTTTCTTGAACAAAAGCTGAAGATATAATATCCTCGATGGAAAGTTACATATCTGTAGCCTTCCTAATTAAAATGACACGTCAATGGGTGCTAAAATTTTATTAGATCACCAGAGGAAGAGAGGCAATGAATCGAAGCATGGAAAAACAAAGAGCTGTTAAAGGAGCTCACATTTGTCCTGAGCTTTGCCAGTCTAAAATACGAGACTAATAAATTTCATCCTTGCATGTCTGGATGGTGTCATAAACTTCCTCGTGTATTGCTGTTAATTAAAGAAGAATCACTTAATTGAAAAAAAACAAATTTTAAGAGCACTAAATTCAAATAATATGGAGTTGCCTTTACCTACTCTATGATGCACCTCTCTCTATATTTAATTTTCCTAAGCTATTTTCTAAAATATGTGTCAGTTCCGTAAGTCATTGCTTATGTTTCATATCAACTTTTTTATGGCTCACAGTTCGATTTAATTGTTTCACTAATATTTTGATGAAGTTGGTCAATTTAAGGAACTCATCCATTAAGTTTCAATCAATTTTATATAAATTCGTTTTCATTCAGAAAAACATTTTTAGGAGAATAAGTTCCAAGAATGAATGAGTCAGTTGATGGAATGAATGATATAGCTCATCTCTAATTTGAAGACTGGCTCACGTTCGTGCAGATTTAATTTTTAGTTTCCTGGACATGAGTATCTGATATTAGGTGTTACATACTTCGAACCCAGCTTGAGGAATGCATATAACTGTGATCTCTTTCCGACTCTGCTGGTAGTTCGGTCATCACTGCATTTTGTCAACAATATTATTTACTGGGCCTACATATCTCTTTAACCTGGCATTGACTTTTGTATAGCATACACTGTAAGTAAATATCTGTAAATGATATTTTGAAGTGAACTTTTGGATTTCCATTGATATGAAAGGTATTTGCATTGCCTGCCATAAGTATTTGAGGAAACTGCTGTGTTTATGCTGCATTTTATGAGGGCATCTATAATCATTATTAGGGTTTCTATAATAATCATTATGGCTACAATAACACTTAAATATGTACTATTCATGAATATCAAAATTGTTAAAGACTTGTTCTGTTAGGAGCATAGTTCAAGCCTCTTGATAAAGTAATCCACAATCATTGAATAGAATTTCCCTTCATTATCCATGGTGTTTGCTCATATTTTTTTCATAGGATATACCTTGTATCTTATGAGGTAAAATCTTTCTATTTGTGTTTTGTGATTGGTTTATGAGAATATTTTGCCCATATCCAGAGGAATAGAATTGGCTACCCTCTGCCTGCATCACTTATCTCTGCCCTCTCCCCTCCCTTATCACCCAGCCCCCCTCACTTATCCATCTGCAAGTGTGAGCTTTTGTTATTATTATTATTATCATCGTGACTATCTCTCTATCTCCAGGTCAAGGGAGTCAAGTGGAAACGCTTCCCCTCCCTGAATCGTATCCTCCAAGGCCATCGCAGAGGTGAGCTGACCATTTTGACGGGACCCACAGGTTCAGGAAAGACCACGTTTATGAGCGAGTATTCTTTGGATCTCTGCCTCCAAGGCGTAAGTTTAACATTCCACGCGTGTATAAATGTGCATGCATGTGTTGCATTATTTTTTATCTTTGCCTTTTTCTCTACGTGTAAGTATGTATTGCATTATTGAGAAGGGTTTGAAGGGAAAATGGATGAAGGGAAATGTAATGAACCTCTATGTAAATATTCTCCATCACGCATTTTACTCTTCTGTCTTAACTTCAACAACAATTTGGCAAATTATATCCACTCTTACCTGTTTTGCTGAGTTCTTCATGAAGTGTACTTTGCTTATGTTTCTACAATGGAAACCAAAAGTTTATTTAGCAGTAGAGCAAGTATTTTTGCACTGGAACCAGTAAAATGTTTTGAAAGATGATAAAAATGTGTACCCATGTCTCAAATGTACTTCATTTTTTCCTGAAGATATAATGCTTGCTATTTTTGTTGTGTTTAAGTTTTTCATGGATAGAAGTCTCAAGTTTTTTATGCACTGCATAGGAAAAAATGTACAGCCAAGGGATGCATTGTGTGTTGTGCTAGGAAAATGAAATCACTTGCACTTTAGTGGACTCCTTTTGATGAAGAAATTTTATTTCCTCTCCTCTAATTTTCCTCTCTATTAAATCTTGCTCTAGAAAATTTCCATTTTTTTGAATTACCATTTTACATTTAAATTGAGCGTTGGGAACCAGTGGAATTATTGTAGGTAGAATTGATGACTTTGGTTGAACATTATTGAAACCTAGCAAGACTCTTTTTATGGCTGGCTTGATGGTTTAACTCTTGGCTGCTGTGTCTTAATAAATGTCTTCATGTTATTTTGGAAGGTGAGTACATTGTGGGGAAGCTTTGAGATTCGTAACACACGCCTGGCACGCTCGATGCTGCAGCAGTTGTGTGGCGAGCCACTTGAGGGAGCTGGTGAGGAGGTGTTTGAGCGGTGGGCGGACCAGCTCACCCAGCTGCCCCTTTACTTCATGACCTTCCATGGTCAGCAGTCACTCAAGGTTGTCATGGAGGTGAGTGGGGGGTGTGGGAAGGGAGAGATGCACTCATGGAAAGATGTGAGTGATGATGGTCAATTGTCATTGCTCATTGACATAGATTTGTCTTGGGGAAAAACAGGACTTTATGGGGTTATCAATGTTGAAGTGGATGGATAGGGAGGATGGAGAATGGCTTCACTAACATGAAACCACTCTCTGCTGTATTGGTTATTCTTGTTCCCTTTACATTACTATTAAGACAAGTTTGAGATGCATTGGACATGCCTTGGTGGATTAAAAGTGAGCATCTTTGTATCGATGGTATATTTGATGGTTCAGTTAATGTGACCACATTTGTTAAAGTTTATTATGCATGCTTTCCAACTTATATATTTGCATAATACTGGAAAATGTCTCAAAGGCACATGTTTACTGAGAGTGAGTTGATCTTCTTTTGATCTCTGCTATGAAATCCAAAGAATAATTAATAGTTATGTGGCCAAGATTTGGTCAAACCTATCCAATCCATAGATTTGAAATTTAATCAAATTCCTCCAAAAGATATTTAAGCATCAATTATGCTGGTGGCATATGAACCATTATGTTGTAAGCTTTTATAAACTGAAATTTTGCCTTGAAATGATCATAATATCATAAAAAGCTTTAACATATGTTGCCATAAGGTGCAATATTTAAAAAAATAAGTTGAATGATATTAAATTGCTCTTCGGCACTTAGTGCATAAATGTGTATATGCTCTGCTTTGTTGAGCAATGGTTGAATACCAATTAAATGGAGTATTTAAAAATTCCTGGGTTTTCTTTGGTCAATTATTTTTTTAGACCGAATTACATGAATATGGTGGTACTTGAAATTAACCACCACCGTTTGGTTGAATGCATTAAGAAATGGTTGTTTAATGTGTTATGTTTTTTAATGTGTGGAAAAATTTATTTAGCCAGCTTCACATTTCTTATGGTGTTTTTTGGGATTTTTTTTTTTTTTTTTTGGGATTGGGATATGACATTTTTTGGGAGCTGTTTTAAGTCTTAAGATTTATAATAGTTAAAAGAAGGCCATTTGAGCCATGTTAAAACTTTGGCTCACAAAATCTTATGGGTGCCATTTCCTGAACTTTAAAATTATGACTCAGCCAAGTTAGTTTGATTTGAATTAATACTAATGATGAAATAACAACTGAATATCTTTACCTAAAGTGGTGATATTCACAACTATAGTATGAGTATCTAAACAAATGTCTACCTTCTCCCACAAAGATGGGAAACTAAGAACAAGGGACCATTCCACTTAGGGGTCAAAGTGTGCAATGCTCTTCCAATTGCATAGAAAAATGTGAGGGATTTTTAATGTTTTAAAATCAAGCTTAAAATATTCCTTTTCCAAAAATCAATCTACTCACTAGATGAGTTTGAACACTGCTCTGAGCATTAAATGAAAAATTTATCTTTTGTAATTAATATGCCTTGTTATATCTATACCACACAATGATTACAATATATACATATGTATGTATATATTTTCTGTCAACATTGCCTTTGTACTTGTGTGTTATTCAGTTGTATCACTTAATGATGAACCCATGCAATGTATTTGTCGACAGAGAATAAAAAGTATGATTATTATTATCTATGGCCATGATGTTTTAATACAAATGTGTTGACAATTTGTATTAATTCATTCTATACGCCAGCAGAGATTAAATGTCAATTTGTCTTCTAGTATTTCATTCAATACTGGTGCATGGCAAATGCAACCTCTTGATACAACCTTTTCAGACCTGATACATGTACCATGTGCCATTATTCTTGCCTTTTTTTTAAATAACTATATACTCAACTGGTTGGCTCAGGAGTTCTCTTATGTCAAATAAAAGAATAAAAAAACATAGTTTTGCAAAAGCGTGGGTGCCCTTGTTAATAATTACATTTTCACACTGCATAAATTGCATAGTTTGCATGTGAGCAATTTTTTGCTCCAATGTTCCATGGTTTTGCACTGCACTTTTAAGGCCATAGATTTTTAGCATTCTTGTGATAGAACTTCAGATAAATTAAGGCTGGCGCTTTCTGAGTATCAATATGGTTTGTTGGGAACTGGTTTATTGAATAAAAAGCAGGGATTGGAACCATCCTATCCCTTATTACAATCCTCCTCCTTTAATGGCTGCCCCCCTTGCATTTGTGGGCTTGTGTTCCGATTGCAGACAGTTTCTCATGCTGCGTACGTCCACGACATTGCCCATGTTGTGATTGATAATGTCCAGTTTATGCTGGGAATGGGTGAGGCTGAGAATCTCTGGTCTCAGCCGAAGGGAGGAGGAGGAGGTTGGGGTGGAGGTATGTCCGACCGCTTCTGGAGGCAGGACCTGGTCATCGCAGCCTTCCGAAGATTTGCCACTGCATCCGACTGCCACGTCACACTCGTCATTCATCCTCGCAAGGTTTGCTCACTCTTTCTTGTTGGGCATACTAGGTGCAGTGCAGAGACAGAGAAATAATGCATTATTTTTCAATTACAGCTTTGGCGTGAAAAATTACACTTCTGACAACATGAGTAAATTAGAACACTTGAATGTGAGCTCCATAATGTGTGTGACAGCAGCTATTCATCCTCAAACCTTTTGCAGTGACATATTTTCTACCTATTCCTCTTTCTGTGTAAAAGTTGCATACTTGTGCGCTCCGTTTTTGACTAAGTAACTATGTCATTTTAATTATCATTTTTTTATTAGACATATGAATTGGTATACTAAAGATATGTGACATGTCAAGGTGTACATCTGTATATTATTAGAACATAAGCAATAGAATGCTTTATGTATGAGATGAGCTCAGTCCTAAACTCTACAAGTTATGCACACATGAAATCAAGAAAGAGGCAAGAGAGTTCGAGAGGGATCACTTTTGCTGCTGTATAATATGGGCTCTTTTCTACCACTGCATATTCATCTCTCTTGTGGTTAATATCTTTATTTTTCTGGGTATCATAATAGTATTCTTGGTTGCTTAGTTTGATCAGGCTTGTATTGGCTTTTGATAAAGTTGCTTCCTCCAAATTTGGCATTGATTGGAGGCCAAGTACTTATTTTTTCTTTAAGGAAGTTTTCAGGACATATGATTGTAGAGGCAAGTAATCATTCTTAATTGTCATATTTGAGTAAATTCATTGATCATCTTGTAGCTGGAAGTTATTGAGAGAGGAATTTTCGTCATTACTTCATGTAAGAGGCACTTTGTATCTGGTTGTCAGGTTTGGCGTAGCTGCATTGTCAGTGTCCTTAGAGAAATGGACAACTCAGGTCACTAGGATTATACTATAAGTCGGTAAATGTCTTCAGAAAAGTATGGTATTCCTGATCAGACCTGTCTGATATACCTCCCCGAATCCTCCAGAAAGATTAAACATTGAGTCATATTTTCAAGCAGATGGCAAATAAGTGCACAAATATGTTTGAGTCAGCTATTATTTTCAAATGGTTTTCCCTCAACAAGCTAAGGATATTTTTTTAAATATGAAATGACTAGGGTATTTTGTTTGTTGTGGCAGATGCGTCATTGTGTATAAATCTGCATAAATCGAGGCCTCACTTAAGTTATAATGCATGTTGAGCAATGCTTCTCTAGTTTCTCTATTTAGTAAATTTGTCCCTAATAAATAGCAGTAATCTACCTGAAGTTTGGTTTGCTGTAGCTCTCCACTCCTATCTCCCCTCAGCTAATCATTTATTTATTCATAATTTTTCATTTTAACATCTTTCTTAATATGCTCAATAAATTAAAAATGACTTTCCCAGTTGATGATGGTATCTCACTGAGGATTGGGTTTTCCAGGAAAGGGACAGTGAAGACCTCACATCCAGCTCAATATTCGGAGGGGTGAAGGCATCACAGGAAGCGGACAACATCCTCATCATCCAGGACAAGCGACTGTCATCAGTGAGAGGAAAGAAGTACTTACAGGTGAGAGAAATACTTCTTCTCATCCACAAGAGGTGTTCACTCAGCTATTGATTCTCATATGAAGACACTTTCAGCCACCCTTACGATATTTATTCGGTGGCTTGTATTCACAGATGCTCTCTTGAGACTTTCCTCCTAAAGTTAATTGAAGGATGTGGGCTACATCCAATTTGTAACCTCAACCATATTTGAAATTTGCCTGGAAAAGAGAGTGAACTTTTCCAGTGGTGCTGGTGTAGCAGCTGAGGACTGTGGTCTTGTTATAGTTTTATCATATCACAGGTAGAATACCTTCTGTTATTGATAGTTTTGGATATCTTCCTAGCTAGGCATGCATGGCTGCTAAGAAGTAGTCATACTCAACCAGTGAGTATTTTAAAGCTATACCATCTTTATTGTGCATAAGATATTCCAATACACTTTGACACTTAACAAAGCGCTCGATATATTCCATCAAGTATTTTTCCCCCATTCTTTTCTAAAAAGCACAAAGATTTCAATTTCCAACAACAGAGCTCTTGGGGGCATCATGATGTTCAACACTAAAGAAAACACTGCACAAATGAAGATTAACCAGTACACCAGGGGTGAAATTTGCAATGAAAAAATAATTTGACTTGACTGGGATTAGAACCCAGATCTCCCAATTGTGGTGTGTTAGCCAGTTACACCACCAAGCCATCTTCCTTCAAAACGAATTTCGATGGGGTTTATGTGAACTAGATGTGACCAGTAAGCAGACCAGAAAGGTTGTGTATTTGTCATGACCACTGATTACCATCCTTCAAATCATTGCATGGATGAGGTGGATGAGTCACGGATTTATTGGGTGAGCAGTAATATTCAAGAAGAGATCCTTACCAGTGATCCAATAGTTATCAATGTGAGGTCGAGTTCTAAGGACTAACCAGATGCAGGTGACTGGTCCAAAGACTATAAGATGACAAAATCAGATCTTTGAATTTACTTTATTTGTAGATAGTTCTAATTATTGTACAATACGATTCTTGCATTACTGTTGTGCCATTTGTGAGGAACCCTTGAAAAATGAGGTAGCCTATCATCCTGTCATTGGAGGTCTAAAGCCCTTTGAGAAAAGATGTTGGGAAATGTTTAGATACAAAAAACTAGCCAATTGCTACTCAAAATTACATTCATGGGAAAAACGAGTGTAGGGATTATTTACAACCTTCAAGGCAGAAGAAGCAGACAAGTAACAGATCCACACCAACCCCCAAGTGGCGACGATGCAGAAACTTTCGCCACCCCTCTTCATGAAGACAGCTGGCTCACCACCAACTTCAGCCTGCAAAAATATTTGGTGCTTTAATAAGTCATTAAAAATCGATTTCTTGATGTGGATTAATGATGACAATTATTTTTTAGTACTATCATAAAGAGTTTCAATACAAGACCAAGATCTTGCATCCAGTACTGTTCCTAATCAAGAAAAAGTTGTGTCATGACATTGATAACTTTTTGATGGTAAATTATAAAGTACTGAAAGTGTGGAAGTACATGACAATATGCTTTTGCTACTCAGTGTCATAGTTCTTATCATGATTTAACATCAAGTTTCTTCATTATTAAATGTCATAGAGAGCAGACCCGATTCTATAACTGGGCAAAATGGGCACTTGCCCAGGGGCGCAAGGGTTTTGGGGCATAAAGGGAGAGCAAAAGAAGATTGGTCTCAAACAGGTTAATTACCAGATGACAAAAATGAGGTAAAAAAAAATTAAATGCCGATAAGAGGTTAACACACAGCAAACCAAAGTGTATTATTTTCGTTAAGGTTGTACTGTAGAGCAACGTCAACAGAGTTGCCACCACTACAGAGTTTGACCTTGGAGCTGTTGAGAGGGCACATGCACACTACTGTAATTGCCTCTATTGCCACTCCACCCTGGGGGTGCACCTGTTTAATTTGCCCATAGTGCCACGAGGGTTAAAAACGGGCCTGATAGAGAGCATTCCATTAGAAAACACCAAAAACGCAGCACTTTTTGTGTTCTTATCATGATTAAAAAGTGAAAGTGTATTGTAAATATAATCAGTAACCACGGTTAAACACAATGAAATAAGCTATACAGTTAGATGTAACTTGCGTTCATGCAGGTATTATGGTTCATTTTTTATCAGTGTCCAAACTTAGGTTTATATTATTTTTGCGCTGACAGTAACTAGTCTGGTATTTCCATGTACAGGCACAAGTAATTTCCAGCACAATATCATTATGCAATTATCATCTATAATCACTTTACATTGATGAATAATCTGTGCATTGCTGTAACTTTCCTTTCATATAACAACTTATTCAAGAGCAAATAATGAGGGATTAACTGTAAATATAATTACCAATGAGAAAGTTTTTTTTTCCTTCTTCAGGGCAATATTCATACACTATAGCATTAAGTAAGAGCTGATGTGGTACTTAATTAAAGTTCAAAGAATAAAAATAAAATGAATGTAAATTTTCATTGAATATAAAAATGACAGATTTATTTTAACTGCATGAGACCCTAGCTCTTCAATAGGTTGCCTGAACAGTTAGGAGCTGTAGGAAGTGAAAATTATGTTTAAAATATGCAATATGGTTTTGAACTGAACGTTCTATAGTATAATAAAATATGTATAAATCAGATGTTGAAAATATTTTGGCTGGTGATAATGCATGGGAGGTTTTTCTAATCAGCTATGTCCCTAATAATCTGACTTTTGCACGCTTTCCCCTTCCTGGGGACCAGGTGGCAAAAAACAGATACAGTGGAGATCTTGGAGTGATGACTCTGGAGTTTGACAAGAACAGCCTCAGCTACGGGAAGCGGCGGAGAGGATGGGAGGGGGAGGAGGAGGCAGAGTGGAAAGTGCCTGAAGTGACTCCCCCCACTGACAGTTGACTGTGAGCCAGACTCTTCGAGGAAGTTATAGTGTCTTGTTGTATCCTGAAGTGAGTTAGGCCAGTATTAATGGTTTGAGCGAGTGGTATCCATTGGCTGGCTCATGGCATGAACTGCCACCATTGCCACCACCAGCCATCAGCCATTGCAGACGTGTATAATTGCCAGTGATAACCAGTGCCTATGAATGTGAATTACATCATAGGGGTTTTATATTGAGGATAAATCCTAAGAGCAAATATCGATGAAAACTGTTTAAAAAAGTTTTACTTCCCACTTGTTTTATTTATTACAATATGTTGCAAAACCTATTGCCATTTGCAATTAAACATTATTATACCTGATGATGATGTATAGGCATTAAAAAACATTCTAATAGACAAAACAAGTGAGCAGTACAACTTTTTGTCAAAAGAAGATGCAGTTCCACCATGTCTCGCCTATTACAGCTGAGCTAATAGCAAATGAAATTTTTTCCTGAGTTTCAACATCAATGTATTTTGGAAATATTTTTATTGTTTGTTACGTTTTAAAAAGGATTTGCCTGAAGTAAAAGTTTGTATGTTGAGTGTCTGTTTCTTGAGCACACTTGGCTGGAGAGCTGTGATATGAATGAACACAAGAGAGCTTAATTGGCTGTAAGGATTTATCCTAAGTAAAAAATTGTCTATCCAATTATTCTCCCCATTGAAGCACCTCATGTCCCTTCTGCCAATGGAGAAATGGTGTAAAATATTTCTTACTTAATTGGCTTTTAGTATTTATCCTAAATAACAAGGTCCCTTGCCAATTAAGCTTCGCATTGATATGCATCAAGGGGATATAAACACTTGTAGTGCTGGATTGTGATCAAATTAAGGCCAGTGATCAGGCCCATGTTACCTAACTAGTGATATTTCATAACACCTGTAATTTTCTATGCCTTATGTTTCTTGCTCATTGCCCTCTTATTATCAAGTCTTCATCACTTAGGAAATATTTGTTTGAATCTTATGGCAAACTACTGAATGGAAAAATGAGATTTTTATACAATTTTTGTAAAGCTTTATGGATCTTAGTAAAACTTTTCAATCAACTCCTTGGCTGCTTCAGTTCTATCCCCGTGAATAATTTACAATTTGTTTCAAGGTAAATTAATGACAACACCTATAATGAGAGGATTAGAATTTTTCTCTGCTCTGTAGATATTACCTGAAGGTACATGACACAATGAAGGTAATAGTAAAGAGGTTTTTACTCAACCTAGTTGTAGCAATTAATTCTCAATTGATGTATTTTTATGTCACTTATATTGGTGTTCTGGTGTGTTCGTCGACCACATGTGGGTACCTGCTAGAGTTGGTTACAGATAACAGTCTACTACCTCACAAGGTAGTCCTTCCAGAAGGGATACTAGCTTGAGTAGAAAGGTGAAAGTGGGCCTATGGTATTGTGGGGCTTTCGTTTTTCTTGTGGCTTACTTACTAGTGAAAATGTGCCAAAACTGACTAGTAGGGTGCTGTAACTGATAGCAAAGTAACTGCTAACAGTCACAGAATAGGCATGGATAGCTGAGCCACAATGGGTGTTTGAAGCTGTATAAATGTCAAGATCATGGTTCCTTTTTTCCACATAGTCATTATCATCATCAAAAATGCAAGCACCCCTGGAAAGCCAATACACACAGCTACTGTCTTAAGAGTGCCCTCCATCAATTAAACCTAGTTATACAAAACATCTGACAAGATTTGAAGAATAAAGGTCATGTTTTCACCCCCATGAGTACATTTGATAAATGCAAGTGCACATGGTTTGGTGAATAATGATCACCCTAAAGATTGGCTTATAATGAGATGCATATGATGGCAATAGAACTGAACAATTGGTACATTGTAAGAGGCAAGAACAAAAAAGAGAATGTATTCCTTCCAGAATATCCCTCAACCTTCATTCCAAAGCATCATCTTTTCTGGTAAAAGGTATGCAATAAATAATTACTAACACGGGCATCGCCGCCATAGGGGACATGGGGGACGCGTCCCCCCCAATATTTGAAGTCAGTTTTGTCCCCCCCCTAAATTGTATAAAATAATTTAATATAAATCGTAATATTTTTGTTTAATTGCATACATAACCCAGTAGGCGCGCAAGCCCGCTCGATTGGCCGCTGTCAGCAAGCATGGTGCTGGCCTTTCTCCTCGCCGCTCCACACTACCCCTACCTCCCCTCTCACCGCCACCCTACCGCCCCTACTGCTCATGCGTTGGTTATTTTTGTCTCAGAGACACGAGTCATCGGTCACTGCACCTGCAGTTCCAGCGGCCACATGGCTCGGTCTTCTTGTGTGTGTTTAGTCGACAATGGTTCATACTATTTAGATGTATGTTAAACTGTTTTTCATTATGTGTTGTATCCAACGGTTATAGTTGTTTTAGTTGATACTTTTTGGAAGTACGTTGAAGTGTTTCTTGACAAAATGAAGCAAGCAGAGGGACAACAAAATTTGTTGTCATTTTTTAAAAAACAAAAAAGGACAATGGTAAGTAAAGCTTACATATTTTTGTGAGAGATAAAGCGAATTTGTAGATAGTAATTGATTTCATGTGGGGAGAGTAAAAGAAACAAATTGTCCCCTCGATGATGATGGGTTTACTGACCTGAAATGGCCATAGTGTCTTAAAGTTTATTTTAAAAGAGATCTTGGTGTTGTTATTTGTTATTCCAACAATTATTAAACAATTGAACGCGTTGGTATGTATACGTCGCACATTATAAATCCAACTCTGACATTGCAGCTATTAACCGCCTTGCATACTATGCTAAGACAATCTATAAACTCGTGACTCTTCTTGTTATCTTATTACCAAACAGCTACATTTAATTTGAGTTATAACATAGGCTAAATGTTTTCGGATGAGCATTTTTTCAATCCCCGCTTCCCCTCTCGCCTTCACTCCCAGCTCTTAGACCAGAGCCAGATTTATAATGCGCGACTTATTTAATAATCCCGAGTTCTGAAGCTGTATCATCATCGGTTTGCTCTCCTTCAACTGAAGCACAGCAAGATGGAAGAAACAACCAAGACGTAGTGGCATCAGGGGACTGCTCTGTTCATCACACTTCTCCTCATCAACCTCAGATTCTACCAGGGGATTTTCCGGTGCAAAAACTTTCAGGCAGAGTGCTGAAATTCCAGACCAGTTGGTACGAGAAATTTCCTTCGCTACATGTGGCTGGAGCTGAAGGGGTAAGCTGTTTTTACTGTGCAAGACATGCTCAATTGTGCCCAGGCAAAATGCTAGACTCCAAAGCAGATAAGGCTTTTAGTGAAAAAGGGTTCAACAACTGGAAAAAAGCTATTGAAAAGTTTGGAAACCACCAAACGAGTGATGTGCATTCCCAAGCTGTTTTAAGCTACTCTCAGTTACAAGCACCTATTGAGTCACAACTGTCACATGTTAAACTCGAACAACAAGAACTTGCTTTAGAATCTCTTATGACTATAATAAGTAGTGTAAAGTATCTCGTTAGACAAGGTCTGGCAGTAAGAGGTCACAAAAATGATGAAGGTAACCTAATGGAACTATTGAAAGTTCGGTGTGAGGACAAGCCGTCTTTGAAACGGTGGCTAGAAAAAGATGTTACCTATACTCACCCTACCATACAAAACGAAATCATACAGATATTGGGAAACGAAATTGTGTCCAGTATAGTTCAGAGCATTAAGTTAAGCAACCCTTTGATGTACTCTGTCATTTGTGATGGGACGCAAGATATTGCTGGCAATGAACAGGTCAGTGTTTGTGTCAGGTGGGTTGATGCTGATCTCCAGCCTTACGAAAGTTTTTTGGGCTTTTATGAATCGGCAAATACTTGTGGAACAGATATAGCAGCTCTTATTTTTGACGTGTTGCTTAGATTGCAGCTACCTTTGTCCAATCTTCGTGGGCAAACTTACGATGGAGCTGGTAACATGAGTGGTATCCATAAGGGAACTCATTTAGTAGTAATAGACAAACAACCACTCGCTGACTACATTCATTGTGGTGCTCACTGTGTCAATCTAGTAATGAAAGCAAGCTGTGAGACTTCAAGAACTGTCAAAAACGCCATGGATTGGGCTCATCAGCTAGGAGTATTGTTTTCGAACACAAAAGCTAAAGATGAATACAAACATATAGTTGAAGATGCAGCTCAAGGTCCAGTCAGTAACATTGCAAAAATAAAACCTCTTTGTCCCACAAGATGGATATACCAGAAAGGACAAATCAATGAAATTTTGCACAAGTATCCATTGATTTTGAAAACTTTGAATGAACTCACAGAACGCAAGTACGAAGGAGCCAGTGGTTTGTTGAGTGTGTTTGAAGATGGGACCACATACTTAGGCCTGATTATGGGTAGGAAAGTTGTTGAACTTTTGGAACTACTGAACAAAAGTTTTCAAGGCGAGAAGAAAACAGTGGCTGGGTTACGTGAATCTGTTAAACACATTGTTGATGGCCTACAAAATCTCAGAACCAACCAGCAGTTTTCTTCTGTGTTCGAAGAGTGTAACAAGTACATGGCTGAGTTGGGCCTAGAAGAGCTAAGACTCCCAAGACAAAAAAAAGTGCCTAAAAAGATATCTGAGGGAAATGCTGATGGCTACGAGTTTACTTCAACAGAAGAACACTTTAGACGGGAGTATTTTGAAGTCATTGACACGGCTGTGCATGGTCTCAAAACTCGTATACTTGAACAGGCTGGTATGAAAAAACAAACACAGCTCGAGAAAGTCCTACAAAAAAGAGAAGGTTATGATGTCAATGTGCTAGCGCCATATCCGGAAATCAACGGTCAAATGTTGAAGTCAGAACTTGAGCTTTTCCACCAAAGATACAAGATAAAGAATTTAAAAGACGCCAAGGACGTGTTGACCTCTATGATGAAAGAGGTCAGGGAGCTGTTCTCCAATGTTGAAGTCCTGGTGAGACTAATGCTTGTATGTCCAGCTTCAAGTTGTGAAGCAGAGCAAAGTTTTAGTGCTCTGCGTAAACTGAAGACCTACCTAAGATCAACCATGACTCAAAAAAAGTTGAATCATGTTGCTGTTTGTTACGTTCACAAAGAAATATTGGACAAGGTAGAAGCAAAAAATGTTGCACAACTGTTTATTTCAAAATGTGAAACTAGGAGAGGTGATTTTGGTTACGTAAAGGATAATAAATAAACCACTTTGGGGTTGTTTCAGTTCCAGTATACATCCGTTTAGCAAGAGGTCAATTTGAATTTTTATAATGTTCTGTAAAGAGAAACAAGTCTAAGATTTTTAAGTTAATGTTTACGTTGTAATGTGATAGACCGTATGTAATAACAGTAGTGTGTGTAAAAGAAAGCATATTAAACCTGACCTAATAATGAGTTTTTATTATGTATATAGTTTGTTTTTTGAACGATTGGACTTGGAATCAAGCGTGTGGTATAGGGCGTTCCATTGTTGTCAAGTCCAATGGTTCAAAAAACGAACTATAGACATGTTTTCAGGTTAAATACAAATTGTTTCAATGAAAAACCTGCTTGTACAAATGAAAGATTTTGGGTTTAAATTAGTGTTCAAACGTCATTTCAAGGTCACAATTTTTCTAAAATTTTGGAATTTGAACCCCTCGTCCTGTCCCGGGGGAGTGCCCCCGGACCCTCCTTTTGTCCCCCCCAAAGTGTTGATGCTGACGACGCCAATGATTACTAATAGGTATCCAGTGAACTGTTGGCATTTACTGTATTTGCCTGAATGTAAGATGGGTTGGGTTTTTGAGCTGTCATTTCAGGGAAAAAATGCATGCATAGAAAGAAACAAAAATGGAGTTCATTCCCTATGGAGTATTAGATTCATTGAAAATGAAATAGATAATTATGGAAAACGTTCTTCCTTTGTTACAACGATTGTAAGAGGATGATATGGAATATCGTTCTCTCAGTGGAAGTGTATTTAAATATCATCTTCACTTTCCTCAAGAGATTTCTCACAAAGATTCCTTTCATTGTCACTTCCCAATTTAGGTGACTCGCTGCAAACTATGTACAAAGACATAGCATCTATAATTGGTAAAAAAATTAAAACAAGCCTTAAGCATCAACCAAGAAATTCTTCAGGTCTTCTGTTCTACACTACTTCCAACCACTCTAGCATCAGCTACTCAGTGAAAAAACACTTCTCCTTCACTTGCACTGTGACACCAGGCATAATGTGCTCTTTGGGCATTGCTTTCCTTTGTAAAATGGTTGGAGTTTTCTTCCAACAGCAGTGAAGGCGAGCTTTGGCATTGCTTGGAGTTTTTCATAGTCCGATGTTTGTATTAGCACTGAAGACACACCTTTATATTCACTGTTGAATTGGGGGCATATCAAAATAAGCATTTGATAGGCATTCTCCTCATCATCCAAAAGGTAGTTATGTGCTTTGCATTAGCAGTTACAAAATGAGATTTAAAAAAAATAGCAATCAAAAACCTCGGCCCATCCAAGACTTGCATTAAATAATGCCCATGAGATCCCTAAGCCTGGTGCTGCTTATAAAACTCTCGTGGCTATGGCTTCACGGGAAACAATCTTTTATATTCCTCATACTTTTGTTGAAAGCATTTCCAATGGTAGAGATTCAGTAGGCAAAAGAAATAATTTCTATACCAAATGATTCAGAAAAAGGCCTACTGATAACAAAAATCAATTTCGAAGGCATGCCATGCAAATATTTTCATTCATAGTTCTGGAAAAGCCTAAATATACTGGTAAAAATAGCATGAGTGTAAAAATATGAGTGTATGTAGGAAAATAAAGTACACTGCATAGAATAAAAGTTCTATTATTATAATAAATATTTTAAATTATAATTTTTTGTCAAAGTTATGAAGCAATGAAAATAAAAATGGTGTAAATTCATTATGTTGCCTTCATTCTTGTACATAGATCTTTATACATCTATATATATCTAGATCTAAAGCTATATATAGAGCTAGATCTAAATCTTGTATATAGAGCTAAATATGATTTTCAAATTAGTTAATTATTATGGCTCAAGCAATTTAAAAAAAACACCTAGGGCAAAGTTGCATTAGGTAACAGTCAAAACCTGTTAAGTGAAATGTTTGGAATAATCCTTTTAAGGTAGTTTCCAAAGTAAACTAAGATAAGATTATATACATGGTTTGCATTGTAATGAATTTGAAACTCGAGTTTCAAATTCTTACTATTTCATCAACAGGCCCAAAGATGGGATGTGAATGGCTGGAAAATGGTAATATAGCGTGCCAATCCATACGGTTGGGCTATATAGTCACTATATAGTTTCCCTGGCGTTAACTCACTTGCTTTTAGATACAAGAATGTCTCCAGTTTGATCCAGCTACGCCGTCATCGCCTGTCTCAGTGTGAAAGCCCCTGAAGATCAACTTCGCTCCTTCCTCCATACGTCACACTGCGCAAAAAGAAATACGTCGAACTTCAGACACCCAGAAGCCAATAATGCCATAAATTATATATACAGGAAATTGGCAAATACAATACAACCCTGGTGAAAATAAAATATGCATGAAGTGTGCAGAAAAATGTGCAAGAAATGTAATAGAAGAGACAATAGTGTGATTTGGAACATCTGAAGTATCAATAAAGTGTGCGAATGGAGTGCACGTGAATGAGCAAAAAGTGTTAATAGCATTCCTAAAGTGTGACTAAAATGTGCATGTGTGGTATGGAACATTTAATTATATTAAAGAATATAATTAGGAAATAGAAAGGGTAATGAAGGTCTACAACTACATATTACTATTAGGTATTTGAAAAAATGATAAAAATGTGATTGACCAAGAATTGTAGTCCCACTTTCAAATGAAAATAAGGGGCGGCTTATCAATAATCATCATAATTTTGACAGTTAAATATCATTATTCACAATCATATAAAGACATATAGTGGCAATGAATAAAGAGTGCTTATTTATCAAGAGTGTGCATGAAAAATGTGCAATAAGTGTGGAAAGACTGTGCATGGTAATAGTCAGAAAAAAGTTTACAGAAAGAGTGCAAAGAGTGTGCAAAGGCCAGCATGAACATTTTCTGCACACTTTTTTCACATTTTATTTTCACCAGGGAATGCTTAAGTTTACTCACAAAGACCCAGAGTTCGTTGAGTTCTCCGGGCCCCTACCAGGTATTATTTCCTTTCACTTTCCTTCGTTTTCAAAGGCATACGAAGGATGGAGTCTGAGATTCACCAAGGGGCCGAGAGAACTAAGCCAAGGAACTAGCACATTCCCAACGGCCAGTGCTCCCACGGAGGACAGAAACTCGGCCGTTCGGCAGGGGTGGAGCATGAAGAAGGGCTTGCCCAGTACGGGGTGCTCTTGTTGGCTCACTAATTCCCACATCCCAGGCCCATTCACATCGCCCACCATGGTGAATGACTTTCGGGCCTCGCGCCAAATTTCCTCCAAAGAAAGCAATTCGCCAGTACTTGTCCAAGCGTTGAAATAAATGACAGGCACCCTGTAGCCCACACTGTAAACCACATGATGCTCCCAAAACTGCTCTTGGCCCTTATCATCGATGGTGTCCTCTGATGTCAACGAGCTGCTGTCCCCTCGACTTTCCATGCGTGGATCTTCCAAACCATACGAATCTGTTCGACATTTAGCCGGAACAAACTCTCCGCACTGTCTCATTTTCCTAACCAGGTACGCGCCTCCGAGTTCTTCCTTACGGCCCTTCAGACACCAGACGTCTCCGGCTCTCTCTGAAAGATTAAGGAAACTTTCCACTAGTGCAATAAATTCGCTCCATTCCATCTCTCTATCGGGCATTTTTGTTGACTGGGAGATTTTTTTACGACACGCCTCTATCAGAAGGAAGACTAAAACAACACAGAATACATTACTCTTCGACAAACACTGCAATGCCGCGCAATACTAAGGTATTATTCTACTCTGAGATAATAACGGGTTATTGTTGTTCTCACGACGAGTTTCGTCATTTGTGTTGCCGGTTATCCCCCAAGTCATGCGACAGCTGATAACGAAGCGGATTTAAGGCTCTCTGTTGCCTGAGCTAAGAACTAACAGGCGCGCACGCGCTTGATATGAATCAGGATGAGTTTGGGAGAACTCATTATCGTATTGTATGCTAAGTTTTTTCTCCAACAGCCTTTCTTATTAGAAGTACGCATTATTTATTTTCCTTTTTAATACAGCCATCATTTTTCTCGCAATCTATTGCAATGGTACGCGGAAGGCTTTCTCGTATTATTTTCCCACAATAATCCAGTGAACACGACCTACTTGCTTCAATTCTTGCTGTAAAGGCTGCTTTACACGGTACATTTTATTGTACAAAAGTACGTATCATAGAATGTACAAGAAAACGAATGGAATTAGAGCAGGTTATATCTCTCGTTAAGGAATTATACAACTTGCAGCTTTACACGGCACAATTTTCAAGGGTTCAGTCATTCGTTTATGCAATGAAATGTACCGTGTAAAGGGGCCATAAGACGCTCATCCACCAAATATGTACACCATGAAGGACTGGGTTGATTGGTCACACCGGGTCACCCCATAGGATTGTATCAGGAGTAAATGAAAATCTTGGAAATTCCTAATATGAGATTTCCACCAAGCCACAGCCAAGTTTTTAATCTTTTCACATTAATTTTCACATTCAAGTAATACTGGAGGACATTTCCTAACTGGACTACCGTTTGTGGACGGGGGAGGATCCACAATGTTATTTCATCGGCAACTATTTCTAATATTTAGGATCTTGTATGGATAAGAGAAAACCAAAAACATATCCATCTATAGGCATTTGGCAAAAAACACAAGCAACACCTCTGATTGTTAATAAAAACACCATCGTGACAAAAATAGTAGTTGAAAAACGTTGCAACAGTGGAAAAAATGTATTACCGTAGCGCTCAGGAAAGATTTAGGCGGTGGAGGAGTGAATGGAGAAGCGAGAAGAGCCTTATAGTTACGAGGGTCAGGGGGACATAATGCTGTCGGGTGGAAGGGGAAAGGAATTGCGTTTGGATGAGTACCTATTTGCAGATGATCCCTCCATTGTCTTCCCATTGTAATCCAATCTATTTCCCTTAAAATCGCCGTGTTACTCGTTGACACTTTTTTAATATCCTTCAGGTTCATCCTGAATAAAAAGTAATGAGGTCTGGATTAAAGGGGGATGGAAAGTCGGGCGGGCTTGAAGCCCTGGGCCCTACTTTGTCAGAGTGCCCAGTTGCGGTCCCGTGGGGTGAGGGGGTCATTTTATATTTTAAAATTTAAGATTAGCTTGGTCGAATTGGCAACTAGCGAAAGTACTAAATTATATTTCCAATCATTTCATTGACAAATTATGTGTTACGAAGTCACTCGCACAGATGCTGTAGGTACACCAAGGGTTGAAATTCGCCACGAAAAAAATCATTTGACTTGAGCGGGATTCCCACATTCCCCGTCAAAGGAACAAATCCCGGTCAGAAATGCGACGGAGATGATTCAGTCATTCAACGTTATATACGTTGGTAGAATATTCGAACTCCAATTTATCGATAGCCCCTGGCCTCTTTAACCTTCAATCCAACATCGGATGAAATCCATCAGATCATCAGTTTTCACCCGTGACTGTTAGATGTTTAAAAAAAAACTGACTAGCTTTTCTCACCATGAGTAACCATCTGTGATACTTAACCTTACAAGTAATTGGCGACTCTCTTGCTAGTGACTGATATTTCAAGAAACTGATGAGCTTCTCTAAATTTTTTGGTTGGATTTATTTTAGAAGGGCACAATAAACTTAGAAATGTTGATTGCTTTTCTCGAATGGCGCAATAACTGAATGATTTACATCCAAACTTTGGATTGTTCAACGTCCCATTTAATAAGAGCCACAGTCATTTATCCAACTTTCATCTCAAGATAGTGGACAATGTAAAGTGATACATTTTTCGAAAGAAAATGTTTTCAAGGTGTGTGATGCCACTTGGAAGCAAGTTAAAGATCATATAAACATTGTATTCTGTGCGTAACTATGGGTTATTCAGGAACGCATTGAGGTAGGGGAAACTGGAAGAAATGCCGCTTCCGTGGGTCTGGAATACTTAATGACCACCTTTTTACTATTTCAATAGGAATTGCGGGGAAGGGGCGGCCGCCCCCTGCGCTGTGCGCCCCCGTAATCCGCCCCTGGGCCCATTCATTATGCAACACATAGCGCATGTTCAAAGGGGACAACTTTTATCCGCCTTTCTCCAGTATTTTTTTTTTCAAGTTTTGCATGAAAACCCACATCGCAAAAATAATAGTACATTAATAGATTATCGGTAAAGGTATTAATACATTTGTATACTATTTATCTTTAACTTTTGAGAATCTCTAAATATAGCATCACTAATTGTTTCAAAATCTTCGCTAATTATAATATTTTTAAAAAGTTTGTATAGCTTATTGCCGCATTTTGTTGCTTGCGATTGCTAAAAACCAAAAATATAAGCGATGTAACGTCGTATATAAAAACTTTTGCACGTACCCCTGAATCGTGGGAAGTTAGGCAAAATTTTGGCCAGCTGGCATGGGCCTGCCGTGCTATGTGCTAGATGTGCTGCATTGATGTTATGCATGTTATGTGATTGATGTGCCAGGGTTCTGCCGATCTTTACCATTGTGTTATCTGAGGTGGAGTAGTAGGTCTTTGGAGGTAAACGGGTAACCCTTTTGGTTACGTAGGTTGTAGATCAGAAATGGGTAAGACATCGAAAGATAAAAGGGATGTATACTACAGGCTTGCGAAAGAGGAGGGCTGGCGAGCTAGAAGCGCTTTTAAATTAATTCACATAGACGATTATTTTAAAATTTTTAAAGGTAGAGTTCCTTGTAATATCGTTTGGTTATGTCTCGCGTGAGGTGAATTTTGCTGAGTTTCTATCCTCGTGAATACGTTGCTTGAGAGAAATGCTCGTTTCAGATGTGAGCAGGGCTGTTGATCTGTGTGCTGCCCCAGGTAGCTGGAGTCAAGTTCTTTCGAAGAGGATCAGGTATGTGTTGCTGAATAATTATTTTGTAATAATATTTATGCTTCTTGTGGGATACTCCCACTCTTTTCCTTACATTATTATGGTAAATGTTCGCCTGACAGGATCCATCCCTTTCTGTCATAACACCCTCTCAAAAGACCTACTGTCGTCATTTATGCCTCCTTTTAACCTGAAACCGTGCATTTTCTGACCGGTTGATTTTTTTGTGTTATCCAACGGTGTAAGTGATAATTGCGAATGGTCACTGACTAAAATAAAGTTAGCTTCAGGAGAATCACACTTGTTAAGGATCTATGGCAACCAACGCCGGAACGGTTTTATTATTACTCTCGTTCTGACGTTATTCATGATTTGCCTTGTGTATTCTATCCTTGATCTGCTTCGATGATTCATCACATTCATTTCAACGTCTTGATTTGTAGCATGTAGTCACACTCGTAGCAGTATGCCAGTCCCTTCTCCTCAATTTTGAATTGACATTAAGGATTAACATTCATATTATTTCCTCTCATTCCTCGCCTTCAGGCATTTTTGGTAATCATTTGTAATTATTGTAGTGTCCAATATTGTTTTGAGGGAGCAGTTGCTTCTGAAATTGTGCCCTGCAAATTTGTCTCGACTACATCGCCGAGATTGAGCTCGTTTTCCAACGTGCTATACTCGTCACTGAATTTCTTAATTGGAAATACATTGTATAAAATATAGACCATATTGTCGTCATCATTCTTTGATAACACCACATTCATACTGATCCAGATCACCTTTCCACTGCTGCTGCCATACTAATGCTGATGACTGTTTGTAGAATCGTCTTACGTTAAATGCCTTCCCAATCTGCGCTACGCTGCTCACATTTTGCTTGTCATGGCTTTTCCCATCACTAGGGTTAATTCTACGTATTTCCTTGCTTGCTGTCCATGTTATTTTTGACTATGGGTTCTCTCCTCTGTGTGAACGTACATGGGAGACATTCAGGAAGAAACAATGCATCTTTAGCCGGTGCTGACCAAAGGTATGGGTAAGAGCCACAAGTGGCTGGTTGTTGAGGCAGGCTATCTGCTACTAATTGATGAATGTGCATTGGCACTAACTCCTTTTGAACCAAACCTTTAGTATCAAAGAAGAGAGAGCGTCGATTTTGCTCACGATTTGCTCATGTGGGCCTTTTCTGATTGTGGAGAGATGCTTGTGTGCCACTCAGCCATCTTTGAATTTTTTATGCCCCTCAAAAATACACGTTCTGGGCATGAGTTAGTCCTCGTAAGCCTCATGGGTCATTATTAAAGTCTTCATAACAGATTTGTTCAGTTTAAGGCAAAATTTGATGGCACAATGCTGCTCAATAGTTCACTTCATCCAGACCCTTGATGTGAGCACTAAACAATACTTTAACTTCAGGTGCAGTATACACTCCAATATCATGGGTCTCCTATCTCACATGACATCCCCTGCCTCTTATTCCACTTATTGAGACCAAGGATTTTAGAGTTTTAATTGGTTGGCCTAATATTAGTATGTCATTTTGATATTTCACGACCCCATGTAAGGAATGAGTGATCAAATAGAACCTTACTTTCATTTTAAGCAGTTGGCTGCTGCTGAGCTTGTCCTTCGCGTTTTCATAAATACTCCTTTAACACAATACATCTATATAAATTACATTATGGACATATGGTTTTTCATAATGTTTGGGTTTTAAAGAAGTAAATTTGCTTGAAGTAATATGCATTATCATATGTGTCAGACAAAAACCCTCTGCCAAACTTTGCTTATGGCTGAATTCTTGTTGTTTCTCTCAAGGTGTGGTAGCAATGCAGAAAATGCTAAGATTGTGGCCGTTGACTTGCAAGCCATGGCACCAATTGAAGGGGTCTTTCAGATTCAAGGAGATATCACTAAATTATCTACGGCCACACAAATAATTAATCATTTTGAAGGGGATAAGGCTGACCTTGTCGTCTGCGATGGAGCACCTGATGGTATGATGAATACTTCTGAGACCGTATTTTCATTGTATGAGGCTATAATTAGGCTGAAATTATTTATTGCTTTTTTGTCCCATTTTAAAAAATATCTTTTTTATTTCAAGTGTATGAATTGTATTGAGCAATTTCACTTTGTAGAATTATTAATGTTTTGGTAACATTTCCTTATGATTCCAGTGACTGGGCTCCATGATATGGATGAATATATTCAGCATCAGCTTCTACTTGCTGCATTAAATATCACAACCCATGTCCTGAAAGAAAAGGGTACTTTTGTTGCCAAAATATTTCGTGGCAAGGATATTACATTTCTCTATGCCCAGTTGTCAATATTCTTTCCATCAGTGACTGTTGCCAAACCACCTAGTTCCAGAGCTTCTAGTATTGGTTAGTACCTTTGGAATTAGGAACTATCTTAGATTGTTATCAGAACTGGATTTCACTTTGAATTTTTAAGCTTACTAACAATTTTACATGTGTCTTATGTAACATAGCATGAATAAGCCATTCTGTCATATGACATGGAAGGTGTATATGGTGAGAGGTGAGGAGATTTAGACAAGTACGACAGTAATGGTGCATTTCTTTGACCCAGAATGTTGAGTAAACATGGAACGTTTGGGTTTTTAAAGGATTTCAATTGTTGGGTTATATGTCATGGTCTAACCTTAGATCTTAATCCATAACAACTCAGCAGCATGTAATCCTCAGGTCATATTCATATCTAGGTCCTTAAGGTTGCCAGGGTTTGAATCCAAGCTACTATGATCAGCCTACCCATGTGTGAACTCTTTCTTTCCTTGGGCTTTGCCTGATTTTGTTATCTATTTGCCGTTATAATTTTGCGATATTGGATAATATATGAGTACTCTATTGGTGCTACAAAGTGACAGACCAATCTGCTTTGTCGGGAGCTTCAAGTATCCACCTCATTAAACTAACTCAGACATATCTTGTATACTACAAATGATTATTGTAGTTAAGATACAAGTTGAAACCCTATATTTTCTTTATTTCTTATCCTTAAAGTGGCCACTAAAATGGCATTTATTTTTCAGAATCAGAAAACGAGCAATGTATCAAATAAGAGTGAAACTGTGCTAAGTATTTCAATGGGTAATTTTGAGCATCTGATCATCAGTCAAAAGTTCTCCTATTGTGACCACTCATATCTGAGTGCACGAGGCAGTGCGTTGACTCCCCCTTCTCAAAATTGGAGGGGGAAGAGCTTAGCACCATGAGCTGGAACCGGGAGGGTAAAGAAGGGTAGGGTCTTGTGGGGAAAGAGAAAGGTTAGGGTTATTCCACTGTGGTGCTGGGTGGAACTCATTGGGGAATGCTATAACTGCTCAGGGCATTAGCTTTGAAAGTCATAAAGATACATTAAAACCAAAGAATTTTTGTCTCTCAAGAGCTTTTTACATAGGAAGAGAGATTTTTCCACCCAAGAAATTCACACTTTAGTTTCGCAGTATTTAGGGTCCTGGGGGCACGGGTTCCCATTAACTAAGAATGACGAAAGTTGTACTTATTGATTTACTCTCGACCATTTTCATTTTTAGAGGTAGAAAATTTATTTTTTTAAATTCTGAAATTTGAATGAAATTTAATTTTTCTGGAAACAAAATTTAGCTGTGAAAACCTGTGACCACTCTGAAAAAAGTTGTCATTTGAAGCTGAAGGCATCCTGGAATTTTAATCATAATTGTACATTTATTAAGACAGGTTTCATTCTTTGTGAACAATATTTTTGAATGAGCTATTATTCAAACTGACTACTTCCTTTTAAATCAAAAGACTTAGTGGTTATCATCATTGCTGCTCATTAACTCTCAGGAGGGTCTCTTGGTTTGACATATCTCCCCACTCTATGCTTCCATCAGCAAATGTCTCCATATTTCTGTTCTTTGTAGCAACATTGTTTTCTCCTTGCATCTCTTCCATGGTCTTAATCTGTAGTTCTTCTAATGTTATCTCCTTTGAAGTCTGTCTTCTTTAAATATCTTTAAGTATGCCAAATTAGCTTGTCCCTCCTGTCCTGATGAAGTGCTTCATTACTCCTAGGGTTGTGTTCCTGCATTATTCTTCTGCTAGAATGCCGTTTTTTCCCCTGCTGTCATAATTATTTCCTTCTTAGTTCTTCCATCGCTGGTTATCCTACTCCTCAAGTGGCATAATTCTAGCTACTTCCAGAATCTGATTCCCCCCTTTAAGACCTGTCTATGCCTTAACTTTAGTTTTGTCTCCTCTTTCGGTCATATCTCTTCATTGCTATTTTCAAATAATGTCATGTGTTCCATAGATCTCTGTCTCTGATGCCTCAGGTGTGCCATTGACATAATACACCATGCTGCTCCTTTTTCTGTGTATATGCATGCCTGAATCTTTCCATACAATCTCCTGTGCATCTTTCTTGATGAAGGCATTGCATATCAATGGAGAAAGTATGAACACTTCCTTTACCAATAAGAAGTCTTGTTTTGATTGCTGCATCGTGATTATAATTCTGACTGTCAGTGACCCTCCTACATTTGTGACTTGCTCCAATGCCCTCAGTACAAGGTGCAATTATTTTCCAGTCTGTACGAAGTTGTGAAGTGCATTCTTGAGATTGAAAGTGGCCTTAGAAGTCAATCGATCATATTCCATTTCTATTCTAGAGGAGAGTGAGGGTCAAAATGCTTCTCTTATGTCCCCATTCTTTCTGAAATCAGACTGGTCTTAAGCCAGCAATTACTCATATTTACAACCCATCCTTTTGCTGATGATTATTTTAATATATTTGATGCATTTGCCATTTCACACGTGATCAAAGAATGTTGCATAAATCTGGTGTTAATATCACAAATGATAATGTGTTCAGCATTTATAAATTGTGCAGAAGTAACCTCATCAATGCCATGTGCCTTGCCCTGGTATCATTGCACTATGTGTTTACTAAGTCTATTGAAAATTACATAGCACTAGCTAGAAATCCTTTCATGAAGTCATTAGACAAAAATATTAACTTTGCAGTAAAATGTGGTGGAGATGACATTTTTGAAGTTTTTGGATGTAATCAACTGAATTAAAAATGAAATGACATAAAACTTTTTTTTACAAAAATTTACATTTATGATACTGAAGAACTCCTCTCATAAAAATAAACTTAATGTAGTTCATTGGGACATTTGTTGGTCAATGTATATTCCTATGTTTCTATTGAACTTCCAGAAAGAGCTTGATGCCATCAAGTCTTTCGCCTTATTGGTTTTTTACTTTGTTAATTTCTAAATTGTTTGAACACCCACTTGAGAAACAAGTTTTGTAAATGATGACCACCATTTCACCCAGCAACCATTGGCTGAGTCCGTGGTGGAAGTTACTGTTACATATCTTTACTCACAAATTGTGGAGGGTGATTCCCAAAGATGGGGCCAAAGTTCTATTTATAGACTGTATATTTAATATGGATTTATGATTTTTACTCAAAAGACGAATTTGTAATTTTCTAATTAAGATGTATATAGTTAGTTAAAATGAATAAATGTGGTTACTGTCTGCAAAAAGAGCAAGATACCTGAGTTTGAGATGCTCCATCGTCCAAAGGAGGTCACGGATTTCAATGTAGTAAAATTCACAAGAGAACTTGTTCATTTCTACGTTGGATGATGTAGTTTAAAAAATCCTCCGCCCATTAGTATTTCCTATACTTAATTTTTTCTCAAAAAAGTAACCCATTTTTTACACGTAAAATCCAGTTGTCCAAGTCTGAGCACTTGTGATACCTATAATTTTCATTCCAATAACTTGCAATTTTGATATAAGAAAGCCAAATCTATTCCTAACTGTTTGCAGAAAACAAATTGTTTATATCTCTAAAATTGAGCATGTTATTGTAAACAATGCAAACCTCTGATAACTTCGAAACTGATGGCTCAATTGAAAATTGATTGAGACTGTTGTGTTCTCTTATGTAAGTAATACAGGTACTTAGGTCAAGTAGAGTAAATATCATTATTATAGCTAATTTCGTCTGTTATTTATTATTATTTTGAGCACTGGATATTGATGCCTCTCTGCCTAGGGAAGAAGACTGTAACAAAGGATCTGAAAAGAGAAAGTTTCTATGAGGCACGAGTAGTTGCCACAGTGTGCCTTGTGACTCACAGTACCCTGGCAGCTTATGATTCATGCACTGCTTGCTTCAAAATGTTCACTTTTAGTAGGCATTATCTTGCTATGAACACTGTACACTCTATCGGTGCAGCATGCGTCCAAGAACTGGTTTCTCGGAGACGGAAGTCCAAATGATTGTGAATGCCATTTGTTTCTTCCAATGTGAAGCAGAAAAAAGTTTGAATAAGTGTTATCCCATGTACTAAACTGTGTCTGACTGCCTTGGAATCAGCTTGATATCTGTAAAAACAATCGCTGCCAAGGAAAAGGATTGTGACAAGGAGAACTCTGGTGACGACAATTCTACTGCAAAGAAGAGGCTTCGCATGCTGGGAAGGCCAAAGACCTTCACTGACTACTTGACAGTAGCTATTATACGGAGAGCAGTGTATAGTGTTTACATGAAGAACATGCTCCTAACACTTCGCAAGTTGATTGATGACTTGTTAGAAAATGTTCTGAGATATCTCGAAGAGACTCACGCTTAGTATAGACATGCACTTTTACCATACGTGAATGGACATTTAAATGAACCATGCTACTGGCAAGTGAGTGGTAACCACACGGCTCCTTTCCCCTCACTCCACTGCAGCAGAGATTCCTGTTCACTATATGAAACATGCTGATAAATAACAGACAAAAGTCACTATAATAATGATATGAACTCTACATGGTCCAAGTACCCGTTTTACTTTCATTATAGAGCACACATTAGTCTCAATCAATTTTCAATTGAGCCATTAGTTTCGAAGTCAGCAGAGGTTTGTGTTGTTTACATTGACATGTTCAATTTCAGAGATATAAACAATTTGTTTTCTGCAAACAGTTAGGAATAGATTTGGCTTTCTTATATCAAAATTTCAAGTTATTGGAACGAAACTTAAGGGTATCCCACGTGCTCAAAGTTGGAAAACTGGATTTTACGCGCAAAAAACGGGTACTATTTTGAGAAAAAATTAAATGCAGAAAATACCAGTGGGCGGAGGATTTTTTAAAGAGCATCATCTAACGTAGAAATGAACAAGCTCTCTTATGAATTTTACTGCATTTAAATCGGTGATCTCGTTTGGACAATGGAGCACCTCAAACTCAAGTATCTTGCTTTTTTTTACAGACACACAGGGATGAATATTTTAATGAGGCCGAATTTGGTAAAGCCATTTGCTTCATAACAATAACTATTGGTGTGATTTAATCCAATTTTACTCACCCATTATGATGAAAGGGAGGAAATGAGACTTTCTAAAGCAATTTGAAAATGCTAATACACTTGGAGAATGTTACTTTTCTCATCTCTACTTAGGGTATGCATGCACCCTACTCCTAGATCACTCACCTTGACTACACTGAACCATGAACGCTGTTTCATTAATTTCTCCCATTTTCTCCAACTTTCCCTTTCCCAACCAAACTTGTTTAATCTCCCTCACTTAACTGCTCCCCTCCTCATCGTCCACTCGGGATTGTATATATAGGAATACTACCTCGTGTGAAAAACATGTGGATTATAGTACTTCATGTGGGAACCATGGTTTGTTCTAAGTTAAATCATGTGAATTAAATGACATTTATGTCCTCGTACAGCGGAATGGCCTAAATGTACAACCTTGATATACTGGTACCTTTTTATCTATTGATTTTATGCAATTTATTTTAATATTATCATCCATTTCCCTGATTGAAAGCCTGTGTCACATGATACATGATCCAGTACAAGACCTAGATGTTGAGGTTGGGGTACAGTATGATTGGTGCCATCCCAGATAAGTTTCACACCTTTGTTGATCTTGTGCTAGTGGGGAAGAAGTTTTTTATTTGAAATCTTGATATGTGTCAACTAAAATATCAAATCAACCAATCAATTACAGCTGGTGACCATGACAGCAGTTGGGGAATTGATAATTATTGTTGATTTTGCAGCTTGATAATTGCTGATTGCCTAAAGGTAGTATAGATGGCTCTGATTTCAGAAAGTGAATTTCGCACTCCATCTGTGCTAGCTATTGCGATTGGTTGATGGCTACTAGTGTCGATGTCTAGATGATGATGATGATAGTCTAGATGACGAGCTAGTAGAAAATCAGTGTAGCTTTGGCAATAAAATCAAATAGCTCAGCAAGTGTGCTAGCTATTATACTTACTACTAGCCTGCTTGATCCTTTATCTCATGGTACTGGAAAGCTATCATGCTAGCAAGTATCGTCTAACTTGTGCTGGATCAAGTGTCATGTGAAACGGGCCTAAGTCTATACTGTGCTGCCCAGGTCATTATTATTTGTTTTATCATCTCACTTCTTATTTGACTCGTTGCAGAAGCTTTTGTTGTGTGCCAGGGTTACTCTCCACCACCAGGATATATCCCAAACATGGAGAATCCATTGATGGAAGGTGGTTATTCGGAAGAATTTCTTAAAATGCAAGGGATCACTAGAAAAATCGTTCCATTTGTTGCTCTTGGAGATTTGTCAACTTTTGATTCTGATACAACTGTAGAACTGGTATGGGTAGCTGTTGTATTCTTTAATATATCTATGCTTTACAAATCCTTTCTATTGTTTATTATGTGTCTAATCTCTTTTTCAGGAGGGAGGAGGAGTTGGCTACAAGAGCAAGGAGGCAACACAACTTCCAATATCTCCCTTCTATGAAGAATCACTTAGTTTGCGCAAGAAAGATGCTCTTGCCAAGACAGAGGATATGATGAGCAAGATTACAATTAGTTCTAATGACTCTCCTCCTGAAGATGGTTGACGTGATTATCTATGTATCCTGCTTGGCACATTGTGGTGACTGCTAACGATTCTGCTCTCGGTGTTGCAAAGTACGATTCTTCATTCTTCCGGGAATCAAGTGTGCATTTGTATTGATTGCTGTTTAAGTGGCTATATACCTCACATTTTTCTCTCTTTCACGAAAAAGGTGAAGGACATTCATAATTGTTTTAAGATGGCCATTTGGCCTGTCTAATATTCCATCAGACATGCCCTAATGTTTTGTCTACTTGTGGACTGTCTGGGAGGAATTCGTGATAGCTGGCAATGTCTAGAATGTGGTCTTTTTATAATGAGGAGATCTCCTCCCTTTTATCATTGACTGTAGTCAGCCTTTCGGATTCCTCCAGAGCTAATGCAGAATGTTTTTGATGAGGTAGAGTGGTGAATTGTTTTTTAAGAGAAGAAGAAACTATTCATCAGGGCTGCCTCATTGGAATTCTGGCAAACGTTTCTAAGTAGAATCTGTTAAGTAAAAGTGAGAAATGAGAAAGCTTTGAAAATGTTTTCCTTTTATGTAGTGTGTGCTTATCACACCAAATTGGTAACACAATGTCATATGCACCTTTAAAAAGATTTATGTTTGAGGCTCAATTCTGGTCAGTTTTACTAACTATCTCCTTCATGCATTCTATTTTTGAATCGTGTGTTACATAACACATGGATGCTGTCCCTTGCCTTTTTAACCTGTATTTTGGACTTGACACTATCGCATGGACCACCTTTCATTTAGCTTCTACCCTTCGACCTTTCTGCATGGATGGCCCTTTCAGGAGCTATCATTATTATTGCTCCCATGAGTCAAGTTCTGAGGAGCATTGAGGGAATGCAAATGCACTTCCATCCGATGAAGGTTGAAGTCAAAGCAAAAGGGAGAAATGTGTACCTGTAGAAATATGAGAAAACCAAGGTCATTATAAAAATGTTTTCAACAATACGTGGTGATTGTCAAATTTATTTTCAGGTATGTGAATGAATTAATACTTGAGTACTTCATTTGTGCTGTGGGTTAACCCATTAGTTCAACTCGCCAAAGAAGGCTCAAAGCACACTCGGATGGGGCCTGAGCCTTACATCCCTATCGCACCCTCAACAGGGATAACAGAGATCAAGAAGTGGGGCCTTGCGCGACACTCTGAGATCTGGCAGTATACATAGGGGCTCCGGCAAGCCAAGCTCCTGATTGAAGGACCCAAGCCTAGACTGGCAAGAAGACTTCTACTTTTAAACAGAAGTCAACTACGCACGATAGTGGGATTCCTTACTGAACACTATTAGGTTATGAGACACCTACATATTTTGAAGCTAGTGGGCTCCGCCAGATGGAGATGGTGCAAAGAAGAGGATGAAACAACTTCTCATGTTTTCTGCGATTGTCCTGCTCTGAATGAGGACTAGAATCAGGCACCTGGGGTCTCCTTTTCTGGAACCTGCGGAAGTCAGGGGTATCCCCATAGAGGACATGCTGGCCTTCAGCAAGGCCATTGGAGTATTTGGGTGATGCAGTCTAAGTGGTTAGCACAAAGGACCAATAGGTCTAGGTGCCCCAGGTCCTCCCTGGAGGAACTCCACTTCTTTATAATCTAATCTAACCCATCAGTGCAAAAATCTGTTTTACAATTTCACATTCTGCTAAAAAAACAGTAAAAAGGATATAGTTCAAGTAGTAGCACAATATGTAAGAAAAACCATAATAGAACAATATAATGAAAATATTTAAACATATATGTATTAGTCAACAAGATTCAGTCTTGAGGTGTTAAATACAAGTAAAGTTTATTTTTAAATGATTCCAGTGAAGAGGAAGTTTTGATGAGAGAAAGTAATTTATTCCAAAACTTAGAAGCAGTGATTAGGAAGGAGTTTAGGTAGAGGTTGGCATCGGCTTGGGGATGTGAAGAAGGCTAGGGTCAGATCGGGTTAATTGATGGGAAATACTTGTGCTGTAGGTAAATAAATTGTATAGGTAATCTGGCATTTGGTTATACAAGAGGGAAAAAAGGAAAGACCCCAAGAAGTATGTCCTTCGGGAGTCAAGAGGTAGCCACTTCAGGTCAACGAGGTATTTGCTCACATGATCGTCCCTACGAAGATCAAATATAAATCTGACACAGCAATTAATTAATCGCTGAATGTGCATGTCAAGGAAGTTAGTTTAATCACTGTAGACTAAAATACAGCAATTCAAAATTGGAAATATCAGAGAAGTTACAAGTATAACTGGTAGAAATGTAAATTTTTCTTTTGGAGTTGAAGTAAATGGAAGATTTTATTCCCCTCATTGCAGATTTCTGAGACTTGCTGATCCCATGTTAAGTTAGGAGAAAGAGTTAGACCAAGGTAACAAATGTTTTATTTTTTTAATTTTAACAGTACTGTCCTTAACAAGTATGGGTGGAAGGTGATCATAATCATTGCTGTTTAAAAGCCTTGTATTACCAAACATAATTGCTTGTGCATACAAGATCTTCAGATATGTGTGTGCAAGTGCTTCTCTTGTGCTGGTGGAGTTTGCTAATGTCAAAAAAGAATAAGTTTATGATGTGGAATGATCACAGTATTGGTTAAAAATTTGGGGTCAGGCTTCTTCACCTACTGCTGATGATTTTCACAAACTTGTGACATCTGTGCTCATTATTACCCCTTAAATACATCATATGGATAAAAAATGTTCATTTTTTCACAAAACATATCTCAGTGTACCAACAGTTGAATGAAAGAAATCTGAAATAACTTTTTCATGTTTTTCAGTATGCGTGCAAGTAATGTAAGTTCGGACTTACTCAGACTTCCACACAACCTACTTGTCAAGGGTGGTCACAATAAGAGGAGGTCTCTTTATTATGCCATTCATTGTCTCCTCGAGGGCAGCAAAAATGGTCAATTCACTATAATGTTTTGTAGCTCTTTTCATTCTTGTCTTTTCCTTCGCCTGGTGGGTCGTAACAGTAGCGGAACATTGTTTTTAGCTCACAACAATAGTGCATTGAAAGTTTACCGACCCTTTAATCATCCACCTGTACACTGCAAGTAATGCCCCTCCCCACTCTTCTTCAGTCAGCCTTGTGTGGGGAGACGAGCTGAACGACTGACATTCTTGATTTACCCATTCACATTTATCACTAGAGGTCGCTTGCATCTCATTTCGCTTCTTTATTTAGCCTGTTTTCGTGGATATTTCAGTGTCCCTCGTCTCAAGTCACAAATGATCTTAGATTCGCTCACCGATCTTTATTTTCAAATACATTTTACTGCATTTCCTTCCTGTGTGCTCTGGTTTTGTGTAGATTTTCATTCAGAATGCAGCATGTCCCTTTCGAAGTTCGTTCTTCGTGGTGCAAACGTTTGCCCAATATTTAATGACAACCACAAGGATTTTGATGGATTTAAACTCCCAACAAAGAAGATGTTCTGCTTTGTTATCAAGAAGTTTGACGGCAAATTGGAATAGCGTCAAAGAGTAACAAAGAGCCACCCTTTTCTTCAATTGCACAAGACTGAGTTTCTATCAAGGTATGTGCCATTTGGGATAAAGCATCTAATGCAAGCAGTTACTCAAAGCAGAGTAATTCAACTTATCTCTTGCTGCCGTGATGAATACATTAGGATAAAGAAAATTTGAAACAGTAAAGCTATAGTTCAAAAAATGAAGGATGATCATTTGAAGTATTTTACTGAGGAGGCAACGAAACTTTTTGACATAGCCTTCTGCAAATGGACTGACTTTTCCACATGTGCCTGTCCCAAGGAAAGAATGTTCCTGTTAATATATCAGATGATTTAATGGTAACTTTACAAAAAACCACAATTTAAAAACACACACACACACGTTCAACAACTGTTTTTACAAACAGACTGACGGCTAAGCAATGGGTTCGCCAATTTCTCCACTTCTCGCGGAAATCTTTTTGGATAATTTTGAAAACAAACTTTTTAAATCGAAAAACAAATTTTTACACTCAATCGTCTACTGGTACCGATACGCAGATGACATCATAGTTCTTTGGAAAGGCACCTGCGAGGCAACTAGATAATTTCACAATATTTTAAATAGCCTCCACCCAAAAATGTCATTCTCATGCGAAAAAGACTCCAACCGGACCATTAACTTTCTTGACCTCTGTATTTCCATCACCGATGACCAGCACCAATTTTCCATCTACCGAAAACCGACCTACACTGATCATATCATTCCAGCAGATTCCTGGCATTTTCACGCCCAAAAGCTGATGGCCTTCCACTCCCTTATTCATCGCCTATTCAATGTCCCTCTCAGTCACCTCGAGTTCAACAAAGAAGTCCGAATTATTAAACAAATAGCGCAAAGCAATGGATACCCATCTCACCTTATAGATAAACTAGTGGTTAAAAAGTCCAAAAAAGCGGCCATAAATTTAATATTCTCCGGTGATCTTTCTTCCAAAACTGTTCAAAAATGGTGCTCTCTGAGATATTTAGGTCCGATCAGTGAAAAGATCGTCAAAGTTTTCCCACGAGAAAAATATCGTGTGTCATTTAGAACCCCAAGAAACTTAAAAACTCTTTTCGAAAAAAGCAAAGACCCGTTCGACCCTAGGAAGAGAAGCGGCATATATGCTTTAAAGTGTGGTGACTGCCAAGGTGTTTATGTGGGGCAAACAGCCCGTAACTTTAATGTTAGAGTCAAAGAGCACCAATCAGCCTATTTTAATAATTGTGAACTCAAGAGCAATTTTTCCAAACACCTTTTAAACTATGACCACCACAGTGATTTTAATCTTGACATTTTATGTTTTGCAAACCACAGACGTGTGCTTGACTCACTTGAGCAGCTCGAAATTTTAAAGACTTTATACGACCCTGATTCGAAGATTTTAAATGAGTATTTGCAACCTTCCTCATCTCCCATTTTCACAGCCGCCTCCCGAATTTCCCTTCCCCCCTCCCCCGCTAAACTCCCCGCCAATCACTGTTCCTGACCAACCCGCATCCACACCACCCTAATCCTCACAAACCCCCCCCCCCCTCCTTCCAAGCTATATATAAGATTTTGTAAACCCTAAACAAGCACCTGAAGATGACGCTCAAGCGTCGAAACCCGGGTCGTGTGTGTGTGTGTTTTTAAATTGTGGTTTTTTGTAAAAGTTACCATTAAATCATCTGATATATTAAAATGGAATACCACAAAGTTAAAAAAGAACTTGTATTATTTAATGTTCCTGTTCTTCAGCACCAGTTCCATCTGGATCAGAGAGGTCCATGAATTGGCTGTATTGGATCTAATGATGTATCTGTGATAAAAAAAAATTGCATGATAGGGCTGAACGTAAGCTTATAAGAATGAGGCTTAAACTTGAGAATTCCTTTACTAAGCCGTCTGAATCAACTAATTCCCCATTGTTGTTTTTGAATGACAGTCAACACTTTGAGAATTATCATGGTGATAAGGAAAATCTGAGGACTGTTCCGCTAAGGATGTGGCAGTCACCAAACCCAGGGACAGAATATCCAATGTCATACTAGACAACTGAGACTGTCATAATTTCTCTGAGATACAACGCAAGTGAGAGGGCTTCTGCACATATCACATCCACTGTGCTTCACGCAGCTGGGTTTATATCTCCAGAGCAATCTAGTGACGTAACATCTGCTTTGGTTGTAGACAAGTGCAAAATTAGGCATGCAAAACTTATAGTTTCACGAGATTTGACATGTAGTTCTACAGATCATGATTCGATCAAAAGCCTCTACTTTGATGGTTGACTTGATGAGACAAAAACACCCACAGGCATCATAAGGGAAGAGCATTTATCACTTGTGGCTGAGCCTAATGCTCAATACGTTGGTCATGTCGCACCATCTTCCGGCTCGGCATATGATGAGGCTACAGCTATTTTCGAGTTCATCATCAGCCAACTCAATGGTGGATTCGATGAGATTGATGTTCTTGGCTGTGACGGGACGAACACCAATACCACTTGAAAGGGAGGCATCCTGCAAAAAGTAGAAGAAATGACGGAAAAACCTATGCAATGGGTTATTTGCCTTTTGTATTACATCGAGCTGTCTTTCTGAACTCCCTTCACCCACATTGATGGCGCTTGTTCAAGCCCGTGTTCATACACAGGTGCCATAGGTTCAAAACTGCCAGAATGTTAATAGCTCCAGGTAAAGACATTTCATTCCATAAACTGTGACTTGCAGAACCACAGTCCAGAAGAAATCTCAAACCTTAATAAGGACCTGAAGTACTTTCTCAAGATATCCCAAGCCATTGCTTCTGGAACATGTTCGGAAAAGCTAGCCACTATGATGCCTGGAAAACTAAATACCGTTGGTTGACCAGGGCTAACAGAATACTTAGGTTATATATTTCAATTAAGAAACCTACCAAGAAATTCATCGCAATACTATGTATGATATTCATACGTAAAGTCTATGTGGTGATGCAATACAGGATCTGGACTTAATCTTCCATTGCCGATGGAGCTCGTCACGTCTTGGAGACCAGTCGCAGATATAGGTACCTACTTACCTTGGAAATACCAAGCAGTAGTTCATTCGTCCATCCAAACAAATGCGTTCTTCACACTTCCAAAAAATATTCTAATTGCGATGATGACTGACAGCCGACTTAATGTCCGTCAGGAAGCACTAAATAAAATTCTTCGTGCTCGAGAAGACAAAGCAGGTAATTTCCATCACTGTATCTGACACAACATTGTTCCCCAGCTGAATTTTGAGGCCATGGATTACGAAGAAATGATTCATCGGGAAAGCTCCGATGTGTCTGCTACCGTGTCACCAGTTGTGACGACTATATCTATTGAAGAACTCGTTGAAAGTTTTTCACTTCGTGACAACACTTCGCCAGAATGGTCATTCACCGTATATCCGTGCCACACGGTCGCAGTGGAATGGACAGTGAAGTTAGTCACCGAAGCAGCCTCCCGTAAATGCGGCAGTGACGCCAAGGGTGGCACTTTTGTTTCAATGCAAGTTCTGCCGACATTTCAATAAAAATCTCAATTTTTGACAATATTTCCGGACAGTGACGATTCAGATTAGATGAACCGGTCGATATAACTATGGTTGGTTGGTTGGGTAGGGGAGGCGGAGGAGTCCAAGGTGCAGCCACCTCCACGTGGTGGGCTCTGGGTCCCTTGGCCAGCGTCGCTAACCAGGTGTGCGAGCAGCTGATCATTTGCTTGATCGTGCTAGATTTCACCCCTTTTCCGGCCGCAGAGGTGGCATCTTTGACCAACGAGGAACTTGTAACCGGCATATTGAGTCCCGAATGTTAGTTTCCATCGTAAGTGACATCTTCTTACCCAATAAGGTCACATTAGTCGGCGATGGCATAAAAATAGCGTCTTTCCCATCATTGTGACTACCCTTGACAATTCCAGACATGATTTCCTCGTCGTTGACTGAAAAGAATGCCTTCTTCGCGTTCATTTATTGCAGGCATAGTGTAAAAATGTGGTGGTGCGTTGCGGGTTGCCCACCACACAACCGTGATTTCGGGGGCACCATATAAGGACATCTACACGATAATTAATAATAATAATAATATTTATAAATATCCTTTTACAAAACATTACATAAGCCAGGTGATTACATCATTAGAAAATAAATTTTAAAAAATGTAGACATTTTGAATAACAAAATTTTTGAATACATTGTGTGATAAATGAAAAATATCTGTAGATTTACAAAGACTATTATAATCTCTCATTATTTGAAACATTGGAAGATAATACGTATAATTTGCACATACATAAGGAATGTGAAATAGGTAATGAGATGTTGAATGAACAGTTGGAACCCCTAAATTAATTAAACATAAAAGATGAGAACACTTAATATGATTATTTAATAGTGAGTGTCAGAATATAATTCCCATTTGTTTCCTACGTGCAGAGAGGGTGTGGATATCGAGTAGTTTCAATATCTTTTCATATTCTACACTTGCCCTTTCAATTCCAGCCTTAAAAGCGTTTTCTTTTTCTTTCTTTCTTCTTCTTCTCTTTCAATTCCAGCCTTTAGGGCAATATAGCTGGTGTATTTGGGCTAAAATGTCAATCAAAGTTCTAAGCTATATCTCACTACAAAAAGAAGTTTGCTCACTGAAACCTACTTTAAATTATTGACAATTGTAGCGTTTTTCGTCGAAAATTTAAATAAAAAATGCTAACAGAAGATAATATCCGATTTGGACAAAAATTATATCTGTAATATCCATCCGTGTACGCAACTTTTGCTGGGTATTACGATTCGCTCCTAGAAAAATGTGGAAAAACAAGGCACCCTAGTGCTCACTCCCACTAAACTCAAATCATTGCACATTAATTTCAGTTTAACAAAGTTTGTTCATGTTTAGAGATTTGTGGTAGGGGACGACAGTGTAACCACCTTAAGATTTTTATAATGGAGTATGGTTGCATTTTGGTTGAGTGGAAGTCTGAGTATCTCCGAACGTACATTACTTGTATGGATACTGAAAGACGTGAAAAAATAATTTCAGATTTCTTTCATTCAACTGTTGGTATACTGAGAGATGTTTTGTGAAAAAATGAGAATTTTTTATTCGCATGATGTATTTACGGAGTAATCTACGTATATTGCAGATATATAGCTATTACAATGCCCAACATAATACTTATGTTGCAGATGCGTTGACAGTCACCATGCCTCATTTTATGGGCTTGATTGAAAGGGACCAGGTTGTGGAAAATGTGGTTGTCACTTAGATGTGGCTGCAGACTTTCCAGGAGTAGCTTATGTGTCGCTCAGAGCTGATGAGGAGGGGTGTGAAAATAAGGGCTGGCGAAACTGAAGTAAAATATACTCTGAAGCAAATGCCCTAGCTAAAGGAATGCCCTGCAGAAACGTCTCTGAAATGGAGTATTTTCTTTCAGGCACTGCCTTTACTTTTTTACTCTATTGAAATCTTAATATGGGCTCACCATGGTACCCACTGGCAAAGTTGTTGTGGTGGTTAAATCAATCAAGGGGAGAGCAAATTCAATTACGAAGGGGTTTATTCCCTTAGGAAATTGTTAAACCATGCAGTTTCATGAGGAAAGTCTTGTGTGTGTGTCTAAAATGTGCATTTTTAGTATAAATGTAAGCTAAACAGTTGACATATGATAATGAATGACGAAATATGTTCTATGCAGTTCAGTTTTTCTAAGTGATAATTAATTTCTTTGCCAATTTTTTTTTCTTCATTAATTTCATTCATTGAAAGTAAATAATATCTCGAAATGACTGGTGTTATCTTTTTGGACCTTTAAATGAATTATGGGATATCTCTATTGAGTGTAGTACCTGCCCATGCTGTTTTCTTTTCTTAATACCCAAATAGTCACCATCCTCAGTCACAATCTTAGGTAATGGAAATGATCACAGTCATTACTCGGTCGCACTCTTTGTGATGAATTGCAAGTTTGAAAAGTGACAGAATTTCAATTAAATACATTCATCCTTAAACTGATAATATGATTATGTAAAATTCTGGGAAATTGGGTGTTGTAAAGTACAAGCTCTCCTCAGCCATTAGGTATGCAAGTGACTAAATATATTATGGACTAGGCAGAAATAGATATGTTAGCTGTTTTATCCCATACCTCTTAACTCCCAGTAAAATAAATATTTTAGCGTATAGCACCCTCACTTCCCCTTTACTTCAACTTTTTCCTGTTGGTTTTTCATTTCCTCCCATCGACCTCATTGAACCTCACCTCATTAAAGTCTCGTCCCATCTGAGTTGGGCTGGACCTGTACCCATGCCTCCCACCATTGGGCTAGACCTGCACAGCTCCATCCATGTCTGCGGCTATGGAGAATTCCCAATTTCATATCATTGACCTGTACTTCGAAGGTGATAGGCTTAGTGTCCAGAATGTCTGTCAACAACTTTATGGAAAAGAGGAAGATTTAGGAGTGTCTCCAGAGATAAAGTTGCAGCCGTTTGCAATGCTCCAGTAATGCCTAGACAGGCCATTCTCTAAATGTGGTTGAGTTAGTTGATGGTCCCAGTCTGTCGGACTTTTCACGTGACACTATAGTGCGGTATATGAGTCTCACAACTGCTGTGTGTAGTCAATGAATCACCTTGGGTTTTAGGCCCTAGGTTCTTCAGAAGGTACGGCGACAAGTCCGAAGCTTCCTTGATTTTAGAGACCAGATGCCCTATTCAATTCGTCCCTCCAACTTGACTATGTACCTAAGATTGTCCCCAGATATTTTACTGATGTGGGGGGTCTCTTGAGTTATGACAGGTAGTGAGGGAGAGTGTAAGACCCTTTTCCTCCTTAGGGTGAAAATTACATGAAACATTTTCTCTGAATTCATCCCTAGCCCTGTGCTAAGGCACCAGTCCTAAGTCATACCTAGGGCCCTCTGCGTGAGTCCGGGAATCAAGCCTATATACTTCCCAGTAACAAGTATTGCTTGGTCAACTGCATACCCTTGCATGTAGAAGCCAACAATGTTCATCTCAGTAATGAGACCACCAGGTTCCACAGATGAGAAGGGCCCCTCCCTGTTGGCAGACCCTAATCACTGCCATCGTTGTTGGGCATCAATTTTTTACCAGTTCCTGCCGTTCATGTGGCAGTAGAGGCCTTGGAGAGTCACTTGGAGGTATACAGAGCAGACCATCACCTCTTTCCACTCCTTCTTATCTCTCATAGACAAGATAGCTAAAATGAGGTCTCTGGTTCTGAATTAGGACAGAAGTCTTGCGTCCTACCCCTGACATACCTAGATGCAAGACTTGATCTTTCTGGTGGGACGAAGTGAAAAAGATTGGCTCTCGAGCAGAGGTGGATCGTTCGCGGACAAACGGGTCCGAGGATTGAACAGAAGGACTGGAACCGTCTTCGAAACGACCGGTTCATCGTTCGTTTTGATTCTCGGATAGAAAAGTAAAGTTTATCTATTTTTTCTCTGAATCCGAGAAAATTAGTTTTTAAATAACAGTTTACGTCGAAAGTTTGCACTTAGATCCTGACGTTAAAAAGTATGAAAAACAACTCAATTTAAAAACAATACAAAAATATTAAATATAAAGTATTTGACGATCGATTAGCATGCAAACACTTATTGTTAGTGTCCGAAAGGCCGCTTTACACGGTACATTTTACTGTACAAGCGAATGTATGAACTCTTGCATGAGGAAAATTGTACCGTGTAAAGCGGCAAACTGTATGATTGTCTGAATGACTTAACGAGAAGTGGAACCTGCTCTATTTCCATTCAGTTTCTTGTACATTCTATGATTCAATCGTCTGTACAATACAATGTACCGTGTAAATCGGCCTTAAAGGAAACTAGTTGGCATTTCATGTAATTTATTTTTGTTCACGCTTAAGGCCAGTTTTCCTAAAATCCTTTGATGAAATTGTTTTTGACTCTTGAAAAGAGTGTTATCGCCGAGGTGAAACGCCGTCATGTGATTTTAGGTTCGCCGCGCCGCCCATTGGTCCTCACGGTAGACCCGGCAGGACAAAATTTTTCACAAGTGTTAAGGATGAAAATAAACCAAACTAACAGATGATAAACGCGGCCTTTTCTTCATTAGTATTAAAACCTAAGGTTTTCGTATACTCTGTCATTCGGATGAGCATGAGGTGAGGTCCCAGATAGCATATAAACCTTTCCTAAGCTTGATTTGCCCCTGCCCCATCAAGTTTGATTTTTGCAAGCTTCATTCAAGCGTGCCTCAAGCAGTCCATGCCGAGCTACCGACCGAGCACTTGAGTCAAGCCAACTCCAAGCTTACCGACACCTTGATGCGCGCACGGGCGTAACTATAGTTCATCTTATGCCGAATGAAGTCACACACCGCATTAAAATTGAGTGAGAAAATTTTTAAAGACGTGCAAAACTTTCATTTTAAAGCTGTGAAAGTGGAGTGATATTCCATTTGCCTCGAACAATTAGTTTTGGATATCTTTTTCCACGTACCTACTTCTGTTCATTTTCAGCATGTAGCCTTGGTAAAATAGTTGTGTGGGTCACACGTTGAACGAAGATGAAATTAGTAATTTCTTGCATAGAATCTGAGCAGGTCGATTCAGACATGCTCGTGAGGGAATAGTCAACCGTAGGTATTGAAAATGAAACTTATGCTTGATTCAATCTGGAAAATCAAGCCTGATTTAAGCTACACTTTTAAGGTTGTAGAAAGCTTGAACGGTGGAAACTAGCTTGATTCAAGCTTGAAATACGCTTAATAGCTTGAATTGTCAAGCTGGATTCAATCTTGCTAACTTGTATTGTCAAGCTTAAATCGAGCTCGATTAAGGCTTACTTTGCTATTTGGGGTCGGGTGGGAGGGAGAGAGGAGTAGAAATTATTCTCTTTCTCTTAAAAACCAGTTTGAATAGGAAAGAACAGCTTTCGCCGGCACATGACGATTTTATCTGACAAAAACTGTTAGATTGTGTATTCATATAGTAAAATTCTTGAGTACATGTTGTCGTTTTTTAATTTGAGTGACTATTCACAGCGAGAAGAAACTAATTTGATGCTCGCTTCCACCCCTGGCGATGCGACGGTAATGGGAGTTACCTAATCAAATTTGATTAAAATGTACTTTAGGAGACTTTCTTTATGAGATTTTTTAAAATTCATTTTTGCCAATTTCTCTCCTGTCTTCAAATTACAGGAAACTAAAATGAAAAGGTCAAGAACTTTATTTACCCAAACAGTGCCTCGGTGTCATTCACATGTCCCTTGGTTTTCGCAAATCCAGCTCTTTTTAAAGAATGCTTCTTGTCCTATGTAGCGAATGCGAACTGTTATTTTTGTACTTGTTATAGAGCAGCCAACAAAAGGATTTTTGGGGGTAATCCTCTGAAAATTTCTCTGGGATGGGAAACAGCGACAAAAGCAGTCTGGCTACTGTTCACTCACAGCACGTGCGGCATTTTTTTTCGATATGAGAATTTCCTTAAGCCCATTCAACAATGGGTGTAAGCCGCAAGGCGCAGCCCTAGCCATAAGGAACATGGTCGTATTCAATATATCAACTTCAGTATGAAGAATGACTGCCTTAATGAAATACTTACGGCTTGCGAGCGGCCGTTTTACCACTACGAAAAAGAACAAGTTAACTAAGGGTCAAAAATGACCCGACGACGTCCATTGTAGAACGAGAATTAGGGCTAAGTACGGGTGAATTTGGGCTAAGGTTTGGCAATGTGTGTTGTATCTTATTTTCCATTTTCTTCAATATCACCGTGATGGATTTTATTATTTCATGCATTATTCCTTTTTTTCTGGATTGGATTGGATATCTGAGGAGGCGACCGACAGCTAAAGTCATTTGCGCCATAGGGGATAGGTAAGGGAGGAAGGGTGGATAGAAACCCGGCGTCGGCATTCGCTTGCTCTTAACGAAAGGCGCCAAGGGGACCACGGTTTAACGTCTCATTCGACAGAAGGAGTACTGTGCTTGAAGTGCCCTCCACGAGACACCCAGGAAGGGATCGGATTTCCTATGAAAAACATCCTCCTCTGCAGGGATTTGAACCCTGGCTGCTCTCGTGGTTAACCAGTACTCTAGCCACCACACCAACCCGATTCCCGGATGCCATTTGGCAAAGGGTGTCAGGGTCCACTTGAAGGATCCCCTGGGAAGGAGTCAGATCGAAGGGTGCGAGCGATGCAATCTTTAGGCCTCTTTTCGGCGCGCTCCGAGCCATCTTAAAAGTAGAGAAACATGGGAATCATGTCCTGTCGTTGGTGTTTTCGTACCCTCCAAGATATTCAGGCCTAAGCATTGAAATTTTGGGCTCAAGAAATAACATCAGAACATTTTTAATGCATGTACATACGGTTTGCCAGTACTCTAGCCACCACACCAATCCAATCCCCATTCCTTTTTCTCCTCGTACCTATCGCCTCATGAGTGAATTCCTTGTGGCCCATTAATAAAACCCTTTATGAATTAGTATTAAAAAACTTGATCTTTCGATTTTTATAGAGTATTTTTCCAACATTTTAAAACGCGGTTATTATAGTACATGTACATTATTTTTACTTTCTTATTTCAACTTTTTTAATACGCTATATACAAATTGATAGTAAAAAAATACATGACCACTGATAAAAAAAAGGCCCGGGCCCCAAAGAGGATCGGTCCAGAGTGAAGAGTTCGCAGAGATGAACGAATTTGCCCATCTCTACTCTCGACTTAGTCCTCCGATTCTGCCCCTTTAAACTCAGGGCTCTTGAATCAAGGCCACCTTTGAGATACCTTCAGAAAAGCTCATTTTCCAAACCCCTGCGGCAGCTCTGCAATATTGCAGTGTTATCTGCGGATAGGTCAGCTCGGCCATCGTGAATCTGGATTCCCACTTATGCTGTAAAGCTCACGTGGAGAGTTCTGTATTATATATTCCTGGTCCTTCACCCGAGTTCCTCATCGGCACCATCCTTTCCAGGAGCTTATAATCAGCTCTCGAGAGACCGACTAACTCAATAAGGTCGGCCTCGAAATCTACGCAATTGGGGGCTTGTTCACTTTGAGAGCGATGCGAGTGCCTTTGTCAGCTTCGCTCGGCTAATGGATCCTCCATAGATTTGTCCTCTTGCCCGGGTTGACCTTCGTTATATGGCTGATGAGGTCCCCAACGCTCAAAAGAGTCGGTCCACTTACCCACACCTCTTCCCATTGGTGAAGGAGTCTGCTTCCACGACCTGGAAGGAGAGTCCTTCAACCTCGCTCATCTGAGTCGCCAAGCCTTTCACACAGTCTCTCGAAAGGGTATCGGCCCAGTATTTCCACTGTCCCATTTGGAAGGCGTGTCCCATCAAAGATAGTGTCGCTATTCCACATTGTATTTAAGGCGTAAAACGAGTGAGGAGAACGGCATCGGAGAACGAAAAAGAGTGAGGAGAATGGCATCCCAGGCCTAACTGAATCTGAGGTATTTGATTGCGTGTAACTCCTGAGTCATGGTTGACTCTCTTGCAAGGCCGTCATTTCGTAGGAGCACCCAGCCTTGGATGTCACGTCCTTCTTCGTATCCTGGACTGTTGGTGTTCCGGCGGGGATCCTCGTTCCTTCAGTGGACTTACCTCTCTGAAAGTCGCCCTTTTTCTTGGCCCCGAACCGGGCAGTGGGGACATGCTTCTTGGGCCTCTACTAGGTTTCGTATGTTTTGTACCGCAGCCAGGGCACGCTGCTAGTCCCCTCGCCCCTCTTCTTTTTGGCTGCCTCGCTGCTCCTCGACGAGGTGGAGAGATTAAAACAAGCAACAACTGAACTATTTTACAAAGTATTTAATGCGTACGACGCGACGCGTCATCAGGTACAAGACCAGGTCTTGTATATAAAAGCGTATCAGGCTCAACTTTGAGGAAAAAATAGATATTGATATCCATTTCAAAATGAAAGACAGAAAGACAAAAAGAAAGATTATTACTTGATAATGGCACTAGGTGCTGAAACAATGGTCGGTAATCATTAAAAATTATGTCTGGAAAGTTACCATTGTCTTTCATTTTGAAATGGATATCAATACCAGGTCTTGTACATGATGATAGCTCTCTGAGTTGAAACGCGTTTTACACCTTAAATACAATGTGGCATAGTGCAGTTGTTGTTTCTGTTTTAATATGACGAACTTCCACGATATCTCGCCTGAATCTGTTGAAATTAAGGTGGAGAGACCTTGCAACTTTGCGGCCATGCTCCCCTCGGTGTACGTGGCATTTTGGTTTATGCCCGCTTCGTCATAGGGTCCCAGCCTGATCGATCTTTTGTAATCGAGGATGAACTGCTGGAAAGAGACTGTTCAGAGTCTCGCAGGGTGGATGCCAGGTTGGCTTTCGGGCGGGACATGACGGCGTGTGCAGAGATGAGAGCCGCTCTCCAGGATCCTCTTTGGATGAGGATAGGGAGGCCCTCCGATAGAGACTGGGGAAAGGAAAGTCTCAGATCCCTCACCCCCCCAAATGGGCTGCTGTGGTAGAGTCCCCTGGAGAGGAAGGTTGGCTCAAAGGGCCGAAAGATAGGTACCTACTTAGATCTCTCTAGGCTTGTGCGATGAGACAATTCATCGAATTCATCGACGATGATTTTAGTCATCGCGTTGCGATGAACCGCGTCGATGACAATGAATGTCATCGATCATCGACGTCGATGAGTTGATAAATAAACTGACGTCAATGAATCGATGAATTCACCGATGTAGATGAGTCAATGAATCCATCCCCATTTGATGATAATTATTTTTGTTGCGTCGCCCGCCCGTGCCTATCCCTACCTTTCCGTCGGCGATGAATGAATTCATCGACTTATCGAGATCGGTGAGTTCATCGACTCATCAACGGCGATGAATTAATCGACTTATCGTCGTCGATGACAATCATCGAAACCGAATCACCTCGATGGTTTTTCTCATCGATCCTTGATGGGCAAATTCGTTCATCGCACAAGCCTGGATCTCTCAGTGAATCGAGTAAAATTAGGTTCCATTTGGTTCCCACAAGTACCAAGGGAGATGAAAGAGTCCGCCCATGCAAAGTCCCGCATACATGGGTAAAGATAAAATTGAAGTCGTTTTTCGTTTCCGCAGCTTCACCTGCTAGCGACGTCTTACGGATGCGGTTATTTTTGTAACTGGTACGCTCCGTGATGCTGGGGGCATTTTATCGACCGCCAAGTTAAGATCTGCATCTTCCGCGTGAACCAGAGGAGGAGAATGTGGCCCCTCGCCAATCATTACGAACTTGGAGGGAGAGGGACTATTCATTACGTGTCACCTTCGCTGGGATAAGATCCCTCACCCTTAAGTTCTGGAGGAGAGAGGGGAAGTGATTTGAAACTATTTTGTCCTATGATCATGGCGTCGCAACTCCATAGTTACGGAGCTATGGCAAAGCAAACATTTTGTCAAATGTAGTACGCAACTACCGGTAAAACACCACAAAGTAAGTAATCAATAAACCAAATCATCAACCAATAAAAACAAATTAAAAAAAGCCGAAACGTACATAAGATCTGTATCTTTATTTTTATGCTGAAATTTACGCTCATTGTTTCCAATTTCCAAGGTGGCTTCTGATTCTATCAAAATTTTTCTTCTTCGAAAAATTCGTTTTTTAGATATTTTTTTAATTTGAGAGAACCAAAAAATTTATCATTACCAAAAAAAACAATATTTTATTCCATTCACAAGTATAGTTGTTATTTTTTTCTTATTCTAATTTTTAGCACCTACTATAACGAACTGCGACGCTCTAACGTTCAACTAGGGTATATACATTGTTGCCAGTATGCTCCACGAGAAACCAAAGTCAAATAATACTCTTGGCCAACTTTCACTATACTCGGCTCCCGCTTAAGCAAGGTTTAAACCGTAGTGAGTAAAACCCTCCTGGCTTTGGCATGTGCCGGGCCCTCTCTAAAATAGCGCTCTTTGAGAGAGGCATGCGCGGACCATAACTGTCAAAATTTTTCTTTAAAGGAACTACTTTTTTTTAAATCATTTTTTATTTTCAGGGATTCGAAAAACTTTTCACCACCGATATTATTAGCAATTGTAATTTCCCATCTAAACTTGGTAATATTGTATTCCTATCTTCCTTTTTTTGCGGAGACGTGGCATCTTAAATTATGCCGTTACATTTATACGTCATCTACATCAACTTATAATCCTGAATGCCACCAAAAGGGTGTGTAGCAGAGGGTGACTTATCACCAACATGAACTACAGTGAAGAAATTTACTTTAGCCAATATGCAACACATAATGGGTATGGTACAAATGCTACGGAAACTATTAAAATAATCTATAATGTAACCACGTAAACGTGACATAAGAGCCGCGCAGGGAACATGCAAAACATGGAGTTAGCACCACGCGGCAGATTTAGAAACATGTATTGGGAGCATATGAATTAATTAGCTACACTACCTATCAACCAACCTACTTCAAAGTCTCAACGCAGCCATTATGGTCTCTAATCGATCGCGGGAAAAACGGCATTTTAAACATTTCAGTTCCACAATCTATATCCCTAACTTTATTCTCATGATCTGATCTACAGTTGGAGCTCGTAAGATGTTGAAAACTTCTTCTGAAAATAAATCGGTGTTGAATTCACTTAAAAAGATTGAGTATCATTTTGAATTGACGGTGTGAAAGCGATTCCCATCCTAGTTTTTGCAAGAGGTCAGTAACACTAACGAGACTATCATAACAACCTTGATCGATGTCTCTCTCCCATTCAAGGAACTGGCATTCATTTGCCGAAAAAGAGTACCAACTTCGTCGGTCGAAACATGCACACACGGACTATAAAAAAAATATACACACACGGATAGATTACTATTATCCTTGCGTGCACATTTCTTTTTTACATACATAGGAAAGAATGAACATGTCAATGAAATCGGGATACATCCTCCAGGATGACATCCAACGATGCAGAAGCATTTGTTAATGCTTCGCCGCGCCGTGCTGTCTCCCTACCCCGTGCGTTGAAGTCTCCGGCAATGACCACCCCACTCGGGTGGTCGATTCCGAAGGTCTTGCGGAGCTTATAAGTCGTTCTGAGACGCTCTCAGTGGTGCATACACGCTGCAGTATTTTATACCTTTCACTCTTATCCACATAAATCCCGCATTAACCCTCTATGGACGAAATTATGAAACATCAGCATAAAAGAATACTGCTGCTATATTAGTTTTTTTAAAGTGCTATTAAAACCATTTTAAAAAAATTGAAATTTATTTGATAAAAACAATTATTTTGAGATATGAAAACGGAATTATGAAACATCAACAAAAAACAAAATGTTACTATATTAGATTTTTAAAGTGATATTTAAGAATTTTGAAAAAATTGCTATTTATTTGATAATGACATTTATTTTTCACTGTGACGTATTTGTATTGTATATATTTAATTTTTAATGCTTTACATAATAATATTTACACTAGGTGTGCTTCAACATTACCTTCATAACGTACCTTTTTTAAACTTTCCCAATTTTCTCTTCATATGAAAGCTGAAACTATTTATATTTCAGAGCTCCACCAGGCACGCCATCGTCAGCAAATAGCGTCACACATTCATCTGTTCGAATTGTTTGACAAGCCGCCGAAAGAGACGCAACTTTCCACACACTTAATCCAACGTATTATAATTCTGTGTAGCGCTGAAACGCCTCTTAGAAAGAAGATATTTCAATTATTTTGAAACGTAACAAATTTGACTCGCTCGTCCATGGAGGGTTAAGATGGTGGGACCGATTTTCGTTTACATACATATTAGCGCCAAATCTTGCCAACGTACATGTATAAGTAATATGTAGAGATAAAATTGAATACAATTGTATGTAAATGATTTGATTTCTTTGCCACTGAATGCTATTTTAACTCGTAGCCTTCTGGCATATGGCATAAATTTAGGAATATAATGATTCTGTATGTGCAGATTGTCCTATAAGCATGAAATGGTACGTTTCATAGTTATATCATGGTTACAAAAATGTATAAAAGTATCATGGCGAGTAAAAACGTGTATTTACATAATAATTTTTCCTTTAATTTCAAATTCCATGCCGTAAACCCAATTCTTAATATATATAAAAAAAATTTAAATATGATTCTTGCGTCATTTATGTCAGCACGTGTATGTATATTCCCATCCTTTAAACAGATGTAATTAAGTGAAGTGTGATCCAAAAGTTTGTCGAATAACTCGGAAAGTTATTTAAATGTGTACTCGATGACTTACGATTACCGCTCCAGGCACCGTAATTGTCCGTATTATTGCCCGGGCAAAACGATTTCCGCAAATCCAGACGGTTGCGCGTCCAGAGGCATCCGAGAACCCCGCACGTTTTTCTTTAATGCTCGTGAGTTTCTCAGACGGTATAGCTGCTCATAAGTCCTGTTCGCGAGCAGTTAGTGAAAGGAAATCTTGAGCTACTTCAAAGTGGTTGAGGAGAAATCGGAAGAACCCCGTCTTCCTGGTGCTACTCATTCACGGAAGAAGAGTATTTTTCCCTGACAAGACGTCTAGAGGTTTCCTCGGGGTTCCTACTCCCCGTGGCAATTTAGCAAGTATTCTCCGATACCCTTCCAAAATTGCTCGTGGAGCGTTCTGAGCATTGGCAGGCAAGCCAAAAAAGGTCCGTGGTTCCATTCCCGCTCCAGTTGGATATTTTGCCAAGGAAACTACGTAAACAGGGCAACTTCTATTTCATTCTAGAATTGAAAATATCTTGCATCGTTACTGATCATGACGTAAGTGATAATACGAAATTCATCTTCGCGGTTAGTGGTTATGTTGCCGCGAGACGAGACGAGACTTGAGCCAGTCACGTTTTCCGAACTCGGGTCTCCTCTCGGTCTCTCGACTCGTTTTCTTTGGAAAAATAAATGAATACTTTTTTATATTAGTACGGACTTTAAAAAGAAGAATAATCAAGTGGCAGTTTCTGAATGATAAGAGCTTTTTAATAAAATAGAACTGGTTAAAATGTTTATATTATATTAGGAAAACAATGAAGATGTCCAACAATATTCATGTCAAATCTATATTCATTAAAGCGAATTGCTACTGACTGATCATCGAATATCCGAAACCACAGGAAGTACCTCAAGGAACTTCGCAACACAACACCTTATTATTGTTATTATATATATTGGTATTATTGCTGTATTGTTGCCCATAAGTTATCCACTTACGTTTGAATATCGAAGCAGTCACAGTTAAGATTATAAATGTGAGGTAAGATTCTTTTGTGTATAGATCGAACTACCATGTGTATTATTTCATACTCTCATCCCTCCCATGGAGAATAAATGGGCATTACGGCTAGTTTAAGATATTTTACTATTTTGGTGTATTTATAGGATTTTTCAACGTTACGGCCTCGGCCATGGCCAATGTTGCTCTCGAAGATTTTTCATGTGTTTGTTTACTTTAAAGCTTGTACGTTATACTTAAACTTCATAAATCTGTTTCAGTTAACCAGCAATTGAGCCAGGGTCCGCGGCTGGTCATTTCTAGTGGCAATTTGTATGTAGTCCATAGCCTTATTTGTGGCAGGCATAGTCATCTTCAAATTCAACATAATGAATGGAAAGTAGAAATACCAGTGACTGTCATTTGGTGGAGTACTTTAGCTATAAGTTCGAACCGCGGACACGTCACCGTCTCTTTACTCGGTAATAATAATAGTGTAGGATGGGCAAGAGATGCTGTTTTTTTAGCTACTTTGATATTTAGTGATCAAAGATATTGCTGAGTTGAAAGGCTAGTAAGAGCAATTTTCCATATTTGGACATAATGGTTTTGCTCTGCGCAAAACGTTTTCCAGCGGCAATGTCAGTTCCTACAAAAATTCTTTCAAATACAGCATTCACTATTATTAAATGACGACCATAGAGGCAATGGATCTTTTCCAGACCCTCAAGCTTATGCAATTAAGCCCTAAAATCAACTATTTTGATAATGTTAGCCTTCAAAGTCTCAAGAGATGTGATGAACTATGAAATTTGTCATGGACCGGGAATCGAATCACGGATCTTGGTTCGATTTCCCATTGTTTCCCCGAACTCATCTCATATTTTCTGGGAGGAGTGAGATATCCTCTCGTCTTCTCAAAATGTCAATCCGTCCGGGTGTTGTTACACCTTCTTCTAAGCCGTGTTTACCCGAATCATGTGCACGCGCAAATAGATGGGTGAGCACATCCACCACCTGGGGACAGATTCGATGCGAGGAAGCACAAGCGTTCGGCCATGAAATATCCCTTGTTCTAATTTCGATGAGTTTTCCTCACATCTGTATAGCCACGTACTTGCGCGGTTACATGAACCAAGTAACACGCCTTCACAAAGTATTCAATGTGAAATGGATTATATTTTTAAAGTTTCTGTCCGATCTCATTGAAGCATCTCCCTATCCTTATGAGAAATTAGCCAATAAATAATTTTACCAGTTGCGTTGTGGCTTTAGCAGCTGTAAATAGGTCATGGTACAAATTGCTTGAGAAATTCAGAACTGGTGTGTTTCAGAGCGACACAGAGAATATTATCGTGACGCCTCACTACATCTCTAGGTCTGACAGAAGCGATAAAATAATAGAGCTACACTGCTGAACAGATAGGTAGAGAAACTCGTTCTTTCCGCGCACAATAAGTGACTACAGAAAAAAACTGAGCTCCACTAAATACACTCCCATAATACGCGTCACCATTTCACCTTCCAAATCCTTACATCTTTTCACGGCTGGTGTCCTAACACCCCTTGCCACACGCCCATGCGGGGGCTCGTAGGGTGGTATGTAGGTGTAAATGTAGAATATCTGCGTCATGTCATGGGTATTTATCCAAAAAGCCTGGTTACACGATACATTAACTTATACGTGTTCATGTGTAAGTTTATGAACGAATGCATGAACCAAATAGAACAGGTTCTGATTGGATTGGATATTTGGGGAGGCGACCGACGGCTAAGGTCATTTGCGCCGTAGGGGATAGGTAAGGGAGGAAGGGTGGATAGAAACCCGGCGTCGGCATCAGCCTGCTCTTAACGAAAGGCGCCAAGGGGACCACGGCTTAGCGTCTCATCCGACAGACGGAGTACTGTACTTGAAGTGCCCTCCACAAGACCCTCGGGTTTCCTCTGAAAAACATCCGCCTCTGCAGGGATTTGAACCCTGGCCGCCCGTGTGCTAGGCGAGTACTCTAGTCAGCACACCAACCCGATCCCCTAGAACAGGTTCTATTCCCCTGTTCACGCATTCATGCATTCGTACATGTTGGCGTGGTTACACGATGAATTTTCGCGTTCATTCACGCGTTCATGCATTCGCACATTAACTCATACGGGTTAATGTATCGTGTAACCAGGGCTTAAGATTAGTTAGTAAAGGGTAATCTTCCCATTGCACCGCATGATCTTGATTCCTCAGCTGTTTTCAATTATTTAGACTGCGGGAGAGGAAGGGTTCATCTGGCATCACACGGTGGTAGGGACCGGAAGCATTTGATTCGGAAATGACCGGTCGGATTCCATACGAAATCGCCGGAAGGCTTGTGTGCGCACCCTAGACTCTTATGTTTTTGCTTTTCCCATTTTTATCTGTGGACATAACAACGTTTCTAAGTCTGAAATAAACCTATTCCTCCAATCGCGAATCGGAGTCATCCAGACTTTATTCCCTCGGACGCCATTTATGACTACACAAAAATTAATTCTCCTTTTGGGCAGAGAAAATTATCTCTCAAAACACTCTTCTGATTCACGGTTTTATTTTTGCTTTATAATTCCTCGAGAAAAACATTTTTAAAATAATTCTATATTACTTCAACACATTCCAAAGGTACTCCAAACTGCGGAAACCTACCCAGTGAACGTAAATTTTGAATACTCGGTCCGGAAAACTCTCAACGCAGTTTGTTTGGCCATAGCAACTTTTCAAAAAAGTCCTAGAAACGCCATATTATACATAGAGACAGGCTTTTCTCCTGCATCAGCGCCCCAAGATTTTCCTAATGACTAGGCCAGCCGAGATAATTCGATAAGGCCGACGAAAGCGACAAACCATTACCTCCAAACTGTCTTCAGCATCCGATTCCAGCCGAAGTGAATCTTGTCGACAAAGGCTATTGTGAAAGAAAGTTTATTGGCAGGCCAAAGTGAAGTCGTTATAGTTTCCTGTGACGCCAAAGTTCTTCGCGTATTTCCATCCCATTGAAACCTCTTTAAAGCAATATTGAAAAAATGGCTACGGAGAAGTGTTCATTTCAAATTAAGCCGAGAATATATTTTCATGGATTCCATATTTTCAAGATTTATTGCTCTTTACCACATTTACGTATCTCATAAAAAGACTATAAGATTAATCAATACAATCAAGACAATAATTAAAGACTAGTCACGGTCCGAAATCTCCCGTGTCCATTGGCGAGCCAAACGCATTAAGGTCGCTGAGGATTAAGACAAATCAGTTGGTCGATACAATGGGATACTGGTATCCTTTTAAAGCCGTAAATGGTCATGATTTGTAAAGCGTCTAATTCATTTTTATCGAAAAAGGAAATCTCGTAACTGCCATTTGTAGAATGACGGAGATGTCACATGATTCAATTTTTGGGACTTGTAGAAAAACGTGTCCCCTTTCTGATACTGATAGTATAATTTTACCTTTCTACACTGTTTTCCCCGCGAATTTAGCTAGAAAACACATGGTTTTAAACACGACCAGGCTTACATAAGGTATCCTTCTTTATTTTAGTTCATGAAGTTTGATTGATAAGTTCATCAGAAAGGATATGTGCATGATTTTTTTAAACAATACCTGACAGTTCTCCTGAATTCGTTTTTACTATGGTCAGTATAAAAGGAATACCATAATATATAAATTTTGGACATATGTCTCAAGGACATATGTCTCAAGAAAAAGTGATGTAAATAAATATGAGGTCGAGAGAAGAAATCATCAGGATAATAGCAGTTCTGTTTAATCCAACTTCACATCCGAAATTCTAGCTGAAAGTGTTATAAATCATTTTAATCTTTGATTGTAATGGTCGATGGTATGGCCTCCACCAATTCCTAGGCAGCTTCTTGTGTCATGTGGTTTACTAATTTTTATTTTAAAAGGCTAATCGTGGTTCCACCGTTAAAGGACATAAGTGCTATTTTTGCAATAATCTGGATTCTTTTAGAAAAACCGTCCTCTGTCTGATACGAACCATAAAATTTTAGCTTTCCACACTCTTTCTCTCAAAATTTAAACTTAAAATTACATAGTGTTGCATGGAAGAAACTCAGGGGAAAATGGTATAATTCCATTCAATACGAACGTCCCATTCGCGAAAGACTTTTTGCACGGAAATTGATTGAAAATGAAATATTGTGCCTCATTGTCTCGATCAATTGGCTAATTACTGCAATAATATTGAAGTCAAGACGAAACAATCACATATGAAAGGCGCTAAAGTTGGCCTGTGTAGTTATGAGAAGCGAAAACTACGCGGAAATTGATTGAAAACGAAATATTCCACTTTAATTTCATTTATTTCCTAATAGTCCAGGTCGTATCGCCAAGTCCGTATCTTGATGGGCTAACCTTATTCAGCTTCCGCCGCCCATCGTGGCTTCGGCCGTCCGAGGCTACTCTGTGACTTATGAGTGAGTTGTAATAGAGTGTGCAAGGTTACCGGCCTTTGCAGTACCCGCTCCACGTGCAGCTTTCCGTACTAACGGTTACGGCGTTCTACTGGTCAGTTTTGGCACATTTTCGACAGTATGCCACAAGAGAAACCAAAGCATAGTAATCCCTCTAGGCCCGCTTTCACTATTCTACTCAAGCTAGGATCCCTTCTGAAAGGAATACCTTGAGAGCCAGCATACCGTTGCCCGCGATCCACCACTAGGAGGTATGTGAGGTGTACTGACACACCGTGAAACTTCTGTGCCTACCCCGGAAGGGAACGGCGTGATTGGTATGTATGTATGCATTTCCTAATCTCCAATCTCGAATAATAGAAGAATCAATGTGAGATGATTCCTTAGATGTGCTGCTAAAGTCGGCTTCTGTTGATATTTATAACTGTTCATAATAATATATTCGTGGAATAATTTGAATAGTTAGTATACTTAAGTTTGGGTTTCAATTGCTGGAAACATCGGCGAAAACAGCATTTTATAACCCGTTGAAAATTTGAATTTAGTATTTGTTTTTCTTCACACAGTCGCGTAGGAATCTACTTCCTAAAAAACTCTTGCGCAAAAGTTGACCGCAAAAAGTTTCGCGCACTGAGTTCGGAAGCAGGGGAAGGACGCGCTGAGTTCGGGAGCATTTTCCGAATAAAATCGGAAAGCTCTGAGAGGGGCACGATCCACACGTGGGTGTGAAGAGAATGAGTTTCTTTTAATACAACTGTGAAGGAAACGACTCTCGGCTTCTGAAATTCCTGTGAAACCCAATTATGACTCAAGATTCCCGGCAAATCTAATTAACTCCGGTGCAAACAACACATAAAATGGAAGCCAAAATTCGAGGGCGACTACTTGCTTTGCGTTAATTGAATTAACTCGGTTAATTGATGTTAGGGGGAGGAGAGCAAGGCGGGGGTAGAGGGTAGACGGCGGGGGGGGGGGGGGGAATGAAAGGGGATGAGGGAGGGGGTTTGGGCAGATTGGCATTTTGCGTTGGTTTCGGGAAAGATCGGAATATTTCTCAACATTTTGATTCAAGGAGTTCGAGCGAGATGGATCCCTTACTCATAATGGTATAATCGTGTTCAAATTTGATTGTTTTTTTAATTAAGCAGCTGTGAGAAGCACGATGTAAATATTGTAAAACTGACTGTGCGAACACTTGAGTTTTGTTGAGTGAAAATACCAATGGTGAAAACAATTCAAAGCAATGAGTCTTTGAATTTACTCGTTTTTTCAAGTCGTGCGGCGAAAGCGACCTCACAACCGAAGATTTTTTGCGATTCTGTAATAATTACCGCGCTGAGTAATTTTCTCATTCCTGAAAATAGTTGATAATTACTACAAACTGCCCTCTGTTAAATTTCTCCCAAAATCGATGCGTTGGGAAATCCTCAGTTTTAAAATAAATTCTTTCACGAGTACATACCTATCCGTACCACTGCCCGTGTGAAATTGGCTGGTATTTTTTTTGACAAGTAGTGATGTCGAAAATATAGCGTTAGGTAGCTGATATTTTGGTATCGTTGGTAGTCCTTTCCTTCCTGACTGATGTACCCCCCCTCCCAGTGGTCCCCACCCGGAGATCAGATTGGGGGACTATTTTACCTCCGGAATAATTTACTGGGAGGAATTCCATCATGTCATACATAGTTAGAATGCAGGGTTGCATCTTCTATGGAGACTAATGTGATGGTTTCCCCGTTGCCTTCCACAACGCAATGCCCCGGCCGATTCCGAGAGCCTCACTCTCAGCCGAAGCTGTGCCTGTTGATACAAGTGCGATCTTCTTGATCTGCTTCATCAATGCCTTCTGCTAAGATTGCTGCCTCTCAGATAGGTAGTGTAGGTAGTATGTGATCATATGTGACTCTGATACATTGGTGGCATGTGATATTTTTCTCTACAATCTACACGATTCTTTCGGGTGATTGGAATTAGGAAATGAATATAATCGTCTCTAGCCAGCGTTTCGCAGCTTTACTTCTCCATCATCATGGCTCGAGAATAATTATTGACATGAGTTCATGAAAATTCCGTTCTCACATCAATAATTATTCTCATGCCATGATGATGGAGGAATAAAGCTGCGAAACGCTCGCTAGAGACGATTATATTCATTTTCCAATACCAATCACCCGGAAGAATTATGGAAATTTAAATTAAGCGGTTAAAAACCGGTAGATCTTTAGGAAGTGCCCATGCCGGCTCCAGACGGCAGCGACTTAGCCTGCCAGCCGGGATGAGTGAAGTCGCGCGGCTTGCCAATCATTAACTTTTAAATCAAAATAACTCGGCTCACGGGGAAGGAGGGCACGGGAAATTTTACAGTTTTTATTTTGTCGTAGTGGACAATCAATTTGCCAAGTATGAACGGAATCAGGCGGTAACACTTCATAAATGTTTTCACTAGAACCATAGCTATAGTAAATGGCCAACAACAACTTTTCCTAACCACTGAGAATCTTCCTTTTAGAAGATCAACGCATCAAAGTCACCTTAGCCTTTAAGATACATTTCTGACTTGGCTAAATTTCACTAATTACCTATATAGATCAATTTTATCACCTTGTTGAATTGTTGTCAAAAACACTACAGTCTTGCACTTTCTGGACCCTAAGTTACAAGGGTGCTTGATATCTCCATATCCGAGTAGAATGCTGTTTGGTTCTTGGTGTAAAATGTTTAAAAACAGAGGTGTTTACAAACAGGTTTATCAGTCGGGAGACGAATGGTGAATGGAATCAGACAAAACAGTTAAATCACGACCAGATCCAGACATTGGAAGAATCAATATTTGCACACCTTTCAGCGGACTTTTGTCAGCCGCAAAATCTCCGCCACACACGTTTTTCTCCTAATGTGAGGAGAAAAACGCGCGCGAATCTGGTGGTAGATAAATTTTTATTCCATATTCTGTCGACTTTTTTTCAAATATGTTTTATAGACGCACGCTTGCAATGAAAACAACGTAACATATCATTTTTAATCACATGTCCCCATTTTTCCCATGCGCAATGCAATGATTAATAAATTCTGTGATAATATTCCACATTGGAAAAATTTTATCACATATTTCCCTGTCTTCCGTATCGTTTAAAATGTCAAATTACAAAAAACTAAAAAAATAAAGTTGCTGAATGTTCATCAAAATGTATTCATGTACCATCAACCACCTAGGGGTCCACAAGAATTCACGTTAAGAATTTCAACCAAAGCAAGCTGCTCCTCGATTGTCGTCCTTTCCATGCAACTCACTAAGAATTTGTGTAAGAGAAAAAAGAACTAATTAGTAGGGCAAAGAATGCTATGGATGAGCAAATAAAGAACCTTCAGCCCTCCAAATGGCTCAACTATCCAGATTTTGTGGCTGTGAAGCACGATCTGTACTTGACGATGGTTGACGGTAAAGTTACCAATGCTATAGCTGGAACTTCCTCATCTCAAACGTGCTACATATGTAGAGCGACCAACAAAGACATGAATGACATTGATAATGATATCGAAAGAAATGTCGATAAGATTGCTTATCAGTACGGTCTCTCAAAAGCCCTTGCACATATTCGGTTTTTTGCATGGTTTATTCATGTTTCGGCCAGGCTAGAGACAAAATTATGGCAAAAGAGAACACATATTAAAGACGTTGTCGATGCAAAAGATTCCGACTTTCAGAGAAAATTTACATATTTGATGGGATCACTGGTAGGTGTGGTTTAACTAGGCGATGGAGGTACAAAATATGGGAATACGCTATCCGTTTCTGTGCAGATACTGAGCTCTCTTCCGCAATAAAGAGAATAAAGGCAACCCTTATTGAAAGGTGTGATACAATTATACGAGCAATTTCATGTGGATATGGTGCTAACGCTAAAGCATTTCACAGATACGCGAGAGATACGGCAAGATTGTATGAAAGCCTGCACCTTTGGTACCTAATTCTTGCCTCCATCCATAAAGAACTAATCCATGGGTCTGATGTAGTAGCTGGTAGCACTTCTTCTAATTGGAATGCTTTGCGAGGAATCGCAGGAAAGCAGGGACAAAGACATTCGAAGAAACAGGGAGAAAAAATTTAGGAATATTTCTAGAATTACCAGAAATATGGATCTAATGAAAATTATAATGGTGTATTCAGATCCAATTATATCTTCCTTGAGATCAACTGCAAGGAAAACTGGCAGCCTTAAGCCTGAGGTGTTAAGCCCCATTCACAACAACTTAACTTGGCTTAAGCTGTTCCCAAGTGCCAATCGGGGCTTGAAATTTCCAACCAATCACAGCACACCACTTTCAAAGTCGATGTTACAATCGATTTATGGGCCTAATCGATATCGTTCAATCGATTGCTTCCGCACGATCGATAGTAAACCAGGCCTTGCTATTGGCTAGAATTAAGAGGAAGTTGAGAAATGCTCTACTCCAAGACTACGCCAAGTTGAGTTAAGCCACTTTAAGTTGTTGTGAACCAGTGTGTTGCTTTCTCACGGACTCAACTCTTAAGTCGCGCCAAGTTAAGTCAAGTTAAGTTGCTGTTTAGCATTCTTGCCCAGCGGTGAGATACCAAAGTTAAATAGCAACGAGAGTGGCAGTGACGATTAGTATTGAAGTACGCTTATAAATTGACTCTTATGTTAAATTCGTCAAACAAAAATTTTATCTACTTCCATTTCATTCATGTCCTTTTCTTCATATTGAAAATTATTTTCTCTGTGCATCATTATTTTGTTTCAATTATCATCGAGACCTTAAAAATTTTTAACTAATAAAGTTCACACAAATAGGATAGCACTATTATTTACTTAAAAGCTGTAACATATTTGTAATGGATTGATCCTTCCAGTAAATGTTCATGATAAAACTGTAAGTTTTGAACAAAAAACCGTCGCGCGGCTGCGTGAAACGCCAGGAGACGACCATGAAAACGTGAGGACACGAGTTATTGAGCAATAAAAGACAACATTAACACATTTCTTTTTCAAAAAAACTCATTTTGCCAAAATACTTGTTGCAGTGAAGATCGATTATACTTTTGGCCGCCAAACTGGGTACTGGTCCATCTGTGCGACGTCATGGATTCTTAACCGACCGGATTCCCGCTAGCGAGAATTCGGCAGCGGGAATCAATGGACCTGATCTTTTTCTCGAGTTCTAATACTGAGTGTGCATCGGAATGGGGTGGTCTATAGTAGGCACAAACATATATTGCTTTTGAATTGGTACATTGAATGGAATACCATACACTTTCTATTATATTATCGGGAATCACTTCTATTTTGCTGACTATTGTGTTCTTAACTGCGATAAATACTCCCCCTCTTGGTCGACCCTCTCGATTTCTCCTGTATACCCTAACATTTACTGGAAAAATTTCACTATCAGTAATATCGCTTGTTAACCAACGTTCCGTTCCTATAATTATGTCAGAATTAGTACTCTCTATAAGGTGATGGAATTCAGGTATCTTGCTTCTAAGGATTTTGTTTAAGGGGCATTTTGTTCCCTGGCAGTCTTATTTTTCTTGCATAATCGTACAAGAAATATTGAGCGTAAAAAATCGAGATGTGATCCAAATGAAAGAAAATATATCGACTATTTTTATTCTTACTTGCGAGTATTAACTTCTACTCGCATTCGGGAAATTTTTGAAATTCACTTGTAAATTTTCCAAGTCACGTATTTTTGATGACCCGTACCTTGAGGTGCGATTTTATTGTTGAGACCGAGGCTCAAAGGAATACATAGGAAAACAAATCTCATAATGTATCATCTGGGAATGTTGAGTAGCTTGTATCTTATGGTAAGCATTTTTAAGAGTAGATGCTCTTAAGATGGACACAATTTAGCTGTATGAGTGAAAATAAAAACAAGCCCTTAAACGGTGGAATGTCGTTGGTTTAAAGAAGTGGTTCCCAACAGTTTTCGAGCCACCGACCATCGTACCAGAAACCTATACTCAACGCTCCCAAACCGTAAGCTTTAAAATCATAGGCCTCAGGTAAAAACCGTAAGCTTTAAAATCATAGGCCTCAGGCAAAGACCGTAAGCTTTAAAATCATAGGCCTCAGGCAAAAACCGTAAGCTTTAAAATCATAGGCCTCAGGCAAAAACCGTAAGCTTTAAAATCATACGCCTCAGGCAAAAACTTTGATTTAGATAAAAATAGGATAAAATATTCAATAAATATTTATTTTAAATCTAAAAGATAACTGGTTTACTCATCCGAGGAAGCTTACATATGATGGCGGTTAAATCAGCTGCTTGCATTACAGCGCCCTCCTGCCGCCATCTTATTTCTTCCATCCCCATCCCCTACATTTAAGCACCAATGGGGTTTATCCGATTCTAACGAGGCTCATTCGACCCGAGAGTAGTTCGGTGAATTGTAAACGCTTTTGTAATTATTTCTTGCGGTAAACGCACTTTTATCTGATCCCTGATCAGGCGGGAGAGTATCTGATAACTTAGCCTTCATGCGAATTGGGTCACGCTAATCTGTGTGCTATGGCGAACATTTGACGACCTTTCAGTTTTAAAGTCTTAAACGCGTCGTCAACTTTAAATGTACAGTGACTTTCGCAGTGTTATCTACTAAGCTGTGGTTGGTTTATCTTTACAGTTTGAGGTTTACAGTCAGTAAATAGTTCCTGAGGAGACATTTCTGTATTTTTATTCTCGATTTTGGTTCAGTGTAAGGTAGTTTGAGCGAAATACCATTTTACCTAGAAATCAATTTATTCTCATTTTAGTCATTAGAAGAATTTAGTCTCATTTTAAAGATTATATATGTGGACCCCAGAAGTCAAGGGGTCTAAGTGACATTTTTGAAAAAAATAAGTTAGGTGCAGGAATGAGATGTGACAATATTAATCTTTTAGGTGGTAAAGGGATCCAAGTGATTTTATTTCCAGGTGCTGCTGTCTAGGGTAATGCCTCCTACCTACTTAGTGGGTTGTACCAAACATTTTCAACTTTGACTTAAGTTTTCTCTAAACAATGGTTTTGTTACTTAGACCCCTTAACTTCTGGGGTCCTCATATATAAAGAGAAAAAATTTTTAAAAAATATATCACCCTTCCATCGACATAAAAAGTTCAACCCCTTATCACATTACTTTCCAAGTAATTTGCCAATAAATTACAGCCCTTTTATATGAGAAATGGTACGTATATGCATTCCAGAGAGACCTAATATTCATGATGATGCATTCCCGACACTTAGATCTCGTCAAAAAATCAACAGTGTGCAGTTTTTGTGCTTTCTCAACTATTTTTGAAAATTAATCATATTGTCACCGCAGTAAATTCATCGGGATCACAATACTCCTTCCGTTTAGATGGAGTTTCAAACGTACCCCGTGAAAAAAATGAGTTACGTTAAAGACTTATTTAGCTGTTTTCATTTGATTGCTTACAATTTCTATTGTGTAAAACTATATTATTGTAACATTAATAGTGCAATATTTAATTCGCCTGTCTCACAGTTGGTGAAATCAAAGCATATATATCGAATATGGTGTCTATTATGATTAGGGAACTATCTCGCTCGCACTACCTTAACTAACGACTTAAGTGCGTATGTGCGGCACGATTAGCCGAAAAGTGTAACCTTTAAAAAAGAGAACTTTTTTTTAACAACTGGAAACAATTTAATTGCTCCCCCGTAAGTGGCAATGAAGATAATCTACAAATGAACTGGCACTTCATATTGTTTATTTTCTTTAAGTTTGAGTACTCACTATGAAACTTCGGTGCCAAAAAGAAGAGAATTACCCTACAAAAAAGTATTTTGTTTCGTCAGGGTAATAAACTGGATTTAGAAAGAAAAATTTTTAAAAACGTGAAAATACATTTACTTTTACATTTTCTCCTGAATTTCTCCTGTATCCAGCTTAGGACCAGACTTGTATTCCATCGGTTGTCGTGCACTATCGATACTTTATACCCACACAACACTGGTTTCGAAACTCGTGCTTCGCTTCTTTCGTCACCAGCTCATCTCAGATCACATCGCTGATGAGTCATTTCACATGCGCTTCAGCCATTGTATGACTTAAGTCCAGGAGGAATAGGGAAATTATGCAATGGCTTGTCGTACTAATGTTTAGAGGTGTGCGATTAACAACCATTTTTCCTTATTTGAAGCAAGAAGTTGATACAGAACGAATTGTAATCGGCCTTAGTAAGGTATCACCTCGTTGTTTTCGTTAATACGGGCAAAATAAACTTCTTCATTTCGTGGGAATTTCTTACGAGATTAGCTAGAGAAATACACCTTCACTGTTAGAGTAGGAACTCTATTACAAGTAATATATGGAACATTCATCGAATTACTTAAAAAAGAAAGAGATCCATATGCATAAGATGATTGTATCTGACCCTCCTTCCTCACTACTAATCTCCGTAATGATGACGAATGACTCATAAATGAAAGATTCACTTCAAAGAATGTAGTTAAATTGCAAAATTACAATGTTTTATAACAATTTAAAACATATAATACCTCGAAATAGGATTCACAATAGCGTATTGACAATTTAAAGACTCATGTTTCACCTGAAATTCGCAGACTCCGAAATAAATTTGCTAACCCATCCAAAATGTAAAAATAATTGCTGACGCCTTTACGTTAAATGATCGGAATTGAATCTCGTAAAGTTCTCTCAGCGTATTTCAGTTATTTTTAATTATTTACATCATTTAGAGTACATAAACCTCCTGGTCCTTCTAAGCCAGAGGCTTGTCTAGAGGAGCCATTTTAAATACCGTAAGATTAGTACAACATTTAGGATAATTTTAAATTGATATAAATAAATATTTCAAGTGGGATTTAGTTGAATGTTTTCTCATCTCAAAATGATTTAAATTTTACAAATTGCTCTGATCTTCTATATATATAAAAACGAATGTATGTCTGTCCTGTATGCATTACTACACTGTTGACCCGATCGCCAAGAAACTTTAAGAAGTTGTTGAGTACACTCTTGCGAAGGTTTCGAAGGTTTTAGATATACAAATTTTTGAAATTTCGCCCCCCCCCCCCCCCCCCAAGGTCCTCTTAATCTTTCGAATAATTTTCGCGCAATAACGCTCGACGGGTAAGTGAATTACTACAGTTTCAATCCTATCGTGCTGAAATTTTGCCGAGTAATAGCTCAAGGCAGGGGAAAAGTTGTAGGCTACTTTAAAATGATCTCAGGGCCCATAAAAGTCCCAAAAAGGGGCCCTTAGGTGGTTCGCGGTACGTATCGGGTTTTGTGCAGTGGTTTCATTTTTTACTTTTTTAAATTATTTCCGCTCAAGATAGAGAGTTGGAATTTTTTTATTAAATGTCTGAAAGAATGAAGTTTTTAATTCTTTCAATAAATTGTTCTTTTCCATTCGACTGAAAGTTGACTGAAAATTGCGTTTTTAGCTGCAGAAACACATACTTTTCTGTGAAATCAACAATACCATATTCGCTTGACAACCAGATTTCGGTCATTACTGTTGGAATTCATATTGCTTAGTTGAGCCGATTAGGAATGCTAAGCATTAGGATTTGTGCAGCGGTAAATTATTTCGCTTTTTAAAACAACTTTAACTAAAGATAGAGAGTTGAAATTCATTTTATCACATACCCGAAAGCATGATACTACTAAAATTAGTGGTATCATGCTCGAAAGAATGAAATTTCTCTCTTTTTCAATCGATTTTCTTTTACGCATTTTCCTTGACAACCAAATAAATAAACAAAAATAAATATTAAATCAAATCTTAATTAACGAAATGAAATTCTGAATAGCTACTCAACAAGTAAGTACTCGAATTATGTACTTAACTATAATGTTCTTTTAGCCTGGCTGTGCAGGTAGTATGATTACAATAAAGGGTTTCAAAAAATTGTCTCTCTACTCCATATTAAACAAGTTTTACAAATTTCATTGTTTTTATTTTACCATGTTATTTTTTATCATTCTGTCAATTTTTCAGTAATTTGACTTATAATTATTATTGTTCATGGGAGATATTATCACATTGTTTACTTACTATTGTCTCACAATTGTATAGATGCTCTGCAGAAGAAAATATTAATTTAATAAAACAATTACTTGAAATGTAGTCTGTTATCACAACTACTTACTAACTCCTCACCTCTTATATAAAGAGTTTTGAAGGAAGTATGATCCCGAGCAACGCCGGGTAATTCAGCTAGTATGTGTATAAAATGACAGTAAAATACCTGTTTAATAAAAAATAACAAAAATATAATAATACCGTAATTTACCATCATCAGTAAAAATCAATTTGAGTTAGCATTCAAAATAGTATAAATTAATGTTATACAAATGACTGCCAATATATCCCTAATTTATTATCCCAGAGGTGTTAAAATCCTCGAAAAATAGGCCAAATTTGTAGTGACCTAAGGCCTAAGGAAAATAAAATGTTTCCATTAATCGATTTTTGGTTTCTCCTCATGGGTCAGGCCTAAACAAAGAAAAGCAAAATCGATGAATTTATATATTTTGTAAGTATCTCACTTATAAAACTGTCGACACTTTGCAACCGGGTGTCGTGATTGGTCGTTCGGTACCGAGACCAGCAAATAGTGTACCTAACCCCCCCCCCCTTCTCCCCCTCCTCAGAGTACCTATTGGATCACTTCCCCGTAGGAGTGACTGAGAGGACTGACTGAGACCGTAGGAGTGACTGAGAGGACTGACTGAGACCGTAGGAGTGACGGAGAGGACTCAGAACGCAGGTTAAAATATAGGTTAAACCTTTTAAGTAAATTCTAAACCGATTTGTTCACAGGTGACGTCAGATATATATTAAGAACCCCAGCGAATTATGCTAGGTTTGATCAGATTAACAAGATTAGAGAGATAGATTGTCGTACCGATAGATTTGAAATGTCATTGTTCCCGCGTACCATAAGAGAGAACAATAGGCAGCGTAGCGAAGGGATATGTAGGTGAAATATAGTTAGAGTAGTCTGTAGTGAATGATGCATGTAATGACAACCAATAATCCCTTTCTTATTATGTAGATACTAACCATCTAGCTTCATGTGAACCTATCAATCTAGCATGTCTCCATTAAATATCCTAGTCGCATGTCAATAGTGCATGTTTGGTGATCTTCACCCCCTGCCACACACCCTCGTGGTGGCTCACAGGGTATTACGTAGATGTAGGAAAGCGGAAACAGCCTGGTGGCAGGTGAGAACTGCGTTAGGCCACCCCTGCTATGTTCGCGTGGGGCGGAGTTCTGAAAACGGGCCCTAGCCTGCCGATGCAATCAGCAGATTTCTCACGAGCTGGGCATACAGAGAAACTTTGAATTTTACATAAGCAATTATAATAATTCACCCTTCAATCAATGCGGGATTTGATTTAATGTATTGGAAGAAACAATTCATCTTAGATTTACCTCATTAATATTTGCTTACATTACCTAAGGCAGAATCAAACTATAAAAATACTGGTGTAACTAGTTTTGAGAGGGTGTTCAGAATATAAAATCCGACAGTAACCCTTCACATCTTTGATCTCAGCTCGTGGTCATATGGTTAGGATTTTAGCTGTCAGCTCTGATGACGACGGGCGAATCGTGCGTCGAAACGTCGACAGAAAGGCTGAGTTTGACCCGATGGAGAATTCGAACGTACTTCTCTATTTCACTGGTATGTATGCTGAATAATCGTGAAGTCGAATTGCCACTGGCCGGAAAAATTTGAAGGCGAATCTGTTTCCCGTGGAACTGTTCATGATAGTCGACGGTGCATTGGTTTCTGCCCTATATCGAAACATTACCACCGTGAGAAGTCAGTATTTGGGAACTCATTGAATGGACGAGGTGCAAACGTCTTATTACGAGGTTAGACTGTTAAGGAAGCACATTTTGTGTGTGAATACGCTATCAGGACCACGCCTCAATGTCTTAATGCCATTCGATTAATATCCTGACCTACCAAAGGAGTAATTTAGCGAACGTTATAAAAAAAATCGTACCCCTCCACGGTTCAATTTCACAATTGAACAAGAAATTCCTTACGGTATTGAATGCCAGAATGGGTTATACTTGGGGAAAAATACACATACACATATTCAACACACATATATTCATTACATTCAACAAATACGTACAAACACACATATATTATCCTTATTATGTAGATACTAACCATCTAGCTCCATGTGACTCTATTTTCTAGCATGTCTCCCTTAAATATCCTACTTGCATGGCAATAGTGCATGTTTGGTGATCTTCACCCCTTGCCACACACCCTCGTGGTGGCTCGCAGGGTATTACGTAGATGTAGATATTCATTTTTACATTTTTTGACAATAATTTTAATTTTCCGGCAATGAGTGAAATTGAAACTACATACCAAGTAAATATGGGCTTCAATTACACCTGCTTTTAGGCACCCAATTAAATTGCTGATGTTGTCCATTTAAAATAGTTTACGCATACAATCTAAGCAGAAATGCGAACATTTAAATGTGTTTGGTGATGCAAAAGGGTTTACGGGAGCGTAAACTCCGTAGGAAATACGTAGTTGATTTCCCGGAGAAATGTGGAGATTCGTGCGTGATGAAAATGGTACAAACGTCATCTTTACAGAATGTTTCTAGAGAAAGTTACCTTAAACGGCTGCACTAAAGGGTTATGGTATAGACTATGAATGCCATTAACGCTGAATCACACTGTTAAAACTAATCATGCTCTCTAATATTGCAACTACAATAAAAGTCACTGTATTAAACGCCGTTACTAGGAATTTTCAACAATTACTTTCTTCGGTGGTATCTGTTTTTGGACCAATGTTGACACTTTATAAGATATCAATTCCCAGGCATTACTTTGGCCCAAATATTTGCTAATGAAGCCGTGTCTACAAAATTATGGCCTATAAGTACATGGTTACCTGTAATATTGGACATATTTAAAATTTAAGATGCAATTCCGAATTGTGAATAACCTCACAGAAATACCATCATTGAATCAGGAACGTGACCACTCAGTGCTATTCAAGCAGAGGTGGAAGCGGGAGAGTTCAAGACCACAATTGTATGAATGTCACTGTTATAAATTAAAAACGCAATTCATTTTTCCATTAACGGAGATCAAGGATATTGGAACACAATCAGGCAACGGTGAGGTACACTTTCATTCTTGTCAAGGATAGGCATAATAAAATCCAAGGTGCAAAGCATACCTATACAGGCCAAGTTTTCTTCAAGGTCTATCTAGTCAAAAGACCACGGTGGCGCTTCCCATCGGGTGGTAGCCGAACCATTTCCCGCTCAAACGAAAGTGCAACGAGCGGACAAGTTTGTCTCTCGCGAGCGTCTCAGTGTCACGATTGATAATAACCGTAGCCTCGGAGATGGGAAGAGAGCGCAAAGTGACAATTTTTTTAAAGCAGTCATACGAAATGCGCGGGAGATGCACTTGTCGGTGTCATCTTATGGCGATGTTGTAAAATGTTAGGCATACATTTCGAACAATAAGCTGCAATGCAACATCCGCTATATATTTATAAAGAATACTCGTGCATTCAGAAAAACATTATCATAATTTTAGTTGGTATTTTGGTTATTATTAGGGAAACCCTTGAATAAATTTATAACTGTAGATAGAAGTTCTCGGATGAAAACAGTATGAGTCAATGTCGACCTGCGGCTAAAGAATTTTTTCTGCTATCAGCGATATGAGTCATAACCTAATTGAAAGAAAATTGAGGGGACAAACCAAGCCTTAATTGCCGTAATGACCTTCTATTCATATTTTCTACCCTTCTCCCTCTATTCAATTTTTTTTTCTCTCATATCCGTGGGGACATTGAAAATTTTAGGACTACTCTCTGCACACAGACGGCGATTGAAATTCGGGTTTTCAGGAGCCTTATCCAGTTAAATTCGATGTGGTTTAATCTCAGCATGACCATGGATGCGACATCAAAGCCCCCGACTATTATGGTAGGAACGATCACAGGAATAAGATTAAGGAAATATACTTCAGAACCGATAGATTTAAGATGTCATTATTTCCGCGTACAATAAGGGACCATAATAGTTGTGATAGATCAGTTCCAGGATGCATGAAAATGAAAAACTTTGTAATATTCCACCAATTTATTTTATGGTACAACTAGTTTCGTCGCACCGGCGACATCTTCAGGTAGGTACCTGAATTGGTGGAATATTACAAAGTTTTTCATTTTCATACGAAATGAACTTCCACAAAGTTAAGCCTGAGATGATAGAGATAATCAGTTCCAGGATAATGACTAGGATAAATAGGTTTTTTTCGGTAGTGCTCAGTATAACATGAATTGTAGATTCTAACTTGGCAATCAATCTCCGGCATGACATACTCCTGCATGTCTTAGTACCTATCATGCATGTCTTAGTAGCAGTCATGTGCTATTTATTTGTTGCATGAATAATACTAACCAGTAGTTATATCATGAGCAGTGCGATGCATGATCCTGCACGTTCGTGTTCCTCCACGTTTCACTCTCCTGGTTTGTGGTCTGACTGCGCACCGTTGTCCTGACTGCTTTTGGTCTGCGCATGGCACTCAGGGGAACGTGTGCGGTTCTGATTTGAACTGGGATGAGTGCCGCATGTCCGATGTGGACTCACCCCGTGCCACACACCCTAGGGGTGGCTTGCACGGTATTTCGAAGATGTAGATGTAGACTCTTCTCGTCATTTCAATGGACCGATTTGAAATTATCGAGGCTGTGACGTCACTGTCGAGTCTCGGTTAGTCCGAGGCAATACAGAATACCCCCAAGGGAACTATAGGATACCGGCATTTTCTAGTCTTGACGGTGACGACGTACTGACGTCACAACCACGAAAATTTCAAGTATAGCTGCTGAAAAGCAGAGATTAGCCTAGATTGCATAGGACATTTGGGGAGGCGACCGACAGCTAAGGTCATTTGCGCCATAGGGGACAGGTAATGGAGGAAGGGTGGATAGAAACCCGGCGTCGGCATTAGCCTGCTCTTAACGAAAGGCGCCAAGGGGACCACGGCTTAACGTCTCATCCGACAGACGGAGTACTGAACTTGAAGTGCCATCCACAAGACACTCAAGTAGGGATCGGGTTTCCTCTGAAAAACATTGTCCTCTGCAGGGATTTGAACCCTGGCCGTCCGTATGGTTAGCCAGCACTCTAACCACCACACCAACCCCATCCCGATCAGTCTAGATCGGGGGTGGCGAACCTAGGGCACGCGTGCCCTAAGTGGCTCGGGGAGTAATTATTTCGGCACGCGGAATTGGGAGGGCGCTAAGGAATACCTCTATCTCACTCGATAAGTTGGCACGCGAGTCGAATGAGTATACTCTTATTTCATAAACTTTGGCACTCAATCTCCAAAAGGTTCGCCACCCCTGGTCTAGAGGTCTAATAAACAAAAAAATTACGGTTACAACGGTATAACTCAAACCTCTATCGCATCGTTAGTTCCGGAAAAAGCCGAAGTTTACAACTTTTACAACAGCTCATGCAAAACTCAACATAGAAACAATTTTTTTCCTTTGTTATGCTAAAAACATGTGTGGCAAAGTAATATAAAAATCTCTAATCTCTAGAATAAATATTCAGAGAATGGTGATAGCGTAAATTCGGGCCACCGGGTTTCGAGCGCCGAAAACAGGGCCTTTTTAAAAAAAAATATATCGTAAAAGTGAAGTTAATGATACGAATTTTTTTTACGAAAATTAGTAAACGTAGAAATGATTGTTCTATCTTATGCATTCATTTTGTTAAAATCGGTTGACCCTACTTGAAGATGCAGCGTCATAAACTCAACGGACTCGACATTTTTAATGGACAGTAGATGTCGCATCCACGGGTTCCCAGAGGTTCGATCGTGTCGAGTGCTTACTGCATAAGGCCATGGGCCGATACATCTCGGAGGCGACGTAATAATCCGTGAGATCTCGCCGTTTCCCTCTCCTTCTCCTTTCCTTGAGTGAACTCACCGAGTGCGCCTTGCGGGCAGAAGAGGGCGGGGGGAGGGGAGGGGAAGTGAATGCATATGTTGTGCTGCAATGCAATGCGATTATAGTTATGCTGGTGGAGGGGGGAGGGGGTGAGGAGGGGGATTGTTGAGAGCGCTAGTGTGCCCCAAGGTCGACCGGAGTAGGAGGAGGGGAGAGGTTATCAAGACAGGAGGGGGGAGGGGTAAGGCTGTGGTCAGCTTTAAATGCTCCCTCTAGCGGGTACGATTATTAATGTGGAGGGGGAGGGGGGGTGCAGGAGCGGAGAGGGAAGACAGAAGAGTCGAGAGATAGAGAGAGGGATAGTTATTACGCACGCGCTTCAAGAGTCGGAGGCTTCCGGCGCTGCCAACATTCCGGATCCGCGGTCGGTGAGGCGGACACCACACTATGGACAATGCTCTTCAACAATTACGCGGGGGCGGAAAATATGCCCTCAGTGGACATGGACTGTCCGGGAGGCGAAACATCGAACGTACCTATTTACCACGTCCGGAATTTGGCGTCTTCATACATCTACATCTACGTCATACCCTACAAGCCACCCAAAGGGTGTGTGGCAAGGGGTGTTTCTACTCCAGGCATGCATGAATTATACGGCAGAACACCGAAACTACATTGAAACCAACGGACCACACATGCAACGCGCCAATTAACAATCTGCTATCCAAGAAACATTCCATCAACTATCGTTCCGACATGCAAGGACATGCATAATAACTATCCCTCTCTCTATACCTTTTTCCCCGCGATATATAAGATATATCATGTATCATGTAAGATATATCACACATACAAAACATATGAGGCTCAGCATTAAAGAAACTAGGTTTTGTTAAGAGTATAAAAGGAAGTCTCATTGTTCACTATATCGACCTCCATTGATATAGGATATTCTCTCGAAGGAAGGTCGTACGAGTAATAAGACAGCAATTCTTGACCAACGTTTCGGAACGTAATTCGTTTCATCATCAGGGCAACAAAAAAACATGCACACTGAAGGTAAACCACAACACATCTCAGAACAACCCAATACGTAAAAATTTAAAAAAAATGTATATCAAATAAAACAACGATGAACATTACCAAAGAATCACATTAAGAACCCGAATTCACATCACACTGCCTCTGCAATTCTGTCATCATCTTCCCGACCATCCATGACTATCTGGCATAACAAACACCATCAAGCACCACCACTCCCCTGCCTCTATTCATCGCACCGATGTCTATATGACCTGCCATGCAAAATATGTCCCCACAAACATCCACATGCCACTGCTTTAAGACCACTGGACGTTAACGGGGTTGATATCAGAGTTACATCTACATCTACGTCATACCCTGCAAGCCATCTAAAGGGTGTTTGGCAGGGGGTGCTTTCGCACCAGGCATGCATGAATGATATGGTAGAACACCGACATTACATTAAAACCCGCGTACCACACATGCAAAGCGCCAATTAAAAATCTAATACCCAAGAAATCGCATTTAGATCGCGTGCAGCGAAGAGGAGCTAGGTTTGTGAAACGATGCTACGATAAGTTGGCTAGTAAATTATAGGCTTAACCTCTTAACTAAATTTCAGGAAAATAATTTCTCTGACGACGTAAAAAAACATACTATTAACCCCCTCGTACTACGGCAGATTAGATCGTGCCAATAAAATTAGAGAGCTAGAATGTAGAACCGATAGGTATAAAATGTCATTTTTTCCGCGTACCATTCGGGACCGTAACATATGTGATCGTCGTCATGAATAGTTCGAATTGTGACAATAGACAGACAGTAAATCTTTCTCATTATATTCTCTACTCTCTTATTTATGCATGTTGTAAATATTGATGTTCTTATTAATGCATGATATTTTGAATATGTAGTAGTAGTCTTTGTATCCCTTGCATGTTGGAACGATTGACGATAGAATGTTTCTTGGGAATTAGACTTTTAATTGGCGCGTTGCATGTGTGTGGTACGCGGGTTTCAAGGTAATTTCGGTGTTCTGCCGTATCATTCATGCATGGCCGGTGTGGAAGCACCCCCTGCCACACACCCTTTGGGTGGCTTGCAGGGTATGACTTAGATGTAGATGAACGTCACAAAGTACGCAAAACTAAAAAAGAGCCACGGTAGAAGTCTTACAGCAAAGTTGCAAACACAAAGTAGTACACAATATAAAGTTACATTTAAAGAAGATTATATCAAACGGTGCACAGGGAAATAACGTTTACAAATCATGAGGTTGGTCAGTTACGTGACAACTGTTTGGATTACAAAATTGCAAACACAACGTAGCACACAATACAAAGTTACATTTCAAGACGATTATCTCAGCAGTACTCAAGGGGAAAACGTTTACGAATGTTGTTCAATTACGTGACAATTGTTTTGATGTATAATATTACTGTAAGCCTTGCTAAGTTTTGCAACATCCGATTTTTTGTTGCTCGTATTGGAATTTCTAGAGATATGGACCATTTCTTTTATTTTTCTTTTTTCCTATTAGATTTATAATCTAGAATGGCGACCTTTTCTAACTAAAGCTATGTTTTTGACCCAACGAATAATGAGCCAAAGCGCATGCTATTTTTTTATTGGCTATATCCAATTTATGATTGGCTATTCTATTGTTCAGGTATAGTCCTGATGATGGAATAAATTACTTACCGAAACGTTGGTCAAGAATTCGTCTTATTACTTGTACGACCTTTCCTCGAAAGAATATCCTATATAATAGGGAGGTCCTCGGATGAAAAAGTCAAAGAGAGATGCTACTTCGCTCTGGTTAGGCCACACCTCGTATACGCCGCGAGCATTTGGGACCCAAGTCATAAAGATTTAACCAAAAAAATTAACAAAATACAAAGAAAAGAAGCACGCTTCGTTCACAACTGCAACGAGCGTACATGTAGTGTTACACGACTGTTAGAGGGAATAAGGTGGGAGCCCCTAGAGATTCGGAGGCTGCACGCTAGGCTTAGGCTGCTTGATAAATTCAGAACTGATATTTTTCAGAGCGACACAGAGAATATTATCATGACGCCTCACTACATTTCTATGCCTGACAGATGCGATAAAATAAGAGAGATACTATGCCGAACAGACAGTTTCAAAAACTCGTTCTTTCCGCGCACAATAAGCGACCACAATAGAAACTGAGCCCCACTAAATACGCTCTCAAAGGACATGTCACCATTTCAACTCCAAAACTTTTACATTAATACACGGCTGGTGACCTACCACCCCCTGCCACATGCCCAAGCGGCGGCTCGCAGGGTAGTGCATAGATGTAGATACCTGATGATGTCCACAATAAGTATTTCCATGAATGATTAAAAATAAAAAATGAACGATTTTGAGTGCTTGTACGTTTGAAGCAACTAACAAAAAATATTGACACGTACGATAAGTACGGGAACTATGTCGGGAATCTCAATGTGATCGATGGAAAAAAATGTATCATGCACAAGTTCGCATCAGACAATTTTTCACCGAATGTGGGCGGAAAACATGTCCTCTTTGGTCATGGACTGTCCGGGAGGCGAAAAATCTCCTGTGCCCATTGACCACGTCCGGAGTTTTGGCTTTCGACATTTTTAACCTCTTCAAACCGGCTGCTGTCCACAAATAAATATTTCCATGAATGATTAAAAGGAACCATTTTGAGTGTTTGTCTGCTTAATGCACTAACAAAACATATTGACACATACGATGAGTACGGGAACTATGTTGGGAATCTCTATGTGGTCGATAGAAAAAAATGTGGAATAAATATTATGCACAAGTTCGAAAAAGACAATTTTTCGGCGAACATTCATCATATTTTGATCGACCCAATGTTTTATGGTAGAAACTTTCACAGACACAAGAGAAAATATATAGACCGTAGAATCAATGGGTCTAAAATGCAATTTTTCCTCGCACAATGAGGGCCTATAATAGTAGGGATAGATTAATCCTGTGAAACTCACGCTCACATTAGGATCTACATCTACGAAATACCGTGCAAGCCACCACTAAGGTGTGTGGCACGGGTTGATTACACTGCAGGCATGCAGCACTCATTCCAGTTTAAATCAGAACCGCACACGTTCCTCAGAATGCGATGCGCAGACCAAAAGCAGTCAGGACAACAGTGCGCAGTCAGACCACAAACCAGGAGAGTGATACGTAGAAGAACATGCTACCATGCAGTACACTACTCAAGATACAACTACTGGTTAGTATTGTTAATGCGACAAATAAATAGCACTATAAGGTACTAAGACATGCAGGAGTATATCATGCCGGAGATTGCATGCAAGGTTAGTATCTACAGTTCATGTTAAGATATTTAGCACTACTGGATAAACCTATTTAACCTAGTTAGTACCCCAGAACTGATCTGTCAGAACTAATATGGTCCCTTATTGTACGTGGAAAAAATGACATCTTAAATCTATCCGTTCTGCAGTCTTTTTCCTTAATCATATTCCTGTGATCGTTACTACCATAATACTCAATACTAAAACTTACATCTTTACACGGCTGGTGACATAACACCCTCCGTCACACGCCATTGCGGCGGCTCGCAGGGTATTATGTAGATGTAGAACTACAACTAATGATGCATTAGCGTATACCTACAAATACTTGTCAGGAGGAGAAGTTTTACAAACATACGAAACATATTTTTCCAACATGTGCTACAGTGGGTAATGGTCTGCTACCAATTAGAGAGATTGGTTGAATAAATGTATTTTGAATCTGCACGCCGTATGCACAGAGATACCAAAGTATTATGCCGAAGACATGCTCGATTTGCTGTAAGTACTGAGTAGAAGATAATGGTATAAGCTTGACGATGCAAATCAACGGGTTAACTGCTTTAGCTATGGGCAAACGAATAAAAAAGTCTCATTGGCCGCCATTATGGTCCCTTACCTTTCGCGGGAAAAATTGCATAATCTGGTGGTGCGAGTCGTGGCGCCAGCACCGGCGCCACCGCGCATCACTTTTCATTTCTGTCCGCCGTGTAAGGAGTGCGGGTCACGGTGGTGCACGCAGTGAAACCCCGTCGCGTCGGTCACCGTTCAACCTGCTGCCTGCACGTGAGCGGATGTGTTTACGCCACAGATATATACTTCGTTTACGCGGTGAGGAAACGACCCTTGCGCGCGGTCGCCATAGTGTGTCCCGTTTACCGACATCGATGACGACTTACAAAATATGGAGGGGTGTTAGGGGGAGGTGGAACTACGTCACGCTCCCTCCCTCCCCGACTCGCACCCTAATTCCATTCGATCTCGCAGCGGTGACGTCACGGTCGGGACAGCGGTTTGTTGACATCATGTCTCATTTGACGTCGCCTCTCGTCGCGATGACGCATCATTGTAATGGAGACATTTCGTCACTAATAAAAGAAATCCCCATCTTCAGCGGCAGAGACAGACAGGCTGTACGATCTAATGGCAGGCTAATGCCATTTCTCGGAGTTTACATCTACATCTACGTCATACCCTGCAAGCCACCCAAAGGGTGTGTGGCAGGGGGCTCTTCCACACCAGGCATGCATCAATAATACGGCAGAACACCGAAACTACATTGGAACCAGCGTACCACATATGCAACGCGCCAATCAAAAATCTACTAGCCAAGAAAAATTCTATCGTCAATCGTTCCAACATGCAAGCGGTACAAGGACTACTACTCCAGATTCAAAATCTCATGCATAAATAACAACATCAATATTTACATCATGCATGAATAAGAACGTAGAGAATGTAAAGAGAAAGATTTACTGTCTGCCTATTGTCACAATTCGAACTATTCATGACGACGATCACAGCTGTTATGGTCCCGAATGGTACGCGGAAAAAATGACATTTTATACCCTTCGGTTCTACAATCTAGCTCTCTAATTTTATTGGCGCGATCTAATTTGCCGTAGTACGAGGGGGTTAATAGTATGTTTTTTACGTCGTCAGAGAAATGATTTTCCTGAAATTTATTTAGGAGGTTAAGCCTATAATTAAATCTACGCTGTGATAGTGATTCCCATCCCAATTCTTCTAACAATCCAGACACACTAGCAAACTTATCGTAGCATCCTTTCACAAACCTAGCTCCTCTTCGCTGCACGCGATCTAATTCCGATATTAACCCCGCTTCATAAGGATGCCATACACTGGCAGCATATTCCAGATGAGGCCTAACAATTGAAAAATAACAACGTTCTTTCACTTTGTCATCACATTTTCCGAGTATTCTCTTGATAAAGCCTAGCTTTCTGTATGCTTGACCGCATATTTCCCGAATATGTTTTCCCCAAGATATGTCGTGAGTAATTGTGACCCCTAAGAGCTTAACAGACTCGGCGTGAATAATGTCCGTATTATTAATTCTGTGAGCCCTACCTGGCCTATTTTTCTTTTTCCAAAATCTGACTGCTAAGCACTTTTTTATGTTTAGTTCCATCTGCCACTTTTCGCACCAAGCAGGAATAGCAAGTAGGTCAATTGTTAGCGAGTCGCTATCTTCGGAATTGGTAATATCCATATACACAACCGCGTCGTCTGCGAAGAGTCTAAGCTTACTTTTAACGACGTTGCTAATATCATTCATGTATATGAGAAATAAAAGTTTAACTAATGATCTCTAGTGGAGCAAATATATTCGGCAAAGAACTGGTCAGGCTAATCGAAAATTGGGAATTATAAAAAGAGTGCTAAGAAAGTGCGACGATAAAGTTAGAGAAATCAGCTACTTATCCCATGTTTGACCCTACTTAGAATACGCTGCCAGTGTTTGGGATCCACATGAGGTAGGCTTAAAAACAGAGTGAGAACGCGAGCAGAGAAAGATATTTGAAAGGCCATTATGATAGTCCTGTTAGTGCTACTGACTTTTGGCTACAACTTGGATGGTAAACGCTTTCAGACCGCCGATTGAAAAATAGGCTCAATCTTTTAAGTAAATTCAAAACCGATTGTGTTTCAGAAGTTTTCAATATCTTACGAACTCTAACATACTACGGTAGATCAGATATTGAGAATAAAATAAGAGAAATAGATTGTAGAACAGATAGGTTAAAAATGTCGTTTTTCCCTCGATCGATAAGAGACCATAATGGATGCGTTTAGACTTTGAAGTAGGTTAGTTGACAGATAGTATAGCTGATTAATTCTTATACCCCCTAATGCATGTTTCTAAATGTGCATGTGTCTAAATGCATGTGTCTACCGAGTTGTGCTAACACCATGTTTTGCATGTTCCCTGCATGACTCTTGTGTCACGGTTGCGTAGTGACTTGTGGCTTATTTTAGTAGTTTCTGTACCATCTGTAGCATACCTATTATGTAGAACCGATAGGTATAAAATATCATTTTTTCCGCCTAACATTCGGGACCATAACAGCTGTGATCGTCGTCATGAATAGTTCGAATAGTGAGATTAGCTAGATTTTAGATTTTCTCTGTATATTCTCTACGTTCTTATTTATGCATGATGTAAATATTGATATTCTTATTTATCCATGATATTTTGAATATGTAATAGTAGTCTTTCCATCCCTTGCATGTTGGAACGGTTGACGATAGAATGTTTCTTGAATAGTAGATTGCTAATTGGCCCGTTGCATGTGTGGTACGCTGGTTTCAGTGTAGTTTCGGTGTTCTGCCGTATAATTCATGCATGCTTGGTGTGGAAGCTCCCCCAGCCATACAACCTTAGGATGACTTGCAGGGTATGACGTAGATGTATATGTATATGCTACGATAAGTTGGCTAGTGTGTCTGGACTGTTAGAAGAATTAGGATGGGAATCGCTATCACAGCGTAGATTGAATTATAGGTTTAACCTCCTAAATAAATTTCAGGAAAATCATTTTACTGACGACGTAAAAAATATACTATTAACCCCTTCGTACTACGGCAGATTAGATCGCGCCAATAAAATTAGAGAGCTAGATTGTAGAACCGATAGGTATAAAATGTCATTTTTTCCGCGTACCATTCGGGACCATAACAGCTGTGATCGTCGTCATGAATAGTTCGAGTATTGACAATAGGCAGGCAGTAAATCTTTCTCATTATATATTCTGCTCTCTTATTTAGGCATGATGTAAATATTGGTGTTCTTATTTATGCATGATATTTTGAATCTGTAGTAGTAGTCTTTGTATCCCTTGCATGTTGGAACGATTGAAGATTGAATGTTTCTTGGGTATTAGATTTTTAATTGGCGCTTTGCATGTGTGGTGCGCGGGTTTTAGTGTAATGTCGGTGTTCTACCCTATCATTCATGCATGCCTGGTGCGAAAGCACCCCCTGCCACACACCCTTTGGGTGGCTTGCAGGGTATGACGTAGATGTAGATGTATGTGGTGCATGTTGGCGAAAGTAAATTTATTAACTGTAGTTCATTTTGGTGATAAGACACCCCCTGCCAAACACTCTTGTTGTGGCTTGCAGGGTAATAAGTAGATGTAGATGTAATGATCGGTACACTATTCCACTACACATTAAGGTGGCTCCGGCTTGACTATGTGAGTCGTGACAAATGCTAAGGTACTTATTTTTATTTATTCAGTTTGAAAAATCTTGCTCCTTTTCGTTGAAATTGTTTACGTATAGAAAACTATAGTTGAGGTACAAAATGTGCACATCATTCTGTGGCGGAAATAACCAAAAATTCACAATATTTAATTTTAAGACACACTAGACACGAACAAAAGTACAAAGTTGTAAGGGCGCCCGAAGGACCAGCGAGCAGCTTCTCGCAGGGGGGATGCAGCGGAGAGTGGGGTGTGGAGGCGACGCACAGTGGGCGGAAATCGAAAAAAAACTTGTCAAAACTAATATCTCCGTTATTATTCAACGTAGATCCACGATTTTTTCCATTTTTGGTGGTTTTTACCTCCTAAATCCGAATCTAATGTTTTTTTTTTGCTGTAGACCAATCAGGCTCTGAAACAATATGGCGGAAACGGTAAAATGCCCTTCTCTAAATATTAAAAGCGCTGCATGTAAGATACTTATAATATTCCTACAAGTACTATCGATGAGTTAGCAACATCGATACATAACCCTGAACAAATTTTCCGTATAATTCTTAGGAAACGTTTACCCTTTCAGAAAATATGCTTTAAAATTTATGGAAAACCAGCTTGACAACTCACGAGCGAAAGTAAAAACTCGATTTTTTGCGGAAATTCCGATTTGAAATTTTTTATTATTTTTTCTCATTTTTAACGGCTTCTGATGGTTTTATGGATAAACCAAATATTTAAATAGCCATAGTTCCTTAATCCTTAGGCATTATATTATCAGACTGTACCATTTTTGCTTTCCAAAAAAAAGTAAAAATTCAGGGTTTTGGCAAGGTTTTTTTTATTTCCGCCCACTGTGCGACGGCTCCATACTTCGCAGTGCACCCGGAGAGGCGAAGAGTGAGAGAGAGAGAGAGACATCGAGTCATCCGGGGAACTCGGGTAACCACGGGTAACTGCCGAATCCCGGTACTAGTCCCTGAAGAGGGAAAGGAGGGGAAGGGCGATCGCAGCTCCTCCACGTATACATTGTAAAAAACAAAGGAAGTACATAAGTACTTGAGCGGCTGCATAAAAACCGCACACATTTCACGAATATATATTTTTTATGACATCACATCTTTCCATCCATGAGAGCCGACTACGGTGCCATTTACATGAAAACACTGCATTTTGAATTCAATCACGGCAGTTATTCCCTAAGCCAAGGAATGTTTCTTGGCCAATTCCTGCAGAAAATAATTTGCCATAATTTGAAAAAGGGGTAAGAAATCATTTTTAACGAGTTTTAACGCCTCCAAAGATGCACGTAACGTTTAGCCGGCGCTAAACTGAACGTTGTTTAAACATCACCGACATCTCTGTCTCTTTCTTTGGTGTATTTATTTGAAATTTGAGTCAAACATTCACGAATGCTTATGTGATTTAATGTTTGGGGAAAAAGTGAGTTAAGCAAGCGTCAAGACCGAATGAAAGGGATCGAGAATTCGGAGACGTTGCTTTGCATTGTTATTTTATCAAATTAGGAGATTAACGGATGCAAATAGAATTGTCATATTCTTAGCGCACGATGAAGGAACAGTTTTTTAATGAATTTTTTACAGTGATGATCATTAATTTTGCCGATTGACATTCAGATCTGATAAATTCAGTCAAGAACACAACAATGGTGTGTCAGCGTGATTTTGCCTGATATAATTCTCAGAAACTACGTCTACGTCACGTACTACCCTGCGAGCCACCACGAGGGTGTGTGGCAGGGGGTGAAGATCACCAAACATGCACTATTGACATGCAACTAGTGACATGACCAGTGACGTTATCCGTACAGCACTCAATGAAAAATAGTTGTTTCGCGGACTTCACGGATTCTTACGATTTTTTACAATTTTTAAAGTTACTTTTAATATTGAAACCTTTTAACATTATTATAGAAATTTAATGCTTCATTAAATTAACGATATTTTGTGTTTTTCATTCTCTGTTGGTCATAAACTACCGTATAACCTCAACAATTGCACAATACAGAATTAGTTCAATGCCCCAGTGGTTATGGCAGCTAAATGAGCAATTGCAACTTTCATTAGGAAGAAGCTAATTGCTACTATTTTTTGTATGCAAGCCATCTGCGGTGTCAACATATCAGGCTAGGGTTCTATAGGAACAAATCTCCGTTCGGAAAACCCCGATTGGAGGACACCCCATCGTGATACCCTAATGCCGAGTGTGGTTCTGTAGGAATGTGCTCATCCTTTGGAATTCATGAAGAGGATGCGATTTACAGCGTTTTCTATTCGGAAACAGCTAAGGTAACGCTAGCATTTATTTAAAATCGGAGCCTTGACAATTGAAATGTCTAAAAGTGTACTGTCTGACAAGTAGGCCACCGTAAGGGTGAGTGATAACGCCGTAGAATTCTTCTTGCAATTGTGAATAAAATTTAGTCATAGAGTGACCAAGGATGAGTACGTAAAGTCATGCTCCAAATAGTGAAAAATTCACCAAGGCGGGACTCGCACCCGGAAGTAGGTGAAGCTGTAACCCCACTGCACTACCGTCACCGACGGTGTAAAATTAAGCCCATTAATTGTAATTAATTAATAACATTAATTAATATGAGCCCACAACAAGACTCAGTGGGGCTCCGGGGTATAACTTTTATGAAGCAAAAAGGAGAAAATATTTGAGGATGAATGCGTCGAAGAACAAGGTGGTCGTCTTTGATCGGGAGAGAGATGAGAACGATTGTGTAATGAGGGTAAATGATGAAGCATTTAAACAAAAAAGTATCTCGGTCTGGCCTCAGGAATTTTTACCGAGACATACATACTGTGATTTTAGGCATAAATAGATTAGAATAGGTGGATCTTCATACGTCTAGGTCTCCTGCATCTACAATCTTTTTGTTTTCAGACACTACAGCCTTGATTAAACTTTCGCGAATTCCTTAGACTATCCTTAATTTTTCTTGAGACAGTTATCTCGAACAGGAGCGGACTTGGGGGCCTTTGGGTCCATGCAAGTATTAAGTTTGAAGTGTAAGTCAAAAATCATGTAATAATTAAAAATCTAAATTTTCTGTAACTAGTTGGGTACAATGCATGGTGAGTTCCCTCATTAAAAGGATAAAATGGCCTTCCAACAGAGAATATTTTTTATTTCAGTATGTTCTACTTTACTGAGGATCAGTGTCCCTGCCGTTTTTCTGCGCTATAAATATATAATGATGACTCGTAACTTTGTGATTCCGCATATCTTTATTCGGAACGGCCCGGATTTCGACGTTCAACGTAATCTTTAGGTGAAGATATTGAACGTCGAAACCCGGGTCGTTCCAAATAAAGATGCAAGGAATCACAAAGTTACGAGTTATTACAATGCTAACAGATTCCACCAAGTTACGCCCGAAACTATCAGCTATAAATGTATTTTTTTCAGAACTTGCTTAAGGCGTTGACTCGTACATAGCCGTTGACATGTTCCGAGGGCGTCTGTGGCATATTCGTGAGGAACTACTGGCTTTGAAATTCCTTGAGCATAATTTCCCAATTGCTGGGTAAACAAAATTAAAGAAAACTCTAAAAAAAAACTTAAGAGCATGTTCGAGCAGCAGTAGACACTCAGGATGTTATGGGTAGAATGTGCGCACCAGTGACCTTTTCTATAGATTGCTTTGTATGCATTATATTAAAGGACTTCTTTCTCAGTCCTACAGAAAGGAATACAACAAGGATTTTCTAAGAGAGGGTCACTAGAATTTTATTGTTACCTATATAAGTGATGGAACGACGCATATTTTTAAGATAATGCACTATTTTTTATGATTACCATACTTAAAATAAGAAAAAGAAACAGTATTTCAAGTTTTGAGAAATATAACTAAGAGGTAACCGTCCTGTGGCGCTAAAGAACTGTAGAAGCTCTAGTGATCTCGCGTGTAATATGTCATTTATGAGCTCGTGTATCACAAAAATCTCGTATCGTCTTGAGTATCGTTTCGTGAACCTCAGTTTCGTCTAGGTCTCGAGTCTCGTACGACACTCTCGTCTCGTTTTTATAGGAAAAACAAAGCATGATCTTTTAAATCTAAGAATAGCTACCTTGTGCTGTGCAAATGGTGACTAGTGAGAGAATAAAGGCGATTCGCAATATATACAAAGCTAATGCTTCTAGATAAAATATTTTAATATTGGTGGAATTATATATGGAAAAATAGCTTAGATATCAATATTCAATATAAAATATACAATTTAAAATAAAAATTAAATGAACTTGCTGCGCTAATAAAATGAAACCGTCAGATGTAATGGAGCTAAATACAAGATCATGAAAATATCGGGTGCTTCAAACTTTAAAAATTAAGATTAAGATCAATAGGGTTTATTATATCTTTCGCGGCTTTTAAGAAATACTTAAGCAAAGTGTTTGGCTTATAGGGATAGCTTGCATTACCTACCTTACGAGTTCACACAACAGTAGCTTTCCGTATGGCTGTCGTTTAATAACAGTTGGCGCTGCACGTGAAAGGTGTTTCCACAGGAAGTGACATCTGTGCTGTGAAATCATTAATGCCCGTATTCATAGTCGTATTTCTGGGGGTCACCTGGGTATCCCCTAGCCAGGTAACACCTAAGGATCCCCTACGCTGAGCGATTCATAAACCTTACCTGGGTATCCCACAGCCAGGAGACGCCTGGGTAAGAGATTTGGCAACAATCCCGCAGAAAAATACATATGAACGGTTCCGTTGAATGGTTCTCGATGTTTTCGATGCTCATTTTTCACCGTAACCAAGCATGCTATAAACAATAATATAGTATACTGGTACACGATGTTGGTTAAAAATGATTGAAGGAATATGAGAGATTGTTTACAATATTACTTAAATGTTTATGTAATATGAATGGTGAGGAATACGAGGGTGGTTCAATAATTACCCGTGTTTGTAAACAGAAGACGTTACTATGGAAAGTTGTTGATATTATCGCGTACTGCCATTAGTACAGTAGTATCAATTCGTCCCACGCGTGGGCAGCAGTACTGCGTTAGGGGAGCTTTGGGTAACCTTCATGCCTTACCCAAAAATCGACGGCCTGGGGGAGGGTTAGGGGACAGCAGTCCCCTGGGTAACAACTATGAATTCCATTTCTGAGCCAAGGGGTTCACCCACACCTGGAGGACACCCAGGTAACGACTATGAATACGGCCCTTATTCATTTATTTTCAAATCTTGAAATTGGTTCTAATCACTATTCTTCTTGGCAATACCTTTTATCACCAAAGATAAAAAACCGTTAAATATCAGCGAATCGTGTCCATAATAGGCTATTAATATTATAAATCCAGTAAATACGCATGGACGTTCCCTTTGTTTGAAGCTATATTTTAAGGACTCTGACTGACAATCACTGGTGTTATTCTGGAAGCTTTTTATTAAATGTTTTGAAGTTGGCTCTAATCAGAACACGTCAGAGCACACAAGCGACGATTAATAGAACGATATACTCAAGGGAAGAGTTCTGTAATCTGCAGGTGGGCACCATTCTGGGTATTCACAATACTGGCCGCGCCTTCTTTGTTTACAGTATTCGGATACGCTCAAAATACAAGTTAAAATGGCAAGCTCTCTATCATTGAGCAGATGAAGATTTTACATCTTTTTTTGACGCCTTTCATGAAACAATTAAAAAACAACAATTGAGTATTCGACTATCGCAGCTCTTTAATTGTCAAGCGCACATCGTTTCTACTTCCGATGTTTGTTTTTTTTCTGCCCTATGCGTGGGGTCTGATATGAATGAGCAGGTCCATTGTTGAGCTGCGGGGTGAGCGTCCATTTAGATATCACAAGCGGAAGGTACTCAACTGGTGTGAAAAAAATTCAACTTATTCTATGAGATAACTACAAAGCCTGAAGAATACTGTCAGCGTGGTCATTTGATGAGTTCGTAACTTATCTTGTACATCGTGTTCGTTGTAGAAGACTCACTGACCGTTTTCCATGTGCATTATTAACATTAAAATTTGCTTCATGCAACTATTCTTGCACATTTTATGGCGTGGGTAGTCTATTTAATTTCTTTATGTGTATCTTTTACTATGCAAGTGTTCTCTCATATGCATGCAGTGCCCCTATGAGAGCTACATTGAGAATAAACATTAAAGAGTATACTTGTGGTAAATATGCATTGAATTTATCGATTACCCCCGAAAGCAATCTATCATAGGGCCCTTAGGACCCTGATCCCTTCTTATAGAGATTTTCTATCTACATGCAATCTGCCGTTTCAGCTGTCAAGCCATCATCAGGAATGATGGCTTGACAGCTGAAACGCTTAGTACCTTAGAAAATAAGCCTGTGGAAGAAGTTCAACATAGTTTAGTGTTTCATAACTTAAACATCTTGGCAGGAAAACTCCCATCAACATTGAAATTAGAATGATAATCGATTATATAGCCTCAGATCAATTGCCCCAATCGATTAAGGCTTTTCGATTATATTCGAGTGCAGGAGATTGATTATTGAGGGTAAATTTGGCGTCCCTAACGCGGGACGTCGTCACCGGGGAAGCCCTTCGGTTTCTTCTCAGTCAAATGGAAGCGAAGGAAGTTTGAAGAGATACACACATACATATGTGTACGCTGTGTGTGATATAGAGGATTACTTATGTGTGCAGGTGTGTGAGTGTGCGTGCTGAGACTGTCTGAGGGGCGCGAAATCCCATTTGGATATCCCTCTCTTTTTTTCCCCTTCGCCGGGAGGGATGGTGTGGGGGGAAGAAGAGGGGTGGAACACTATGGGGAGGGGGCTCTCCACCCCCTCTTCCACTCTCTCACAGTGTGCTGCGCGTGCAGCGCTTCTTTTTTTTCTTCTGTGTCTTCCATAATAGTGCAGAGCCATTGATACGAATGTCACCCGGTAGATTATGATCATTACCAGGTAATCTTTCGGTCAGTTTAGGCTTAAATATTGTGGTGGCTCGCAGGGTATTACGTAGATGTAGATGTAGATATTCCTCGATTTTTAGAAGGCTTTCGATAAGGTACCTCATATTAAGTTACTCTCAAAACTAGAAGCATATGGAATAGATAAAAACATTATAAGTTGGATCAAGCAGTTCTTACATGAGCGGTAACAAAGGGTTGCCATAGATGGTATCATGGCAAACATAGTGGGCGTCACATTGGGTGTTCCTCAGGAAAGTGTCATCGGTCCGCTTTTATTTCTCTTATACATAAATGATAGATAATTATAGACGATGGAATGTTTCTTGGTTAGTAGATTGTTAGTTGGCGCGTTGCATGTGTGGTACGCCGGTTTCAATGTAGTTTCGGTGTTCTGCCGTACGGTATTCATGGATGCCTGGTGTGGAAGCACCCCCTTTGGGTGGCTTCCAGGGTATGACGTAGATGTAGATGAAATAAAACTCAGTAAAAATCCTCCAAATTTTTGGTCCCGCACGCAGGAGTCTATCGAGCTAAAATCTTAATTTGGATGCTTATTTGGGGAGGCGACCGACAGCTAAGGTCATTTGCGCCATAGGGGATAGGAAAAGGGATGAAGGGTGGATAGAAACCCGGCGTCGGCATTAGCCTGCTCTTAACGAAAGGCGCCAAGGGGGCCACGGTTTAACGTCTCATCCGACAGACGGAGTACTGCACCTGAAGTGCCCTCCAGAAGACACTCAAGTAGGGATCGGGTTTCCTCTGAAAAACATCTTCCTCTGCAGGTATTTGAACCCTGGCCGTCCGTTAACCAGCACTCTAGCCACCACACCAACCCGATCCCCCTAATATCTTAAGTATTTGTGTATTAATATCGGATTAAGTCGTGGGAGTCGGTCCAAGAGAGTAGGGCAGTTAAAATATATTGATTTGGCATAGCAAAAACATCAAAAGTAAACAAATTTATCTTTATCGTATCATTTGAACTAAGGCAAACATCAGGAAATTCTTCGGTCTAGCGATCCCCTTCCTCAAATGATATTCGAAGCGTTTACTGACTGGCTGCATTTCTCTCTGTCAATCTGCACTATTATCTTCGATACACTCTACTCTTCTTAATGTCGTCTGTAACACGTATTATGTTACTTTCCCTTTCCCTCCTTACCCCACATCCTCTCCAGTATTACACATCCGTAAGTAAACCTTCGCCCCTCATTACCTCTTCTAACCATCAACCTTGCCTTCCATTTATCTCATCCAGAAGTCTCCTTTCCTCGTCCACCGCACCGAACAATCTTCTTGTTTTATATCACTACACCAAGTCATATTTCATCAGCTCTAGTCTATAACTAAATGCCTCCTTCAATAATGCTATGCTCCTCCTTACGTCTTTTCCACGATGCCCATTTACTTCTAGCGAACTACCCAATTCTTCTGCTGGCTCTAGTTTGTGCTCCTCCACTCTTTATGATTGGCTTCACTTCCTTTGCGCCAGAGATTATCATTACTCTTGCTTCTGCTTTCTTAAGGTGGTTTGAGCGAAATATCATTTTACTTAGAGATCAATGAATTTTGTCTCATTTTAAACAAATATATCTCACCCTTCTAATGGCATCAAAAATTCAACCCCTTGCCACATCATTTTCGGAGATATTTGCCAAAAAATACCAGCCCTTTTACATGGGAAATGGTACGTGTATGCACTCTAGAGCGACATTATTTACAAAATGAGGTAATTCTAACACTTAGATGTCGTAAAAAAACTAACAGCGCGTAGTTTGTATGTTATTTCAACTATATTTAAAAATAAATCATATTGTCACCGCAGTAGGATCTTGGGTATCACAAAAAAACCTTCCGTTTTGAAGGAGTTTCAAACGCACCGCGCGAAAATAATGAGTCGAGTTAAAGATTTACTTAGATATTTTCATTTAATTACTTACAATATCTTTCATATAAAACTATATCATTCCACCATTAATAATGCAAAATTTAATTGATGTGTCCTACAGCTGGTGAAATTAAAACGTATAATTCGAATATGGTCTCTATTATGACTAGGGAACTATCTCGCTCGGACTACCTTAACCAGCTTGCAGATCTGGCAAATTTAAAATAAGTACCACAACTAGTCACGGTATTATACCTTTCCAGAGTCACTTGCAAGTATCTACAAACAAGTGATAAATTACGGTTATTTTTCCCCGGTGGACTTCTGGAGGACGTATCGGGAGCTCAATTGGCTGAAGTAGGTAATAGGCCGGAATTCAAGAGATCGGAAATCGAGTGCAGGTAATGGCGATTGTTTTATTCTCTTAGTAATTTGTAACCTATGCGTACATACTTGCAATTGACTCGGGAAAAGTATAATGCCGAGGCTAGTCTTGATATTTTCAATTTGTCAAAAATGGCGAATTACTCAAAGATATTCAGAAGTTTTTGGCTTCAACTTACGGACTGTTGCGTTTGCCGTAGGCTATGGACTGTTTCGTAACTATTTGTGCCCGAAAGTCTTGATCATCTTGTCCCTTTAAATTCCCGCAAAAATACCCGCTGGGGATGAGGGAGCCTCGGTAGCTCAAATGACCAAACCACTCAGTGCGACGTCGAGAGATTCGGGTTCGGGTAAGCAGGAAAATAAAAGAAATGATTTTTTAGTTTATATGATATAAGAATGATTAAAGCGCTCCAAGCCTCAAATAAACGGTAAATCGGTAAAATAATTTGCCCCCATGATTTATGTAAATGCCGCGCAAATCATATGATCACGAAACAAGGACTAGTTACTGCCGTGAAGAGCACTGTCGTAATCAATTTGGGCCTATTTGTCGTAATCAATTTGAAACCCTGTGTATCCAATTACTATTGGGTTTGTGTCACCGGATGATCTCGTCATAAATACGTGCATGCAGCCCAAAAAAAAACCCGCAAATTGTCTACCTCGAACAATGACGAGGGTTTTTAGTGAAGGGTGAAGGGCAGTCGTGGCAGATGAGAGGAACATCTACATACTACCCCGCGAGCCGCCGCATGGGCGTGTGGCAGGGGACGGTAGGTTACCAGCCGTGTAAAGATGTAAACGTTTTGGAGGTGAAATGGTGACATGTACTATGGAAGTGTATTTGGAGGAGATCGGTTTTTATTATGGTCGCTTATTGTACGCGGAAAGAACGAGTTGTTGTACCTATCTGTTCGGCAGAGTATCTCTCCTATTTTATCGCATCTGTCAGACCTAGAAATGTAGTGAGGCGTCATGATAATATTCTCTGTGTCGCTCTGAAACACACCAGCTCTGAATATCTCAAGCAGCCTAAGCCTAGCGTGCAGCATCCGAGTCTCTAGGGGCTCCCATCTTAATCCCTCTAACAGTTGTGTAACTCTATGTGTTCGTTCGTAGCAATTTTTAACGACGCGTGCTGTTTTTCTTTTTATTTTGTTTATTTTTTGGTTAAATCATGATGACCAGGGTCCCAAATGCTCGCGGCACATTCGAGGTGTGGCCTAACCAGAGCGAAGTAGCATCTCTCTTTTTACTTTTTCATCCGAGGACCTTCCTACTATACGCTTAACAAAGCCTAGTTTCCTTAATGCTGTCCCGCATATGTTTTGTATGTGTAATCCCCACGATATATCTGAAGTTAAGGTAATTCCAAGATATTTTACTGTATTTTAAGATTTTATGTTTACTCCACACACGGTGTAGGTATGGCTTTCGTGTGATGACTTTCGCAGGAAGTGAACTGTGGTGCATTTTCTAATATTTAGTTCTAAACCCCACTCCTGGCACCACGAATGAACGTTGTTAAGGTCAGATGACAGAACTTCAGTCTGCGTCTTCGCTTATTTCACGGTAGACTACTGTATCGTCTGAAAATAATCTTAAGTTACTGCTAATTCGAGAACTTAGGTCATTAATATAAATAATGAATAAAAGAGGGCCAATCACGCTTCCTTGAGGAACACCGGATGTGACTTCGACCATATCAGAGCTAAAACCGTCAATAACTACTTTTTTTCGATAACTGAGAAAGTCCCTTATCCAGTTCACTATTTTTTTATTAACTCCGCATAAATAAAATTTATAAGTGAGTCTTTTGTGAGGAACCTTGTCGAATGCCTTCTTGAAATTATGGAATATCGCGTTGATTTGCTTATTCGATTCACCTGATTTTAGGATATCATTTAGGAAGAACACGAGCTGTGCTTCATAGGACCTGCCCTTACGGAAGCCATGCTGACCGCTGTGTAAGAGGTTGCGATTATCCAGGATTGCCATAATATATGCTAACGACAATGTGTTCGAGGATCTTGCATAAAAGTGTTGTTAACGATGTAGACCGGTAATTTCTTGGGTCACTTCTATTTCCTTTTTTAAATATCGGTGTAATATTGGCTATTTTCCAGGCTTGGGGCACCTTGATTTCGGATAATGATTTGCTAAATATAATTTCCAAGAATGGTGCAATCTGTGGCGCTAACTCCTTGAGCACGCGTGCAGGTATTCCTTCTGGACCTGGGGACTTGTTACTTTTAATCGAACGCAGTTGTTTAACTATTCCATCACCCAGAATTGTTGTGTCTGCCATCGGCTCGTTAAATCCCGGAATGTCTAAATGGTGTATTTTGTCATCCTTAGTGAATACACTTTCGAAGTAGTGGTTTAATAAGTTGGCTTTATCGATGCTGTTGGTGACCATTTCGCCGTTTTTATCCAATAAGGACTCTACTGTCGAAGATTCACCCTGGAGCTCTCTCGCGTAAGACCAGAATGACTTGGGGTTTTCATTAAGTAATTCACCTAGGATTTTTTTCTTGAAGTTTCGTAAACTAGTGCACATGATTTTCTTCGTTTTTGAGCGTTGGGCAACGTAAGTTTCTCTCGCCGCAAGTTCCGTTGTTTTGTTACAAGTCTTAATAGAATTTTTATATAGGTTGTGTAATTGCCTTTGTATCCAGAGCTCTCGCCGTACTTCGTGGTTATACCAACAAGATTCTTTATTATCTCGCTTGAATTTGTGTGGAATATATTTATCGATTCCTTTACGTATTATTTCCACAAAATACACACATTAAAACGACCATTTCATCATCCATTGTTAATAAAACAATGAACGCGGGGAAACGTTCGGTAGTCATTGGTAGGAAGTAATCTGTAGGTACACATTAGCCACGTGTGCCGCGTATCTAATTATCGGGACCTAAGGTAAGGGCTCTATATTTTATTATGAGTAGCGGTTGAGAGCTATGGAAAATGGCTTACCATTCCATAATTTGCAGTCATTTGTGAGCACATTTTCCAAGTTTCAAGTCCTACAAAAAATTTTTGGACTATAGAACGGCGTTTTTTGATTTTAGAATATTGTGTGGTGTCTCTTATCTTAAATATTCAACAACTTTGTTTAAAATGCATACTTAAGAAAGACAGCCTTTTCATTACAAAATATTTAATAAAAAACCTTTTTCCGTGATTGACGTCCTCAATGAAAATAATGAAAACCACAACAATCGCGGATTCGAATATCGAAGTTCTGTTTCTCTGGTAATCGAACTCCTGCGCACGTCGACAATGGCTCCGGTCTATCCATTTTGAGCTGTGCGCTCCCTAATCGTCCGCAGAGTCATTAGGAAATGGAGAGCATTGGCGCGCTATTGACTGTGTTAAAGGAGTCAGTGTCTCGTATATACCTAAGAGTATAATGACGATGAAACTCAGTCCATATTTCAGGGAAACTTATGCATTTGACAGAGAATAGCTGGACTTCGTGGTCACTCGTTACCTGTCTCAATCCGGGACAAGGTCTGCTCTGGCATTATCGCAAGATGGCCGCTCATGAATGAACAGGCGTCAAGTAGTCCTTTTGAATTAGACTTATGTCCTTGGCGGCCGATGAATTTGGCAGTAGGGCAATTTTTCGTCCGCTCGACGTCGCACATGGAACTGTATTTATCTCCGAGCTCAGCAAAACAAGTCCTGCCCACTAAATCGAATGGAAAGCCCTCCACTCCAACGCCACGAAGCGACTTTCTGTATAATGATAACTCATAACTTTGCGATTTCACATATCTGTATTTGGAATGACCTGGGTTCCGACGTTCAACGTCATCTTCAGGTGACGTTGAAGGTAAGGTCCGCCTGAAGATGACGGTGAACGTCGAAACCCGGGTCGTTCCAAATAAAGACACTTGGAATCACAAAGTTAACACAAAAATAACAAAGTATGGAGTCACAAAGAATCACAGAGGTATCACTATAAAGTTAACAAATCCCGCCAAGTTACGTCTGAAACTAGATACCAATTACGACTTCCTTTATTCGAGGGAAGTAAGTCCATAAAGAAAGTTCCGCTTTTATTTCTTGCCGTGGCAGCATTGCGATCGTAATTCGGTGCATGCGCAGTACTTAGCATCTGAGCATGCTCAGTTTGAGGTTCGTAACTTCAGCGTTGTTTCGCCGTGCTTGTTAAAAAAGGAAAAGAAAATTGAAAATTCCGCCCCCTGAGGGCGGAGGTCTGTGATTCGTTATATGTATTTGAAGAATATGAAACCAGTCAATATTCATCGACAGATCCGTGAGGTTTATTGAAAAGATTTGATGAGTGATTCAATGATTAGGAGAAGGAAGGTGGCTTATGAAACCCGTGATTCAAGACGGTCAAAATCCGATGAAACTTTCACAGTTCAAAAAATCATGTGCTAGGAGTTTTGGGACGGTCGCGGTGTTCTGCAAATGGATTTTTTTCCTGATAGATGAAACAATAAATGCCAGTGTTTTCTGCCAGACGCTCAGAAGGCTGCGTCGCGCAATACAGCACCGGCGCCGAGTGTCGCTCAGTCGTGGTAATATTTTGATCGATGGCAATGTCCATCCTCACTCTGCGAATGTGAGACGAACAGTCTAATGAGGGATCTATCGCTGGGTAGTGTTCGACCGCCCTCCGTACAACCCGGACCTTGCCTCCAGCTCCACTTCCTCGTCTTTTTCCGCATGTTGTCGCACCTGGGTGGGCAGAAGTTCGAAAACGGTGACGGCGTGAAAGAAGCTGATATCTCATTATTGTCATAACAAGCGGCAACTTTTATGTTGAGGGAATACAAAGGTCATTCCCCGCAATGAAAAGTGTCTAGACGATGGTGGAAGCTATGAATATATATTGTGGATTTAAATGTTTGGATTTGTTGCCTAGGCTACGAGTTGCCTACATTTCTACTTTTAGTTCACCCAGTCCTTGGCGTCACTTCGAAATAAGTGTTTTCTGATGAATCGTAAATAGACGTAGTTAATTGTTGTTGACGTGAGACTGTGATAAATATTTAATAACGATCGAGGAGATATGAATTACTTGGTGCTTTGAATAATATCTTGCTACTTATGTGACCTTAAAGTTACTTTGTAAATGCTAGAGAGGAAATATCTATTACAAGAAATGTGTGAGAGGTTTATGAAACGTCCATCGTGTGCAGACGACGATGTTTGCCAGGCTCTGATTCTAATTTGAATGCATTAAGCCCGTTCGGCATAGATAAAGAATTTATAATGCCTTGTTTAAACAGAACTTGCTTCGTAACAGGTTACAAAACAGGGTGTGCGTCTACGAGGACCCAAAATAGGAGACTTGGATTGAAAAATAAGAATCTGCTCGAGGCGGCGGTAAGTGCATTCCTTTTCACCTACACTGCAATGATGGCCATTGGGAATACTCATGAAGTCACCACATTAAAACGATATTTAAAAAAGTGTGTAATTAGGTCCTGCGTGTAGTACTGCATTTTTTATCCACTGCATTAAGATTACTTATAAGTTAAACCAGTAAGACGTGTTCATTTAAAAAACTATCGACTGTATTTGAATTTGAACTTCCGTCTTTCATCACTAGGCGGCACCAAATTCCAAAAAGCTGTTTTTGTACGGAATTCTAGACAACAGGTTTTGGCGACGAGGTAGCAATCCACAATATATATTCATGGTGGAAATTATGTGTAAATAGTGAAGGGTTTTTGGTATTGTTTATGGTGAACTTCATTTTTGAGCGGGTTCACTAGCATTATTTATACATATTATTTATATGATATATATATATATATATATATATATATATATATATATATATATATATATATATATATATAACATATCATTTATAGTTCAAGCAAAAAATCATTTTACTTAGAAATCAATGAATTTGGTCTCATTTTAAAGAAAAATATTTCACCCTTCCAATGACGCCAACGATTCAACCCCTTACCACATTAATTCCGGAGATATTTGCCGAAAAATACCAGCCCTTTTACATAGGAAATGGTACGTGAATGCATGCACTCCAGAGAGACACTATTAATAAAATGAGGAATGTCTAACACTTAGATGTCGTAACTAACAGCGTGTAGTTTGTATGTTTTCTCAACTCTATTTGCAAATTAATCATATTATCACCGCAGTAGGTTCTTAGGCATCACAAAAAGCCTTCCGTTTTGGAGGAGTTTCAAACGCACCGCGCGAAAAAAATGAGTCAAGTTAAAAGACTTACTTAGATATTTTCATTTGATTACTTACAATTTCTGTCATATAAAACTATATTATTTCACCATTAATACTGCAATATTTAATTGATGTGTCCTGCAGCTGGTGAAATTAAAACGTATAATTCGAGAATGGTCTCTATTAGGACCAGGGAACTTTCTCGCTCGGACTACCTTAATGCCGGACGGAACTTACTTAGTGGACGTAAATCGTAGAATAGACTGCGCCCGCGCGAGTCTCTTGTGGATAGCGGGAAGGGGAGGGGGAGGAAGGAGGCGGGGCGGGGGTTGGTGGATAGATGGTGAGGTGGGGGAAGAGAAGAGAAGGGAAAGGAGAGAGAGAGAGAGGGAGGACTGTCGCTGTCTCTCTCTCTCTCTCTCCCATCAGTCCTTGACGAGTCTCTCTGTGTCGCGGTCAGCCTCTCATTCCCTCTGTTACTTCCTTCCCTTCTCTACTCGCGTGCTGTCCGGACGAGATCTCCGTCGGACGCTTCGCTCGATCTCCGTGTCGGCCGACCGTCGCGTCACCGCGGCGTGAGCTTCGCGCGGCACTCCTCCTCCCACTTGGTCGCCGATAGTGCGGACACGCGGCCGGAGTGGCCGACGGGACGGCGGCCGTCGCTGCCGCTGCCTCCACCGGTGGTGTTGGCGGTAGTGGTGAGGAGGCGCGTGAGGGGCGGGGATCTAACCGGCGATTCCCTCTGCGGGTGGCGGAGGAGGCAGAGGCGTCGGTCCGGCGCTGCAGCGAGTGTGCGGCACGTCAGTCAACTGCTCCCTCGATCGTCTTGC